>OX451740.1:733634819-734234819 GCA_948472305.1 Vicia faba | reverse complement strand
AGGCGTACCCTAGGGGTGGTGTGTGATTTGTGTGTCGTTTTCATTTATTTTTGTCTTTTGTCATGTTATGGTGATCTACGCGTTTGTTTTTATTTGTTGTCATTCATTCTTGCATGCTTTGATTAACAGTTAAAAAGTTGCGAGAAATATAAAGTTCCTAAACTATTACAAAGGCGCGGGTCCACATCGCCAAAATTTCTTGAACCCGATTTGACAGAAAATAAAGAAATAATGAAAAGTAAGGTGCGAGAAATTAATTACACGGCTTTGGGAGAGATACAGAAATATTAAAAGAAATAAAATAAATATGCGAATTAAATGAGAATTAAAACGAGGGCGTTGGACCCTTTTTGCAAAATTAAATTAAATGATGGAATTAATTAATTAAAAAAGGAATGAAATTGTTTTTGGTATTTTTTGGTTTTTAGGAAAAAAGAATTAATTAAAATAACATACTAACCCTAATTCTACAATTTTATTTTATTATGAAAACATGTTAAAGTTTTAACCTAAAATTAACCCTAATTAATTTACATACAATTTTAATTTATAAAAGTAAATAATATTAAATATTTAATTATTATGGAATAAAAGAAAAAAAGATAAAAATTAATTAAACCCTAATTCTATAAGTTTTGAGTTTTAGTGAAAAATATTAAGATTAAAAACCTAAATTTAACACTAAGTGAATTAATGAATTTATTTACAAAAATACTAAAATGAAAATATTTATTATTTTTCATCTTTTCTGATTTTTTATTGTTTTTGTGTTTTTTATATATTATGAAAATATTGAATTAATAAAAAAAACAATAATTAAAAGAAAGTGAAAATAATAAAAAACAAAGAATAATAAAAACTTGCAAACCTAGGGGGTCTGCCCCAAATTGGAGGGTTTTCTTTTAGCAATCTGGGCCCAATGACCTTCAGGCCTGGTAGACTTTTTCCACTAGTGTGCATGGGCGTTGACTATGGTTCATCATGTTATTCAACTCTTGGCCTTCTGATCGTTCCATTGGGCACGTGGACAGTTGGATTTTGAGGGTGCATGGTGGTCCAATACATTGAATCTGCACATGAACATTAATTGAAAAAATATATGGAAAGGGGTGAGGACCTGGGGCTCAAACCCAGGTCCTAGAGATTACCAGCGTGTATGCCTGCCAACTGCTCCACTTCATCTTTTTGTATATTCCATAACAAATAAATAATATAAGCAAATATAATAATTAATGGATTTCTGGCGCGAATTTTTGAACGAACCAATCAACACTTGCCACTGCATCGTCTTCCTCATTGTTTTGTTTTCCTGAAAAAATAGCAAACATTTAACGGGGGTTTTGAACCCCCTCAAAACATGCTTATTCTGATAATAGCGATTAGGCCATGTGGCCTCATAAATTTGGCGCGATGGTCTCATTCTCTTCGTCCAAGCGTGCTGGTTTTGTTCATGGTATTGATGTGTCCTAATTTTACAGGGATGAGAAACGCCTAAATTGAAAACCTGGAAACCCTAGATGTCTCTAATGGCAAATCCTCATATAGGGCATGAAAACAAAATCAAACCATACAGTTAGCTTCATAATTGCATAATGAACATAAATCACATGTTAGAAATTGCAAAAAGTGTATGAATTGAGATGCACGAATGAGAAAATTTTTCTGTACAGGTGAGATCATTCTCACGTTTCTGGGCACGAAAGCTTGTAGTTTTCGATGCAAATCCCTTCTTTGAAGCCTCAGCAAGCTAATGAGATAAAAATCTTGCCTAGAATCGTCCTAGAACTAGGTTTTCAGATTTTGAATTTTTGCCAAAAAATTGAGTTTTTGTAATGGAGTTTATGCGCAGATTTTTGGTTCATGGCATTAGGGTTGCGTTTGGTACTTATGTATGAATGATTTAGGGTTGAAAAATTGATCCAAAACCTTTGCATTCATGGTTTGGAAGATTTGATTTTTCAAGATCTTTTTTCAATATTTTCCATGCTATTTGGTATCAAATCATGACAAAACCTTCCACAAATGATTATGCACGAATCTTGAGTGTCCAATGAGAGTATTTTCTGCACAAAAAGATTTGATTTCATTGGTTTTATATTTTTCATGTATTTTATTTAATTAAATGAATTATTAATAACAAAAAATCCAAATAAATAAATAAAAATGGAGAAAAACTTCCCTTTGGGCCAAATGGTCGTGCACATGCCTTGGATGATGAATTGTGGAAGAAAAATAGGCCCATTAGCAATTTTAGGTCATTTGAATCAATGTTGACTTTTCAAAATATCCAAAAATTTCCCAACTTCCACAAGGCATAACTTGCTCAATTTTTAAGCTTTGCTCATGTTCTTGGACATTTTGGAAAGGTCTTTGAGTCCTCTAACCAATGCCTTTGGTCCCATGTCATTTTGATTTACCAATCTCAAGTTATGGCCTTTTACTTAAAGTCCCTTTTTGTTGACTTTTGAAAATGACCTATAATGTTGAAATTGATACCTTTTTGTGAGAGCATTTATTGGACTTGGAGTATGAAGATGAGTTGTAGGAAATGTCTTTCTCTTCAAAATGAGCTTTGGATGGAATTTTTCTGATAATCCATGTGAAAGTTATGCCCTGGTCAATTTACAGTTGACTTTTTCAGCTGTCCAAATAAGGAAACTTTTGCATCTTGATGATTTTTGAGCCTAGCTTTGAGAATCATGATCAAGCATTGATCAAATGATATTTGTGGCTTCAAAATGAGATGTTGACCAAAAATTTGGACTTTTGACTGTCAAATGACCATTTTGCCCCTACAGATGACTGTAGTGCAATTAGGGTTTTGACTGTGCAATTTTGTACTGAAAGTCTTGAAACTTGATATGAGGATGCTTGACCATGTTTATAGGCATGTGGGACTTGATTGGACCCTTAGAAACTTCATTTTCTTGATCAGAACAAAAACCCTAATTTTGACTGTTCAGGAGGTTCTTGAACTGTGCAACCCTTGGGGAATTTTGAAGCCTGACTTTGCAATTCTTGAAGAATATGGGAGGGCAAATTTTGGGGTACAACAGCCACCAAGCTGTCAACGCGGTGGTTATTTCTAAGCCTGCTACTGCTCCACAACAGTACAACCAACCCAGAGCTGAGAGGCCCAAACGACAGTATACTCGGCTCAGCATGACTCTCTCTCAGATCCTGCCGCAACTGCTGTCAACTAGCCTGGTAACTGTCAAAGAGGCTCCGAAGATGGTAAACACAGCATCTCCGAAATACAACCCCAACGCCCGTTGCGTGTATCACTCTGATAGCCCGGGACATTCTACTGATGATTGCTGGGCCCTGAGGAATAAGGTTCAGGACCTTATTGATGCCAAGGAGATACAGTTCGAGGCGCCCGAAAGGCCAAATGTTGTGACCGCTCCCATGCCCCAGCATGGAGTGAACGCTGTTGAGGAGGATTTGTATGTAGCTTCTGTGGATGATGTTGCTACTCCGCTGCTGACCGTCAAGAGGAACCTGTTGCGGGCCGGTTTATTTCCAGGATGTAGCAAAGGTTGCCATTTATGTGTTGATTCACCTGCTGGTTGTCCTTTGCTGAAATCAGGCGTCCAAAACCTGATGGATAGTAAAGAGATCTTGTTCAAGAAGACTGCCGTTCCTGCTGCCCCTGTTGAAGAAGTTTCAATTGTTACCATTTTCAATAACCCTTCCAAGGCTTCTTCAAAGAAGCCTATCCAAATTTTGCCTGTTCACAAGATTGCTCCTATAACCATTACTGTTCCGGGACCCATCCCCTACAAGTCTGATAAAGCTGTCCCGTGGCACTATGGGGCAGATGTTTATGTTCTGGGAGTGAAACAAGAGTTCAACACTGGTACCGGTGTCATCAATATCATCGGGCCTGCCAAAGTCACTCGTAGTGGAAGACTGTTCTCTCCAGACATTGCTCCTCCAGCAATCCCAAGGCCTCTTGTCATCACACCTGCCAGTGTGCCTGTTTCCCCCCCTGATCAAGTTTCTACTCCTGCTGCTGAGTCATCTGACGCTCGGGGCAAGGTAATTGCTGCTGATATGCCTGCCCGGACGGAGGCACCAAAGACCATTGTTGAGGCTTCCAAGCAAGAGATGGAAGAGATCCTCAAGATTATAAAGAAAATTGATTTCAAGGTCGTTGAACAGCTGGGGCACACCCCCTCCAAAATCTCCATGCTATCACTGTTGCTGTGTTCAGAGGCCCATGCCAAGGCCCTGATTGCTTTCCTGAAGACGGCCCACGTGCCTCAAGAAATGTCTGCTGATCAATTCACCGACTGTGTGGCCAACTTAACCGCTGATAATGGCCTGGGTTTCTCTGATGCTGATCTGACGGCCAAGGGGAAGAACCATAATGATGCCCAGCATGTCTCCATTGAATACAAGGGAACTACTCTTGCTCATGTGCTGGTTGACACTGGTTCTTCACTAAACGTGCTACCCAAGAAGGCTCTAGACAGGCTGGACTGTGAGGGTTTAGAGCTCAAACTAAGTAACATTGTTGTCCGGGCCTTTGACGGGTCCAGAAGGATGGTACATGGTGAGGTTGACATCCCGATCAGGGTTGGTTCGCAGGTATTTGATTCAAAATTCTATGTGATGGACATCCGTCCATCATATTCTTGTTTGCTGGGTCGCCCTTGGATCCACAAGGCTGGAGCTGTGACTTCAACTTTACATCAGAAGCTCAAATACCCGGTCAGAGGGAAGATTGTAACAGTGCAAGGGGAAGAGGAATACATGGTCAGCCACCTCAACTCCTTCAGGTACGTGGAAATGGACGGGGAGTTCATTGAGACCCCCTTTCAACATTTTGAAGAGGTGCCACAAACATTGGCAGCAGCAGAAGCAGTGACTGAAGGGGGTTCTCCCTTGAAGATGGCCTCCTTAAAGGACGCCCGGGCTGTGATTGAAAAAGGTGAATGTGCAAACTGGGGCAGGCTCCCTGATTTTACTCCAAAGACTGACAAATTTGGCTTGGGTTTCACTGCAGAAGCTCAGAAGGCTGTGCGTAAGGCAAGGATTGGAAGACCTTCTGTGCTCATCACCAATCCAGGAGTGAATGCTATTGGGGATGAAGACGAAGTGGAAGAATCCGAGTTTGACAGCTGGATCTACCCAACGACTAACGGTGGACCTAGCAACTGGACCGCAAAAGACTTTACACCCATTACTTTTGTCACCCAGTAATGAACTTCTTTGTTTTGGATTTGTAATAAACAATAATTTGAAACTTTATGGCCCGGTGTCTTACCCGGGGCACCGTGGTTTTATTTGTGAGGGATTTTGTTTGTCACTTTCATATATCATGAATAAAAGCATTGGACGTTTTTCACATTTCAAATCTTGCGCTCCCTTTCTTTCTTTATACATATTGCAAAACAACTATATTTACACACACTCACTTATACAGGTTTCAATCCACTCTGGATCTCACTGGTAACGACTCTGCTACTGCCAGTTATGACTTCGAAAATCCGATCAACTTAGCCGAAGACGAAGGTGAAGATGATTGCGAAGTGCCTGGCGAGCTTGCAATACTGTTACTTCAGGAAGAGAGGGCCATTCAGCCACATGAAGAGCCAGTGGAAACAGTAAATCTGGGTACTGAGACAGACAGAAAGGAAGTCAAGATTGGTGCTAATCTAGAGCTCAGTGTGAAACAACGGCTGATCCAGATGTTGCATGACTACATGGAAATATTTGCCTGGTCTTACGAAGACATGCCTGGGTTGGATACCGACATCGTAGTTCATCATTTGCCTACCAAGGAAGACTGCCCTCCGGTTAAGCAAAAGGTCCGCCGTATGCGTCCAGAGATGTCCGAGAAGATCAAAGCTGAGGTTATGAAACAATTTGATGCCGGTTTTCTAGCAGTGACTTCTTACCCTCAGTGGGTTGCCAACGTGGTGCCGGTACCGAAGAAAGATGGTAAGGTCAGAATGTGTGTCGATTACAGGGATCTGAACAGGGCAAGCCCCAAGGATGACTTCCCCTACCTCACATTGACGTTCTGGTTGACAATACTGCTCAGCACAAGGTGTTATCCTTCATGGATGGTTTTTCAGGTTATAATCAGATTAAAATGGCTCCTGAAGACATGGAGAAGACTACCTTTGTTACTCAGTGGGGCACCTTCTGCTACAAGGTCATGCCGTTCGGGTTGAAAAATGCTCTGGCAACCTACCAATGTGCCTTGGTTGCTTTATTTCATGACATGATCCACCATGAGATTAAAGTATACGTCGATGATATGATTGCAAGGTCTCAAACAGAGGAGGAGCACCTTGACCATCTGCAGAAACGGTTTGACCGTCTGAAGCTATACAAGCTAAGGTTGAATCCAAACAAGTGCACATTTGGGGTAAGATCTGGAAAGTTGCTAGGCTTCATCGTGAGCGACAAGGGTATTCAAGTGGACCCTGCCAAGGTTAAGGCCATACAAGAGATACCAGTTCCCAAGACAGAGAAAGAAGTCAGAGGCTTTCTAGGACGTCTGAACTACATTGCCCGATTCATCTCGCACCTAACTGCTACCTGTGAACCAATCTTCAAACTACTGAAGAAGGATCAAGTAGTACGTTGGAATGATGAATGGCAGGCCACTTTCGACAGAATCAAAGAGTATCTCCAAGAACCACCCATTCTTATACCACCAGTTGAAGGGAGACCTCTAATACTATACTTGACAGTACTTGAAAACTCAATGGGATGTGTGCTGGGGCAGCATGACGAGCCTGGCCGAAAAGAGCACGCCATTTATTACCTTAGCAAAAAGTTTACCGACTGTGAGACCCGATACTCACTGCTCGAGAAAACTTGTTGCGCTTTGGTATGGGCTGCTCGCCGGCTGAGACAGTATATGTTGACCCACACTACTCTGTTGATTTCAAAGATGGATCCAATAAAGTACATATTCGAAAAGCCTGCTCTGTCTGGAAGAATAGCAAGATGGCAAATGATCTTGATAGAATACGACATCCAGTACACGACTCAGAAAGCTATCAAAGGAAGTGTATTGGCAGACCACTTGGCACACCAGGCAGTAGATGACTACCAGTCAATGAACTTCGAGTTTCCAGACGAAAGCATCATGATAGTGACTGATTGTGAAGTACCTGGACCGGATGAAGGACCTGAGGAAGGATCCCGATGGTCTATGCACTTTGATGGAGCCTCCAATGCTTTGGGTAACGGTATCGGCGCTGTGATCATATCTCCCAAAGGCACTCATACTCCACTTACCGCCCGACTATGTTTCAACTGCACCAACAACATGGCGGAGTATGAGGCGTGTATCATGGGTCTTCAAGCTGCGATTGACTTAAGGATCAAGTTTCTGAGTGTCTTCGGAGATTCCGCTCTCGTGATCAATCAGATCAAAGGCGAGTGGGATACGAAACATCCGAACCTTATTTCTTACAAAGAGTGTGTGTTGACATTGATCCCCCATTTCAGAGAGATAACTTTTGAACATTTCCCAAGAGAGGAGAATCAGTTGGCGGACGCGTTAGCTACGATGTCTTCTATGTTCAATGTCAAGTGGGACAATGAGGCTCCCCGGATCATTATCTGGAAACTGGACGAACCTGCATATTGTTGTGATCTTGAGGATGAGATAGTAACTGAAAAACCTTGGTATCATAAAGTGAAGAGGTACTTGGAAGCTCAAGAATACCCTGAAGGTGCATCCATCAATGACAAAAAGTTTCTGAGAAGGTTCGCTGCAAAGTTCTTCCTCAGCAACGACATTCTGTACAAGCGAAACCATGATTCAACCTTACTGCATTGTATGGATAAGACTGAAGCAGAAAAGATCATGGCAGAGATACATGAAGGTACCTTCGGAACACATTCCAGTGGACACACCATGGCAAAGAAAATCCTTCGGGCAGGATATTTCTGGTCCACAATGGAAGCTGACTGTTACCAACATTCTTGGACATGTCATAAATGCCAGTTATATGCTGATAAGGTGCACGTTCCTCCAGTTCCTCTGAACGTCTTGACAGAACCTTGGCCGTTTGCAATGTGGGGCATTGATATGATCGGAGAGATCAGACCTACGGCATCCAACGGGCATCGCTTCATCCTGGTAGCGATTGATTACTTCACAAAGTGGGTTGAAGCAACTTCCTATGCTACGGTAACCAAGAACGCCGTGGCACGGTTCATTCGACACAACCTGATCTGTCGATACGGCGTCCCGGAAAGGATCATTATGGACAATGGTACCAATCTTAACAACAAGATGATCACTGAGCTCTGCGAGCAATTCAAGATACAGCACCACAACTCTTCTCCCTACCGGCCGAAGATGAATGAGGCTGTCGAAGCGGAAAATAAGAATATCAAGAAGATTGTGCAGAAGATGACAGTGACGTATAAAGATTGGCACGAGATGTTACCGTTTGCTCTTCATGGGTACCGTACCTCAGCAAGGACATCAACCGGGGCAACTCCCTTTTCCTTGGTCTACGGCATGGAGGCAGTCTTGCCTATTGAAGTCCAGATACCCTCTCTCCGGATAATGAAGGATGCAGATCTGAGCAAAGATGACTGGATCCAGACTCGACTTGATCAATTAAACCTAATTGACGAAAAGAGACTCACTGCTATTTGTCATGGTCAAACGTACCAAAAACGAATGATCAGGGCATTTAACAAGAAAGTCAGACCACAAGAGTATCAAGTTGGGGACTTGGTAATCAAGCGCATCATTCTTCCTCAAAGTGATCCCAGGGGAAAATGGACCCCCACGTACGAAGGGCCATTTGTGGTTAAACATGTCTTCTCAGGAGGAGCCATGATTCTAACCACCATGGACGGTGACGACCTTCCTCACCCCGCCAATGCAGACATAGTAAAAAGATACTACGCATGATAAAAGACCCGCTAGGTTGACATACCTAGGCAAAAATTAGGGCTTCCCGGCGAACCAAAAGGGTTCGGGCAAAAATAAGGGATGAAATAAAAAAATCTGTACACCCGGCAAGTCGAAAACCTGAAAAGGCGGCTTGGGCAAAAATGGGTATCCCGGTGGACTGAAAACCCGAAAGGGCGGTCCAGGCAAAAGTTAGGGATTAAAGCGTAATACTATGTCTCATCGAATCACCTTGCATCCAGAATCCGGTATCAACATCAGGCTCAAACGGCATCGATCAGTCAGCTTCATCTTCAACCGAGCATCCAAGTGATGAGACGCTCGAAGATATAAAGGTGATAGCAGAGTTGGAACCCAGTGGGATTATTCTCTTCACATAGCTGTTTTGTTTTCTCTTTGTACAAAATTGTATAAACTCTTGTTCGGCGGCGTTCTCTTACTAGGACGTCAGCCTCTTGTACATAAACGCCTATTCACAGGCAAATTCAAAAATCAATACAAATTCACTGTTCAGACCAATTGCCAATTGTTTTTTCCTTTTTCTATTTTGTTTTGCGAAGAACGTCCAATGTTCAATTTTTTATATATGCATTTGACACTAATTGTTAACTCATAAATATTTGCATGCAAAACAAAGGATTAATTACAGGTGACTTTAGAAACAGGGGCAATAATGAGTTGTCTAAAGCAATCTAATTGCTCCGTCCACCAAGGTACCAAGGTGGGTTCAGCTGAAGAACGTGACCAAGATACCCTCACTCCCCGCAGAGTAAGTCAGGACTCAACATTACTCCCTGAGCAGAGTAGGTCTCCCAATCAACCCTACAAGGCACAGTATCTCCAGCAAGTCAGCAACACTCTCCCCAAGCAGGGTTAGCCTACAGTCAGCCTTATGGAAGTTGGGTATCTCCAGCAGATCCCAACATTCCCCAGCGAAGTATGCAGGCATTCCTAACAAGCATCCCCGACAATCTTGATCTCAGATTGTTCCCCGGTGGAATACCGAACATCCAGTGGAGCCATTCCCCAGTACAATTCCAAAGTCTCCCCAGGAAAGTTGAACCATCTCCCCAGTAGGAAGCTTATCCCCAGTAGATTCTGGAAGCTTATCCCCTGCCGAGCACGAACGCGCTCCCCCAGCTTTATTCAAAGGTTATTTCTCCACCGGAGCTTATAACTGGGTTATCCTCAGCTAATAACCACGGAAAGATCGTCCTCGGCGAAGTTCTTCCTATCCCCCAGCGGAGTTCATCAAATCTTCCGACATAACTCACCAACGGTATCCCCAGTGGAGTTATCATCAAACCTCAGCGAAGTATCTCTTCCCACAGAGTATTCCCTACAGAGTAATCTATTCGCCATGTTTATTCCCCAACGGAGTCATCTTCTCCTACCGGTATTCTTGCAACCATCATCCCCAGCGGAAACAAGAACACTGCTCTTCAACATCAGCCCAGGATTTGAACTCCCGACATTCGTCAAGGATTTATTTTCCTAAGACAAAAATATACATCCATAAACATCACAGCTTCATACATTATAGCATGCACATACGCATCATGAACATACGATCTCATTTATTTTGAGAACATCACGCATGTCATACATCATGACATTGCATACAACTAACGTTTTGTCTTTTCAGGACCGAGATCAATACAAATATGATTACTATCAATTGTCGCAATTCCAGATTCGATACCTGTAGCTAGCCAGGGCACATCTGTGAGCGACTATTTTCCGGACTCGATTCCTGTATCCTGCCAGGGCACGTCTGAAGGGTTTGAAGATCCGATTCCTGTATCTTGCCAGGGTGTATCTGTTGACGACTATATTCCAGACTCGATTCCTGTATCCTGCCAGGGCACGTCTGAAGAGTTTGAAGATCCGATTCCTGTATCTTGCCAGGGTGTATCTGTTGACGACTATTTTCCAGACTCGATTCCTGTATCTTGCCAGGGCACGTCTGAAGAGTTTGAAGATCCGATTCCTGTATCTTTCCAGGGTGTATCTGTTGACGACTAATTCCATACTCGATTCCTGTATCCTGCCAGGGAACGTCTGAAGAGTTTGAAGATCCGATTCCTGTATCTTGTCAGGGTGTATCTGTTGACGACTAATTCCAGACTCGATTCCTGTATCCTGCCAGGGCACATTTGAAGAGTTTGAAGATCCGATTCCTGTATCTTGCCAGGGTGTATCTGTTGACGACTAATTCCAGACTCGATTCTTGTATCCTGCCAGGGCACGTCTGAAGAGTTTGAAGATCTGATTCCTGTATCTTGCCAGGGTGTATTTGTTGATGACTAATTCCAGACTCGATTCCTGTATCCTGCCAGGGCACGTCTGAAGAGTTTGAAGATCCGATTCCTGTATCTTGCCAGGGTGTATCTATTGACGACTAATTCCAGACTCGATTCTTGTATCTTGCCAGGGCACGTCTGAAGAGTTTGAAGATCTGATTCCTGTATCCTACCTGGGTGTATCTGTTGACGACTATTTTCCAGACTCGATTCCTGTATCTTGCCAGGGCACGTCTGAAGAGTTTGAAGATCCGATTCCTGTATCCAGCCAGGGTGTATCTATTAACGACTATTTTCCGGACTCGATTCCTGTATCCTGCCAGGGCACGTCTGAAGAGTTTGAAGATCTGATTCCTGTATCTTGCTAGGGTGTATCTATTGACGACTAATTCCATACTCGATTCCTGTATCCTGCCAGGGCACGTCTGAAGAGTTTGAAGATCCGATTCCTGTATCTAGCCAGGGTGTATCTATTGACGACTATATTCCGGACTCGATTCCTGTATCCTGCCAGGGCACGTCTGAAGAGTTTGAAGATCTGATTCCTGTATCTTACTAGGGTGTATCTATTGACGACTAATTCCAGACTCGATTCCTGTATCCTGCCAGGGCACGTCTGAAGAGTTTGAAGATCCGATTCCTGTATCTTGCCAGGGTGTATTTGTTGACGACTATATTCCAGACTCGATTCCTGTATCCTGCCAGGGCACGTCTGAAGAGTTTGAAGATCCGATTCCTGTATCTTGCCAGGGTGTATCTGTTGACGACTATATTCCAGACTCGATTCCTGTATCCTTCCAGGGCACGTCTGAAGAGTTTGAAGATCTGATTCCTGTATCCTGCCAGGGTGTATCTGTTGACAACTATTTCCGGATTCGATACCTGTATCCAGCCAGGGCACATCCACATGAAGAATTTGAAGATCAACCCCTGTAACAGGCCAGGTAATCATCTCTCTTTCTCAGGTACGCGAGTTCTCACTAAGGAATCTCTTACGCGATCGACATCTAGATGGCATCTATAAGCCCATCTCCACAACTACCCATTACAATTCCAAATGGCATCTATAAGCCCATTCCCGACAAGGTTCTGTCACATCCCCCGATGGAATCTATAAGCCCATCCTCCTACCCACCATCTCTCCAAATGGCATCTGTAAGCCCATTCCCTCCATCACACTGCTGATACTCTACTATGTGAGTGCAAACTTCTGGGCACTCTAGTGTTCAATCATCTTCCACCCTCGGATCACGAAAGGCACACAAGCCAATCTACATCCTCAGGTCTAAGAAGATTGAACAGGGGCAACGATTATACCTCAAAATTTGCCCTCCCATATTCTTCAAAGTTTTGACTGGCATCATCTAGATTTGCTCAAGTCTACTCAAAGGCTACACAGTCAACCATCCTCCTAAGCCAGTCAAAATTAGGGTTTTGGTTCTTGCAAGGAAGTTGAGGTTTTCAAGGACTCAATCAAGTTCCATATGCTCATATACATTGTCAGGCATCTACATGCCAAGTTTCAAGGCTCACAAGGTCAAGTTGCACAGTCAAAAACCCTAATTGCCTCACAATCAACTGCAGGGGCAAAATGGTCATTTGGCAGTCAAAAGTCAAAATTTTTGGTCAACATCTTATTTTGAAGCCACAATCATCATTTGGTCAAGTCTTGACCATGATTCCACAAGAATGGCTCAAA
This sequence comes from Vicia faba, assembly GCA_948472305.1. Lineage (NCBI taxonomy): Eukaryota > Viridiplantae > Streptophyta > Magnoliopsida > Fabales > Fabaceae > Vicia > Vicia faba. The sequence continues at coordinate 734,221,915 of OX451740.1, read as the reverse complement.
AATCATCAAGGTGTCAAAAGTTTCTATTTTTGGACAGTTGAAAAGTCAAATGTAACTTGACCAAGGCATAACTTTTTCATGGTTCATCAGAAAAATCCCATCCAATGCTCATCTTGAAGGGGAGGACATTTCCTACAACTCATCTTCACATTCCAAGTCCAAGAAATGCTCTCACAAAAAGTTATCAATTTCAATATTATAGGTCATTTTCAAAAGTCAACAAAAAGGCACTTTAAGTCAAAGACCATAACCTGAGATTGGTAAATCAAAATGACATGGGACCAAAGACATTGGTTAGAGGACTTCAAGACCTTTCCAAAATGTCAAAGAACATGTTCATAGCTTCAAAATTGAGCAAGATATGCATTGGAGAAGTTGGGAAATTTTTGTGAAATGGCCAAAGTCAATTATCCTTGAAACTTCATTTTTGACAAAAGGGCCCCACTTTTTCCACTTGTTTCAGCTTGGCCATGCTTCCCACGTGTCCCACAAATTATTTCAAGATTTAAAATTAATTTTTCCATTTTTATTTAATTTTATTTGATTTAATTCATTTTAAATCTTTTAAAATCAAATAAAAATCAAAGAAATTAATGGAGGGATATATTTTGTGATGATTAGCTTTGATACACCTTAAAACACATTCCAAATTCGTGCAAGGGGCTATTCCAAGAAAGAATTCAAATTTGACACAAAAATGGAAAGTGTTTCAATGGAGTTCATGGCATAATCTCAAACATGAATGCATAAGCTTAATGGCCATAATATTGTTTGATATTCTTTACATAACATATATGCAAGCATTCTTTGTACAATTCACGAGCTAGAAACACCCCAAACGGCCAAACACATTTCAAACTTTGAAGAGAAAAAAGCAAATCTGAAAACCACCTTGCAGCACCTTTTAAGCCTACATTTTAATCCAGACATATTCCTTGCCTTGCCAGGAGTCTTTAGCAATCAGAAACAAGTCAAGAACCTCAAGAAATCGTTCCATACAACCCACACGGTTTTCCTTTTTTCTCAAATTCACTTATCACATTTCATGCACTTTTAACATTTTTTGTTGATAGCATTCTGTTTACAGGATCAGTACAAAGCTCTCCATGTGATTCAATTTGAGAATGAGGCTCTAAAACGAAAATCACCATTAGCAACTTCTAGGTTTTTCAGAGTTTCAAATTAGGGGTTTTGTCATGCTGTAAAATTAAAACTACACACGCATATGGTTAAACTCAGCATGATGAGACGATTGGAATGAGATATTCGCGCCCTTTTTATATGGTGTGAGGAGCTAATCGCTATTTTTATTTTGACTGTATTTTGTGTGGGTTTAAAACCCCCGCTATATGTTTTGTATTTTGCAGAAAAGGTAGAAGATGACTGCGTGGCAGCAAGGCGTTGGTACATTCAAATCCACATGCGCGTTTTTTTGTTTTTCAGCATTACTGGTTTTTGTTTTATATAATATTTGTTTTTCATATTATTAACAAATGCAACAAAGTGCTTCAGTGGCTGGGAACGCGTCATGCCATCCTTGGGACCTGGGTTCGATTCCCAGGTCCCTCATATTTCCAATACTATTTTTTCTTTAATGTTCTTGTGCAGCATTCCAAGGAGGGCTCATCATAAACCCCATAGATCCAACAAGCCAGGTGTCATCAAGGCAGATCCAAAGGACAAACAGCATGGAACACCTTGGTCTGGAGTCAAGCATGCTGTGGGTGATCCAGGAAAGTCAACGTGGCTTCCTCAAATGGGCCACAATCTCAGTCTTGCACCCTCCTATTTGGCCCACACCCCCTTGGTTTTTACTTCCTTTTTTTATTTTTGTTTGTCATTTCCTATTATTTTTAACCTTTTTATTTTATTATTAACAAATTAATCAATTAACACATTTTCATAAAAAACCAAAAAAAATGGAATTAACCTTTTTATTATTATTATTTTTATTTTGTAAATAAACCATAATTGAATTAGTTTTTAATTAGGCTATTTTAACCTTCTTTTAATAATTAAAATAGATTTAGATTTAGGTTAACCTAGAATTTTATTTCTTTTTCTATTTTATTTCATAAAAACATAAAAAAAAAACAAAAAATATTTTCTTTTAATTAAAATAATTAATTGGTCATTAATTAGTTTTTTAATTTCATTTAATTACCAAAAAGACCAAAAAAAATTAATTTTCTTTTCTAAAAAGGGTCAACACCCTTAGACATTCCCGATTCTTCTTTCGCGCGCATTTACTTTATTTGATTATTATGTAATTGCTCCGGATATGTAATAGTAATTAGGACTTTTACTGTTTTTATTTACTTTCCGTATTCATTTACTAAAAAACGGGTCTTTGTAATTTTTGGCGATGTATAGACCCGCGCCTTGTAATAGCGTAGGATTTACGTTTCCGCAATTTACTTTCCGCACCCCCTTTAACTATTAACTTGTATGAAAGAATGCATGCTAATTAAAAAACAAGCGTAGCTCACCGTGCCATGATCAAAGATAAACTTAACATGAAAACAACACACAAATACACACACCACTTCTAGGGTACGCCTCACCTATTGCCTTCGAAACGTGGTCGTCGAGTATAGGACGTTTTAGTAAGTCCTTATGTCCATGATCCAGTTGCCTCGAAACGGTTGCCTCGGATTAAAAAAAAGGATCAAGGGCATAAGGGTAGCTTCTAAGGTGTCCTACTGTTGCTCTGGTGACCACATTATCCCTAAAAACGAATTGACCCGAACACCTCCAACGCTGGTGCTACCTACCTCTCAATGGTGGGATGGCACTACCTTACGGACTTCTACACAGCTTAATTCCTTAGGGTAGGTAGATGACTCATAGATACTTGCTCTATTAAAAAACAAATCAAAAATATTTTCACACCGACACTTTCAAAAAGCTTTCAAAAATATTTTTTTCAAACGCTCTTGAGGACTGATACAAGAGTTATTCAGAAAACTTTCAAAGAAACTTTTGCAAAACCCACTCACAATTGAAAAGCAAACATTTTGAAAACATAAGAGCAAGTATCTAAGAGCCCATGGATAACCATGGATAGAAATGGTGCTAACACCTTCCCTTTCTATAAATCTACCTCCCGAACCGAGAAACATATCTCATAAGGAATTTTGCTGTGCTTTTGTCCTTTCCATGTTGGAGAAAATAAAAGACGGTGGCGACTCTTGCTTCCGCGACATTTCGCGAACCATCGTTAAACAGTCAGTTCTAAATCCACCGATCACAACATCCCTTAGCAAATTCTATAAAGTCTTTGAGTATAGTAGGCCAATACATTCCATATATAAATAACAACCACTTCATTTTATGGTCTGCTTGATGGGCTCCACATGCTCCACTGTGAACACTAGATAGTGCCAAATATGCTTCACTTTCTCCTAAGCATTTTAGCAAAACTCCTTCAGGGGTTTTCTTGAACAACTCATTCCCCATTAAAATATAAGACAAAGCTCTGTATTTAATCTTTCTTTATGTATCTATCGAAGGATCTCTGAGGTAACTAACAATTGGATTTCTCCAATCTATATCTTCTAAAGTGTTAGTGACCAACACTTTGAATATTTCTTCATTAGCGTAACGTAACTGGGTATTTTCCAGATCTGTTGGAGACAATCTTGTAGTCATTGCTTTTCCTCTAACTTTGACCAACTTTATTTTAGTTTCTCTTTAGTCACTGTATACCCTGATGCTATTTGTGCTAAGTCGTTTTCCACTTGATTTTTTTTCTAGGGACATGCTTTATATCTGCATATTCGAATCTTTTGAGCAATCTGTTTGCCATAACAAAATACATAATCAAATTTTCTTGTATGCTCTTGTACTCCTTCATCAATTGCTTTATTACTAGCTCAGAATCTCCTTTGATTTTGAATCTTGTTGCCCCCAACTCCAACAAGGCTTCAAGTCTTGCAATCAAAGCCTCATACTCTGCTTTGTTGTTTGAACAAAGGGGTCCTTTGATCCTATACTTGAGTTTCGTTGGGATTCCATCAGGAGAAATTATTAGAATTCCAACTCCACTTCCTTTTTGGTGGGTAGATCCATCGAAGAAAAAATCTCTAAGGCTTTAACTCAACATAATGTTAAGGTTTTTCGACCACTGCGTGGTCCACAATGAAATCTGATACTACTTGACCCTTTATTGCTTTTAAAGGCATGAAGGCTAAAGAATATTCAGTAAGGGCCAAGGCCCACTTGCCAATTCGACTACGTAGTATTGGCTTTGACAACATATGTTTGATAGTGTCGAAATGTGAAGACACATATACATCAAAAGGCTTTATATAATATTTGAGTTTTGTACAAGAGAAGTATAAACAAAGACAAAGCTTTTCTATAGCAGTATATCTTGTCTCAACATCATTCAAAACTCTACTTAGATAGTAAATGGCTCTTTCGATGCAATTTTCGTCTTCTTGTGCTAGCATACTACCAATAGTAACATCAAAAGAAAATATGTATAATCTCATTGGTTTCCTTCTAAAAGGTGGTGACAAGATGGTAGGAATCATCAGGTATTGCTTAATTTCATTGAAATCTTCTTGATGTTCTTCGTTCCATTTGAACTTCTCTTGTTTCAAAAGAAGGAGGGGAGAAAAGGCTTGAGTTCGACCACTTAGGTTTGAAATGAACCTTCTCAGGAAATTTATCTTCCCTAAAAGTGATTGTAACTCCTATTTAGTTGATGGCGCTTTTGCTTCCATGATAGCCTTCGTCTTGTTCTGATTGATTTATATTCCCTTCTTGTGAACCACAAAGCCTAAGAAGTCTCCAACCTGCACAAAGAAGGCACACTTAAGGGGAGTCATCTTCAATCCATGTTTTCTCATCCTTTCGAATGATTGGCCAAGATAATTCAGATGAATTTCGTCTGATACAGACTTTATCACAATGTCATCTATATAAACCTGCATAAAGGTTTTTATATAATCATGAAATATTGAATTCATTTCCCTGTGATAAGTTGCCCCAACATTTTTTAGGAAAAAAGGCATAACTACTCACTCATAGGTACCTATTGCTCCAGGGCAACGAAAAGCTGTTTTGGACACATCTTCCTCATCAATGAAAATTTGGTTGTATCCAGAGTATCCATCAAGCATACTGAGGTACTCTAATCTTGTGGCTGAATCTATTAGCATTTCTGCCATAGGCATTGGATACTCATCTTTTGGAGTTGTTGCATTTAAGTCACGAAAATCTATGCATACTCTTAATGAAACGTTTTTCTTAATAACGGGAACTATATTGGCAATCCATTCGAAATACCTTGTAGTCCTGATGAAATTGCAACGAAGAAGTCTTTCGACCTCTTTTTTAATCTTTGAAAGAACATCTGGGGAGAACCTTCTGGGCGTCTGGTTGATAGGCTTCTTGCCTTCTTTGATTGGCAACCCTAATTCGACCAGATCTCTTTTTAAACCAGGCATTTCGCCATAATCCCAAGAAAAACAATATTTATTTTTCTTTCAGTAATTATATCAACATCATTTTCAATTAGGGATCCAATTTGGCACTGATCTACGTGATTCTTATCATGCTTCCATCCCCAAGATCTATTTCTTCAAGGGGGTCTTGAGCCAACATCTTTGCACTTGACTCTAATGGATTTTTCTCGAAACCCAAGGGCTCCTCGTCATATATATCGTCCAGTCTTTGTTCTAACTGTTTTCCTAGTACCTGTTCGCCAGGAGGTTTTGGAATAAAATGCTCCCCAGGTCATGTTGTGTGCAACATATTATCTGTGTCTTTGATAGCCATGTTTGTTATTTCAGCTTCGAGAGCCGCTTTTCTTTTCTTTTCGGCCAAGTAAGCCGAAATCTTTTCGAAGAACAATAATTCAGACTTAATCACTGTCTTGATCCCAGCCAGTTGGCCGTACATCATACATTCCTTCACCGCCTTCTGTTTCTTCCATGATTTCTCTGTCCCATTGGAAACCATTTGGGTGGAGAGTTAAGAAATAAAGGGCACTCTTGCTTGGTGAGTATTCTTCTCCTGCTGGGTAACATGGCCCTATGTTGGCTAGATTTCTATCAAAGTTCCTCCTGTCTACCTGATTCACTTTATTCATATAGTAACTTTGGTCCACTTCTATATTTTCCACTATGCCATCTTCTCTCTAGATGGATAGTCTTTGGTGCATTGTCGAAGGAACCACCTTTATTTCATGTATCCATTCTCTGCCAAGCAGCAAGTTGTAATTTTCCTTCGCTAGAATTATCATGAACATAGTTGGCCTTGTAATTGAGCCAATTGTCAATTTTACCTGTATCACTCCCAGTGTATGTCCAATCTTCCCTTCATAATTCGAAAGGACCATGTTATGTAGCTTCACGTCCGTATCAAACATTCCAATCTTTTTCAACATGAATTATGGCATTAAATTGACAGCTGCCCCTCCATCCACCAAAACCTTGTTTATGCCTACTTGTTCAACCCCTGGCCCTAATGTATAAAGGCTTCAAATGCCCCTTCATGCCCTGGTGTTGTACCTCAAAATTTTCCCTCTCATTTCTCAAGAAACCTCTCATAATATCTCCATTGATTCAAGATTACACAAGGTTTGATCAGCTCAAGACACCTCCTCAAGCACTGACAACTCAAAATTAGGGTTTGAGTTTGCACAACGACAAATGGACTTTTAATGCCCCATTTGACTTTCATGGATCATTTTGGACTCTCAAGATTTCTCATGTCAAGTTTCAAGCTTTGGATCACATTTTTGCTCAGTCAGTTGATCAATTGACATAAAATCAACTGTATTGGATAAAAAGTCAATTATGGTCAATTTACAGTCAAACTTCATCATTTTTTATCCATATCAACATTATGAACTCATATATTACAATTTATCAAGTTTGGATCATGATTCCTCAAATAAATTTGATCAGAACACAAAAAGGGCAAAATGGTCAAAATTAGGGTTTTGATTGAGAAGGCTCAGTTCTTGACCTTTGACCAAGGAAATAACTTATTTATTTAAGACATGATCTCAAGGATTCAAACGCACCATCTTGACCTAATTTAATAGTTCAAATAACCTCTCAAGATCATTGGATTGACAGATGAATTTCAGTCAACTAATGTAAAGTCAACTGAACACTGAAAAGTCAAACTTTTACTTTTTGATCATAATCAAGTTTCAAAAATCATATTTCATCAAGACATGTCAAAATATGAAACTTGTTCATCAAAAATTAAAAAAGTCAGTGTTATCTTTGAAAATTCAAAATTCTAAGACTTAGAAAATTTTCAAAGTGTTAGAATTTTAAGATTTTTTCATAACTTTGTGCCAAATTTCCACCATGATGCAAGATGATTCAAGGGAAACTTCCAACAAGAAAGTTGTAGATCTCAATGAGATATAAAACATTATAGGGCATAACTTTTTCTAGAAATACTTGGATTTCAAGTTATGAATTTATGAAGACATGTCCATGAAACTAAAAAGACTTAGTGAAATTTTTCCCTAGTTAGTTAGGATTTTGACCTAACTTCATGGCAACTTTTCACCTAGTTCCAAATTGAATATTAAAAAATGTAAAACATGAATGTTGTAGGGCATGTTATAAGCTTTCCAAAACGTTCTAGAACTCATTGAGATCATACTTGAGCTAAGCTAATCGAAGGCAAGAAGTTAGGGTTTCAAAGTTGTTTTTCAAGTCATTTTCATAATGAACATTGGATCCAATCGATAGCCATGTTGCATAATCCTCACTTTGCAGGCCTCAAACTTGTTTTTTACTCCATATTTAATGGTTCACACAACTGTTTAGGCCCTTATCCAAGTGTTCGAAGCTTTGTCCAAAATGATTTTCCATTTATGGCACAAAGTTGCCATTTCCATTTTGATAAAGCATCACTTTTGCAATTGTCAACTTCTTGAGCCTTGCACTTGTTCTTTCTGCATACACAATCCCTATAAACCAAAAGTAACATATATAAGGCCTCTATCAACTCAGACCATGCTTGTATAACACTTTGAGATTTGTCTTCTAACTTTTCTTAAAAAGAAAGTTATAGAGCCAAAAGGCTAGAACTCAGAAACCTTGAGTGAATTTGATCTCTAACCTTTTCCATATATATACACAAGTCTATTGCAACATAACACACGAGCTCAAGACCCCTAAAACACTCCCAAGCACTCTGCAACTTAGAATCTTCCATAACTTAACAGTTTTGAGCTTCACATAGCCATCTCTAAATCCACTCGTGCGTATTGAGTTTTAACCATCCAAACACTTAATATACATCATATCAAAGTGATCCATACCCTTATTTCTGGACTACAACTCCCTTTGCACCATTCACCATTTTCAAAACTCAAGCTTGCAACTTGACTTGAGTAGAGAGTTTCAGCCATCCTCAAAGCAAAGTAGGAGTTGGAACACACTCAAGGAGGACCAAAAAAGCTAAAGAGATCATTAGGCCATCTCAAATTTTGCTCAAACTCCATACACGAACCCAACTGCAAGAGGTAAGTTTTCAAACTTCAATATCTTGATACAAGCATTTTTTGTGCATACATTCTGAAGTAAAAATGTAGATATCATTGCCCTTAAGCTGTACATATCCATAGTTTTCATTTATATGGACTGAGCTTAGATAATTTTAAGTTTGAATCTCTGAAAAAAGTTAGGTCAGGATTTGGTACTTTTAGAAATACATGCTCATCTTTGATTGTTAGTCTAAATTGTTTACATTTTTGGAATCCTGGTAAAATTTCTAACAAGTTTGATGTTGGAAGTTTTGAGAATGGATGAGAAATGAATGAGTTACAGGGACCCTGGCTGGAGGTTGAAGATGAAGTAATTTCTAGGAGTGGATTTGTGTTATATATTTATGTTTTTGTTTAAGTTAACGGATGTATAGCCACCCCAGTGGTAAGGCAGAGCGCGTTTATTGCAGAGGGCGTGGGTTCAAGCCTCAGCGCTGCCACTTTTTCATTTTTCCAACATTTTCTTTCTTTTTTGCAAGCAAACAAGCGCGTTGGGCTTAGTACACTGGGCCTTTGCATTTTTGCTTCTCCTAACCCCCCTTTTTCCTTTTGACAGCGCAGACCCAACTTTCTTTCTTTTTATTTTTTTTATTTTTCTGATTAACAAAAACACTTAATGGGCCAGGCTTCAAACAAAAAAATTGTTTTTCTAACAAACACCCTAAATTCCTTTTTCACCTCCTGACTTTATTTTTCATATTTTATTTTATTTTCTTTAATTTATTATTATTATTATTATTATTATTATTATTATTATTATTTATTAAATTAAAAAATCCAAAAATATTTTTTATTTATTATTTGCATTTTACATACTTATATTTTATTCCTTTAAAAAACAAAAAGACAAAAAACATTTTTCTTATAAAAAACTTAATTTCTTTTTATTATTAAATTAATAATTAGATTTAGGTTTAGTTATTTACTTTTTTATTTAAAATTAACTTAGAATTTAGGTTTCTTTTAATTAATTAGTTTCCATATTATTTTGATTAAACTTAAATCCTTTTCTAAAAAAAACCAAAAAAATGCTTTCTAATTTAATTTAATTTCTTTTCTTAATTAATTTAGGTTTAACTTTCTTAATTTAGTTAATTCTTTTAGTTAATTAGGTCAAAACTAAACCCTTTCCTCAAAAGTCAAACAAAAAAAATCCATTTCTTTTCCATTTATATCCTTGTGCATTATATTCCTTTCAATTTCTTGTACATTATTCAATATGGTTGTAATAGATAATTAGTTTTAATTTCTTGCAATTCTCATTTGTAAATTTGTATACCCCATCCCCAAATGATGTAATAGCATAGTAAATTTACTTTCCGCAATTTATCGCTTTCATATAAATGATAGTAATTAGGGTTTGTATGGAAAGATAAAAATCAACAAGTAGATAACCCTAATCAAATATTAAATGCATGCAAATCAAACACACTATTCACACATGCACCCTTAAGGTTAACTCCACTTGTTGCCTAAAAAATGGTCATGTTATGCATGTGAGATGTCTTAGCAAAAACAATCGAAATACAAGATCATAGTCCCTCGATGATGCTACAAATATTGCCTTTCAAATAATCTTAGTCTCTCAAAGAGAAATGCTAAGACATCTTACAACATTGCTATCATGACTATACGATGACCCACGCCGTCCCTTTACATCCAAAGATAAGGCTTCTTACCAATCAATGGTAAGATAGCAATATCAATGGAAAGGAGAAAATAATAAAAGACTTATGAGTAGGTAGAAACGTTCTTAGTTGCTTGTTCACTTTCAAAATAAACACCAAACACTTTCAAAACATGAAATATTTTCAAAAGTCCAACACTTTGTATACGTTCTTACGAAACGAGAACCATTACAAAGTTTGCCTAAACGAATCCGCCTTTTCAAAAATACTTTCAAAAACCACCACAAAGCATATTTTCAAACAAAAACAAGTGACCTAGAAAGCAACTAAGAGCCCATAGATAACTATGGATGAAAAGGGTGCTAATACCTTCCGTTTTCATAAACTACCCCCCGAACTCAAGAAATAATCTCAAAGGTCTTTCTTGTTCTTTTCCACCTTTCCTTTTGGATAAAAGAAAAGTCGGTGGCGACTCTTGCTAACCGCAACAATTGCGATGAAACGCAAAACATCACAAGTCAGTTCTCCCACCGTATTACAGAACTGGCGACTCTGCTGGGGAGAGCTTAAAAGTGGGTTTACCTTAGGGCTAGATCACCTTTATTTTCTTTCATTTGTTTGACTTGCTTGCTTTCCATTTTGGTTCCTTATTTGGGCTTGCTTTGATCCTCTACCCGGATTTGGGATACCTTATAATTAAGTAGCAATACATTATAGAAACTGTACGGGGTATACCGATGTGGTCTAAGCAATAACTACGTTAGTGTGACACATTTGTGGGTATCGGTAGCCCTTGAGTAGTCAAGGAGAATACGGGGCCTATGTGTGGTGTCATGAAGCAATAACTGACTTTAGAACCTTTACTTGACCAACTTGGCCATTAGGAAGTAGTGAGATAGCCGGATTTGGTGCAGTCTGAAGTTAGTTGATACTCGATACTACCCTCATTAAGATCAGACTTCTCGGGATATTTCAGTCGCTATTAAAGAGGCTTGTGCTGAAACAATGCCCAACGAGAAAGATCAGTGATATTGAGATCCCTTAGAACCCGGTTACTATTTCTAGGACAGGTTTGAGCCAACTAAACTTCAAGAGGGTACTTACCTATAAGCTACCATGAAAGCCTAAACCTAAGGACTTGTTTGCCTTGTGTGTATATGCTTACTTGTACATAACATCATAAACATCATAACATCATAAGCATTATCACTAACCATTTCAAGGATTATTGGGATTTAGCTTTGTTCAGTTTTGTAGGACATGGCTTCCATCCGCATGAATACTATCCAAGTCAATCTAGTAAGGATTCCTTCTCAACTCAAAGAATTAGCATCAAGGGTCCCTGAGAATTCTTCATTCACTGAAAGGCATGGTCGCTTCCTAAACTTGGTTACCTCAAGCACTGATGAAGATATGATGAAGGTGTTTTTCCAGTTCTTTGATCCTCTACACCATTACTTTACTTTTCCCGATTATCAGCTTGTACCTACTATGGAAGAATTTGTTAGAACATAGTTTGATTCTATAACCCTTAATTAGAGTTTTGATGATAACAAACACAAAGAACAAATATGCACTCTAAATTTGTGTTATTTTGTATGTAGAAATTCTAACCAAAGCATCATCAGAATTTAATCTATAAAAGCTTTCAACCTGAGGTAATCAGAATATGCGCTGAAGAATGGTAATCAGAATCTGTGCTGAAGAATGATGATCAGAACCTGTGTTGAAGTGAAGAATACTCTGATTCTGAATAGAAGTTTCATACACCATCAGATCCTCACATCTCTGAGTCATCAATGTTCTGAAGCAATTGCAGCATGCAAGATTCTAAGATTCTAAAGCGTTACTATTCAATCAAGACAGCATCACATGCAACGACTTTATTCAGACAAGAATCTTCTCAATATGGAAACAACATTGAATGTCCATTATCACACTTTATGATGGACAGGATTTCTATGCCTATATAAACAAGCTAAGAGGACAAATCATTTACGATTTTGAACACCACTGCAATACATCTCAAAAACGCTGCAAGCATACATTTTCTTTTCACGCTCAAAATTGTGTAAAATATCACAATTATGATACTGTTTTTGTTAAGAAAAACAACCATACACAAAATATTTTTTATCTTGATTAAGTTAGTTTTCCTTGAGATTAATCGGGTTGTGGTTGTAGCAAGAGGACTTTGCCAGTTGTCAAAGTAGTGATTGTAATCAGTTTTTGATTAGTGAATTAAGTCCTCGTTGGAGAGAGGCGAAATCACCTTGATGGGTGGAATGGAGTAGTTTAAGATAAAACGAACCAGGATAAAAATATCGGGTCTACTGCGCATTTGTTTTTAAGTTTTCAATTCAACCCCCCTTCTTGTGTTTTTCACTTCTTCAATTGGCATCAGAGCGCCTGGTTCTGAGTTCATACACTTAACCGTGTCAGTACAAGATCCAAGCTTTAGAAAAACACTATGGTGGGACCAAGCCAAAACATCAGCAACAACTATCATAAGGACAAGGACAAAATCAGTGGCAAACCTCCAGTCTTTGATGGAGAAAATTTTGACTACTGGAAAGACAGAATTGAGAGCTTCTTTCTGGCCCATGATGCTGATCTATGGGACATGGTAATTGATAGATACACACATCCAGTGGATGAAAGTGGTCAGAAGATAGACATAAAAAGGATGTCTGACCAGCAAAAACGTGATTTCAGAAACCATCATAAAGCCAGAACAATTCTTCTCAGTGCTATCTCATACTCAGAATATGATAAAATCTCAAACAGAGAGACATCCAAAAACATATTTGAATCTCTGAGAATGACGCATGAAGGCAACATACAAGTCAAAGAAACCAAGGCCCTTGCGCTCATTCAGAAGTATGAAGCATTCGAGATGGAAGACAGTGAATCTAGAGAAGCAATGTTCTCAAGATTCCAGATCCTTGTTTTTGGGATGAAGGTTCTTGACAAAGGATATTCTACTGCTGGTCACGTAAAGAAGATCATTAGAAGTCTACCCAAGCAATGGAGGCCAATGGTCACAACACTTAAGCTAGCTAAAGATCTCAACCAGATATCTCTGGAGGAACTTGTCAGCTCCCTCATAAGTCACGAGATAGAGCTAGAAAAATATGAGCCTCAAAAGCAAGGTAAGCCACTTGCATTAAAATCTAACAAAAAATATGATTCAAAGGTTTTGCAGGCTATGGAAGAAACCTCTGATGGATCCTCATCAGAAGAAGATGAATCGTCTCTCCTCTTTAGAAGGGTAAATCAATTGTGGAAGCAGAGACAAAGGAAATTTAGAAACCCTAGAAGATCAGAGAATCAAAATGAATCCTCCTCCAGATACAGAAAGTCTGAGTCTTCCTGTGGACACAAAAGATCTGAAGGTTCTTCAGGACATTGAAAGTCAAATAACAAGGACATCATCTACTACGAGTGTAATGAGCAAGGACACTACAAAAGTGATTGTCCACGGCTTCAGAAGGAGAAACCCAAAAAGAAGTTCTTCAAGGAGAAGAAGAAAAGCCTCATGGAAACATGGGACGATTCAGACACTTATGATGCTGACTCAGAGTCAGATGATGAAAGAGCAAACATAGATCTCATGGAAAACGTGTCAGAAGACAGTGAAGCTTCTGGTTCAGACTCAGAATCAGACACGGAAGAGGTATTCCCTGACTTCACTATTAATTTTACTAAGGCTGAACTTGCAGAAAGTCTAAATGAAATTCTGGAAAGGTATCAACAAATCAGAGTCAAATTCAAGAACCTGAAAAGGGATCTTGTCTCTGACTCTGAAAAGACTAAGAGTCTCAGATTAGAGAATTCTGAGTTAAAAGAAAAGGTCACAAAATTAGAAAATGATTTGCAAAACTCTCAGAAAGAAATAATCTCAGAGACTCCCAGTAATGCTGATAAGATCATCAAAGAGTATGATCACAGCTTTCAGAAGTTTCTGGCTAAAAACATAGATAGAAGCAAGATGGCTTCGATGATCTATGGAGTTAGCAGGAATGGCAGAAAAGAAATAGGATACCAAGGTAAGGTATCTACAGCTAAGAAAGTCATGGACCTTGTCATAAAATGCACACCACTAAAATCACACTTCACATATGGGCACACACATACCTAAAATACACTAGCAATGATTACTCTGTCAAACCAAAATTCAACCAGAATTTTGGTAAAACTAACAAACCAGGATCCAAGAAGATATGGGTACCTAAGGACAAAATTATATATGTAGCAGATATCTTTAGCAGCAAGGCTAAAACACCAGTCATGGTACCTGGACTCTGGATGCTCTCGAAACATGACAGGAAGAAAGCATATGTTCCAAAGCTTGGAACTTAAACCTGGAGGCTACGTGGGCTTTGGAGGAAACCAAAGAGGGAAGAACATTGGCTCTGGAACAATAGGTAATGGACATCTTCCTTCTATAAATAATGTGCTCTTAGTTGATGGATTAATGCATAACCTGTTATCCATAAGTCAATTAAGTGATAACGGTTATGATATAATCTTTAATCAAAATTCATGCAAAGCTGTTAGTCAGAAAGATGGAACTATCCTTTTTAATAGAAAGAGGAAAAACAACATTTATAAGATAAAACTTTCTGAACTAAAGAGTCAGAATGTAAAATGTCTTCTCTCTGTTAACCACGAGCAATGGGTCTGGCAAAGAAGCTTGGGGCATGTTAGTATGAGAAGAATATCTCATATTAACAAACTCAATCTGGTCAGAGGACTTCCTAATCTGAAGTTCAGCTCAGATGCTTTGTGTGAAGCATGTCAGAAAGGAAAATTTTCAAAACCTGCTTTTAAATCTAAAAATGTTGTTTCCACCTCTAAGCCATTAGAACTTCTGCACATAGACTTATTTGGACCAGTAAAAACTGCGTTTGTTAGTGGCAAGAAGTATGGGTTAGTGATCGTAGATGACTATAGCAGATGGACATGGGTAAAGTTCTTAAGACACAAGGACGAGTCACACCCTGTGTTTGTTGCATTCTGTACTCAAGTTCAGAATGAAAAGGATCTTAGAATTGTCAAAGTCAGAAGTGATCATGGTGGAGAATTTGAAAATAAAAATTTTGAATCATTTTTTAATGAAAAAGGCATCTTGCATGACTTCTCTTGTCCTAGAACTCCCCAACAAAATGGATTTGTAGAACGAAAGAACAGAACACTGCAAGAAATAGCAAGAACCATGATCAATGAGACTAACATTGCTAAGATCTTCTGAGAAGAAGAAATTAATACATAGTGTTACATTCAGAATAGAATCTCTATATGACTTATTCTGGAAAAGACTCCATATGAATTGTGGAAGAATAGAAAGCCCAACATTTCTAATTTCCATCCTTTTGGATGCACCTGCTTCATTCTGAATACTAAAGATTATCTGAACAAGTTTGACTCTAAAGCACAAAAGTGTATCATGTTAGGATACTCTGAACGCTCAAGAGGGTACAAAGTACACAATACAAAAACACAGATTGTTAAAGATTCAACCAGTGTTAGATTTGATGATAAGCTTGACCCTCAAAAGTCAAAGCAGAATGAATTCTTTGCAGATATAGAAGTTGAATTCACAGGTACTGAAGATAACTCATCAGAAGTTCTCAACAGAGATGCTCCAAAAACTTCAGAAAGAAATGTTACAAGTGATCTAGTACCTTCTGTTAATCAACTCCAGAAAAGGTTATCCAGAAGCAGCATAGCTCATCCAGAAGATAAGATCCTGGGAAAGAAGGATGATCCAATCAGAACAAGATCAACATTCAGAAACTCTAAAGAATCCCTCATGGGACTGGTCTCTCTGATTGAACCAACAACAATTGATGAAGCTCTTCTAGACAATGACTGGATTCTGGCAATGCAGGAGGAATTAAATCAGTTCACCAGAAATGACGTATAGGATCTGGTTCCCAAACCAAAAGGATTCAACATCATTGGAACAAAGTGGGTGTTCAGAAACAAACTGAACGAGCAAGGAGAAGTCATCAGAAACAAAGCACGACTGGTGGCACAAGGTTATAGTAAGCAAGAGAGGATAGACTATACAGAAATTTTGCTCCAGTCGCCAGGTTAGAATCTATCAAACTCTTAATCTCATTTGTTGTAAACAATGACATCACTCTGTATCAGATGGATGTCAAAAGTGCATTCCTAAACGGCTACATAGATGAAGAGGTATATCTGCACCAACCCCTTGGGTTTGAGAATTCCAAACACCCAGAATATGTTTTCAAACTAAAGAAGTCACTTTATGGTCTGAAACAAGCTCCCAGAGCTTGGTATGAAAGACTAAGTAACTTCTTGTTAGAAAAGGAACTCACCAGAGGGAAAGTGGACACAACCTTGTTCTGTAAGACATTTAAGAATGACATTTTAGTTTGTCATATTTATGTAGATGATATCATTTTTGGATCCACTAATTCTTCTCTGGGAAGAGAATTTCCTAAGTGCATGCAGGCAGAGTTTAAGATGAGCTTAATGGGGGAACTCAAATTCTTTCTGGGCATTCAGATAAACCAAACTCCAGAAGGAACTTACATTCATCAGAGCAAATATGTTAGAGAACTTCTGAAGAAATTTGACCTCTCAGAATGTAAGCCCTCAAAGACTCCAATGCATCCCATGTGCATTCTGAAAAAGGAAGAGGTAAGTAAAAAGGTAGAACAGAAAATCTACAGAGGTATGATTGGCTCTCTCCTTTATCTGATGGCTTCAAGGCCTGATATTTTATTCAGTGTTTGCTTATGTGCTAGATTCCAATCAGATCCTAGAGAATCTCACTTAACAACAATTAAGCGAATTTTCAAGTATCTGAAAGGTACTACTAATCTGGGTTTGTTTTATAGAAAATCCAATGAATACAGCTTAGTAGGATACTGTGATGCTGACTTTGCTGGATACAGAGTAGAGCATAAAAGCACTTCTGGGAGCTTCCAGTTTATGGGAGACAATCTGATCTCATGGACCAGCAAAAGACAGTCCACAATAGCATTGTCAATAGTAGAAGCTGAATACATAGCAGTTGCTGGATGCAGCACTCAAATGCTCTGGATGAAAAGTCAACTTGAAGACTTCACCATATTTGAGAGTAACATTCTTATCTTCTGTGATAACACTTCTTCCATATGTCTCAGTAGAAATCCCATTTTGCATTCTAGAGCTCAGCATATAGAAATAAAACATCACTTTATTAGGGACTATATTCAGAAAGGAATTCTTACTTTAAAATTTATTGACACAGACCATCAATGGGCTGATGTATTTACAAAACCCTTTTCTGAAGATAGATTCAATTTCATTCTGAAACATCTCAGCATGAAGTTATGCCCAGAATAAGATGTTTTATTTGCATATCTTAACCCTCAGAACTTTATTGTTTTATGTGAACATATGATTAACTTGTCTTCAGAAGTTAGAAGTACAGTTGCCTCAGAATCTATCTATGAAGATCTGAACGTTTCATTTCAAGGATAGAGGCGTGAAGTTCACATCATCAAACATATGTCATCCTCTCACAAGCTACCTTCTGAGGCTAAACACGCGTTCAAATTCTGAAGGGTCCAAGGCTCTGATTGGATGAATTGAGACACTTGTCAGTGATAACTGTTCAATATCTCTCTAAATCCCCTAAATTCAGGTTTCATTAATGCATATAATCATTACTTATTTTCTTGCTTACTGTTTAAGTTTTCTAAAAACCTTTATAAACTCAATTTACTATTTCATTCATTCACGTTTTACCCTATTCTATATTCTCTCTTGTTCTAGTTTCTTTTTCAAAAACCCTTTCCATTAATTTTCTTCAAAGAACCCGTGTGAACAATGGCATCATCATCAAGTCTCAAGAATCTCAGTGCTCCTGAATCTCCATCAACGGAACAATATGAAGAACCCATTAGAACGCTACTCACTCCTGTTGAAAACCTAGAAGTTCTCTCTGAATTGATCATTGATTTTGAAAGTTTACAAGAAAATTCGTTTAATCTCTATGAAGACGTAACTGCACAGGGGTGGAACATATATTTTGACCGTCTGTTGGGTCCAACTTTTCCCATTCTCGTCAAAGAGTTCTGGATTTATACTACTTCATCCAACCACCAGGTTACATCATATGTTATGGGGAAGAAGATAGTTATACCAAAAGATTTAATTGGGAAACTCATTGGATACAATGGCGGTGGAGTCAGATGCATTGATATGGTTGATAGGTGTTTTGACCTAAAATCTATTGCCAGGGAAATCTTCACCTCTGGACAGCCATCACGCAAGATCAGAGACTTGAAGGATCATCACAGAATCTGGGCTAGAATAATTCTGGGATGTATCAATCACAGGAAGCCTACAAGCTCTCCTGATTACATCAATATTGATCAGTAATTCCTGATTTACTTCATTGCAAAGAAGACCAAGATAAAACTTCCACACTTGCTGTTCAACCATCTCAGGACAAGTGTGAAAGAGACAAGAGAAGACGAAAGAACTAAGAGGGATTGGATTCCTCTAGGAAGACTAATTTCAGATATTCTAACAGAAAACAGGCTGATACAACATCTTACAGAGGCTCAAGAAATCAGTACTCTGGAAGCAACCGCTAGGAAACCTTTGAATGCCAAGAATCTGAAGAAAATGAAGATTATTGAGAACATTAAGAAGGAACCAACAATTGCTTCTCATGAGGTCATCACTTCTAGGAGAATCCCTTTGAAGGATTTTACACTATTTTCTGAGATAGATGCCTCTCCAAAAATCATAGTCAGATACCTTGAAGCTTGCAAGGCTGATGGGACTATTCTAGAAATCAACATTCAAGATCTGCACAAGTCAGCTCCAGAGGTTGTGCTAAAGAAATCCAAAAAGAGGAAGACAACAGGTGAAGCATCCTCTCAGAAGACACCTAAAGCTGCGAAAAAGAAAGGTAACCCATCTTCTGTTTCTGTTGTAGAATCAATAGCTATTCCAACATCTGAAACCATTCCCCCTCAACCAACAGAAAATCCTTCACCCCAAATATTTGAGGATTTTAACATAGAGTTTGACCCATCTGTAACTCTTGGAAACTTCTTAAATGAACCTCACTCCCCCAATCCAAATCCAAATCCAGAACATCATCAACCAGAACTTGCTAAGTTCTATTTGACATTGAACTATTTGATCAAGACTTTTCCTCACCAATACCAGAAAATCCAAAAACTCAATCTCCACTCCCAAAAAATCCAAACACTCAATCTCCACTCCCAGAAAATCCAAACACTCAACAACAACCAGAAAATCCACAACCACACTCTCCTCAACCAGAAAATCCACAACCACACTCTCCTCAACCATAAAATCCACAACCACACTCCCCTTCTTCTGAAAACCCATCGTCTGAAATTCCTGAACCAGAAATTCAAATCGCTACTGTAAACCAATCTGAAGACTCCCCTTCAGATTCTGATACCACTATCCCAATCCCTGGAATAACAGAACCCCTTACGGTTCGCTTACCTCTCACTATTCATGATATTCCAGAAATCCCTTCACCATATGAATCTACACCACCAAACACCCCTAACTCACCAATCCTGATTTCTAACTCTTTCACTCTATCACCCATCAATCGTCCAGCTGACAACCTCAGACTTGTCATTGATCCACTAGTGCTGGACCAACTAGCTTCCACCTCAAACAAAATTTCCACTCCCAAACCTAAACCAACCTCAACCAAATCAGATATTGGTAATAATCTGTTGATTTTTGAAACAGAAATGCAAGAATGGATTAATTCTTTGAAGCAAGCAAGTCAAGAGATTTCTAATCCTGTTGCTTCTGATTCTCCGTGGGAAGGATTCAGAAAATGGTTCAACTCTGAAACTCAAAAGCTTAAAGAATTAGGCTATGAAAGGGCTCAGCCGAACTTCAGTGATCATCTAAAAGCCTTTCAAGATTAAGTTTTGAGCCAATGGTACAAGAAAGAAATTCTTCCACTGGATAATTCTCCCTAGAAAGAGCACCAACCTTCAGAAGTCTCTGAACCAGATTCTGATATTCACTCTCTGACTACTGCTCCAGAAAACATGATTGCAACAAAAGAAGGCGTTCAATCAGGAGAGGCTGAAGATTGTTTTGAACAACATGCAATCCCTAAAGATACACCAGCTTCGTCTCTAGTCATGAAGACTCTGGAAGAGTTGAAAAAGGAGAATGCCTTAATCCATGCCAGACTGGATAAGCAAGAGGATACAAACAAAGAGATCAAGGGTATTTTGGATAAACAAGAAGATACAACAAAAGAAATCAAAGACATTTTGGGAAAGCAGGAAGAATCAAGCACTCAGATCAAGAGCTTGTTGGAAGCGTTGCTCACACGTCTTCCCCCTCCTTCTTAGATTTTCTTTAAACTGTTTATCTGTAACTCTTTATCTTAACCTCCTTGTTTCTGAAAATTGTCATTGCATTCTGTTTTCAATATAATTAATCTTTTAACTCTGATTATATTTCTTTTTGATACCTGACAAAAAGGGGGAGAAAGTAAGATATTTTCAATAATAGTATATCGGGACAAATTCTCAAACATTCTGAATATCTTAACCTCTATATTTTCTGAAAAGCTTGAACAGGAACACATTCTGATAAGGACAAAAGGAGATGTATCAAAAGCTCTAAAGAGAAGGAACTTCAGGGAAGTAATCGACTCAGGGGGAGTCTCTCTTAAGCTTTTTGTTCTATATCTTTCATTGAAAATCCTTGTTTTTGTCATCATCAAAAAGGGGGAGATTGTTAGAACATAGTTTGATTCTACAACCCTTAATTAGAGTTTTGATGATAACAAATACAAAGAACAAACATGCACTCTAAATTTGTGTTATTTTGCATGCAGAACTTCTGACCAAAGCAGCATCAGAAGTTAAGCTATAGAAGCTTTCAAGCTGAGGTAATAAGAATCTGCGCTGAAGAATGGTAAACAGAATCTGCGCTGAAGAATGATGATCAGAACCTGTGCTGAAGTGAAGAATACTCTGATTCTGAACAGAAGTTTCATACACCATCATATCCTCACATCTCTGAGTCATCAATGTTCTGAAGCAATTGCAGCATGCAAGATTCTAAGATTCTGAAGTGCTACTATTCAATCAAGACAACATCACATACAACAGATTCATTCAGACAAGAATCTTCTCAATATGGAAACAACATTGAATGTCCATTATCACGCTTTATGTTGGACAATATTTCTATGCCTATATAAACAAGCTAAGAGGACAAATCATTTACTATTTTGAACACCACTGCAATACATCTCAAAAACGCTGCAAGCTTACATATTCTTTTTACGCCCAAAATTGTGTAAAATATCACAGTTGTGATACTGTTTTTGTTAAGAAAAACAACCATACACAGAATACTTTTTATCTTGATTAAGTTAGTTTTCCTTGAGATTAACCGTGTTGTGGTTGTACTCAAGAGGACTTTGGCAGTTATCAAAGTAGTGATTGTAATCAGTTTTTGATTAGTGGATTAAGTCCTCGTTGGAGAGAGGCGAAATCACCTTGACGGGTGGACTGGAGTAGTTTGAGATCAAACGAACCAGGATAAAAATATTGTGTCTACTGCGTATTTGTTTTTAAGTTTTCAATTCAACCCCCACCCCTTCTTGTGTTTTTCACTTCTTCGGAATTCTCTCAACTCTTGAGGATTCCCATTCTCAATCAACTACCCTTCAACGGTACAGAAAGAGATCCAAGACCTGAAGAGATTGCCCAAGATCTACACTTGCAACAATCCGATGTCACGACTAATTGGGAAACAAGGAGTGGTGTCAAAGTGTTCTTAGACAAGTTCTTGTATGAAAAGGCTCAAGATTGTTGGAACTCTTTGGATTTACAAGCTTTTGAAGAAATTTTGGCCCTTCTCATCTATGGGATGGTTTTATTTCCAAACCCTGACCAAATTATAGATGTAAATGTTGTCAAAATATTCATGTCTCACAATCCGGTGCCTAATTTGTTGGGAGATATCATACATTCTCTCCACTCTCGTACTATGAGGAAGAGAGGGGCCCTCATGTGTTGCACTCCTCTTTTGGATAGTTGGTTTATTTATCATCTTCACCGGTCTGTGTTGAAGAACAAGCAAGGTTTGAGATGGTCCCATAGGTTGATTTCACTCAGACATTCAGATATTCATTGGTGTTCTCGATCCTTAGAGAATGTTACTATCATCGACCATTGTGGGGAATTCCCTAATGTCCCTTTACTTGTCATTAGGGGAGGTATCACTTACAACCCTTGCTTAGCCTCGCGATAGGTTGGTTATTCCCGAAGAGATGGTCCTCATGATATGCTCATCCAAGGAGTGGTATTCGACTACAAGAGCGACGATCAAGGCTACCGTCAGAGATTTGTACGAGTTTGGAGGATGGTAAACAAAGTGGATAGTAAGACGCTGGGACACAAGAATTCTATTCCCCTTGAGCCTTACCTTATGTGGGTACGAGCTCATGCTCAGAAACTCGTGATGCCTTACCCCTCCATCCTACCAGTTATCATGGAACCTGTGGTTGAAGAAGATGTCTCGTACACTGTCCCCCATCCCGACATCCCTACATCTCTTGAAGACTTGCAAAAGGGTTGGATTCAGCTAAAGGAATAACGAGATGCCTTTGAAGCTCAATTCTACGCTAGTGAGAAAAGGATATTGGAGCTTACAAAGAAACTACATGAAGAGCAAAGCGTGAACGCCTACCTTGCACCGAAGAGGATGCGCTCGACCTTTTTTCTTAGAGATTTATTTTGTAATCCCAAGAGGCATGTTGTAGTCATTTTGAACTAATTAATGAAATTTGAAGTTTGTTCATTATTTGTCTACACAAATTTATATTTCATAACTCCTTAAAATCATTTGCATATACATCTTCCATTCATCATAACATAACATGTTTTCCATGACAGGTTTCCTTATCTTTCTGCTGTTTATTTCAGCAAGATGGATATTGAGAAAACAATGAAAGACCTACAAGCACAAAGTTCCCAGTTTCAAGACACTCTGCTGACCATGGCTAAGGGGAAACAAGAGTTGATGACATTGCTGGAAGCCAAAAAGAAACCAAAGAGGAAAGCCCTAGTCAATATGAATAAGATATTTAGAGAGCCAATCTGTCAGATATCGATAGTGGAAGATTCATCTGAGGAAGACGAAAATCAAATTGGAGAAGCAAGGAGTACCCAGGATGGGTGTATCAATGATCAAGTGTTTGATGATGAAGATTATTTTGACGAGTAGTATCCTCCCGCTGATGTCAAGTACAAGCAACTAGAAGACAAATTGAAGGCTGTTGAGATTCAAGCCATCGCCGGTTTGGATTTTGATGATTTGGGTTTAATATCTGGAGTTGTCATCCCCTAAAAATTCAAGATACCAGTCTTCATGAAATACGATGGGGATTCCTTCCCAAAACTTCACCTGAAATCTTATGTGTGCAAGATACAACCTCACACCACTGACAAGAAACTCTGGGTTCACTTCTTTCAAGAAAGCTTGGCTGGGACGCAACTAGAGTGGTTTTACGAATTGGAGGGTTCCTGTATCCATACATGGGAAGACTTAGCCAATGCTTTCTACCACCAATACCAGTATAATTTCGACCTGGCACCTACGAGAGTTCAAATGCAAGACATGATAATGGGTAAGGATGAAGGGTTCAAAGAGTACACCCAAAAGTGGAGGGATCTTGCGAGTAGGGTCCAACCGCCATTAACTGATAGGGAACACATTGACATGTTTATAACAACTTTATCTGGTCCATTTTTCAACTTGTTGGTTGGTTGTTCTTCATCCGGTTTCACCGAACTGATCTTAACTGGTGAAAGAGTTGAAAGTGGTATCAAAAGCGGGAAGATTCCCATAGCATATTGTTGTACCCCAAATTTTCCCTCCCGTTTTTCATTCAAGATACTATCCTAGGATTTCTCGAGTACTCAATTTGGCTCAGAAGTTGATCAGACATATTCTCTTCCTAGGCAGTAAGTCAAAAATTAGGTTTTGGTATTTATTAAAGAAAATTGAGTCTTCAAGGTTTCAAATGGTCTTCATAGATCTTCATGTCTCCTCAAGGATGTTCGTGCCAAGTTTCAAATCTCGCATTGCAAGTTTGCTCAGTCAATGGTTCAGATGACTGAAAATGACTCCATTGACCCAAAAGTCGACCTTTTGTGAGACCAAGTTCAAACGATTGTAACATCTTCATTAATCGGTATTTTTGAGCCTTTCTTTTTGCGTACGACTCTCCTTGACGTCATCTCCAATTTCTATTCACAGATCAAGAGCTGATTACGCATAGAAGATCACCAAAATTCGAATACTTTAGAGGTTGCTTCATGGACTTTGACCTAATCTTAAGTAACTGTCGCCTGACATCTAAGAATTGTGATATCCTCAAATTCAAAGATCTTGAGATGATTGTTTTTGAATATTGTCATAAGTGATGTCGTTTACGAGTTTATCTTCAAAGATCAAAGGAAAATTGTGTTTGGAAGACTTTGAAAGTTATCGAATCATCACAGGTCATTTGCTTGATTTCGAATGTTCTTAAATCTTAATTTCAATTCATACCAGAATTGTTTACTCAAGACTATGATTCTCATGTTGAAGTTGTTAATTTTACAAGATTTAAGAATACTCTTAAAGCATATGTTTTGTCATCAAGATATTGAATTCAGGTTTGGCAATGAAGTTCAATTTGAATCGAGCATGGCATGCAAATTTCATTTTGAGTGCAAGTTTCATGGAATCAAGAGGGTATACAATGTTCAAAACATATCCAATATTATCAAACAAACTTCACTCAATACATGTTCAAAATCGCATTGATTCACTTATGTGTCAATCTCCTTCAAGCTTTTGAGACCAATGAGTTTACACAAGGAAATTTCTAGTTTCTATCTTGCAAATCGTTCAAAGTTGTTACATCACTACAAGTTCCATCAATTTATGTTACAAAGGAATAATTTAAGATACATTTCAAAGTGGGTTACAATTTAAGATACAAACTACAAGTGTTTTGTTTACAAAAAAAAACGAAATATTGCTTCTTCAAGTCTTCTTTGCTTCATCTTCAAGCAACGCATCCACTCCTTTCTAGCCATGGTCTTCTCTTCGTCTTTTAACCTTGCCTGACTTTCCATCCACTCCTCGTGTTCATGAAACAAGAAAAGGAAAAAATTAGCAAACAATCAACATGTAAAAAAATTCAAGCAAGGATTATTTGTTAAACAAGAAAGCTCATCATTAGGATTTGCATTTAGAATCAGAACTAAAAGGGTTTTTGTTTTAAATCATAGGTTGTCGTCTCCTATTTTTGAAAATCACAAAATGTTTGTTCTTTTTGATTCACAAAAAAAAGAAAATAAGTTTGCAACTATTTTCCTACTGCAAAAGCAAGTGAAAACGGTCAAATATGCAAGTTGAAAAGCACCAAAACAACATGGAAACTAGGCAAACAAGGTAACTGCAGCAGAACAGGGCAGCAGGTTGCCTTAACAAAATAAACAAAACAGCACAACAAGTAGGTTGCAAAAGAGCAGCACATAACAACAAGTTGCGACAAGACAGCAACAAACACCAGCAAACGACCTAAATGCAGCACAAATAAAGCAAAACAACAGCCTAAACAAAAGCAAAATAGCAGCCTGAACAAAAGCAAAAAAACAGCAGCCGTGAAATAGCCAATAATAGCAAAGGGCAGTATATGAAAACAAAGCAAAAACCAAGTACAACAACAACAATTCAAAAATGGCAAGCTATCAAATAGCTCCAAGCCCTGCATCATCATTTTCCAAATGGAAAATCCTTCAGATTATGTAGAAAAGAACATTTGTTTTACAACATAGAAAGATGAAGAGTAAAAGAGAAAGAAACAAAAGGATATCACCTAGCATAAAGCAGCCCAAAACATGTAAAGAAAAAAAACAGCCTGCAATGCTCCACATACTGTCAAACCTTCTATTTCCCTGTCCAAACAGCCTAAGGTTTGAACACAAGTAGCAATGTGAAAATTGCACTCAAAAGGCAACAAAAATGTTAACTAAAATTGTTCAAACCTCTCATATTCCCCCCGCCCCCCTATTTTTTCATTCTGTTTCAATATAAAGGAAAGAGATATCATAACAGTGGGAGGAGGTTCTTCGTCCATCAGCGAGACACAAAAAAAACACTCCATAATCCTTCATTATACAACTATCCTCAATAACCTTGCATCACTCATCTTCTACCTCACAACATAAACTTATATGAACTAACTTCAACTTACATCCAGAACCAAGCCACAAACATAGACAGTCAGAAGGAGAAAAGATTCAGGAGTTCAGAAAAATCAAAGGGGAATCATCATACATGTGCTTGAAGAACTGATTGGAGGAAATCTAATATGGTACCTTTCTGAACTAATTCCAGCTATATTTTTTCTCTTCAATCTATCTGCATTTTCATGCCAATATATTGTTGCCTTATTCAATCTATTTGCACTTTTGTTTCTCTCCATGATGAGATGTTTTTCATACTAAGAGATTGATGTCGCTGGGAATAGAGATACCTGAATCAGTGAGAATTTTCTATCGTTAGAACCATGAGAGAAAATCTAAGAGCGTAAGAATCTGATAGGGATAGAGAAAAACTCTTACGTTGATGCAAAGAGAATCCGAGAGTCCTCACTCTCTCATTTTTCTTTGTCCTGCAAAACTCTCCCCACTCTAGGAAAATACCACGTGACCACTGTGAATCAATGGTAGCTCGTTATCCACCTATCACCACCTAATCGCAAGTTTTCCCCAAAGCTTCAGCAATACCTGTAGAATATAGAAATAACATTCAAAACCATCACAAAACCTTAACAACATTACACAATTCAAAATCGTAAGTAGGAGGATAAAAAAACAGAATACACAGAAAAAGCAAAACCCACCTTCATCCATTCAACCTAAAACTTCAATGGCCGCTGCAACATCGCCACCACCACCGACTGAACCTCCCCACAATGATGCCAGAAACCGCCCTACCATGACATCCAGTATTCACACGCATCCGCTTAGCCACCCCTTTCGATGTTCCTTATATCCACAAGCTAATGCGTCAAATGGCCATTTTTTGAACGCCTGACATACCTCGTCACTGCCATAGAGTCTTCCTACTCCTCCACCATCTTCTCTCGCGACAATAAACCTTTCCACTCTTTCACCGTCTTAATCCTTGAAGTCTCTCAAAACCCTTTCACCGATACCTAATTCGACAAAGACCCTTGTTATAAACCCTTAACCAAAGTCGTGAACTTCGACCTCCCAATCGATGACCCGGAGAAAGAAAGTTTCAGAACTTGGCATGGAAATGAAGTTTTTGTTACTGGGTTTATGTTGTTTTTCCCAAACCATTTAACTTTTTTGGGGAAGCCTGGGTTCTATATCTAGGATCTATCTGTGAAGGAAAGTTATAGAAGAAAAGGGATTGGGAATGTGGCTAAATAGGTTGTGAAGGTGGGGTATGGAAGGGTGGAATGGGCATGCTTAGCATGTTATTGACAATGAATACAAAAACAAGAGGAAAATGATGGTAATCTGTGAGAGAGAGAGAGAGAATCATTTTGTTTATTGTATCAATTTTCCCTGATAATGGTTTTTATTAGTAATGATAACAATTAAACCCAATTTCTTTTCCCAAAAAAATGCCAACGGTGCGCCCAAAAAATGTTTAGGGTTACAAGCAAAACCCTTCTTTTCCTCTTCCATCCGAGTCAGCCCATTGGGCTGTTGGCCTAAGTCAACCAACATTTTCCCTTTTCTCCTATTAAAATCATAACAATAACGAATGAACTGAACAATTCAGTTGGCAAGGCATTTTTTACAGCATCAAGAGAACCCGGGTTCAACCCCTGTTGGGGCCTTTTCTTCTATTTGTTTTCTATTTGCTTCATTCTATTTTTGTTAAACAAAAAAAATGATTGGGCTTTACAATTCCCTTCTAGCCCATCCGGATTTTTACCTCACACCCCCATATTTAGTTTAACACCACCCTTCTACTTTGTTTTGTTAGTTTGACTTTATTTATTTTAATTTAATAACTCATGAAATTTTGTTAGATGATTTTTGTAGCTTAGTTCTAAATTTAATTTAGGAAATTTTGTGAATAATTTTATTAATTAACATTTTATCATTTAGTTAACATTTTATTAATTTATTTAGTTTCTATATAATAAAAAATACTAAAAGCTAAAAAACAAAAACATTTGATTTAATTTCCTTAGTTAATTATTTTCTTTAATAGAATAGAATTTTATTTTTCTTTCCAAACTTTTCAAACAATATACTAAGAATTTTATTTCCATATTTTTACATTGTTAATTAATTTTTACTTCATAGATTTGTTGTAGTTTCAATTAATTGCTCGATTTGATTTGGTTGTATTGATTGCCTATTTGGACTTTTAATCGCATTGATCCATCCCCATTTGTGAATTTGTACCCCCATTCCCGAAAGCTCTGTAATAGCGTAGAATTTTAATTTCCACAATTTACTGTTTTCCTTATACTGTATAGTAATTAGGGGTGCATGGCATGATTTAAAATCAATCGCTAGATAACCCTAATCAAATAATAACTTAACTTGAATCAAACACACTTCCACACGCGCACCTCTAGGGTAACCTCACTTGTTGCCTCGGAAACACAGTCATGTCCCTCAAATATGGGACGCTTTAGCAAAGACCCTTTGATAAAAAAAAAGACTGTAGTCCCTCGATGTCCCTCGATGTTTCCTTCGGTAAAACGATCTAGTCCCTTACGAAAAATTGCTAATGCGTCTCACAAGTTGCCTTCTATGACTGTATGATTTACCCGCGCCTGTCCCTTCATATCCAACGGTGGGGCTTCTTACCAAAACAATGGTAAGGTAGTAACATCTAAAGGAGGAGGAAAAGAACATTTAAGACCTTTTGAGTAGGTAAATTCTCTCCTAGTTGCTCGCTTTCTCACAACAAAAACATTTTATACACAAATACTCTCATTTTGAAACATTTTCAAAAGACAACACTTTGTACGCGTTCTTATAGAAACGAGAGCCATTACAAAGGCATTTTCAAAATTCTTTCAAAACCCATATCACAAGCACACTTTCAAACAAAAGCAAGTGATCTAGCAAGAAACTAAGATCCCATAGATAACTACGGATGGAAAGGGTGATAATACCTTCCCTTTTCAAAATCTACCCCCCGAACTTAAGAAAACATCTCTAAAGGTCTTTCCTGTTCTTTTCAGCCTTTCCTTTTGGATAAAAGAAAAGTCGGTGGCGACTCTTGCTATTCGCAACATTGCAATCAAAAACAAAACACCCAAGTCAGTTATCCCACTGCGTTACAGAACTGGCAACTCTACTGGGGAATGTCTTAAAAGTGGGGTTACCTTGGGACTAGATCACCTTTACTTGTTTTCCTTGTTTGACTTGCATGCTTTACATTATGGTTCCTTGTTTGGGCTTGCTTTGATCTTCTACCCAGATCTGGGACACCTTTTTAGGTAAGTAGCAATAGATTGTGAAAACTGTACGGCATAGACCGGTATGGTTGAAACAATGGCTACGTTAGTGTGACGCATTTGTTGGTACCTGTATCCCTTGTGTTGAATCGAGGAGAATACGAGGCCGCTGAGCAGTGTCATGAAGCACTAACTGACCTTAGAACCTTAATTGAATAAACTTGTCCAATTAGGACGTAGTGAGATAACCGGTTTTGGTGGAAAGTTGAAAATTGATTGATACTCGATACTACACTCATTGAGACTAGACTTTTGGGATATCTCGGCCGCAAGAAAAGATTGATTGAGCTGAGACAATGCCTAAAAGAAAGGTCAGTGATATTGAGATCCCTTAGAACCCGGTTACTATTGACTAGGATAGGTTGAGCCAACTAAACTTCAAGAGGGTACTTACCTATAAGACTCCATGCAAACCTGAAACATAAGGACTTGTTTGACTTGTGTGTATATGCTTACTTGTACATAACATCATAAACATCATAACATCATACATATTCTCACTAACCATTTCAAGGATTTTGGAATTTATCTTTGTTTTTGTTTTGTAGGCCATGAGCTCCGTCCAAAGGAACACCATCCGAATCAGCTCCGTAAAAGCATACCCTCAGCTCCAAGAGTTAGCATCAAGGGTTCCCGGAGATTCTCCTTTTACCAGGAAATATGGTCGACTCCTCAGTCTGGCTACTTCTAATTTCCAAGAGGAGATGATGTGTGTGCTCTTCCAATTATTTGATCCCATACATCATTGCTTCACTTTTCCTGACTATCAGTTGGTACCTACACTAGAAGAGTTCTCTCTACTATTAGGGGTGCTCGTGCTTGATCAAATACCATTCACCGGTTTAGAAGGGATTCCGAAACCTGAGGCCATCGCCGAAGCTTTGCATCTGAAGAGAGCCGACATCATAGCAAATTAGGAGACAAGAAGAGGGGTCAAAGGGTTCCTAGCTAAGTTTCTATTGGAGAAGGCTCGTTCATTATGGGAAGATATGGATTTTCAAGCCTTTGAAGACGTCCTAGCTCTTCTCATTTATGGTTTGGTTCTATTCCCCAACTCGGACCAATTCATAGATGTTAATGCCATCAAAGTCTTTCTCTCTCTCGTAATCTTATACCTACCTTTCTGGGAGACATCTTACATTGCTTCCATACCCGTACCATGAAAAAAAGAGGTACTCTCTTGTGTTGTATTCCCCTACTCGCCAAGTGGTTCACTTCACACCTACCTTGATTAACATTGAAGAACGAGCAAAGACTGACATGGTCTCAAAGGATGATGTCCCTCACCCACTCTGATATTCATTGGTGTTTGAGATCCTTGGAAGATACTTCTATCATTGACTGTTATGGGGAATTCCCTAACGGCACACTGCTTGGTATTAGGGGAGGTATCACTTCCAACCCTTGCTTAGATTTACGAAAGTTTGGGTATGCCCGAAGAGATGGTCCTCATGAGATGCTCATCCAAGGTGTGGTGTTCGACTACGAAAGCGACGATCAAGGCTACCATCAGAGGTTTGTACGAGCTTGGAGGATATAAATAAAGTGGATAGTAAGACATTGGGACGCAAAAACTCTATTCCCCTTGAGCCTTATCTTAGGTGGGTGGGATCTAGTTCTCAGAGTCTCGTAATGCCTTACCCCTCTATCCTCCTTGTTATCATAGAGCCTGTTGTTGAAGGAGATGTTCCGTACACTGTCCTTCATCCCAACATGCCTACCTCTCTCGAAGAATTGCAAAGAGATTGGGTTCAACTAAAGGAAGAACAGGACACTTTCGAGTCTCGATTCTACGCCAATGAGAAGAAGGTTCTGGAACTCACCAAGCAGCTTCATGAAGAGCGGAGTCTGAATACCTACATCGCACCAAAGAGGATGCGTTCAACTTTTCTGTCTTAGGAGTTTTGTATTTTATTTCTTTCATTGTAAGCCCAAAGAGGCATGATGTACTCAAACTTGGATTTATTAATATAAAGTGTGTTCCTTTTTGTCTAAAGAAAATCTAAATCTCTAATTTCCTTGAAATCATTTGCATATGCATCTTCATTCATCATAACACAAACAGGTTTCTTACAACAAGTCTCCTTATCTTTCTACTGTTTATTTCAGTGAGATAGATATTGAACAGGCAGTAAAAGATCTTCAGGCGCAGAACGCTCAATTTCAACAAATGTTCTTGACTCTGAAAAAAAGGATAAGAGGAGTTGAAAACTATGTTGGTCAAAAAAAGAAGAAGAAGGCGAAGAAATCAACCGGTGTTTTGAATCTGGGAAGAAGATTCAAAGGACCAGCCAGACGAACTCTAGACTTCACAACATCATCGGGTGAAAGGGATAATCAAGAAGGGAAAAACAAGGAAGTGACTGACCATCCAGAATCTGAAGAGGAAGAAGATGTTGACTACTCTAAAGAGCAATATCCTCCAGCTGACGACAAATACAAACAGTTGGAAGATCGCCTCAATTCTATGGGGATCCAGAAGGTACCCGGGTTGGATTTTGAAGATCTAGGACTTGTCTCAGGGGTTGTCATCCCGCAAAAATTCAAGGTCCCCACTTTCGCTAAATATGACTGTGTCTCTTGTCCAAAGCTGCATTTGAGATCATACGTCAGGAAAATTCAACCCCATACTGCGGATAGGAATCTATGGGTGCATTTCTTCTAAGAAAGCTTGTCAGGGACGCAGTTGGATTGGTTCTATTAGTTGGAAGGGACCAACATCCGCAATTGGGAAGATTTGGCGGCCGCTTTTTACAAGCAATACCAGTATAATGCTGACTTAGCTCCAACTCGGACAGAGTTGTAAGGCATGTCTATGGGTACAAGTGAAGGTTTCAAAACCTATGCTCAAAAATGGGGGGATCTCGCGGGAAGGGTCCAACCCCCTCTATCTGACAGAGAATTGGTGGATATGTTCTTAGGCACGCTATTTGGTCCATTCTTCAAACACCTGATAGGAAGCTCCTTGGCTGGGTTTACAGAATTAATCATGACCGGTGAACGGGTAGAAGCGGCTATAAGAAGTGGAAAAATTCAAAGAGATGCAACCTCGAGCACGATGAAGAAACCCTTTAACAGAAAGAAGGAGGTCAGTGTTGCATATGAACATAGGAATCAGGACAGAACTGAACACCGTCCACTGGTAGGGGTTGTCATGATCTCTAAGCCTACACCTACTCAACAAAGGAACAATCAGTCTAGAACATAAAGGACGGTAAGACAATTTACCCGGATAAATATGATGTTGTCTCAAGTCTTGCCACATTTGTTGAAATATAATATGGTAACCATTGCAGGAAGCTACGAAGAATCCCAACACTGCCTCTCCCTATTATAACCCAAATGCTCGTTGTGCTTACCATTAAAAGTCTAGGTCATGATACAAACGACTGCTGGGCTTTGAAAAATAAGGTGCAAGACCTTCTCGAGGCAGAGGAAATTGAATTTGATGCCCCTGAGATCCAAAATGTTATCACTGCTCCTATGCCCAAGCAAGGCCGTGGTGTTAACGCTGTTGAAGATGATGTGTTTGTTACTATTGTTGATGAACTTATTACTCCTCTCCTGACCGTCAAGAGGAACCTGTTGAAGGCCAGTTTATTTCTGGGCTGTGGCAAAGGTTGCCACCTCTATTTATCTCTACCAATTGGTTGTCATTTATTGAAGGTAGGTGTCCAGTTCCTAATGGATGACAAAGAGATTTTATTTGAAAAGACTCCCGTTCCAACCATTTCTTACAAGGATGTTTCAATAATAACCATTTCCGCCAATCCTCCCAGGGTCTCCACCAAAAGACCCGTTAGGATTACATTTGTTTCGAAGGTGACTCCAATGATAATTACTATGCCAGGGCCAATCCCATACTCCTCAAACAAAACTGTTCCCTGGAACTATGGGGGTGACGTCTACTACCACGATGTTAAGCAAGATTGGTTGGATGATGAAGACCCAGTTTTTGAGAAGGCTGACCCCGAAATTGGCAAAATTGTGGGAACCAAAAAAATAACCAGAAGTGGAAGAGTATTCTCCCATGAGATTTCTCCTTCGAAAGTTATTACTGGTCCTGTGATCATTCCTTCTTTTGTTCCTACTGAAACTACTATTACAATTCCTATGATTACCCTTGCTGACACCCCTATCACCGAGTCGATCGAGACTCGGGGAAAAGACATTTTGGCTGAGCCTGTCCGGACGAAGGTGCAGTCAGTATCTATCCAAGAGGCTTCCAAGAAGGAGATTGAAGAAATTTTGAAAATTATCAAGAGAAGCAACTACAATGTAGTCGAACAGCTAGGACAGACCCCTTCAAAGATTTCTATGCTAGCTTTACTGTTATGCTCTGAAGCTCATGTGAAGGCTTTGGTGAAATTTCTTAAAACTGCCCATGTGCCACAGGAAACCTCTGCTGACCAATTCGAAGATTGTGTGGCTAGTTTGACAGCTGATAAAGGTTTAGGATTTTCTGATGCTGATCTGACACCTAGAGGGAGGAAAGAAAATGATGTGTTGCATGTCTCTATCGAATGCAGGGGCACTACTTTGTCCCACGTCCTGGTAGATACTGGTTCATCATTGAATGTGCTGCCTAATAAGGCTATGGATAGACTAGAATGTGAAGGTGTGACCTTAAAACCCAGTAACATAGTGGTAAGGGCCTTCGATGGTTCGAAGAGAATGGTGCACGGGGAGGTGGACATCCCCATCAAAGTTGGAACTCAGACCTTTGATTCAACTTTCTATGTGATGGATATCCTCCCTTCCTATTCTTGTTTATTGGGCCGACCTTGGATTCATGGCGCTGGTACCGTCACCTCTACATTACAACAGATGTTGAAGTGCCCAATCAAGGGAAAAATCATCATTTTCCATGGAGAGGAGGAATATATGGCCAGTCACCTGAACTCCTTCAGGTATGTGGAAATGGATGGTGAGTTCATCGAAACTCCGTGTCAGCATTTCTATGAGGTCCCATAAACAGTTGCGGCAACCAAGACTGTTTCTAAAGTCCCGAAGATTATCAGACCTCTACTGAAGATGGCTTCTCTGAAAGATACCAAGGCAGTAGTCGAAGAAGATGGGTGTATGATTTGGGGCTAACTTCCGGATATTCCCTACAAATTCGACAAATTCGGTTTGGGTTTTACTCCAGGAGCCCAGAAAGTTGTTCGTCGTGCTCGTGCCAGGGGACCACCTTTATGGATCAGCAACCATGGAGTCAATGCTCTGGAAGACAGTGGTAATGATTATGACCTGGACAAGTGGATCTTCCCAACCATCAGCGATGGACTCAGAAATTTGGAGGCTAAAGAATTTGTCCCTATTACTTTTATTCAAGAGTAATTGTCTTTTTAAATTTTTGGACTTGTAATATTTAAACTATTTAGACTTTAAAACCTTGTGTCTTACCCGAGGCACAACATTTCATTTGTGAGGGTTGTTACTTCATCTTCATATGTCATCAATAAATCATGGACGTTTTTGTATACAAATTTTACGCTCTTTGTTCTTCTTTTTCTACATTTTTATTTTTTCAAAGATAGCTATGCTCTTACACATACTCACATATCAAAATGCAGATCCACATCCACTCAGGATCCCATGGGTAACGATTATGTTATGGCCTATTGTGACTTTGAAAATCCGATCTATCAAGCCAAAGACGAAGGTGAGGAAGATTATGAGGTACCATGGGAACTAGCCAGATTACTACAACAGGAAGAAAGGACCATACAACCCCACGAAGATTCGGTTGAAACCGTTAACTTAGGTACCGAAGAGGACAAAAAAGAAGTCAAGGTAGGTGTCAATCTGGAACCTAGTGTCAAGAAGCGCTTAACTCAGTTACTACATGACTATGTTGAGGTCTTTTCCTGGTCATACAAAGACTTTCCAGGACTCAACGCTGATATCGTGGTCCATCGTCTGCCAACAAAAGAAGACCGCCCTCCAATAAAATAGAAAGTATGTCGCATGCGGCCAAAAATGTCAGAGAAGATCAAGACTGAAGTCATGAAGCAGTTCAACGCCAGATTCTTAGTCGTCACCTCCTATCCACAATGGGTCGCCAATGTTGTTCCCGTGCCTAAAAAGGACGATAAAGTACGCATGTGTGTGGATTACAGAGACTTGAATAGGACAAGCCCTAAGGATGATTTTCTGCTTCTCCACATCGATATTCTGGTTGACAACACCGCACAACATAAAGTATTATCCTTCATGGATGGTTTCTCCGAGTACAATCAAATCAAAATGGTACCTGAGGACATGGAGAAAATGACCTTCGTCACACAATGAGGCACGTTCTATTACAAAGTTATGCCATTTGGGCTGAAGAATGCCAGGGCAACTTAGCAGTGCGCCATGGTAGCTCTGTTTCATGATATGATCCATCACGAGATAGAGGTCTACGTAGATGACATGATAGCCAGATCTCAAACTAAAGAGGAACACCTTGACCATTTACAGAAACTGTTTGAAAGAATGAAGAAATACAAACTAAGGTTGAACCCGAGTAAATGCATTTTTGGAGTGAGGTCCGATAAACTCCCAGGCTTCATTATCAGCGGTAAAGGTATCTAAGTGGACCCTGCAAAGGTAAAAGTAATACAATAAATACATGTTCCTCGCACCGAGAAGGAAGTCAGAGGATTCTTAGGACGGCTAAACCACATCTCCAGATTCATTTCTCACCTAACCGCTACTTGTGAACCAATCTTCATATTACTAAAGAAAGATCAAGTGTTTGATTGGAACAACGACTAACAGGCTGCCTTCGACAGGATCAAAGAGTGCCTTCAAGAGCCTCCAATTTTGATGCCGCCAGTCGAGGGAAGACCTTTGATCATGTATCTAAGTGTCTTGGAAAATTCAATGGGGTGTGTGTTGGGGAAGCATGACGAGTCTGGCCGAAAAGAGCATGCAATATAATACCTGAGCAAAACGTTTACTGACTGTGAAACCGGATATTCAGTGCTCGAGAAAACTTGATGCGCTATGGCATGGGCTTCTTGTCGACTAAGACAGTATATGTTGACCCGTACTATCTTATTGAAATCCAAGATGGATCCAATTAAATACATATTCAAGAAGCCCGCCCTCTCTGGAAGAATAACAAGATGGCAGATGATCCTGACTGAATATGACTTTCAATACACTACCCAAAAAGAAATAAAGGGCAGTGTGCTAGCCGATCACCTTACTCATCAGGCTGTGGATGACTATCAGTCCATGAAATTCGAGTTCCCAGATGAAGACATCATGTTGGTAAAATATTGTGAAGAACTCAGACCATATGACGAACCTGAACAAGGATCCCGATGGACCTTGGTTTTTGATGGAGCTTCCAATGCACTCAGCAACGACATATGCATTGTGATCATGTCCCCTGAAGGATGTCATACTCCCTTCACCGCGAGGCTTTGTTTCAACTGTACCAATAATATGGTGGAATATGAAGCGTGTATTATGGGTCTCAAAGCTGCCATAGATTTGGGAATCAAGTCCTTAAATATATTTGGAGATTCAGCCTTAGTCATCAGTCAGATCAAAGGAGAATGGGACACGAAGCATCCTGATCTCATGCCTTACAAAGAACATGTGTTGACATTAATCCCACATTTTGAGGAAATTACATTTGAGCATTTTCCACGAGAGGAAAATCAATTAGCGGACGCGCTAGCCACTATGTCATCCATGTTTAAAATCAGGTGGGATAACGAGGCTCCTCAGATCACCATTTAGAGGATGGACGAACCAGCTCACTGTCATGAGATTGATATTGAAGAAGTAGTGCACAAGCCTTGGTTCCATGAAATTAAGAGGTATCTCAAGGCCCAAGAGTATCTGGAGGGAGCTTCAGTTAATGATAAGAAGTTCTTGAGAAGATTTTCTGCTAAATTCTTTCTCAGTAACGAAATCCTCTATAAACGCAACCACGACTCTACTTTGCTTCATTACATAGACCAAAGTGAGGCAGAAAACGTCATGGCTGATTTACACGAAGGTACCTTTGGCACTCATTCTAGTGGACACACGACAGCTAAAAAGATCCTACAGGTAGGATACTACTGGTCCACCATGGGAGCAGATTGTTATCAACATTCACGAACTTGTCACAAGTGCCAGATCTATGATGACAAAGTACATGTACCTATGGTTCCCCTAAACATCCTGACTGCTCCTTGGCCCTTCGCAATGTGGTGCATTGACATGATTGGAGAGATTAAACCCTCAACTGGACACCGCTTCATCTTGGTTGCCATTGATTACTTCACGAAGTGGGTCGAGGCAGCTTCATTTGCTTCTATTACCAATAACGTTGTGGCCCAGTTCATCAAATATAACCTTATTTGTCGGTACGGTATCCCAGAGAGAATCATCACAGATAATGCTAACAATCTCAATAATACTATGATTACCGCACTATCCGTGCAATTCAAGATACAACATTATAACTCTTCTCCTTACCGACTGAAGATGAATGGTGTTGTAGAAGCCGCTAATAAAAACATCAAGAAGATCTTATAAAAAATTACAATGACCTACAAGGACTGGCATGAGATGTTACCATTTTCTCTCCATGGTTACCGTACCACAGCGCACACGTCAACAGGGGCAACCCCTTTCTCCTTAGTATACGGCATGGAAGCTGTCCTACCAAGTGAAGTCCAAATACCCTCTCTGAGAATCATAAAAGATGCAGGTTTGAATGAAGATGAATGAATTCAAACTCTACTTGACCAGTTGAACTTGATTGATGAGAAGAGGCTTACAGATGTCTGTCATGGTCAGATGTACCAAAAATGTATGATCAAAGCTTTTAACAAAAAGGTCAGACGTCAGGTATATCGGGTTGGTGACTTGGTAATCAAGCGTATCATATTGCCGCAAGGTGATCCCAGGGGAAAATGGACTCCTACATACAAAGAACCATTTGTGATTAAAAACATATTCTTTGGTGGAGCAATAATATTAACCACTATGGATGGCGGCGACCTTCCGCACCCTGTAAACGTGGACATAGTTAAAAGATACTACGAATGAATAAAGACTCGCTAGGTCGACTGGCTTAGGCAAAAATTAGGGCATCCCAGCGAACCAAAAGGGTTTGGGCAAAAATTAAGGATAAAATACAAAATAAAAAAATATGTACACCCGACAAGCTTAAAACCTGAAAGGGCGGCTTGGGCAAAAAAGGGTATCCCGGTGGATTGAAAACCCGAAAGGGCGGTCCAGGCAAAAGTTAGGGATTGAAAGCGTATGACTATGTCCCGTTGGATCATCTTATAGACAACCTTTAGTATCGACTGACAAACTCAAACGGTTCTAATCAATCCAATCAGCTTCGGACAAAGCAACAAGTGGATGAGACGCTCAGAGACATGAAGGCTATAGCAGAGTGGGAACCCGATGGGATTATTTCACATAGCTATATTTTCATTGTATCAATTTTCATTTTCTACGACGACATTCTCTTACTAGGATGTTCGTCTCTTTGTACAAAAATACTTATTCAAGTTAATACAAAGATATTCCTTTAAAAGTGCAAAACTATCTGTTTTTCTTTTATTTTCCTATTTTGTTTGCAAAAGCGTCCAATGATTATTTTTGAACATATGCATTTGAACGTGATTATTTTTTACAAATGAGCGCTAGAAAAGAAGGAACGGAAAACAGAAATACAATTACTAATGGCTTTAAGAAATAGGATAATATCTATAGGTCATTCCATAAAATCCTCGCAGGTACTTTTACCAGCAAGAGCGAAAGCAAGGACATCCTACTACAGGATCACTAACGTATCTCCAGTATACATCCTAATGGTATCAGGTGCTCTCACATTCCCTATGGAGAAAAACTTCCAGTTACCGCTCCAAAGATTCCCCAGTGAAAGTCGCCCAGTTTCTTAGGATTCCCTAGCAGGATTTCACGAAGTCCACAAGAAATGCACGGTGTGTCCCTTCTCCAACAGAGTTTATTTCTCTAATTATGGAAACCCATCCATCAACACTTCAATTTTAACAAAATATGAAGACTTACACCCCACATCCCCAGAAGCAGTCAGGGATTTATTTTCCCTAATCCAGCAACACTAAGCAGAACAACTTACATGCGCATACATTACATTCATACATCATAAACATCAATGACACAAATGCATTGCACTATGAATTTCATGCATCACGGCATTACATAAAACTAACTCTTTACCTTTTTCAGGAAAGATCAATCAACAAAAAATTATTCTCAAATATTCAACGAGACAAGACAAATATCTATGAACAAATCAATCGTAGATCAATTCTCGAAACAGGACTAAATTGACTATCTAAATGACAAATACTCCCCTTCAGGTCTCTGCTGGTTCAGTTTAAATCTCTCAACGGTTTATCCTGATTATTTCCCGCAGACATCTTCTTTGGTTCAGATAAATTGCTCTGATTTATTCTGATTCTTTTCCAGACCCCTGCTAGTTCAGTTTTAAACCTCTCAACGGTTTATTCTGATTCTTTCCCGCAGACATCTTCCCTGGTTCAGATAAATCGCTCCAAGATTTATTCTGATTCTTTTCCAGACCCCTGCTGGTTCAGTTTTAAACCTCTCAATGGTTTATTCTGATTCTTTCCCGCGGACATCTTCTCTGGTTCAGATAAGTCGCTTCAATATTTATTTTGATTCTTCTCCAGACCCCTGCTGGTTCAACTTTAAACCTCTTAACAGTCTATTATGATTCTTTCCCGCAAATATCTTCTCTAGTTCAGATAAGTCGCTTCAAAATTTATTCTAATTCATCTCCAGACCCCTACTGGTTCAGTTTAAATCTCTCAATGGTTTATCTTGATTCTTTCATAGTAGACACTTTCTCTAGTTCAGATATATCGCACAAAGATCTATTCTGATTCTCTCCAGTTAAAGAATACCCAATACCTCTTTTGGTTCAGTCTAAACCTCTTAATGGTTTATCCTGATACTCTCCAAATAGATATTGTCTCTGGTTCAGATAAATCGCTCCAAGATTTATTCTGATCCTTTCCAGTAAAATAACATGCAAGACTTCTGCTAGTTTCAGTTTAAATCGACCAAAGGTTTATCCTGATTCTTTTCCAGTTGAAGTCAAGTTCAGACTTAGTCTAATTTCTGTCAATAATCACCTTTGGATGGCATCTATAAGCCCATCTCAGACAAGTCTCCATCATTTCTCCAAATGGCATCTTTAATCCCATTCCCTACACAATCAACCAACACATCATCGAGTGCAAATTTTTGGGCACTCTAGTGTTCAATCATCTTCCACTTTCAAGCTACAAACGCCAAACATGCCGATCTCACTTTTCAAGTTTAAGAAGATTGAACAGGGGCAGCTGTTGTAACCCAAAATTTTCCCTCCCATTTTTCATTCAAGATACTATCCTAGGATTTCTCGAGTATTCAATTTGGCTCAGAAGTTGATCAGACAGATTCTCTTCCTAGGCAGTAAGTCAACAATTAGGGTTTGGTATTTTTCAAAGAAAATTGAGTCTTCAAGGTTTCAAATGGTCTTCATAGATATTCATGTCTCCTCAAGGATGTTTGTTGTACCCCAAAATTTTCCCTCTCATTTTACTCAAAACATACTCCTAGAGGTCCTCAACTTGCCCAAGGATGCCTAAGGATTGACCAGACAAATCCTCCTCCTAAGAGAATGAGCCTTAAACTAGGGTTTCACTCCTCATCAGTATGTTTGAGTTCCAAGGGTCCCAAATGATTTCCATTTCCCTAATATTTTCTCAAGATCATCCATGCCAAGTTTCATTCCTTGCACAAGAAGTTTGCTAAGTCAACTGCTCAAATGCCTAAAAATCAACTATACTATGACAAAAGTCAATTGTAACCCACATGCAGTCAAACTTCAAGATTTGTGGTCAACATCAACATTTTGAAGTAACATTCATCATTTGACCAAGGGTTGATCATAATTCCTCAAGGAATGCCCAAAATTCATCAAAACTCAAAAGTTGCTAAATTAGGGTTTCTATAGGAAAAGTCAACCAAACTTTGACCAGGCATAACTTTCTCATACTTTATCAAAAGTTTCCCATCCAAGTCTTATTTTGAAGAGGATTAAATTTCCTACAACACATCTTTGGCCCTCAAGTTCAAGAAATGCACTCATGAAAAGATATAAATTCAGGCATTATAGGTCATTTCAAAAAGTCAACAAAAACATCTTTTGGGTCAAAGCTTCTTACATGATCATGAAAGATCCAATTGAGATAAAACCAAAAGGGTTGTTGAGAGAACATCCTAAGCTTTCTGAAAAGTCCAAGAACACCCTCTTAGGGTTAAAATTAAGGGAGATATGTATTATCAAAGTTGACCAATTTTTGGAAAATTGCCAAAAGTCAAATGTGCTCAAAAATGCATTTTTTTGTCAAAAGTGCCTAGCATTTTAGGATTGTATCTTGTTAGGGACATGGTCTACGACCCAAATCAGCAGCCATATATTATTTTCTCTATTTATTGATTTTATTTTGATTTTTATTTATTAAAAGTCACATTAAATCAAATAAATGACAAAAAAATATCAAAGATTGGTTTTTTGATCTGATTTTTATGAGAATCAAATCTAATTGAGCTGTCCTTATCAGATCAAATCGAATCAAGGAAAATTGAGGAAAAAATAGCATGATTTGGATGGTTTTGGAAAGATATCATATGGCAAGCAAATCACATTCAATCTCCATATTTCCAAAATATTCAGGTCATTTTAGTTACCCTAATTCATCATACTACATATAATGAACAAAAACAATGCAAAAGGACAAGGGTTGCAGCCGTGAGAACAGAGAAAGAAAACTAAAAAATTGGATAAAAAGTGGTGGATCGTTTTCTCACATAGAGGGTGGTTCAAGACATTCCAAAGTTTCCAATCGCTTCTTGGACCTCTCCTGAAGCTAATACAATCAATTGCAAGCATTCACAAGCCCAGAATAATCCCGTAGCCTTCACACGGTTTGCATTTTTTTTCAAAATCGAATACGATAATTCTTGCATCCTAAGCATGTTCTAATGATATATTTGTGATTGTCAACATATTTTCAATATTCCTGAATGATTTAATTGATGTTTTGATGCACATGTTGATGTTTGCCATGGTTAGGGTTTAAGAAGTTGTTTTGGGGTTTCTCTGTACAGGTGAAATTGGACTAAGAAAATGATGCCATGATACTCGTGAGATCAAGACGAGTTGATTGGTACAGTTAGAATTAATTTATCATGCGTCATATGAATTTTAGAAGCTTGCAGGTATAAGTTGGGTACCTAAGACGACGGATAGGGAAGAATATGATGACTTGTCACCATCCCACTGGGCCATTTAAATTAAGTATGTTTTCTTCAGTTACTCATCCTATTTTGCATATTATAATTTAATATTATTATTATTACAACTAAGCAGCATAGCACAGATGGCCTGGGCAAGCGTGGGAAGAGTGGGAGGACTTGAGTTCGATCCCAAGTCCTAGCATTTTCTTTATTTTCTTAACATATAATTGCAGATTCCATGCGTTCCAAAGCCAGATGTCTATCATGCGCCCCACTGATCCAGCCACTGGATCGTTTCCAGTATAGATCCAACGTTCGTGTCAAGGAGGGACCATGATGCACTCTCCAGGCGCAGCAACATAAAATCATGCGCAGGATTGGGCTCAACCATAATGGGCTTGGATAAAAATCAGAAACACCCCCCTGGGTTGCTTATGCAGGCCCAATCTCACTCTTTTTTATTTTTAATTATTTTTTTATTATTATTATTATTTTTTTAATTATGTCTTATTTTGAAAATAACATAAAAATCATATTTTTTTTATTTATTTAATCAAAAAAATCATAAAAAACATCAAAAACCATTTTTCATAAAAAATATCTTATTAATTAATTAGTTTAATTAACTATAGGCAATTTAATTCTCTTTTTATTATAAATAAAATAATTAGAATTAGGGTTTAATTTTGTACATAACCTAGTTTTTTTCTTAAAAATAACATAAATATTTTCTCAAATTAGATTTTTAGGTTTTCCAATTATTTCTCGCATCTAATTCGTCGCGCGCGCTTTTTATTTTCCTTTTATTATTATTTCAACTGCTCCGAGTTTGTAATAGATTTAAGTAGGTTTTTAATTCCGCATTTTATTTTCAGTCAAAAATAATTATGTATCTCCCCAAAGCCTTGTAATAACTAGGACTCTAACTTCTTGCATTTTAATTTCCGCAAACTATAAACTGCTTAGATGTATGTATAGGATTGTATGGAAAGACGAATTGAAA
This sequence comes from Vicia faba, assembly GCA_948472305.1. Lineage (NCBI taxonomy): Eukaryota > Viridiplantae > Streptophyta > Magnoliopsida > Fabales > Fabaceae > Vicia > Vicia faba. The sequence continues at coordinate 734,177,873 of OX451740.1, read as the reverse complement.
TTAAAACAGTAGAAAACCCTAATTGTGCAAAGATAATAAACTGAAAAAATACACTTGCACATGCTCACTCCTAGGGTTTACTCCACTTCGGTTGCTTTCAGTAAACTGTCACGAAGTATAGGGAATGTTAGTGGTCGTCCTCTTATCCCAAAAGATCTAAAATGACCCTTTCGGATGTTGCCTCTGAAAAAGATCTTTAAGGCTTTAGGATGATTACTAAAATTTCCTAACATTGCTTTTGTGATCGTACTTGTCCCTTTGAACGTCCCTTTAAAACTCCAACGAAGGTGCTATCTATTCCACAATAATATGATAGCTCTGTCTAAAGGAAAATGAACATACTTTTTTCGAGTAGGTAGATTAGCTCCTAGGTACTTGCTCAAATAAAACTTTTCGCATACACTTTTTAAAACAATTTTCAAAACAACTTCGTCACACTCTTTAGGACTGATACAAGGGTTATCACGAAGTAAAACTTTTCCAAAATAAGCACGCACAAGAAATTTTAAAAATGAGCAAAGTACCTAAGAGCCCATGGAAAACCATGGATATAAAGGGTGCTAACACCTTCCTTTTCTATAATCTACCCCCCGTACTCAGAAACATCTCGAAAAAGGTTTTTTCTGTTCTTTTTCCTTTTCCTTTGTTGGATGAAATAAAAGTCGATGGCGACTCTTGCTTACCGCGACATTTGTGAATACAAAATGTAAACCAGTATTAACAGTTAGTTCTGCCACCGTATCACAGAACTGGCGACTCTGCTGGGGAGTTAAATAAGTGGGGTATACCTTAGGATCTAGGTTATTTTTAAATTACTTTCTTGTTTGCTTTTCCTGCTTTATCTTTAAGGGTTTTTGCTTGGGTGTTGTTGAAGATCCTACACCCGAATCTGGGGGAACTTTTTGGGTAAGTAACAATAGATCGTGGAGACTGTACGGCGTAGATGGATATGGTTTAAACGATGGCTGTGTTGGTGTGACACTTTGGTCGGTACCAGTATCCTTCGTGTGGAAACGGGGAGAATATGGGGCCTGCCGCGTGGTGTCGTGAAGCACTAACGGACCTTAGAACCTTAGTTGAACAAACTTGGCCATTAGAAAGTAGTGAGATAGCCGGCCTCAGTATAAAGCTGATGATTAGTTGATACTCGATACTACACTCTTGTATAAGGACTCTCAACGATACAAAGTTCTTCAATCAAAGCTGCAAAATTTCAACTTCTGACATTTCTTGTTTACCCCGTGAGATCCTTGAAAACATTGCATGCATATGTCATACACATCATTGCATAACACGTACCATTACAGGCTTCTCATCTTCTTCGTTGTTTATTTCAGCAAAAATGTCTTCTGAACAAAGCATCAAAGATCTTCAGGCACAAAATGCCCAATTTCAACAGATGTTCATAACACTGGAAAAAGGGCAGAAGGATCTAAAAGCCCTTATCCTGAAGGAGAAGAAGAAAAAGAAGAAGGTCTCTGGTATTCTAAATATGGGCAGACGGTTCAGGGGGCCGTTAAAACAACCATTCGATTTAACCTCCCGATCCAAAGAAGGGGAGAACCAAGAAAGGGAGACAAGGGAGAAGGACCCCAGTCCTGAAGTTTCTGACAATGATACAAACTACAATGATGAGAAGTATCCTCCCACTGAGGATAGATACAAGCAGTTGGAAGATCATTTGAGTGCTATGGAAGTCCAGAGGATACTTGGGGTGGATTTCGAAGAACTGGGATTGGTGTCGGGAGTGGTCATCCTGCAGAAATTTAAGGCTCCAGTTTTTGTAAAGTATGATGGGGTGTCTTGTCCCAAGCTTCATCTCAGTTCCTATGTGAAGAAGATTCAGCCTCACACTACTGATAGGAACTTGTGGGTCCATTTCTTTCAGGACAACCTGTCTGGGACTCAGCTTGAATGGTTCTATCAACTGGACGGAACCAATGTCTGTAACTGGGAAGATCTGGTTGCTGCTTTTTACAAGCAATATCAATATAACGCTGACCTTTCCCCTACCCGTACTCAACTCCAGAGTATGTCCATGGGAGCAAGCGAAGGTTTCAAGGACTATGCGCAGAAATGGAGAGATTTGGCAGGGAGATTCCAACCCCCTTTGTCTGATAAGGAGTTGGTGGATATATTCATTGGTACGCTGTCTGGTCTGTTCTTAAATCACTTAATTGGTAGCTCCTCAGCTGGTTTCACTGAGCTGATATTGACTGGAAAAAGAGTATAAGTTGGGATCTAGAGTGGCAAGATCCAGAAAAATACCTCTTCGAGTACAGAGAAGAAGTCATTTGGTGGCAAGAGGGAAGCCAAAGCTTTGCACGACCAGAAGGGGCGTAGCAAGGCAGACTACCACCAATCTGTGGGTCCAGTGCTGATCTCTAATTCGACACGCACATAATGACCACAACAATGAAACAATCGACCAAGGGTGGAAAGACCTCAAAGGCAGTTCACCCAAATCAACATGCCATTGTCCCAAGCATTGCAACACATGTTGAAGATGAATCTGACTACGATGATAAACCCTCATTTGAACCCTAAGACTTCTTCTCCTAACTACAACCCGGATGTAAGGTGTGCTTGTCATTCTGGTAGCTCTGGGCAGGATACTAATGATTGTTGGGCGCTGAAATACAAGATTCAGAATATGATTGACACTAAGGAGATCGAATTCAACCCTCCTGAGACTCCCAATGTGATCACTGCTCCCTTGCCAAAACAAGGCTAGGATTGAAAGCATTTTTGTTCGATTGAATTCTCAAGTTGTATTTTCTTTGCTTATTCGAACAATTATTGTTATGTAAAACTATATTATTTTATTAATGCATTACACATGTTTGTCTTGAATTAATTTGTTTTCATTATTCTTAAACTTCTTTATACTTCCTTTTCTTGATATTCAACTCTCGAATAAAAACTCTAAGCCTTAGAGGGAGGATGACGAAAAAGATACCACAATCTCTACAGTATGCTTTTGAACAGACCCTGCTAACAATGTACATGCATTGTTTTAAATATCAAACAGTGGAGTCATAAGGAAGATAATCCATAGTAACCCCCTTTGAGCCAAAGAAGTAGGAGTTTTTCTTTCACACAAATTAAAACCCTTAATCATAACCTGGGGCAGGATAGTTTTCTCAGTTAATTCAGAGGTGCATTCAGTCGCAATCTTCCGCTTCGCACACAATGAATGGCCTCGAAGACGTCCCTTCGAATCAGAAGATGGTGATGGTTTCTCATAATCATCAAAGCAGGCAGTCATTAATTTGCAAAATAAAAGCCCATTAAGTCAAAACCTATGAAGGAGACTTAAGAAAAAACCGGGGCATCCCGCTGACTGTAATTACAAAAAGAAACAGTTCAGGCAAAAGACAGGGATAGTAAAATCAAAAAGAAAGAGGTCCTACAAATCCTCAACAGAAAGAAGGTTAGAAAAATGACTGCCTATTCAGAACAAACTTTCACTATCTGAACCATCACCGGAACATCAAGGACAGTACTCCAGGAGTTAACTGGGATTCTAAACGCGCAATTAGCTGAGCATATGACCGAAGGATATCACGAAGAACAGGTGGGTACAAATAAATTTTGAGCCTTTATCCTTTGTTTCTTAAACCATGAACCAGGCCACATTATAACCCTTAAAAGTCCTAGCTGAAGTGCGGGTTAGTTTGAAAGCATACTGTTACAAAGGTATCCTGACTCCTGTAGGACTTGTTACGAATCCCGGGTTGATATCACATTCTTGCAAATTTTGTGTTACTGCACAAAACACATTTTAAAAAAAAAATTCTTTTCAAGACATACATGAGTTTTGCATCCTTTAAATGACATTGTTTGCATATGACTAATTGTTTGACAGTAGAGAAATCCGCACAATCGATATTCAATGAACAGAAATCCTTTCAATGGACAGAATCACCTCGGCAGCAAGGACACTTCCAATAACAGGTCTTCCATAAGCAAGGGGTATGACATGATGTCTAGCACACCTGGGGTAGGCTCTCCAAAAGTGCCAAATAACCAGGGGCAGATCTCCATCTGAATCACTTGGGGTATTACACACGCATTCCAGTAACGAATCATGTGCCATCAAGAAAACATTTTTGACGGTACTACAACACAACACTACGGACAGTGACAACTCCCTACATCTTGAGAGCGTGAACATAGTCAAAAAATACCACGCATGAAAAGACTCGCTAGGTTGACTGGCCTAGGCAAAAATAAGGGCATCCCGGCAAAACAAAAAAGGTTCGGGAAAAAGTTAGGGATATACATATGAAAAATCTGTACACCCGGCAAGTCAAAAAATATGAAAAAGGCGGCTTGGGCAAAAAGGGTATCCCGGTGGACTGAAAATCTGAAAAGACAGTCCATGCAAAAGTTAGGGATTAAATTGTACGACTATGTCCCATCATCTTGTCACTTGCCTATCAGTAGAAGACTTATCATTCTGATCGGCAGTTACCAAGCACCTTATAAGTTGGTATAACACTCAATCCACAAGGCCTCCGCAGGCACTATCTCCAGCAGGTACATGGGCAGAAAAGTCTTGATGCAAAGTCATTTTCGTATCCTCAACATGCGTCCCAGTAACATCTACACTCCCCACAGAGTAGAGGAAACAAATGTTTTGATCTCTGATTCCCCAAACATGAGTTACTTTCCTTAGCCAAGCTCTTTCAGAAAGCCGATGTCTATATTCCCCAGCCAAATTTTGTAATCGCAAACGGTTTATATAGTTTTCTCCGGAGCAGAGTTTATTTCTCTGAATGCTGGAGCTCATCCCCAACAGAGTTATTCTCCCGCAGAGTTATTCTCAAACGGAGTCTCTCCCCCGACAGAGTATCTATAAACAAGGAGAAAATCTCCAGCATAGTCATCTCCGTTCACCATCCCCATAGGAAGTAGAAGAACCACTTTTTCTACAACGATCAGGAATGCAATTTCCAATACTCTCCAACAGCAGTCAAGGATTTATTTTCTCAAACTCGGACGTGCCACAATAGCATTTCATGTTCATAAATCATGACATGCGCATACATATTTCATACATCATAATCTCATTTATTTTGAGAACATCATCATACAATGCATTTCATGCATCATATACGATTAATCATGTACCTTTTCAGGAAAGATGGTTATCATCAACAACTTCCAGCAGGTTCAAGATTAGCTCCTGAAACTAAACAGAGTAATTATCTGTGCGACTAAATGCAGCGTCACATGGGTTTATCCTGAAAAATCTTACACGGGTCCTTTCTCATACATTTCCAAATATTCACACGAAATCATCCGGAAGTAACCCTACTATCCAAATTCCTTCCCATAGCCCTACGCCGACTTATCCCGAAATAACCTTACCCAGGTTCCTCCTGAAGTTTTACACGAACTTATCACATAGGAACCTTACCCAGGTTCCTCCTGAAGTTTTACACGAACTTATCAAAAAGTAACCTTACCCAGGTTCCTCCTGAAGTTTTACACGAACTTATCCCAAAGTAACCTTACCCAGGTTCCTTCCGAAGTTTTACACAGACTTAGCCCTAAGTAACCTTACCCAAGTTCATTTTGAATTTTTTCTCAGACTTATCCCGAAGCAACCTTACCTAGGTTCCCTCTCGGTTCCGATGTAGTTTTACCCAAACTCCTCACGAAGAAACCTTACCTAGGTTCCTTCTTGATTCAGATATAGTTTTACCCAAACTCCTCAAGAAGCAACCTTACCTAGGTTCCTTCTCGGTTCAGATGCAGATTTACACAAACTCCCCACGAAGTAACCCTATGACCCAGGTTCCTTCTCACAACACTACTATCCAGGCTTTCATCTCGAAGTAACCCTACAACCCAGGTTCCTTATCATAGCCCTACTATCTAGGCTTTCATCTCGAAGTAACCCTACGACCCAGGTTCCTTCTCATAAGCCCTACTATCCAGGCTTTTATTTCGAAGTAACCCTACGATCCAGGTTCCTTCTCATAGCCCTACTATCCAGGCTTTCGTTTCGAAGTAACTCTATGACCCAGGTTCTTTCTCATAACCTTACCATCCAGGTTTCTTCTCTCTTATCTCCAGACAACAGTTTACAACATTGTAAGACCTGGACCCTAACCAGATATGCAGCTCACTTTTGTCTCATCAATCAAGAGTTAATTCACCAGTAGAGTAATGGATAACCGAAGCTCCTAGCCTCTATTTCCCAAGACATAAATCAACATTCCCCGACGAAGTCCTCCTCAACGGTAGGTACAGGAATTCTCGCAAAGGAATCTCTTATGCAACCGATATATTTTCTGGATGGCATCTTTAAGCCCATCTCCGAAGATTCTCTGTCACCTTCCAAATGGCATCTGAAAGCCCATTCCCGATATTATTGATAACCATTCACTTCATGCGAGTGCAAATTTTTGGGCACTCTAGTGTTCAATCATCTTCCACCCTCAGATCACGAAAGGCAGACAAGCCAATCTACATCCTCAGGTGTAAGAAGAGTGAACATGGACAGTTGTTGTACCCCAAAATTTGCCCTCTCATTTTACTCAAAACATACTCCTAGAGGTCCTCAACTTGCCCAAGGATACCTAAGGATTGACCAGACAAATCCTCCTCCTAAGACGATGAGCCTCAAACTAGGGTTTAACTCCTCATCAAGATGTTTGAGTTCCAAGGGTCCAAAATTATTTCCATTTCCATAATATTTTCTCAAGATCATCCATGCCAAGTTTCATGTCTTGCACAAGAAGTTTGCTCAATCAACTACTCAAATGCCTAAAAATCAACTGTACTAGGTCAAAAGTCAATTGTGACCTTCATGCAGTCAAACTTCAAGATTTGTGGTAAACATCAACATTTTGAAGTAACATTCATCATTTGATCAAGGGTTGATCATGATCCCTCAACGAATGCCCCAAATTCATCAAAACTCAAAAGTTGGTAAATTAGGGTTTCTATAGGAAAAGTCAACTAAACTTTGACTAGGCATAACTTTCTCATACTTTTTCAGAAATTTCCCATCCAAGGCTAATTTTGAAGAGGATTAAATTCCCTACAACTCATCTTCATCCCTCAATTCAAGAAACGCACTCATGAAAAGATATAAATTCAGACATTATAGGTCATTTCAAAAAGTCAACAAAAACACCTTTTGGGTCAAAGCTTCTTACATGAACATGAAAGATCCAATTGAGATGAAACCAAAAGGGTTGTTGAGATAACATCCTAAGCTTTCTAAAAAGTCCAAGAACACGCTCTTAAGGTTAAAATTGAGGGAAATATGTATTGTCAAAGTTGACCAATTTTTGGAAAATTGCCAAAAGTCAAATGTGCTCAAAATGCATTTTTTGTCAAAAGGGCCTAGCATTTTAGGATTGTATCTTGTTAGGGACATGGTCCAGGACCCAAATCAGTAGCCATATATTATTTTCTCTATTTATAGATTTTATTTTTATTTTTATTTATTAAAACTCACATTAAATCAAATAAATGACAAAAAATATCAAAGATTAGTTTTTTTATTTGATTTTTATGAGAATCAAATCTAATTGAGCTGGCCTAATCAGATCAAATCGAATCAAGGTAAATTGAGGAAAAAATAGCATGCTTTGGATGGTTTTGGAAAGATATCATATGGCAAGCAAATCACATTCAATCTCCATAATTCCAAATGATTCAGGTCCTTTTTGTTACCCTAATTCAACATACTACATATAATGAACAAAAACAATGCAAAAGGACAAGGGTTGCAGCCGTGAGAACAGAGAAAGAAAACTAAAAAATTGGACAAAAAGTGGTGGATCGTTTTCTCACATAGAGGATGATTCAAGACATTACAAAGCTTCCAATCGCTACCTGGACCTCTCTTGAAGCTAACACAATCAATTGCAAGCATTCACAAGCCCATAATCATCTTGTAGGCTTCACACAGTTTACATTTTTTTTCAAAATCGAATATGATAATTCTTGCATCCTAAGCATGTTCTAATGATATATTTGTGATTGTCAACATATTTGCAACATGCCTGAATGATTTAACTGATGTTTTGATGCACATATTGATGTTTGCCATGGTTAGGGTTTAAAAAGCCGTTTTATGGTTTCTCTGTACAGGTGAAGCAAGACTAAGAAAATGATGTCATGGTACTCGTGAGATCAAGACGAGTTGATTGGTACAGTTAGAATTAATTTATCATGCGTCATATGCATTTTGAAGCTTGTAGGTTTATAGCTATGGAGTTTTGTCCGTAGGTATAAGTTGGGTACCTAAGACAATGGACAGGGAAGAAGATGATGACTTGTCACCATCCCACTGGGCCATTTGAATTACACGCGTTTTCTTCAGTTACTCATCCTATTTTGCATATTATGATTTAATATTATTATTATTACAACTAAGCAACGTAACACAGATGGCGAGGGCAAGCGTGGAAAGAGTAGGAGGACCTGGGTTCGATCCCAAGTACCAGCATTTTCTTTATTTTCTTAACATATAATTGCAGATTCCATGCGTTCCAAAGCCATATGTCTATCATGCACCCCACTGATCCAGCCACTGGATCGTTGCCAGTATAGATCCAACGTTCGTGTCAAGGAGGGACCATGATGCACTCTCCAGGCGCAGCAACACAGAATCATGTGCAGGATTGGGATCAACCATAATGGGCCTGGATAAAAATCAGAAACACCCCCCCCCCCCCCTTGGGTTGCTTATGCAGGCCCAATCTCACTCTTTTTTATTTTTAATTCTTTTCTTATTACTTTTTAATTATGTCTTTTTGGAAAATAACATAAAAAATCATATATTTTTATTTATTTAATAAAAAAAATCATAAAAAACATCAAAAACCATTTTTCATAAAAAATATCTTATTAATTAATTAGTTTAATTAACTTTAGGCAATTTAATTCTCTTTTTATTATAATTTAAAATAATTAGAATTAGGGTTTAATTTTGTACATAACCTAGTTTTTTCTTAAAAATAACATAAATATTTTCTCAAATTAGATTTTTAGGTTTTCCAATTATTTCTCGCATTCAATTCACTGCGCGCGCTTTTAATTTTCCTTTTATTATTATTGTAACTGCTCCGAGTTCGTAATAGATTTAAGTAGGTTTTTAACTCCGCATTTTATTTTCAGTCAAAAATAATTATGTATCTCCCCAAAGCCTTGTAATAACTAGGACTCTAACTTCTCGCATTTTAATTTCCGCAAACTATAAACTGCTTAGATGTATGTATAGGATTGTATGGAAAGACGAATTGAAATTAAAATAGTAGAAAACCCTAATTATGCAAAGATAATAAACTGAAAAAATACACTTGCACATTCTCACTACTAGGGTTTACTCCACTCTAGTTGCCTTCGGTGAACGGTCACGAAGTATAAGGAATGTTAGTGGTCGTCCTCTAGTCCCAGAAGATCTAAAATGACCCTTTTGGATGTTGCCTCGGAAAAAGATCTTTAAGGATTTAGGATGATTACTAAAATTTCCTAACATTGCTTTTGTGATCGTATTTGTCCCTTCGAACGTCCCTTTAAAACTCCAATGACGGTGCTATCTATTCCTTAATAATAGGATAGCTCAGTCTAAAGGAAAACGAACATAATTTTTTCAAGTAGGTAGATTAGATCCTAGATACTTGCTCAAATAAAATTTTTCGCACAAACACTTTTTAAAACAATTTTCAAAACAACTTCATCACACTCTTGAGGACTAATACAAGGTTTATCACGAAGTAAAACTTTTCCAAAATAAGCACGCACAAGCAATTTTAAAAATGATCAAAGTACCTAAGAGCCCATGGAAAACCATGGATAGAAAGGGTTCTAACACCTTCCTTTTCTATAATCTACCCCCCGTACTCAGAAACATCTCGAAAAAGGTTTTTTCTGTTCTTTTTCCTTTTCCTATGTTGGATGAAATAAAAGTCGGTGGCGACTCTTGCTTACCGCGAAATTTGCGAATACAAAATGCAAACCAGTATTAACAGTCGGTTCTGCCACCGTATCACAATGTTCATGCCAAGTTTCAAATCTCGCATTCCATGTTTGCTCAGTTAATGGTTCAGATGACTGAAAATGACTCCATATTGACCCAAAAGTCGACCTTTTGCGAGACCAAGTTTAAACGATTGTAACTTTTTCATTAATTGATATTTTTGAGAGTTTCTTTTTGCGTACGACTCTCCTTGACGTCATCTCCAATTTCTCTTCAAAGATCAAGAGCTGATTACGCACAGAAGATCACCAAAATTCGAGTACTTTAGAGGTTGCTTCATGGACTTTGACCTAATCTTAAGTAATTGTCGCTTGACTTCTAAGAATTGTGATTTCCTCAAATTCCAAGATCTTGAGATGATTATTTCTGCATATTGTCATAAGTGATGTCGATTACGAGTTTATCTTTAAAGATTAAAGGAAAATTATGGTCGGAAGACTTTGAAAGTTATCGAATCATCACAGGTCATTTGCTTGATTTCGAATGTTCTTAACTCTTAATTTCAATTCATACCACAATTGTTTTCTCAGGACTATGATTCTCATGTTGAACTTGTTAATTTTATAAGATTGATGAATAATCTTAATGCATATGTTTTGTCATCAAGAGATTGAATTCAACTTTGGCAATGAAGTTCAATTTGAATCGAGCATGGCATGAGAATTTCATTTTGATTGCAAGTTTCATGGAATCAAGAGGGTATACAATGTTCAAAACATATCCAATATTATCAAACAAACTATACTCAATACATGTCCGAAATCGCATTTATTCACTTATGTGTCAATCTCCTTCAAGCTTTTGAGACCAATGAGTTTACACAAGGAAATTTATAGTTTCTATCTTCCAAATCGTTCAAAGTTGTTACATCACTACAAGTTCCATCAATTTATGTTACAAAGGAATAATTTCAAGATACATTTCAAAGTGGGTTACAATTTAAGATAAAAACTACAAGTGTTTTGTTTACAAAAAAAAAAAGAAAAAAAGAAATATTGCTTCTTCGAGTCTTCTTTTCTTCATCTTCAAGCAACGCATCCACTCCTTGCTAGCCATGGTCTTCTATTCATCTTTTAACCTCTCCTCGCTTGCCATCCACTTCTAGTGTTCATGAAACAAGAAAAGGAAAAAATTAGCAAACAATCAACATGTAATAAAATTCAAGCAAGGATTATTTGTTAAATAAGAAAGCTCATCATTAGGATTTGCATTTGGAATCAGAACTAAAAGGGTTTTTGTTTTAAATCATAGGCTGTCTTCTCCTGTTTTTGCAGATCACAAAAAGTTTGTTCTTTTTGGTTCACAAAAAAAAAGAAGTTTACAAATATTTTCCTACTGCAAAAGCAAGTCAAAATTGTCAAATATGATAGCTGAAAAGCAGCAAAACAACATGGCAACTAGGCAAACAAGGTAACTGCAACAGAACAAGGAAGCAGGCTGCCTTAACAAAATAGCACAACAAGCAGGTTGCAAAAGAGCAACACATAACAACAAGTTGCAACAAGACAACAACAAAAACCAGTAAACGGCCCAAATGCAGCACAAATAAAGGAAAACAACAGCCTAAACAAAAGAAAAATAGCAGCCTGAACAAAAAGCAAAAAAACAGCAGAAGCCAAGTAGCCAATAATAGAAAAGGGCAGTATATGACAGCAAAGCAAAAACCAAGCACAGCAGCAACAATTCAAAAATGGCAAGCTATCAAATAGCTTCAAGCCCTGCATCATCATTTTCCAAATGGGAAATCCTTCAGATTATGTAAAAAAGCACATTTGTTTTACATCATAGAAAGATGAAGAGGGAAAGAGAAAGAAACAGAAGGATATCACCTAGCATAAAGCAACCCAAAACATGCAAAGAAAAAAAAACAACCTGCAATGCTCCACATACTGTCAAACCTGCTATTGCCCTGTCCAAACAGCCCAAGGTTTACACACAAGTAGAAATATGAAAACTGCACTCAAAAGGAAATAAAACAGTTAACTAAAATTGTTCAAACCTCTCATATTTCCCCCTATTTTTTCATTCTATTTCAATATAAAGGAAAGAGATATCATAATAGTGGGAGGAGGTTCTTCTTTCATCAGCGAGACACAAATAAAATACACTCCATAATCCTTCATTATACAACCATCCTCAACAACCTTGCATCACTCATCTTCTACCTCACAACATAAACTTATACGAACCAACTTCAACTTGCATCCAGAACCAAGCCACAAACATAGACAGTCAGAAGGAGAAAAGATTCAGGAGTTCAGAAAAATCAAAGAGGAATCATCATACCTATGCTTGAAGAAATCATTGGAGGAAATCCAATCTGGAACCTTTCTGAACTAATTCCAGCTATATTTTTTCTCTTCAATCTATCTACATTTTCATGCCAATATATTGTTGCCTTATTAATCTGTTTGCACTTTTGTTGCTTTCCATGCTGAGATGTTTTTTATACTAAGAGATTGATATCACTGGGAATAGAGATACCTGAATCAGTGAGCAGTTTCTATCGTTAGAACCATGAGATAAAAGCTAAGAGCGTAAGAATCTGATAGGGATAGAAAAAAACTCTTACTTTGATGCAGAGAGAATCCGAGAGTCCTCACTCTCTCATTTTTCTTTGTTCTGCAAAACTCTCCCTACTCTAGGAAAAGACCACGTGACCACTGTGAATCAATGGTGGCTCTTTATCCACCTATCACCACCTAATCACAAGTTTTCCCCAAAGCTTCAACAATACCTGTAGAATACAGAATCAACATTCATAACCATCATAAAACCTTAACAACATTACACAATGAAAAATCGTAAGTAGGAGGGTAAAAAAAATAGAATAAACATAAAAAGAAAAAACCACCTTCATCCATTCAACCTAAAACTCCAATGGCCGCCGTAGCACCGCCACTGCCATCGACTGAACCTCCCCACAACGAAGCCAAAAACCGCCCGACCACGACACCCAGTATTCACATGCATCCTCTTAGCCAACCCTTTCGATGTTCCTTATATCCACAAGCTAATGCGTCAAATGGCCATTTTTAAACGCCTGACATACCTCGTCACTGCCAGAGAGTCTTCCTACTCCTCCACCCTCTTCTATCGCCCCAATAAACCTTTCCACTCTTTCAACGTCTTAATCCTTGAAGTCTCTCAAAACCCTTTCACCGATACCCAATTCAACAAAGACCCTTGTTATAAACCCTCAACCAAAGTCGTGAACTTGGACCTCCCAATCGATGACCCGGAGAAAGAAAGTTTCAGAACTTGGCATGGAAACAAAGTTTTCGTTACTGGGTTTATGTTGTTTTTCCCAAACCATTTAACTTTTTTGGGGAAGCCTGGGTTCTATATCGAGGATCTATTTGTGAACGAGAGTTATAGAAGAAAAGGGTTTGGGACTTTGGCGAAATAGGTTGTGAAGATGGGGTATGGAAGGGTGGAATAGGCATGCTTAGCTTGCTGTTGACAATGAATACAAAAAAAAAGAGGAAGATGATGGTAATCTGTGAGAGAGAGAGAGAATCGTTTTGTTTATTATTTCAATTATCCCTGATAATCATTTTTATTGGTAATGATAACAATTAAATCCAATTTCTTTTCTCAAAAAAATGTCAGCGGCGTGCCTAAAAAATGTTTAGGGTTACAAGCAAAATCGTTCTTTTCCTCTTCCATCCGGATCAGCCCATTGGGCTGTTGGCCCAAGTCAGCTAACATTTTCCCTTTTCACCTATTAAAATCATAACAATAACAAATGAACATAACAGCTCAGTTGGCAAGGCATTGTTTACAGCGCCAAGAGAATCCGGGTTCAACCCCTGTTGGGGCCTTTTCTTCTATTTGGTTTCTATTTGCTTCATTCTATTTTTGTTAAACAAAAAAAACATGATTGGGCTTTACAATTCCCTTCTAGCCCATCTGGATTTTTACCTCACACCCCCATATTCAGTTTAACACCACCCTTCTACTTTGTTTTGTTAGTTTAACTTTATTTGTTTTAATTTAATAACTCATGAAATTTTGTTAGATAATTTTTGTAGCTTAGTTCTAAATTTAATTTAGGAAAATTTGTGAATAATTTTATTACCTAACATTTTATCATTTAGTTAACATTTTATTAATTTATTTAGTTTCTACATAATAAAAATACTAAAAGCTAAAAAAAATATACATTTAATTTAATTTCCATAGATAATTATTTTCATTAGTAGAATAGAATTTTATTTTTCTTTCCAAACTTTTCAAACAAAATACCAAGAATTTTATTTCCATATTTTTACTTTGTTAATTGATTTTTACTTCATATATTTGTTGTAGTTTCAATTAATTTCTTGATTCGATTTTGTTGTATTGATTGCCTATTTGGACTTTTAATCGCATTGATCCATCCCCATTTGTGAATTTGTATCCCCATTCCCGAAAGCTCTGTAATAGCGTAGAATTTTAATTTCCGCAATTTACTGTTTTCCTTATACTGTATAATAAATAGGTGTGCATGGCAAGATTTAAAATCAATCGCTAGATAACCCTAATCAAAGAATAACTTAACTTGAATCAAACACACTTTCACACGCGCACCTCTAGGGTAACCTCGCTTGTTGCCTCGGAAACACAATCATGTCCCTCGAATATGGGAGACTTTAGCAAAGACCCTTATATAAAAAAAAGATCGTAGTCCCTCGATGTTTCCTTCAATAAAACGATCTAGTCCCTTACGAAAAATTGCTAAAGCGTCTCATAAGTTGCCTTCTATGACTGTACGATTGACCCGCGCCTGTCCCTTCACATCCAACGATGGGGCTTCTTACCAAAACAATGGTAAGGTAGCAACATCTAAAGGAGGAGGAAAATAACATTTACGACCTTTTGAGTAGGTAGATTCGCTCCTAGTTTCCTGCTTGCTCACAACAAAAACATTTTATATACCAACACTCTCATTTTGAAACATTTTCAAAAGACAACACTTTGTACGCGTTCTTATAGAAACGAGAGTCATTATAAAGACACCTTTTTAAAATCACTTTCAAAAACACATTCCATAAACACCTCTTTGAATAATTTTGGAAATAACACTTTGTACGCGTTCTTATAGAAACGGGAACAATTACAAAGACATTTTCAAAATGCTTTCAAAACCCACATCACAAGTACACTTTCAAACAAAAGAAAGTGATCTAGAAAGAAACTAAGAGCCTGTAGATAACTACAGATGGAAAGGGTGCTAATACCTTCCCTTTTCATAATCTACCCCTCGAACTCAAGAAAACATCTCTAAAGGTCTTTCCTGTTCTTTTCAGCCTTTCCTTTTGGATAAAAGAAAAGTCAGTGGCGACGCTTGCTATCCGTAACATTGCGATCAAACACAAAATACCCAAGTCATTTCTCCCACCTCGTTACACATATGCTTCCACCTCCAATCCCGTAAAGAAACCTTTTATCGGGAGGAAAGAAACGAATGCGGTGTATGGGGCAAGGGCCCATACCAAGAAGGATGAGCGCCAATCCGTTAATGCTGTCGGGATTTCCAATCCAACTCCTGTGCAAAGATAATCTTCCAATCATCAATGATTTCAGGCTCCACCAAGACAATTCACAAGGATAGGCATGTCACTATCCCAAGCCTTATAACACCTGTTAAAGGCTAATTTGGTGACACTGCACGATCCTCCGACCAATATAGATATAACTTCACCTAATACTATCTGAATACCAAGTGTGCATATCACTCGAATAGTCCCAAGCATGAGACTGACCAATGTTGGGCACTGAAGAATAAAATTCAAGAATTAATAGAAAATAAGACCATTGAATTTGATCCTCCTCCAACTCCGAATGTAATCACCACGCCTATGCCAAACCATGGCAAGGGGGTCAATGCTGTTGAAGACACCATTTTTGTTTCCTCCGTCGAAGACTTGAATACTACGTTAACCATTATCAAAAAGAATTTGTTGAAAGCCGGGATTTTCCCTGGCTGTTTGAAGGACTTTGATTGTTGCACCAAACAAATTATCGGATGCAAATGGCTGAAAGAAGGCGTTCAATGCCTGATGAATAGTCATGAGATCCTATTTGAGAAAACTTTGTCCGTCAAAATTTTGACCAAAAAGATTGAAGAACTCTCCATCATAACAATTTTAAACAAGCCTCTTACGATCTCCTCAAAGGGTCCTATCAGGATTTCGAATGAACAAACTGTTACTCCTCTGATAATTACTACCCCTGGGACAATTCCGTACTTTTCCAACAAAGCAATGTCGTGGCATACGGTGCCGAAGTGTTTTACCATGGAATACATAAAGATGATTGGATTGAAGAAAGCAAGGGTGATGACATTAGTAACATTACTGACTCTAGTAAGGTGACCAGAACTGAGAGAATCTCTTCACGTAACATCTCACCACCAACTATTACAAAGGCGCTTGTCCGCATCACCATTGCTAAGCCTAATGCTGATACAAGGGGAAAATAGAAAGTAGTTGAGCCTGCTGAAACAAAAATACCTGCAAAAGACATTATTGTTGAGGAACCTTCCGCTCGAGAACTGGATGAGATCTTGAAAATTATAAAAAGGAGTGATTTCAAGATTGTGGTGCAGTTGGGGAAAACCCCTTCCAAGATTTCTATGTTATCTTTGCTACTTTGTTTCGATGCTCATGCTCGAGAGTTAATCAAATTATTGAAGAAGGCTCATGTCCCTCATAATAAAACTCTGCATGTTTCTGTTAAATGTAAGGGGACTACCCTAGCACATGTTCTGGTTGACACTGGCTCTTATTTAAACGTGCTACATAAGGGGGCTTTGGACCTTTTAGACTGTGAAGGATTAGTCTTGAAACCAAGTGATATTATTGTGAGGGCTTTCGATGGGTCCAAAAGGACAGTTCATGGAGAGGTGGATCTCCCGATCAAGGTGGGTTCATATATTTTCAACACTACTTTCTACATCATGGATATCCGTCCTGCTTACTACTGTTTGTTGGGTCGCCCTTGGATCCACGGAGCAGGGGTAGTAACGTCAACCGTTCATAAAAAGCTCAAGTATCCGGTCAAAGGAAGAATTGTCACTGTCTGTGGTGAGGAGGAATTCATGGTAAGCCACCTCAACTCCTTCAAATATGTGGATGGAGAATTTATAGAGACCCCATGTCAGGCTTTTGAAGTTGTGCCACCAATGGTTACTACTGCCAAATTTTCCTCTGATGTGTCCAAAGCTGTTAAGGTTGTGCCAAAGATGGTTTCGTTTAGAGATGCTCGTGCCGCAGTTGAAGAAGGAAATTGTGATACTTGGGGGCAACTCCACGAGATCCCATTCAAAGCTGACAAATGTGTTTTGGGTTTCACTATCAAGGCTCAGAAAGAAGTGAGGCGCACTCGTGCAGGAAAGCCCCCTCTCTGTATTGGAAGCCACGAAGTCAACGCTGTGGAGGATTCATATGATGAGTGTGCATTTGAAGCATGGGTATATCCTACTGCAATAAAGCTCAACAATTGGCACGCAAAGGAATTTGTTCCCATCTCCTTCATTGAGGAGTAATTACTTGTTTATTGCTTTCTATTAATTCAAAAACATTTTATATATAATATTAAACAATGACCTTTAAGCCATGTGCCTGGCCTGGGGCACTATGGTCCATTTCTCAAGGGTTTTATTTATGTTCATTTTATCATATGATCATTCAATAAAAATCATTGGACTTTTGCATTCAAATATTTGTGCTCATTATCTTTCTTTTTCTTCAAATACATTTTCAAAATAGCCATGTGACTTACACACACACACACACACACACACACACACACACACACACACACACACACACACACACACACATACACACACACACACACACACACACACACACACACACACACACACACACACACACACACACACGCGCACTCTCTCTCTTGCAGGTCCTCATCCACTATGGATCTCATTTCCAATGACTCTACTATTGCTGACTATGATTTCGAATATCCAATTAACCAAGCCGAAGACAAAGGCAAGGAAGATTGTGAAATACCGGGAGAACTAGCCAGACTTCTATTACAAGAGGAAAAAGCTATTCATCCGCACGAAGAGTCAGTTGAAGTCATCAATCTAGGTACCGAGACAGACAAGAAAGAGGTCAAGATCGACGTTAACCTGGAAAGAAGTGTCAAAAGCAGATTGGTTCAGATGTTGCATGACTATGTGGAAGTGTTTTCTTGGTCCTATGAAGATATGCAAGGTGTTATACCCCAATTTCCCCCCTAAGATCCCTTCATCATACCATATTGATTCAATCTTAACAAGATCACATTAGGGCTTTTGGTTCTCCTCCCCATCTTCAGCTTTGCTCTTTGAGGAATCACCAAGCACCTTGACTTGTTTTTCTTTTGTAATCGTTCATGTTTTGTTTTTGATTTTCCTTTTAATTAATAAAATTAAATGTTGGTTTGTCTTATTAATAATGTAGGTAAAGGCAATGTGGCTTAGCAAGTTGATCCATGGGTTCATGAGTTTATTTCCAAGCCCTAGTCAATAAAACTTGAGAATTTCAAACCTCATCATTAAATTTATGTTGGAATAATTGGCATGGAAAGGTTTATCTTGGTTTATCACATTTCAAATTTATCAAGATTTATTCAAAAGTACAAGGGGTTGATTGAAGAAGTTGCCATGTTTGGACAAGGTCTTGTTCCCAATGGTCATAAGTGCATATTTCTCTCAATTATCAAGATATGGAAGTGGATTTGGTTTATATGAGCTCTAATTATCATCCTCAACAACTTATATTTACAAAGCAAAAGTGTTGGTACAAGAAGGTTGTTCAAAATTGTCAAAGTTCCTCAAAGCATTTTCTTGATCTAGGAGCTAAGGTTTTGAACTTCAAACAAGTATATCTTGCTCATATTTTGGTATTTTTGAGTGATTCCAAAGAAATCCTTCCCTTCAAAGGGTTATTAAAAAATCAATTCAAAAGTTTCAAGGAGTTTTCGTGTGGAAGAAACTTGATAATGAAGAAAGATTACAAGTCCTCCAAATGAACCCCCAATTTCTCATGTGTGACTTCAAATGATCATAACTTGGTCAATTTATATCACCTTAAGCACACTCTTTTTCCATAATGATCTTGATGATGTGGAATTTATTCCTTCTTTTATATGAAAAGTGAGAAAATCTATGGAAGATTCCCTAAGGATATAAAAGATTATATGTTATTTCATGTTTGTTTGCCAACTTCAACAATTCATAACTCTCTCAATTTTTGGAGATTTTGAATGGTTCAAGTTTCAAAATGTCATTCAAGAGGTCTATTTCATGCCATATTTTTTGTTCAAGATCAAATTCCAAGAGGAAGGCCATGTTTGGATGCAAAACATTATATGTCACTTTTGAAGAAAAACTTGAAATATTTCTAAGTATGGAAAGTCAACCTCTTTTTCCCAACTTTGACTCATTGCAACTTTCATCTCAAACATCCATTTGATTCCATTATTTTCCCATTGCAAAGCTTGTAATCTCATCTTTCTAAAGCATCATGAATGATGCCCTAAGATCCATTGAGCTGAGAATGCCATTGATTTGAACTTGGTAACTTGAAACTGAAGTTTCCTCAAAAGTCGGAATTTGAAATCATCGATTTAGCTTCTAAACACATTGTTTCTGCATGTATTTTCTTCTAAACATGTTTAGTGAACTTCCAGAAGTGATTAGCATAGAAAAACGCGCGTTTTGGATGAGTTTTGATCAGATTAGAAGTCACACTTTTCTTGTTTGCAACTTCACACGATTTCCCTCCAAACTTCATCATTTCACACGCTTGAACATTCCATTTGATTCCCTATAAATAGAGGGTCATCCCCCATTCATTTCCTCAAGATTGAATAGACAGAATTACCCTGCCAAACTTGATCCATAACTCAATTTTCTGTAACTTCAAAATCAGTGTTCAAGCCTTTTTCAATCCAATTTTTCTATCAATTCACCTTCCTTGATCTTCCCTGAAGCTAACCATACAATTAGCTTTAAGAATCATGCCCTATATTGCTCCATAGAAGTCCAGTTTCAGAGCTCTGTAACTCAACTTCAATAGGTAGATTTCTCCATCAATTCATCAAAACTTTGATATCATTGTGAAGCTCTCATTGCCCTGGTTCTAGTCGTAACACTTGCTTTTATCTGGAAACACGTTTTGACCATGAGATTTCAAATCCCTTTTCAAAACTTTCCTTCCAAATTGCTTGAGCCACAGTTTATATAAATTTGTCGCAAAGGTGTGGTTGTCTTCGTCTTGAAGAGACGAAGGAAATGGCATAGGTTTGAGCTTCTGATTTTACAGTTTGAGAGACCTGCAATTCACGTTGGCTGGAGGTTGAAGATGACCAACGTGTTATCTTCCAACCAATGAGGGTGCGCCACTTGTTATTTTGAAATCTGATTTAATTAATGATTCAGTGCTTTATTCATTAAAGTCCATAACATGCACATTGTGCCAAGTTCACTTGATCTGTTTACTAACGCGTTTTGACATTGATCAGATGGCCCATATTTTTTTGGTTTGATATTTTATTTTCTAATTTTTATTTTAATTGTTTTAAATTTCAAAAAATCATAGAAAATTCATTTTTAGTCCAAAAAATCTAAAAATATTATGTGAAATATTTTTGATTTTTCTCTTTCTGAATTATATTTTTTTCACAAATTTTTTTGTGTTTTGATATTTTTTATAAATTTCCACTTTATTTAAATTGTTTTAAATGTTTAAAAATACTTTTATGCATTTTTAAATTCTGAAAAAATTATGGAATGATCCAATGATATTGTGACAAATATTGGTGACCTCATTTATTTTTTAATTATGACTTTGTTATATTTTATCATTTTTGGTTTATTTTACTCATTTCTTTTAATTTTTAAAAATTAGTTTCTGACTTTAAAAAATTACCAAAAATTTTATAAAAATATTTGAGTCCTTTTCTGATTTTTCTATGGTCTTACTTTTATTTCTTGATTAATTTGAACATAGTTGATTTTTTTCTCTTTTATTTCTATTTTAAAACATTTTTAAAACCTTTTTTAATGTATATATTAAATGCAATATTATTTTGTGATTATTTTCTGGATGATCTTAGGTTGAATTTTTGATTATGAACTTTATTAACATTATTGGATCCATGGTGTTGAGTCTAACTCCATAAAAATGGATGAATGATTTTAATAACAATTTGATTAAAATTTAATTCAAATGTGGTTTGTATATTCTTCCCCACCCCTCTTCATCTTATCCCTTTCTTATTGCACTAAGTGTTATTGGAGCATGATCTCTATATCATGTCTCAAAACAAATGATGTATGGATTGCTATTGACCGGCCTCAAAATAGGTGTGACTTCTATATAATTCCACTTACTATTGCTTAACACAGCGCTAAATTTTATCCTGATCCGAATAAATGATCATTTGTGGCCCAAACTTATGTTTGCAAGCCCAAGTATGTTAATTTGATCTCTTTGATCCAATAACCTTGAGATTCCATGTGTGGAGGCTTTGGTTCTACCAATCATCTAATAGATCTACAACACTTTTGGTCAACGCGGATCATTTAAACATTGTTGATCATTACATGGTACTTTTGAGGATTTCAAATGGATGATATACTTGACAAAAAGAAAATGCAACTTGTTGTGTGGAGGCTTTGGTTCTACCAATCCTCTAATGAGTTCCAAATGCAAGTTTCAAGATGGTCATCCAACTAACCACTAATTATACAATTGATTTTACTTTATGCATTTATTTTTATGCTTTATGTACCATTTACTTTAAGCATTACATTTCATCCTACTTTTCATCTTTGCTCACTTGAGCATTTACTTTCTTGTCATTTTTATTTTGCTCACTTGAGCATATATATTCTTGTTATTTTTATTTTTGCTCACTTGAGCTTTTCTTTTCTTTTTCAAGACACCTAATAATCAACATGAACCATAAAAGCTTTAATGATACTTGGACTATTTGGTTACTATCCTTGGCATTATGGAGTATTGGACTTCTTGGACTTAGGATTAGAAACCTTGGCCTATGATGGAGACCTTGTGACCTTAATTGATATTTTATCTGGAGTACTTGAAGTTTATCTCAAGACATTAGGTTGTTTGTTTGTTTTATATGCAGGTTATTGTGATTACATTCTTTGTTTGTAATCTGGAATTCACCCATATACAGCCGTTACTCTGCCCAATTTTTGTGAAGATTTAATACACTTGAAGTTTGATTCTCTCAAGAGGTCTAGTATCTTTGCTTGCTTTGTTTTAATCCAAAGAATGGGAATTCTATCTTGACTCATAATGTCAAGTTTTGGCTTCTTGTTGATTAGATGGTTCTTATCCCTAGCTTTTACCTTATGCTTTAGGATAGTCTCTTCTTCTCCTCCCATCTTCTTTAATTTCAAAAATCTTCTCCCTCCTTTTAAAAACTCTTCTTGTTTTGAAACTTGAACTACTTTCATAATAAACTTGGATCTAGGTCCATGCATTCTCAAAACCTTTTCATAAATAAACTCCAATCAATTTAATAATACCTTGACCTTTTTTTTGTGAGAAGACTAAAAGTCGATCAATCTCATTTCAAACCATTTTTGCCACTTAGGCTTTTTATTTTAAAACCTTTCTCGAAATATTGGACTCTTGTCAATCCTTGTAGTGATGCACACAACTATACTTCTATAATATGTAGTGAAGAGAGATATTTTCCACTTGGGTGTTGAGTGAGGCATTTTTGATTGTAAAATCCAAGCCATATCCTCCACTTTGATATGATGCAAATTCTGCTTTCTCATGATTGTGGGTAGTAAGTATGTTTTCCACACGGACAATGACAATGATGTCTTATCTCTTAAAATTAATCAACACACTTGTGTTTTAAATTTTTTAAAAGGTGAACTACATGTACCCTGATCCCCTATTACACGAAAGGTGGTACGTAGGCACTAAAGGTTCGCAACCGCGGCGGGTGCAAAAATCATAAAAAATATTTCATTTCTCACCTCCACCATCTATTTTCATACAACATTTTATATCCAAAATATACAGATTTACAAAGAGGTTCCTGCAGAGTACCATAGATGTTTAGGATGCTAATACCTTCCCTTTACATAACCAACCCCCTTACCTAGAATCTTTCCCCCTCTTTTTGGGTTACTCTCTCTTTTCCTATTCCTTTGGAAACAATAAATTGCGGTGACAATTTTTATTTTGATCTGTATAATTCTAGCCAATCCAATGGCTTAGTCTTAAACATTTCTAACGCTACAGAGAAAAATGGCGACTTCACTGGGGAAAGATTGACCTCTTGCTGGTCCATCCCTAAGTGGGTTAAACCTATCTTTGTTTATATTTGTATATGTGTTATTGTTATTTATGTGTTATATGTTGTATATATGTTTGCCTGGATTTTCCTGGTTTTCAGGGTGCTTGGTGATTTCTTATAAGTTATGTACCCGGACTTGGGAAAACTTTAAGATAGGACGGGTGGTATAGTTATGTTAACTTTGAGGGAGTAATCCCAAAAAAGGAGGCATGATATCCCCCACCCAGTGGAGGCCCCTTTGACGGAAGTGTCGTTTATCGAGTAATCGGGAAGACGTACTGCTTTCGACCAGGGAGCCTGCCAAAGCTGAGGACCGTAGAATACCTAACCCATATTGGCCTTTTAGGTGTAGTGCGGAAGCTATGACGGAGTATTTCAGAAATAGCTGTCACACGATACTACGCTCAGACGAGTTTTTCTTGAGAATATTACTAGTTACCGAGTTAATCGGGAAGTTGGTAATATCCGAAGGAAGGATGTAGACTCTGGGAACCTCTAGAACCTTGTTCGGCAGGTGATAACTTTTAGACCACACCACATGGGTAGTACCTTCGACCTCATGCTCATGACGTTGAACCTAAGAACCCTATGTTTGTGATCTTGTGTGTGATTGTTGCATCATGCATCCATGCACTCATAAGCATCTTTTGAAGAAATTTTATTTCAAGGGACTTAAAAGTTGACCATTTGTGAATATATCAGGTACCTTTTGACCATGGATTCTGGGAAAAGAAAGACCGGGAAATACAGTTTCAAAGATCCCAAGATAGATGAGTTGATCAGTCTAATTCCAGAGATTGAGTGTTCTGCATATTTTCAGAAGAAATATAGATCCATCATTCCTCTCATGAAGTTTAGGATGGAGGAGGGTATTCTCTCGACCTTGGTCCAGTTCTATGATCTGATGTATCATTGCTTTACTTTCCCTGATTATCAGTTGATTCCTACACTAGAGGAGTATTCTTATCTGTTGGATTTACCTATTACTGATCATGTTCTTTTTACTGGTTTGGAGGGTGACCCAAAACCACACGAGATTGCTGCTTTGATCCATCTGGGAAGTCTGAGGTTGAAGCCCATATGACTACTAAAGGAGGGATTAGAGGATTACCAGCTCAGTTCTTATTGGAGAAAGCTCGTTATTTTGCCAGGATGATGAGTACAATCGCTTTTGAGGTCATCTTTGCTCTACTTGCTTACGGGTTGTTCTTATTTCCTAACATGGACAGGTTCATTGACATTAATGCTATCAGGATCTTCATGATTGGAAACCCAGTTTCTACATTGTTGGGTGATGCTTATTACTCTATTCATCTTCAGAATTCTTATCACGGGGGGATGATTATCTGTTGTACGCCTCTGTTGTACCGGTGGTTTATTTCTCACATGCCTCAGTCTTATGCTTTCTGTGATGTCAGGAAGGAACCCCGTTGGGATCCTAAGATCATGAAACTTAGTCACTCGGATATTGATTGGTATCATCGAGCTTTCCAGGATATATAGATTGTCGACAGTTGTGGTAGTTTCCCCAATGTACCTCTTCTTGGTACAAAGGGGGGAATTAACTACAACCATATTCTTGCATGATGACAGCTTAGTTATCCGATGAGGGATAAACCAAATAGTATTCATTTGAGTAGTTTCTTTCTGAAGGAGGGAGAAGACCATAAGGAAGCTACGGAGCGAATTGTGAAGGCCCGATGTCACATTCATAAGAAGAGTAGGAGAGATTTGGGACCTAGGGGGGCTGTTTATTTGGAGCCATATCTTCAGTGGGTTCAAGTGAGAGCTATTCAGTTGAAGATGTCGTATTCCTGGGAAGCACATATGGCTGATTTGTTTGTGAAGACCACTCCTCCCTTATTGGATGATATAGAAGAGCTACAACTTGCTTTGGTCAGGATGCAGCAGGAAAAGGACACTTGGAAGAATAAGTGCCAAACTTTAGAGATTTCCTATAGAGCAGACTTGAAGGAGAAAGACGACTTGATTGAGATTCTTGAGAGTCGGGCTGTAGAGATGATGGAGAGGCAAGGGGAATTATTTTCTCCTAAGCCTCAATTAGATGTTATTTGCTCATTTCCTGATTCAGGTGATTGGAAGGAGGTTACCACCATATATGCGAAAGAAAACCAGAGGTTGGAGGCTCAGATTTCCAGACTTACAGGGAAGCGCCAGTGCATAGAGTGATCTCCATCAGCTTTACTTCTTAGGGTTTTAGACTTTATTTTCATCTTGTACTTGAAATTATTGAAACTTGTAATCCACTTTGAAGTTATTATAATAAAATTAGTATTTCAAATGTGTTATTACTTTGATATTTGCAATGTGTCTATAAATATTTAAGTCCCTTGAAATATTAATAAAAAAATAAATCATGAGCATTGCATATCATGTATCATATTACACATATTTCTTGCATTTGTTATGCATATCGAGGTGTCTTACCAAGATTCTTTACTTTGTTCAGCAAGTTGTCTCACCACTACAATACTCGAGCTAATTTAAGAAGGAAGATGGACAACTTAGAACAAGAGAATCGCGAGCTGCACGAGGAAGTTTCTGCTCTGAAGGCCAGCATGGCCAATCTTACTGCTCTGATGGAATCTCTGGTGGCTTCTTAGAATCAGCCATCGAGTGTTCAACCTCAACCAACAAGGGTCACTGCTGAAGCTCCGACTGTTCCTGCATCTGCTGCTCCAACTATTGTTCAGAATCACGTGCCTCAATGTTATCCATGGGGAATTCCAGATAACTTTGCGCTTGAAGGTTTCAATCTTGGTCCTCAAAATACTCCACTTGTTCAGACTACTGTTACTCTTGCACCTCCTCTGGTGCATGCTGCTCCTGCTGCGCCTCCTTCGGTGAGTATGGTCCCAGTTGTTAATGATGATATGTGTCGTCCTTTTCCTCCACCAAGTGAAGACTTGGGTATCTATGATAGAATGGATGACTTTCAAGAGCAGTTTGACAAGATGCAGAGAGAGATGAAGGCCCTCGGAGGAAAGGAATTGTTCGGGCAGAATGTGAATGATTTATGCTTGGTCCCGAATGTCAAGATACCTGCGAAGTTTATAGTCCCGGAGTTTGAGAAGTACAAGGGCAACAATTGTCCTCATGCTTATCTTGTGATGTATGTAAGGATAATGTCTACCCACACTGATGATCAACGTCTACTGATTCACTTTTTTCAGGATAGTTTGACTGGTGCTGTGCTGAAGTGGTATATGAGTTTGGACAGTGTCAATATCCATACTTTCAATGACTTGGGAAAAGCATTTATCCGAAAATACAAATACAATGTGGACATGGAGCCTGACCATGATCAATTCTGGGCCATGGTCCAGAAGGATAGAGAATTGTTCAAAGAATATGCATAAAGATGGTGTGAGGTAGCCGCCCAAGTGATTCCTCCCATGGAAGAGAAGGAGATGACTAATATTTTCTTAAATACTCTGGGTACTTTCTACTATGAGAAGATGGTAGCAAGTGCGCCAAGTGACTTTACTGAAATGGTGGGCATGGGTATCCGCTTAGAAGAGGCTGTAAGAGAGGGCCGTCTAACAAAAAGTGAACGTTTCAGAGGTAAGAAGAAGCCATCCTATGGTTTTTCCAAAAAGAAGGAAGGAGATACAAATGTTGTTATGAAAGAGAGGAGGGTTAATCCTTCTAGAAGAAATTATCAGCGTCATCAACAAGTCGCTTCATTTACTCCAGTTGTTGGTGTAGCTCTAACTACCGTTGCTTATCAGAGACTATCCCATCAGGGGAATCAAGGGTATAATCAGAGAAGGGAAAGTTATGACCCTATTCCTATGAGTTACATAGAATTACTCCCGGTGTTAATTCAGAAGAAGTTGGTTCAGACCCGACCACCTCCCGTTGTACCATCACCATTACCTTGGCATTACAAGGCAAACCAAACATGTGCTTTTCATCAGGGAGCACCAGGGCACAATGTTGAGAACTGCTATCCTTTGAAGACTTAAGTACAAAAATTGGTGAAGATTGGTATCCTATCTTTCAAGGATGTGGGCCCTAATGTGAAAGATAATCCTCTACCAAAGCATGGAGGAGCGAATACTGCGAACATGGTGGCCAGTTGTCCAGGTTACTTCCGGATTTTTGATATTAATTTAGTTAGAGAAGATTTGGTGAAAATACATGCAAACCTCTGTGAATTTAGCTAATCTACGCATGACCGTTAGTTGTGCTATTTGCAGTACAGATATACAGGGTTGCGACAAGATAAAGGCTGATATGCATGAGATGATGGATGAGGGCCTCATCCATATAATCAGGCCTAGGGAAGAGTATGAAGAGGAAGTAAACATGGTTTCTGGATGTCCTGGATAGTTCAGAATCTTTGATGTGGAACATATGAATGAGGATCTTGTACAATTGCATGCTACTTTTTGCCATATGGTTGGTCAGGTAGAACATCAGTATGGATCTTGCCGAATTTGCTGTCGGGACTCCCAAGGATGTTCAATTGTAAATAAAGTTGTTCAGTTGTTGTTGGATAATGGAAATATCAAGGTTACAGGTCAAAGGGACGATTACCATGAAGTCGATGTGATTGAGGTTTGTTTGGCTGAAGAAGAATCAGATGATGAGTATGCCTCTGTAGATGAGTATTTCTCCTCATATGAGGATTTGTTTTCCAGAGATGACCCTGTAATGACTGAATGTGTCGAAGAGGGAGTAAATGTTATTGTACCTTGTTTTGGTGCACCCGCCCATTTTGAAGTTGAATATCATAGCAAGCCAGGTATTACTCCATTGGTGATTAGTTTGTCGGGTCCTATCCCTTACAAGTCAGACAAGGTTCTACCTTGCAAATATAATGCTACGATCTTAGAGGATGGTGTGGAAAATCACATCCAGCCAATGCCTAATGTTGGAAATATTGCTGAGACTAGCAGAGTAACCCGCAGTTCTCGAATATTTTCACCAGTTGTCCGTGGAGATGTTATTATTGGAAAGAAAATTGTTAAATATGTTGAACCCAAGAAGACAGTGGGTGAATCTAGTGGAGCTACGCTACAAAAAGAGGTGGATGATATTTTGAATATAATCAAGATGAGAAACTACAGAATTGTTGATCAGCTACTACAGACCCCGTCAAAAATATCTTTCTTGGCTTTATTGATGAACTCCTCTGCTCATAGAGAATCTTTGATGAGGGTATTGGACCAAGCTTTTGTGGAAAGCGATATGCCTATAGACCAATTCAGTAGTGTAGTAGGGAACATTACTTCATGTAATAACCTGATTTTCTGCAATGATGAACTACCCGATGAAGGAAGGAATCATAATTTGGCCCTCCACGTCTCTATGAACTGCAAGAATGATTCATTATCCAATGTGATGATTGATAATGGATCCACATTGAACGTTATACCAAGGAGCACGCTTATGAAGTTGAAATATCAAGGAACTCCCATGCGCTCAAGTGGATATATTGTGAAAGTGTTTGATGGATCAAGGAAATCTGTTATTGGTAAAGTGGACTTGCCTATTCATATAGGCCCACATTTGTTTCAGATTACTTTCCAGGTCATGGATATTGTACCCGCTTATAGCTGTTTTCTGGGACGGTCGTGGATACATAAGGCAGGGGCTGTCACTTCGAATTTACACTAAAAGTTGAAGTTTGTGCGAGAAAGAAAAGTGGTAATTATAAATGGTGAACATGCATTATTGATATCTCATTTGTCCTCTTTCAACATTGTGGAGGCGGATGAAGCTGCTATTGGAACCCAATTCCAAGCTTTATCTATTGATAATATAAGAGGAAATGAGAATTATATAGCTTTGTTTAAGGATGCGCAGCAGGTTAGGCATAATGGCCGTAGTGAAGTATGGGCATAGATTGTGGATCCACCTGTAAACAAGAATAGAACTGGCTTGGGATTCTCTCTGAAGAATGATAAGGGTAAGAGCATGAAACTGAAGGCTGCTGCAGGCAAGTATCAAGATATCTTTCGTAGTGGGGGTTAACTTCATCTAACTATTTCCGGGATTAATTCCATTGTGGAAGATGAAGCAGAGCCAGAAATGCCAAATTATGTGACGCACGGAGTTAGGGTTCTGAATTGGATCACCATTGATATTCCCTCTTGCATACATGTTTCAACGTAATTTGTTTTTGTTAATATTTTTGAAAAGATTTCACTCTGCCTAAGGTGAAAGTATTAATGTTGTACGGGCTTATCTGTTTGCTGCGATTTTTAAATCAATAATAAAATTTATCTTTGTTTCCCAAATCATGTATTTATTTTCTGCTTTTTCTTGGAAAATGGTAATCAGAAAAAAAAACTTTCAAAATAAATAAATATGCATGATCACTTGTTATATGTGTCAGTTTCTAAAAGCAATCATAAATCATATGTGTAGATTAATTAAAAAACCCCTTGAATATAATGACCCTGCACCCTCTCCCAACTTTGATTGTCCTGTGTATGGGGCCGAAGAAGAAGACTATGATGAGATTCCAGAAGAGGTCTCACGGTTGCTTGAGCGCGAGGAGAATTCCATTCAGCCATATAGAGAGCCATTGGAAGTAATCAATTTGGGTTCGGAAGAAGATCCGAAGGAAGTCAAGATTGGAGCATTGTTGTATCCTGATGTGAAAAGCAGGTTGATTGATATGTTGAAAGAGTATGTGGATACTTTTGCTTGGTCATACCAAGATATTCCTGGTCTAGATACAGATATTGTAGAGAGCCATTTACCGGTGAAGCCAGAGTGTCCGCCAATCAAACAGAAGTTGCGAAGAACTCAACCAGATATGGAGTGAAGATCAAAGAGGAATTTCTAAAGCAGATTAATACTAGTTTTCTTGTGACATCAGTGTACCCTTATTAGATTTCCAATATTGTCCCAGTACCGAAGAAAGACATAAAAGTTCGCATGTCCGTAGGTTATAGAGATCTAAATAAAGCTAGTCCAAAAGATGATTTTCCATTATCACACATTGATATGTTAGTGGATAGCACAGCAAAATTCAAATTTTTCTCGTTCATGGATGGATTTTCTGGGTATAATCAAATAAGGATGGCACCGTAGGACATGGAAAAAACAACGTTTATCACACCCTGGGGAACATTCTGTTACAGAGTGATGCCCTTCGGGTTGAAGAACGCTGGTGCAACGTACCAAAGGACTATGAAAAACCTATTCCATGATCTGAGGAACAAGGAAATTGAGGTTTATGTTGATGACATGATTGATAAATCCCAGACTGAAGAAGGGCATGTAGAAGATTTACTGAAGTTATTCAGCGTTTGAGGAAGTATCGTCTCCGCTTGAATCCAAATAAATGTACCTTCGGTGTTCGGTCAAGGAAATTATTGGGTTTCATTGTTAGCCAGAGAGGGATAGAGGTTGACCCTGATAAAGTCAAAGAAATTCAAGAAATTCCAGCACCAAGAACTGAAAATCAAGTCAGAGGCTTCCTCGGGCGTTTGAATTATATTTCCAGATTCATTTCCCACATTACTGCAACGTGTGAACCGATCTTTAAGTTGTTAAAGAAAGATAAAGGTTGTGTGTGGACAGGTGACTACCAAAGAGCATTTGAAAGTATTAAAGAATATCTGCTTGAACCTCCTATCTTGCTCCCTCCTATTGAAGGAAGACCATTGATTATGTATCTGACAGTGTTAGATAATTCCATAGGTTGTATTTTGGGATAACAAGATGAAACATGGAAGAAAGAGTACACCATTTATTATCACAGTAAAAATTTTATTGAGTGTGAGTTGCGGTATTCCATGTTGTAAAATACATGTTATGCTCTGGCCTGGGCGGAAAAACATTTGCGGCAGTATATGTTGAATCACTCTACTTGGTTGATCTCCAAAATAGATCCAATCAAGTACATTTTTGAAAAGCCTGCTCTTACTGGGAGGATTACCTGCTGGCATATGTTGTTATCTGAATATGAAATCAAATACCACACTCAAAAATCTATTAAAAGCAGCGTGTTGGCAGATTATCTTGCTCACCAACCAGTTGATGATTATCAGTCTGTGAAGAATTATTTCCCCGATGAGAATGTGATGTTTCTGAAAGTGAAAGATTGTGATGAACCGTTGCCTGAGGAAGGTCCTGATCCTGAATCTCCCTGGAGTATGATATTTGATGGAGCTGTGAATGCTTAAGGTAAAGGAATTGGTGTTGTGATTGTCACTCCACATGGATCACACATTCCTTTCACTTCAAGGTTGACATTGGATTGTACTAATAATATGGCAGAATATGAGGCTTGCATCATGAGTCTCGAGGAAGCTATTGATCTCAGAATTAAAATTCTAGATGTGTATGGAGATTTAGCTTTGGTAATAAATCAGATTAAAGGAGAGTCAGATACTCATCACCCCGGCTTGATCCCTTACAAAGATTATGCTAAAAGATTGCTACCTTTCTTTAATAAAGTTGAATTCCATCACATCCCTAGAGACAAAAATCAAATGGCAGATGCTCTGGAAACTCTGGCTTCTATATATCAAGTGAATAATTGGAATGATATACCTCGAATTATAGTTCGGCGACTGGATAGGCCTGCTCATGTGTTTACAACAGAAGAGGTAGCAGATGAGAAACCTTGGTATTACGATATCAAACATTTTCTCCAGACTCTGGAATACCCGATTGGTGCTTCGAATAAAGATAGAAAGACATTGAGAAGATTTGCTGGCAGTTTCTTCCTCAGTGAAATTGTGTTGTACAAGAGAAATTATGACATGGTCTTGCTCTGATGCGTGGATAGACACGAAGCAAACATGTTGATGCATGAGATTCATGAAGGTTAATTTGGAACTCATGCCAATGGACATTTGATGGCTAAAAAGATGCTAAGGGCAGGTTACTATTGGCTAACAATAGAATCTGACTGTTATAGATTTGCAAAGAAGTGCCATAAATGCCAGATTTATGCGGACAAAATTCATGTGCCTCTGACACTTCTCAATGGTATTTCTTCCCCGTGGCCTTTCTCTATGTGGGGTATTGACATGATTGGAATGAAAGAACCCAAAGCGTCAAATGGACACCGTTTTATCTTTGTAGCAATTGATTACTTCACCAAATGGGTGGAAGCTGCTTCATATGCTAATGTTACTAAGCAGGTGGTTATGCACTTCATTAAGAATAATCTTATATGTCAGTATGGTGTGCCGAGCAGAATTATGACCGACAATGGCTCGAATATGAATAACAAGATGATGAAAGAACTTTGTGAAGAACTCAAGATTGTCCATCACAATTCATCTCCGTACAGGCCGAAGATGAATGGGGATGTTGAAGATGCTAATAAGAATATCAAGAAGATCATCCAGAAGATGGTTGTTACTTATAAAGATTGGCATGAAATTCTCCCTTTTTCTTTACATGGATATCGGACATCCGTCCGCACTTCAACAGGAGGAACCCTGTTCTCCCTTGTGTATGGAATGGAAGCAGTTCTCCCATTCAAAGTTGAGATTCCCTCTTTGTGTGTGATAATGGAAACCAAGTTGTCAGAAGCTGAATGGGTCCAGAACAGGTTTGACCAATTTAATTTGATCGAAGAGAAGAGAATGACGGCTTTGTCTCATGGGCAATTATACCAGAATAGAATGAAGAAAGCTTTTGATAAGAAGGTAAAACTTCATGAATTCAGAGAAGGCGACCTCGTGCTCAGGAAGATCATGTCTTTTAGCGCTGATTCTAGGGGCAAGTGGACTCCCAATTTTGAGGGCCCATATGTTGTCAAGAAAGCCCTCTCTGGCGGTGTATTAATTCTTGAAACTATAGATGACGAGGAGTTCCCACGTCCCATGAATGCTGATGCAGTCAAGAAATACTTCACCTAAATAAATAAAAGAACAACTCGCTAAGTTGAAAACCCGAAAGGGCGGATTAGGCAAAAAAGAGCGTCTCGGTAGGCCGAAAACCCGAAAGGGAGGTCTAGGAAAAAATTAGAGACATAAACAGAATACATTTTCTGCTGAGTTGAAAACCCACAAGGGCAGATTAGGAAAATGTTAGGGACTTTTTTGGCAAGTAACTGCATTAGACAAGACTTGATCATTGAAGCAACAATTTTCTTGGATCCTCACCATACTTCAACAAAAGTTGATGTTCAGGATTTCAAAGTTGTTAGAGGGAATAGTGGTCATTGTATCTCAATGTATCTTTTCCATTATATATATTACCATTTTCCAAGCTTTTTAATTATCCCTGGAGTCTCGCCATCGAAGACTACTATTCTATCAATAAAATTTGAGCTTTTATCCAATTCTTTGTATTTCTTATTTTATTCAGCTTACAAAGATTACGTTTATTATTGATAATAATTTTCAAAGCGAAAAGATTAAATAACAAAAATTGTTTTTCAAAAAGAATTTACAACTTACTTTTACTTTAGATTTCGTGATTCGAGAAGATGATACCAATTGGCGTAAGGTGCAGTATCGGGTTTGTAACCCCGGTGTCCCCAGTCAAGTGTTGGTTTACTTTCTATTTTTTGGGTTTGCTTGGTCTGTGGTCTTTATTCCAGATTCCCCAGCGAGATCTTCCCTCATATGACGAAAGGCCTTGTTCCCTTGGTATGCTGAGACGAACTATTTGCAAAATGTCGCTCTTTCTACAGTATTGGCATTGTTGTTGGTATTTATTTCCCAGGCAACTAGACTAGGGCAGTATATTTTCTAAGAAACGTTGAGACATTTGTCAACTTTTCGGTTTTCACCTGCCTAGTGTTGGGTTTGATTTAAAATCCCCATGAGTTTAACCTTTTTCTATATTGTTGACTTCTTGATTCCCTGGGAAGGCTATCCCAGGGCATATTTTGTTGGAATAAGTTTGCATGATATGAAGGCTCAATCCAGGATTCCCCAGTGAAGGCTTCGCTATTTGATAGAAGTATTTTCCCCCCATGCATGCTAAGATTTGACTCATTTACGAAGCATATCCCTTTCGGCAGTACTTGCATCTTATTTGATTTCCCGATAATCAAGCAAGGGCGTTGTTCTATTTAAGAAGTGTTGAAATGGTTATCAACTTTTTGGGTTTTTGCCCACCAAGTGCTAGGTTTGATTTAAAATCCCCATAATTTTGATTTCTTGCTGTTATGTTCAACTTCTTAAGTTTTTATCCCCATGAGGTTTCATACTTTCTCCACAGAGAAGTTAGCGCAATACTTATTCTCAATAGTGAAGAACGTATCTCTTGTTTCCCCAGTGAAGAACGTATCTTGGTTTCCCCTATTTGATGTGGTGTTGGCCTCCCCAATGAAGTCAGCACGAGGTCCCCAGTTGATATCTCAATGATAAGGCACTTTCTCCCCTAAGTGAAGTTTGTATGATATTTCCCCAATGAAGTCAGCTCAAAATCCTCCGTCGATGTTTTGATGATATGGTTTCCATCTGCCTTATTTGAAATCAGTATTGCAATCCCCAGTAGAAGTACAGACCGTAAAACATTTATTTCCCCATTGAAGTCTGAGTGTTGTTCCTCGGTGGAGCATGGAGAAGGATGTTATACCCCTCTATCTTTACTGTTTTGTCGCTATGATTGGTTTACTTCCGGATTATGTTCCACCCCAGTAAAGTTAAGCCGCGAAATAGGATTTTGCTTCCTCATTTGGTGCTTTTTTTCTTCTTATGGGATGTTCATCCTGGATGACATTTAGCCGAGTGTTGTTGATGCTCGAGTTGGCTTTGCTTGTTTATCCATAGTGTTATATGTTTGTCCTATCAGCATATACATGATAACACTCATACATTCATACATACATGACGCATAGCTAAATTTAGCAGATCATTGTTCATTCACATTCATTAATATTTTGTTGACATATTATCCTGCTTTACAAAGTTGTGTTATCCTCTCTTCAATAGAGTGTCATCCTTAAGTAGAAAGCGTATATTCCTTCAATTTCCCCAACTGAGTTATCCCTCGTGGAATATTTTTGCTTTAGCCTTCCTGTACAGCTCTTTGTATGGACGGTTTGGGTTTCCCTCTTAAGTTTATTTCTCAAAAGATGTATTTTGGCTGATTGTTTTACTCCAATCTATTTCTAGTTTGAATCTTTGTTTCCCAGCAATATTATTACTTTGTATTTCTGCAAGATTCGAACCTTGGTTTGAGAATGTGCATTTATTTTGGCACGAGAAAACTTTTATCTCCTCAGCAGGAATATTTTGGCATTTCCCAAGGAAGCCATGATTCATTCCCCAGGAAGTCATATTTCTTTCCCCAGGAAGCTATATTTCTTTCCCCAGAAAGTCTTTTTTTACAATCCTTCCTATAACAACAAGTAGCAGGTATCTTTATTTGAGCAACTTATACTTCCCCGTAAAAGTCGACGTTACTTTTTTTTTGCTATCTTTTTTATGAGTGGATAGTTTGCAGTTCGTTGTCAAATTACTCCAGTGGATGGAAAGTCTTTCAATATCGCAGAGACAGTTCATTGTGAAATCTTTGCAAGTGGTAGTCTCTTTATTTGAGACATCTTATATATTACCCTTTCCAGGCGGAATGCCTTGGATAAAGAAGAATTTGAGACCCGTTCTAGGTGAAACGCCGGAATTCTTGGAAAACTTGTTATCTTTTTTCTACCCTCAGTGAACTATGGTAGTTCATCGTCAGTGAACGGTGGTGCTATGATATTTTCTCTTTCTACCTTCAGTGAAATTTGGTAGGTCACCATCAGTGAAAGTTGGTGATTGTTATCTTTTTGCTACCCTCAGTGAATGTTGGTAGTTCATCGTCAGTGAACAACAATGCTATGATATTTTCTCTTTCTACCTTCAGTGAAAGTTGGTAGGTCACTATCAGTGAAAGTTGATGATTATTATCTTTTTGCTACCCTCAATGAACGTTGGTAGTTCATCGTCAGCGAACAACGGTGCTATGATATTTTCTCTTTCTACCTTCATTAAAAGTTGGTAGGTCAACATCAGTGAAAGTTGGTGATTATTATCTTTTTTCTACCCTCAGTGAACGTTGGTAGTTCATCGTCAGTGAACGGTGGTGCTATGATATTTTCTCTTTCTACCTTCAGTGAAATTTGGTAGGTCACCATCAGTGAAAGTTGGTGATTGTTATCTTTTTGCTACCCTCAGTGAATGTTGGTAGTTCATCGTCAGTGAACAACAATGCTATGATATTTTCTCTTTCTACCTTCAGTGAAAGTTGGTAGGTCACTATCAGTGAAAGTTGATGATTATTATCTTTTTGCTACCCTCAATGAACGTTGGTAGTTCATCGTCAGCGAACAACGGTGCTATGATATTTTCTCTTTCTACCTTCATTAAAAGTTGGTAGGTCAACATCAGTGAAAGTTGGTGATTATTATCTTTTTGCTACCCTCAGTGAACGTTGGTAGTTTATCATCAGTGAACAGTGGTGCTATGATATTTTCTCTTTCTACCTTCAGTGAAAGTTGGTAGGTCACCATCAGTAAGTTGGTGATTATTATCTTTTTGCTACCCTCATCGAACATTGGCAGTTTATCGTCAGTGAACGGCGGTGCTATGATATTTTCTTTTTCTACCTTCAGTGAAAGTTGGTAGGTCACCATCAGTGAAAGTTGGTGATTGTTTTCTTTTTTCTACCCTCAGTGAATGTTGGCAGTTCATTGTCAATGAACGGTGGTGCTATGATATTTTCTCTTTCTACCTTCAATGAAAGTTGGTAGGCCACCTTTAGTGAAAGTTGGTGATTTTTATCTTTTTTCTACCCTCATTGAATGTTGGTAGTTTATCGTCAATGAACGGAGGTGCTATGATATTTTCTCTTTCTACCTTCATAGAAAGTTCGTAGGTCACCATCAGTGAAAGTTGGTGATTGTTATCTTTTTTCTACCCTCAGTGAACGTTGGTAGTTCATCGTCAGTGAACGGTGGTGCTATGATATTTTCTCTTTCTACCTTCAGTAAAATTTGGTAGATCACCATCAGTGAAAGTTGGTGATTGTTATGTTTTTGCTACCTTCAGTGAACGTTGGTAGTTCACTGTCCGTGAACGGCAGTGCTATGATATTCCTTCCTTTTACTATCTTTAGTGAAAGTGGGTAGTTCATCATCAGTGAACATCGATGATTTTTTTCTCTCTACCTTCGGTAAACGTTGGTAGCTCACCATCAGTGAACGTCGGTTTGTTATTTATTTCTACCTTCAGTGAATGTTGGTAATTTCTCCTTTAGTAAAATTTGGTGTATCCTTTGACCTTTTACCATCCTATATGAGTCGGGTCTTTTGATCCACCAATGATTTATTTTACTGGTCGGGTTTCTCTTTTGATTCTTAATTTCCTTTGCTACATCCCCAGTGGTGTTTTGCGTCCCTTTGAAGTTGTTCATATGCATTCATACTCATAAGCATTGCATGGCATCTTAGGGCCAAAAATAGGGTTTATTTTATATTTAAGTATCTTCGATCGCGTCGACACGAAGATTTTTAACCTTCATATCTCCGTATAGGATAAACTTAAATAAGGGCAGTTGTTGTACCCCAATCTTTGCTCCTAAGATCCCTTCATCATACCATATTAATTCAATCACAACAAGATCACATTAGGGCTTTTGGTTCTCCTCCCCATCTTTAGCTTTACTCTTTGAGGAATCACCAAGCACCTTGACTTGTTTTTCTTTTGTAATCATTCATGTTTTGTTTTTGATTTTCCCTTTAATTAATAAAATGCAATTTTGGTTTGTCTTACTTGATAATAATGTAGGTAAAGGCAATGTAGCTTAGCAAGTTGATCCATGGGTTCATGAGTTTATTTCCATGCCCTAGTCAATAAAGCTTGAGAAGTTAAAACCTCATCATTAAATTTATGTTGGAAGAATTGGAATGGAAAGGTTTATATTGGTTCACCACATTTTATATTTATCAAGATTGATTCAAAAGTACAAGAGGTTGATTGAAGAAGTTGTCATGTTTGGACAAGGTCTTGTTCCCATTGGTCACAAGTGCATATTTCTCTCAATTCTCAAGATATGGAAGTGGCTTTGGTTGCTACGGTCTCTGATTATCATACTAAACAACTTCTATTTACAAAGCAAGAGTGTTGGTACAAGAAGGTTGTTCAAAATTATCAAAGTTCCTCAAAGCATTTTCTTGATCTAGAAGCTAGGGTTTTGAACTTCAAAGAAGTATATCTTGCTCATCTTTTGGTATTTTTGAGTGATTCCAAATACAACCTTGCCTTCAAAGGGTTATTAACAAATCACTTCAAAATTTTCAAGGATTTTTCATGTGGAAGAAACTTGATGATGAAGAAAGATTACAAGTCCTCCAGATTAACCCCCAATTTCTCATGTGTGACTTCAAATGATCATAACTTGGTCAATTTTTATCACCTTGAGCCAAATATTTTTCCATAATGCTCTTGATGATGATAAATTTATTCCTTCTTTTATATGAAAAGCGAGTAAATGGATGGAAGATTCCCTAAGGATATAAATGATTATAGGTCATTTCATGATTTTTTTGCAAAATTCAACAATTAATAACTCTCTCAATTTTTGGAGAGTTTGAAAGGTTCAAGTTTCAAAATGACATTAAAGAGGTCTATTTCAGGCCATCTTTTTTGGTCAAGAGCAAATTCCAAGAGGAAGGCCATGTTTGGATGCAAAACATTATAGGTCACTTTTGATGAAAAACTTGAAATATTTCTAAGTATGGAATGTCAACCTCTTTTTCCAAACTTTGACTCATTGCAACTTTCAGCTCAAACATCCATTTTATTCCATTCTTTTCCCATTGCAAAGCTTGTAATCTCATCTTTCTAAAGCATCATGAATCATGCCCTAAGACCCCTTGAGCTGAGAATGCCATTTATTTGAACTTGGCAACTTGAAACTAAAGTTTCTTCAAAAGTCAGAATTTGAAATCATTGATTTAGCTTCTAAACACATTGTTTCTGCGTGTTTTTTCTACTAAACATGTTTAGTGAACTTCCAGAAGTGATTAGCATAGCAAAACACACGTTTTGGATGAGTTTTGATCAAATTAGAAGTCACACTTTTGTTGTTTGCAACTTCACACGATTTCCCTCCAAACTTCATCGTTTCACACGCTTGAACATTCCATTTGATTCCCTATAAATAGAGGGTCATCCCCCATTCATTTCTTCAAGCTTGAATAGCCAGAATCACCCTGCCAAACTTGCTCCATAACTCAAATTTCTGTAACTTCGAAATCAGTGTTCAAGCCTTTTTCAATCCAATTTTTCTATCAATTCACCTTCATTGATCTTCCCTGAAGCTAACCATACAATTACCTTCAAGAATCGTGCCCTATATTGCTCCCTATCGTGCCCTATGTAACTTTGATATCATTGTGAAGCTCTCATTGCCCTGGTTCTAGTTGTAACACTTGCTTTTATTTGAAAACACGTTTTGACCATGAAATTTCAAATCCATTTTCAAAACATTCCTTCCAAATTACTTGAGCTACAGTTTTTATAAATTTGTCGCAAAAGTGTGGTTGTCTTCGTCTTGAAGAGACGAAGCGAATGGCATAGGTCTGAGCTTCTGATTTTATAGTTTGGGAGACCTGTAATTCACGTTAGCTAGAGGTTGAAGATGACCAACGTATCATCTTCCAACCAATGAGGGCACGTCACTTGTTTTTTTGAAATCTGATTTAATTAATGATTCAATGCTTTATTCACTAAAGTCCATAACATGCACAGCGCGCCAGGTCCACTTGATTTGTTTACTAACGCGTTTTGAAATTGATCAGATGTCCCATATTTTTTCGGTTTGATATTTTATTTTCTAATTTTTATTTTAATTGTTTTAAATTTCAAAAAATCATAAAAAATTCATTTTTTAGTCCAAAATATCTAAAAAAATTATGTGAAATATTTTTGATTTTTCTCTTTCTGATTTATATTTTTTCACAAATTTATTTTGTGTTTTGATTTTTTTTTATAAATTTTCACTTTATTTGAATTGTTTTAAATGTTTAAAAATTCTTTTATGCATTTTTAAATTCTGAAAAAATTATGGAATGATCCAATGATATTATGACAAATATTGGTGACCTCGTTTATTTTTTATTTCTAAATTTTTTATTTTTTTTATCATTTTTGGTTTATTTTTTTCATTTCTTTTAATTTTAAAAAATTAGTTTCTGACTTTAAAAAATTACCAAAATTTTTATAAAAATATTTGAGTCCTTTTTTGATTATTCTATGGGCTTACTTTTATTTCTTGATTAATTTGAACATAGTTGATATTTTTCTCTTTTATTTCTATTTTAAAACATTTTTAAAACCTATTTTAATGTATATATTAAATACAATATTATTTTGTGATTATTTTCTAGATGATCCTGGGTTGAATTTTTTATTATGAAATTTATTAACATCATTGGATCCATGGTGTTGAGTCTAACTCCATAAAAATGGATGAATGATTTTAATAACAATTTGATTAAAATTTAATTCAAATGTGGTTTGTGTATTCTTCCCCACCCCTCTTCATCTTATCCCTTTCTTATTGCACTAAGTGTTATCGGAGCATGATCTCTATATCATGTCTAAAAAAGAATGGTGCATAGATTGCTATTGACCGGCCTCAAAATAGGTGCGACTTCTATATAAGTCCACTTTCGATTGCTTAACATAGCGCTAAATTTTGTTCCGATACGAATAAATGATCATTCATGGCCCAAACTTATGTTTACAATCCCAAGTATGTTAATTTGATCTCTTTGATCCAATAGCCTTGAGATTCATTGTGTGGAGGCTTTGGTTCTACCAATCCTCTAATGGATCTACGACACTTTTGGTCAACGCAGATCACTTAAACATTGTTGATCATTACATGGTACTTTTGAGGATTCCAAATGGATGATATACTTGACAAAAAGCAAATGCAACTTGTTGTGTGGAGGCTTTGGTTCTACCAATCCTCTAATGAGTTCCAAATGCAAGTTTCAAGATGGTCATCCAACTAACCACTAATTATACAATTGATTTTACTTTATGCTTTTATTTTTTTATTCTTTATGTACCATTTACTTTAAGCATTACATTTCATCCTACTTTTCATCTTTGCTCACTCGAGCATTTACTTTCTTGTCATTTTTATTTTGCTCACTTGAGCATATATATTCT
The DNA here is from genome assembly GCA_948472305.1 of Vicia faba. Lineage (NCBI taxonomy): Eukaryota > Viridiplantae > Streptophyta > Magnoliopsida > Fabales > Fabaceae > Vicia > Vicia faba. The sequence goes on along the minus strand of OX451740.1, from coordinate 734,136,395 downwards.
TGTTATTTTTATTTTTGCTCACTTGAGCTTTTCTTTTCTTTTTCAAGACACCTAATAATCAACATGAATCATAAAAGCTTTAATGATACTTGGACTATTTGGTTGCTATCCTTGGCATTATGGAGCATTGGACTTCTTGGACTTAGGATTAGAAACCTTGGCCTATGATGGAGACCTTGTGACCTTAATTGATATTTTTCCTGGAGTTCTTGAGGTTTACCTCAAGACATTGGGTTGTTTGTTTGTTTTGTGTGCAGGTTATTATGATTACATTCTTTGTTTATAATCTGGAATTCACCCATATACAGCCGTTACTCTGCCCAATTTTTGTGAAGATTTAATACACTTGAAGTTTGGTTATCTCAAGAGGTCTAGTATCTTTTCTTGCTTAGTTTCAATCCAAAGAACGAAAATTCTATCTTGACTCATAATGTCAAGTTTTGGCTTCTTATTGGTTAGATGGTTCTTATCCCTAGCTTTTACCTTATGCTTTAGGATAGTCTCTTCATCTCCTCCCATCTTCTTTAATTTCAAAACTCTTCTCCCTCCTTTTGAAAACTCTTCTTGTTTTGAAACTTGAACTACTTTCATAATAAACTAGAACCTAGGTCCATGCATTTTCAAAACCTTTTCATAAATAAACTCCAATCAATTTAATAATACCTTGTCTTTTTCTGTGAGAAGACTAAAAGTCAATCAATCTTATTTCAAACCATTTTTTCCACTTAGGCTTTTTATTTTAAAACCTTTCTCAAAAGATTGGACTCTTGTCAATCCTTGTAGTGATGCAAACAACTATACGTCTATAATATGTAGTGAAGAGATATATTTTCCACTTGGGTGTTGCGTGAGGCATTGTTGATTTTAAAATCCAAGCCATATCCTTCACTTTGATATGATGCAAATTCTCCTTTCTCATGATTGTGGGTAGTAAGTATGTTGTCCACACGGACAATGACGATGATGTCTTGTCTCTTAAAATTAATCAACTCACTTGTGTTTTAAAATTTTTAAAAGGTGAACTACGTGTACCCTGATCCCCTATTGCATGAAAGGTGGTACGTAGGCACTAAAGGTTCACAACCGCGGCGGATGAAAAAATCAAAAAATATTTCATTTCTCACCTTTACCATCTATTTTCATACAACATTTTATAGCCAAAATATACAGATTTACAAAGAGGTTTCTGCGGAGTACCGTAGATGTTTAGGGTGCTAATACATTCCCTTTCCATAACCAACCCCCTTACCTAGAATCTTTCCCCCTCTTTTTGGGTTACTCGCTCTTTTCCCATTCCTTTGGAAATAATAAAGCGTGGTGGAGATTTTTATTTGTATAAGTCTAGTCAATCCAATGGCTTAGTCTTAAACATTTCTACGACTATAACAAACAATGGCGACTTTACTGGGGAAAGATTGACACTTTGTTGGTCCATCCCTAAGGGGTTAAACCTATCTTTGTTTATATTTGTATATGTTTTATTGTTGTTTATGTGTTATATGTTGTATATATATTTTCCTGGATTTTCCTGGTTTTCAGGGTGCTTGGTGATTTCTTATAAGTCCTATACCCGGACTTGGGCAAACATTAAGATAGGATGGGAGGTATAGTCATGTTAACTTTGAGGGAGTAATCCCAAAAAAGGAGGCATGAGATCCCCCACTCAGTGGAGGCCCCTTTGACTGTAGTGTCGTTTACCGAGTAATCAGGAAGACGTACTGCTTTCGACCTGGGCGCCTGCCGAAAATAAGGACCATAGAATACCTAACCCATCTTGGCCTTTTAGTGTAGTGTGGAAGCTATGATGGAGTAATTCGGAAATAACTGTCACGCGATACTATGCTCGGACGAGTTTTTCTTGAGAATATTACTAATTATAGAGTTAATTGGGAAGTTGGTAATATCCAAAGGAAGGATGTAGACTCTGGGAACCTCTAGAACATTGTTCGGCAGGTGATAACTTTTAGACCACACCATATGGGTATTACCTTCGACCTCATGCTCATGACATTGAACCTATGAACCCTATGTTTGTGATCTTGTGTGTGATCGTTGCATCATGCATCCATGCACTCATAAGCATCTTTTGAAGAAATTTTATTTCAAGGGACTTAAAAGTTGACCATTTGTGAATATATCAGGTACCTTTTGACCATGGATTCCGGGAAAAGAAAGACCAGGAAATACAGTTTCAAAGATCCCAGGATAGATGAGTTGATCAGTCTAATTCCCGAGATTGAGTGTTTTGCAGATTTTCGGGAGAAATATGGATCCATAATTCCTCTCATGAAGCTTTGGATGAAGGAGGGTATTCTCTCGACCTTGGTCTAGTTCTATATCTGATGTATCATTGCTTTACTTTCCCTGATTATCCGTTGATGCCTACACTAGAGGAGTATTCTTATCTGTTGGTATTACCTATTACTGACCGTGTTCCTTTTACTGGTTTGAAGGGTGAGCCAAAACCACACGAGATTGCTGCTTTGATCCATTTGGGTAAGTCTGAGGTTGAATCCAATATGACTACTAAAGGAGGGATTAGAGGATTACCAGCTCAGTTCTTATTGGAGAAAGCTCGTTACTTTGCCAGGATGAAGAGTACATTCGCTTTTGAGGCCATCTTTGCTCTACTTGCTTACGGGTTGTTCTTATTTCCTAACATGGACAGGTTCGTTGACATTAATGCTATCAGGATCTTCATGATTGGAAACCTAGTTCCTACATTGTTGGGTGATGCTTATTTCTCTATTCATCTTCGGAATTCTTATCATGGGGGGATGATTATTTGTTGCACGCCTCTATTGTACAGAGGGTTTATTTCTCAAATGCCTTAGTCTGATGCTTTCTAGGATGTCAAGAAGGAACCCCGTTGGGCTCCTAAGATCATGGAACTTACTCACTCGGATATTAATTGGTATCATCAAGCTTACCAGGATGTAGATATTGTTGACAGTTGTGGTAGTTTCCCCAATGTACCTCTTCTTGGTACAAAAGGAGGAATTAACTACAACCCTTTTCTTGCACGACGATATCTTGTTTATCCGATGAGGGATAAACCAAATAGTATTCATTTGAGTAGTTTATTTTTGAAGGAGGGAGAAGACCATAAGGAATTTAGGGAGAAGATTGCAAAGGCCCGACGTCACATTCATAAGAAGAGTAGGAAAGATTTGGGACCTAGGGGGCTGTTTCTTTGGAGCCATATCTTCAGTGGGTTCAAGTGAGAGCTATTCAGTTGAAGATGTCGTATTCCCGGGAGCACATATGCCTGATTTATTTGTGAAGACCACTCTTCCCTTATTGGATGATATAGAAGAGCTATAGCTTGCTTTGGTCAGGATGCAGCAGGAAAAGGATGTTTGGAAGAATAAGTACCAAACTTTAGAGATTTCCTATAGAGCAGACTTGAAGGAGAAAGATGACTTGATTGAGATTATTGAGAGTCAGGCTATAGAGATGATGGAGAGGAAAGGAGATTTATTTTCTCCTAAGTTAGATGTTATTTTCTCATTTCCTGATTCAGGTGATTGGAAGGAGGTTTCCACCAGATATGTGAAAGAAAACCAGAGGTTGAGGCTCAAATTGCCAGACTTATAGAAAAGCCCCAGCGCATAGAGTGATCTCCATCAACTTTACTTCTTAGGGTTTTAGACTTTATTTTCATCTTGTACTTGGGATTATTGAAACTTGCAATCCATTTTGAAGTTATTATAATAAAAAAATTCAGTATTTCAAATGTGTTATCACTTTGATATTTGCAATGTGTCTATAAATCTTTAAGTCCCTTGAAATATTAATAAAAAAATAAATCATGAGCATTGCATATCATGCATCATATTACACATATTTCTTGCATTTCTTATGCATATCCAGGTGTCTTACCAAGCTTCTTTACTTCGTTCAGCAAGTTGTCTCACCACTACAATACTCGAGTTAATTTTAGAAGGAAGATAGACAACTTAGAACAACAGAATCTTGAGTTGTTCGAGGAAGTTTCTTCTCTGAAGGCCGGCATGACCAATCTTATTGCTCTGATGGAATCTCTGGTGGCTGCTCAGAATCAACCACTGAGTGTTCAACCTCAACAAACAAGGGTCACTGCTGAAGCTCTGACTATTCCTGTGCCGGCTGCTCCAGCTGTTGTTCAAAATCACATGCCTCAAGGTTATCCATGGGGAATGCCAGAGAACTTTGCGCCTGAAGGTTTCAATCTTTGTCCTCAAGATACTTCAATTTTTCAGACTACTGTTACTCCTGCACCTCCTGTGGTGCATGCTGCTCCTGCTGCGCCTCCTTCGGTGAGAATGGTCCCAGTTTTTAATGATGATATGTGTCTTCCTTTTCCTCCACCAAGTGAAGAGTTGGGTCTCTATGATAGAATGAATGATTTTCAAGAGCAGTTTGACAAGATGTAGAGAGAGATGAAGGCCCATAGGGGAAAGGAATTGTTCAGGAAGAATGTGAATGATTTATGCTTGGTCCCGAATGTCAAGATAGCTGCGAAGTTTAAAGTCCCAGAGTTTGAGAAGTAAAAGGGCAACACTTGTCCTCGTGCTCATCTTGTGATGTATGTAAGGAGAATGTTTACCCACACTGATGATCAACGTATGCTGATTCACTTTTTTCAGGATAGTTTGACTGGTGCTGCGCTGAAGTGGTATATGAGTTTAGACAACGTTAATATCCATACTTTCAATGACTTTGGAGAAGCATTTATCCGACAGTACAAATACAACATGGACATGGCACCTGGCCGTGATCAACTCAGGGCCATGGTCTAGAAGCACAAAGAATCGTTCAAAGAATATGCACAGAGATGGCGTGAGGTAGTCACCCAAGTGATTCCTCCCATGGAAGAGATGGAGATGACTAATATTTTCTTAAAGACTCTTGGTGCTTTCTACTAAGAGAGGATGGAAGCAAGTGCGCCAAGTGACTTTAGTGAAATGGTGGGCATGGGTATCTGCTTATAAGAGGCTGTAAGAGAGGGTTGTCTAATAAAAAGTGAAAGTTCCGGAGGTACGAAGAAGCCATCCTATGGGTTTTCCAAAAAGAAGGAAGGAGATACAAATGTTGTTATTCAAGAGAGGAGGGTTAATCCTCCTAGAAGAAATTATCAGCATCATCAACAAGTCGCTTCAGTTACTCCAGTTGTTGGTGTAGCTCCAACTACCATTGCTTATCAGAGACCATCCCATCAGGGGAATCAAGGGTATAATCATAGAAAGGAGAGTTATGACCCTATTCCTATGAGTTACACAAAATTACTCCTGGCGTTAATTTCGAAGAAGTTGGTTCAGACCCGACCACCTCCCGCTGTACCATCACTATTACCTTGGTATTACAAGGCAGACCAAACATGTGCTTTTCATCAGGGAGCACCAGGGCACAATGTTGAGAACTGCTATCCTTTGAAGACTGAGGTACAAAAATTGGTGAAGTATGGTATCCTATCTTTCAAGGATGTGGACCCTAATGTGAAATATAATCCTCTACCAAAGCATGGAGGAGCGAATACTGTGAACATGGTGGCCGATTGTCCAGGTGACTTCATGATTTTTTTATATTAATTTGGTTAGAGGAGATTTGGTGAAAATGCATGTAAACCTCTATGAATTTAGCTATTATACGCATGACCATGCTGGTTGTGCTATTTGCATTACAGATATACAGGGTTGCGAAAAGATAAAGGCTGATTTGCAGGAGATGATGGATGAGGGCCTCATCCACATAATCAGGCCTAGGGCAGAGTATGAAGAGGAAGTAAACATGGTTTCTGGATGTCCTGGAGAGTTCAGAATCTTTGATGTGCAACATATGAATGAGGATCTTGTACAATTGCATGCTACTTTCTGCCACATGGTTGGTCACGTAGAACACCGGTATGGATCTTGCCGAATTTGCTTCCAGACGAGGATGTTCAATTGTAAAGAAAGGTGTTTAGTTGTTGTTGGATAATGGAACTATCAAGGTTACGGATTAAAGGGATGGTTACCATTAAGTCGATGTGATTGAGGTTTGTTTGGCTGAAGAAGAGTCAGATGATGAGTATGCCTCTGCAGATGAGTATTTCTCCTCATATGAGAATTTGTTTTCCAGAGATGACTCTGTAATGACTGGATGTGTCGAAGAGGGAGTAAATGTTGTTGTGCCTTGTTTTGGTGCACCCGCCCATTTTAAAGTTGAATATAATAGAAAGTCAGCTATTACTCCATTGGTGATTAGTTTGCGGGGTCTTGTCCCCTAGAAGTCAGACAAGGTTGTACCCTACAAATATAATGCTACGATCTTAGAGGATGGTGTCGAAGTTCCCATCCAGCCAATGCCTAATGTCAGAAATATTACTGAGACTAGCAAAGTGACCCGCATTGGTCATATATTTGCACCAGTTGTTCGTGGAAGTTGTACCCCAAAATTTTCCGTCCCATATTCTTCAAGGTTTATCAAGAATCATCTTCAAATAGTTCAAGATTTCTCAAGGGTTGCACAGTCCAAATGCCTCCTAAGCCAGTCAAAATTAGGGTTTTGGTTCTTTCAAGGAATTTGAGATTTTCAATGGCTCAATCAAGTCCCATAGGCCTATATACATTATCAAGCATATACATGTCAAGTCTCAAGTCTCACAATGCCAGTTTGCACAGTCAAAAGTCCCATTTACTTCACAATCAACTACAGGGGTAAAATGGTCATTTTACAGCCAAAAGTCAAAAAATTTGGTCAACATCTTATTTTGAGTTCACAATCATCATTTGATCAAGTCTTGATCATGATTCCACAAGCATGGCTAAAAAATCATCAAGATGCAAAAAGTTACTATTTTTGGATAGTAGAAAAGTCAACTGTATCTTGACCAAGGCATAACTTTTTCATGGTTCATCAGAAAAATCCCATCCAATGCTCATTTTGAAGGGGATGACATTTCCTACAACTCATCTTCACATTCCAAGTCTAAGAAATGCTCTCAAAAAAAGTTATCAATTTCTACATTATAGGTCCTTTTCAAAAGTCAACAAAAATGCACTTTAAGTCAAAGACCATAACTTGAGATTGGTAAATCCAAATGAAATGGGACTAAAGGAATTGGTTAGAGGACTTCAAGACCTTTATAAAATGTCCAAGAACATGTTCATAGGATCAAAATTGAGCAAGATATGCATTGGAGAAGTTGGGAAATTTTTATGAATTTGCAAAAGTCAACTTTGCTCAAAATACTTTGTTTTTGCTAATGGGCCTCAAATTTCTTCTTGAAACTTTATCCAAGGCCTATGCACGGCCCATAAAGCTTAAATTGATTTATTTTCTTATTTTTTTATTAATTAATTGGATTTTTAATCAATTTTAATTCATTTAATTAATTTAAATTGTAGGAAATATCAAGATATGGTTTTTCAATCTTTTCATGAAGCAAATATGACCTAATAGAGCTGGCAAACTCGTGTGCACATCAAGGGGACAAAAATCTCCAAGTTTGGCAAGTTTTCTCAATCAAAAAGATGCAAAAAGATGTGATTGCAAATCAAATATTTGAACCATTATTCCATGGATTTCTTGGCCAAGATTTAACCTAAACTCAGTCTCCTATATATACACAACTCAACCCTAATGCCATGAACGTGAATTTGCTGCAGAAAAAAGCCATAGCCATTCAAGAAAAACTCAAGAAACTTGAAAACTGTTTTCTCACTTCCAGGCCAATTCAAAGCTTTTAATTGCTTCTAACACATTGCAGGGGTCCCCAGGAACGTGTAGGAATCAAAACCACACGCTAAAGCTTAAGGAATCCAAAGAAACGGTTTAACGGTTTGCACTTTTTTTTTTAGAATCGCATCTCATTATTCATGCGCATTTGACATGTTTTGTTGATTGTTTTGTGTTCATAGGGACTGTACAAAGCTTTTGGCATAGGTTAATTGGACTGAAACGCCCTGAATCACAAATCACCATGAACGAATCTTAGGGTTTCCAAGCTTCCAAATTGGGGCTTTATTATCCAGGAAAAATTAGAACCCCTAACGCATATGGTTGGATTCGTTAGGTTGAGACGAATTCAAATCACATGTCGCAAAATGTTTATATACAGCATAGGCCTAATCGCTATTATTCCTCATTCCAGTTTGTGGGGGTTAAAAACCCCCGCTATCTAATTGTATTTTTTACAGGCAAACGAGGAAGATGAATACGTGGTGATGCATGGTTGGTTCATTCAAAAAAAGGTGCGCGCGTACAACATATGTGGTTGTTTCATATATTATATTCATTAATCATTATATTAACAAATGCGTTCAGATGGCTTAGTGGTTGGTGTGTTGGCTGTGCATCATTGGGACCTGGGTTCGATTCCCAGGTCCACCCAATATTTGTTCATATTTTTCATAACATGATTATATGCAGGCTTCCCAGGGAATTCTACCATGCGCTGGAAATATCCAAGCGCCATGTGTCCTTAAGCATTAATCTGAAGGTCATGAGTGGATGACCATGATGCTCCTGGTCAACCCTGTGCGTAGACAAGCAAGAAGGTCAAACGGATTGGCCAACAAATGGGCCAGAAATTGCTATCAATACCTCCATCTGGGCCCAATACCCCCAGGGTTTTGTTTCTCATTTTTTTTCTCTTTTATATTTTTCATTTAATCTTTTTAGTAATTATTATTATTATTATTATTATTTAATTACCTCATAAATTATATATTCACAATAAATTCAGAAAATTAAAATGTAAATATTTTTATTTATATTATTATTTATTAATTTCACCTTATTTTATTTTTTGTAAATAAATACTAACAAAATTGATTTAGTCTTTTAAATTAGGTTAACTTTGACTTTTTTTTCATAATAAATAAAATAAATTAGAATTAGGTTTTACTAACTTTCAACTTTTAATTTCTTTAATTTTTATTTTCATTAAAAACATAAAAAACACAAAAATACTTTTTTTAATTAATTAATTAATTAGTAAATTAGGTTTAATATTTAATTAATTGCAAAAAGGGACCAAATTCCATTCTTTTCTCAAGGGTCAAAACCCTAAAGACTTTTCCGGATTCAATTTCTTTTCGCGCATATTTATTTTGATTATATTTATGTATCTGCTCCGAGAATGTAATAGTTAATTAGGGCTTTTATCGCTTTTTTTATTTTCTCGTATTTATTTTCAAGGGTTATGTTTTTGGTGATGTAAATACCCGACGCCTTGTAATAGCGTAGATTCACTTTCCGAAATTTATTTCCCGCAAATTATTAACTGTTAATTATGCATGCAAGACTTGTCTAAAAAATAAAATCAATCCGTAGCTCACAATAAACATGTGCAAAGATAATTTAAACATGAAACCTGACACACATGCACATGCCACTCCTAGGGTACGCCTCACTTGGTTGCCTCGACGTGGTCATTGAGTATAGGGTGTTTTAGAGGTCGCCCTCCTGTCTAAAGATCCAGTTGCCTCGAAACGGTTGCCTCGGATAAAAAGGATCTAGGATATTATGGTTACCGCTAAGGCGTCCTACTATTGCTCTAGTGACCACACATGTCCCTGTAATCGAATTGACCCGAATAACTCCAACGACGGTGCTACCTACTTCTCAATAGTGGGATAGTACTGTCTAAAGGACTCTTACACAACTTAATTCCTTAGAGTAGGTAGATTTCTCCTGGGTACTTGCTCTTTCAAAAAGAAAAACAACTTTTTGCACCTACACTTTCAAAAAGTTTTCAAACAAACACTTCATACACTCTTGAGGACTGATACAAGAGTTACCGAGAAGTTTTCAAAACAAACTTTTTTCAAAACCCACAAACACAAGAAAAGAAAACATTTTTGAAAACATAGTGAGCAAGTACCTAAGAGCCCGTGGATAACCACAGATAGAAAGGGTGCTAACACCTTCCCTTTCTATAATCTACCTCCCGAACCGAGAAACATCTCGAAAAGGAATTTTGCTGTGCTTTTGTCCTTTCCATGTTGGAGAACATAAAAGACGGTGGCGACTCTTGCTTACCGTGACATTTCGCGAACCAGCATTTCAAAACAGTCAGTTCTATTTCCACCGATCACAGAACTGGCGACTCTGCTGGGGATTTTAATAAGTGAGGTGTACCTTAGGATTAGATCTTCTATGTTTTCAATTGTATTGCTTTGTATGCTTTTAACTTTGTGGGCTTGTATCGGAGATTTATAGATCCTAACCCGGATCTGGGGTTACCCTTTTTAGGTAGCAATAAACTGTGAGGGACCTGTCCGCCGTAGACCGACACGGGTGAAGCAGTAGCTACGTTGGTGTGGCACCTTGGTCTGTACCGATATCCCTTGTGTTGGAACGAGGAGAATATGGGTCTTCTGAGGAGTCATTAAGCACCAACTGACCTTAGCACCTTAAATGACCCAACTTGGCCATAGAACAGTAGCAGTATGCTACACTCATTGAGGCTAAACTCTCGCGATGGTTCCGACCGCAAGAAAAGGTTGCGAAGCTGGAGTTATGACCGATTGAGGGTAGTCAGTGATATTGAGATCCTCTAGAACCCAGTTACTATTTTCTAGGACAGGTCTTAACCAACTGAAACTGAAAGAGGGTAGTACCTAAACTTCATGTTGGCCTGAACTCTAAGGGCTGTCTTGTGTGACTTGTGTGCCTTACCATGTTTTCCTTTTGTGAATACTTGTAGTGTGCCTTTATCATAACATCATAACATCACAACATCATAACATTTCATACATCCTGCATAAGGACTAACCCATTTCAAAGATCTCAAGGGTTTGTGATGCAGGTCACGATGAACCAGATATATAGAAAGGGCAAAGGGGATTTATTTTCCTCTAGCCAAGGTGATCTGGAAATCCAAGCATGATAACTTGAGTCAGGGGCTACGACCCACTCGATATGGTGAGCCTTGACTCTTGAAGAAGGGCTCTCAACAACCTGAAGTTCCTTCAATCAAGCTACCAGATTCAAACCCTAACAAGTTTCTTTGTTTGCCCCGCGAGATCCTTGAAAACATGGCATACATAAATCATACGCATTTAATTTCATCATATGCATAACAGGTACACTTTCTACAGGTCACTTATCTTCTTCGCTGTTTATTTCAGCAATCATCATGACTTCTGAACCTACTACTGAACAAACTATCAAGGCCCTCCAGGCCCAGAATGCCCAGTTCCAGGAGTTAGTTATGAGCTTAGCCCAGGGTCAACAGGAGTTGAAGACTCTGATTTTGAAAGGGAAGAAGAAGAAGAAGAGGACCGTCCTATTCAACACTGGACGCAAGTTTTGGAACGGACTGCAGAATGAAGTTGAGGTGACTACCTCATCTGGAGGGAAATACAACCCACAAGAGAGAAAGGTTCCTAGTCCTGTGGTCTCCGACAACGAGACGGATTATGATGAAGAGCAGTACCCTCCTACTGAGGATAGGTACAAACAATTAGAGGACCGCCTAAGTGCTAGGGAGATACAGAATGTGCCCGGGCTGGACTTTGGAGACCTAGGCTAATCCTCTGGGGTGGTGATTCCCCATAAGTTCAAGGCACCTGCTTTTGCAAAGTACGACGGAGCTTCCTGTCCTAAGTTGCACCTCCAATCGTATGTAAGGAAGATTCAACCTTATACAGCTGACAAGAATTTATGGATCCATTTCTTCCAGGATAGTCTTTTAGGGACTCAACTCGAATGGTTCTATCAGCTGGATGGAGCCAGTATTTGTAACTGGGAGGACTTGGCTACTGCGTTCTATAAGAAGTATCAGTATAATTCCGACCTCGCTCCTACGCGTACCCAACTCCAGGGTATGTCACTAGGGACGGGAGAAGGATTCAAGGAATATGCCCAAAAGTGGAGAGACCTTGCTGGGAGGGTGCAACCACCCTTAACTGACCGTGAGCTTGTGGATATGTTCTTGGGGACCCTGTCTGGTTCGTTCTTCAACCATTTGATTGGGAATTCTTCTGCCGGGTTTACAGATCTTATCTTGACTGGTGAGAGAATTGAAGCTGAAATCAAGTCTGGGAAGATACAAAAGGGTGCCTCCTCGAGCACTGAAAAGAAGCCCTTCAAGAAAGAATCTAGTGCTGTTTATTGTTCAAAGAGACAGAATAAACCGGAACGCCGCCAAGCTGTCAACGCAGTGGTAATTTCAAAGCCTGCTGCTGCTCCTCAGCAATATAACCAGCCAAGGGGTGAGAGACCTAGAAGGTAGTACACTCGGCTCAACATGACCTTGTCCCAGATACTGCCGCAACTACTGTCAACCAATCTGGTAACAATAAAAGAAGCTCCGAAGATTGTAAACACAACGTCTCCAAAGTACAATCCCAACGCCCGCTGCGCTTATCACTCTGACAGCCCGGGGCATACTACAGATGATTGTTGGGCTTTGAAGAATAAGGTTCAGGACCTAATCGATGCTAAGGAGGTTAAATTCGAAGCGCCCAAGAGGCCCAATGTTATGACAGCCCCCATGCCAAAGCATGGAGTAAATGCTATTAGGGATGATGATGACGTGGAGGAATCTGAATTTGACAGCTGGATCTACCCTACGACCAACGGTGGACCAAACAACTGGACAGCGAAAGACTTCGTCCCTATTACTTTTGTGACTCAGTAATGAACTCCTTTATTTTGAATTTGTAACAGATAATATTGTGAAACTTTATGGCCCGGTGTCTTACCCGGGGAGTCGTGGCTTCATTTGTGAGGGCTTTTGTGTGTCATTTGCATATATCATTAATAAAAGCATTGGACGTTTTTTGCATTTCAAATCTTGAGCTCCTTGTCTTTCTTTATTATATATTGCAAAAGAGTTATTTACACACACTCACATATACATGTCCCAATCCACTCTGGATCTCACTGGTAACGACTCTGCTACTACCAGTTATGACTTTGAAAATCCGATCAACCTAGCCGAAGACAAAGGTGAAGATGATTGCGAAGTGCCTGGTGAGCTTGAAAGACTGTTACTCCAGGAAGAGAGGGTCATTCAGCCGCATGAAGAGCTAGTGGAAACAGTAAATCTGGGTACTGAGACAAACATAAAGGAAGTCAAGATTGGTGCCAATCTGGAGGCTAGTGTGAAACAACGGTTGATTCAGATGCTGCATGACTATGTGGAAATCTTTGCCTAGTCTTACGAAGACATGCCTGGGTTGGATACCGACATTGTGGTTCATCACCTGCCTACCAAGGAAGATTGTCCTCCGGTAAAACAGAAGGTTCGCCGTATGCGTCCAGAGATGTCCGAGAAAATCAAAGCCGAGGTTATGAAACAGTTTGATGCAGGTTTTCTAGCAGTGACTTCTTACCCTCAGTGGGTTGCCAATGTGGTTCCGGTACCAAAGAAAGATGGAAAGGTCAGAATGTGTGTTGATTATAGGGATTTGAACAGGGCGAGCCCTATGGATGACTCCCCTCTGCCTCACATCGACGTTTTGGTGGACAACACTGCTAAGCATAAGGTATTCTCCTTCATGGACGGTTTCTCTGGTTATAATCAAATCAAGATGACTCCCGAAGACATGGAGAAGACCACTTTTGTTACTCAGTAGGGCACCTTCTACTACAAGGTCATGCCTTTTGGATTGAAAAATGTTGGGGCAACATACCAACGTGCCATGGTTGCTTTGTTTCATGACATGATCCATCATGAGATTGAAGTATATGTCGATGATATGATTGCGAGGTCCCAAAATGAGGAAGAGCATCTTGACCATCTACAGAAGCTGTTTGACCGGTTGAAGTTGTACAAGTTGAGATTAAACCCGAACAAGTGCACCTTCGGGGTAAGATCTGGAAAATTGCTAGGCTTCGTTGTGAGCGACAAAGGTATTCAAGTGGACCCTGCCAAAGTGAAAGCCATACAAGAGATGCCAGTTCCTAAGACAGAGAAAGAAGTCAGAGGCTTTCTAGGACGGTTGAACTACATTTCCCGATTCATCTCACATCTAACTGCTACCTGTGAACCAATCTTCAAACTACTGAAGAAAGATCAAGTAGTACGTTGGAACGATGAATGTCAGGCCGCTTTCGAAAGAATCAAAGAGTATCTCCAAGAACCACCCATCCTTATGCCACCGGTTGAAGGGAGACCTCTAATCTTATACTTGACAGTACTTGACAGCTCAATGGGGTGTGTGCTGGGGCAGCATGACGAGTCTGGCCGAAAAGAGCACGCTATTTATTACCTTAGCAAAAAGTTTACTGACTGTGAGACCCGATACTCACTGCTCGAGAAAACTTGTTGCGCTTTGGTATGGGCTGCTCGCCGGCTGAGACAGTATATGTTGACTCACACTACTCTGTTGATTTCAAAGATGGATCCAATAAAGTATATCTTTGAAAAGCCTGCCTTGTCCGGAAGAATTGCAAGATGGCAGATGATCTTGATGGAATATGACATCCAATACACAACATAAAAAGCAATCAAGGGAAGTGTATTGGCAGACCACTTGGCACATCAGGCAGTGGATGACTACCAGTCTATGAACTTTGAATTTCCAGACGAGAATATCATGGTGGTGACTGATTGCGAGATACGTGGACCGGATGAAGGACCTGAGGAAGGATCCCGATGGTCTATGCACTTTGACGGAGCCTCAAACGCTTTGGGTAACGGAATTGGCACTGTGATCATATCTCCAAAAGGCTCTCATACTCCACTTACTGCCCGACTATGTTTCAACTGCACCAACAACATGGCGGAGTATGAAGCGTGCATCATGGGTCTTCGAGCTGCAATTGACCTAAGGATCAAGTTTCTGAGTGTCTTCGGAGATTCCGCTCTAGTGATCAGTCAGATCAAAGGCGAGTGGGATACGAAACACCCAAATATTATTCCTTACAAGGAGTATGTGTTGACATTAATCCCCCATTTCGAGGAGATAACCTTTGAACATTTCCCAAGAGAAGAAAATCATTTGGCGGACGCGTTAGCTACGATGTCTTCTATGTTCAAAGTCAAATGGGACAACGAGGCTCCCCGGATCATCATTTGGAAATTGGATGAACCTGCACATTGTTGTGACCTTGAGACCGAAGAGGTAACAGAAAAGCCTTGGTATCACGAGGTGAAGAGGTACCTTGAAGCTCAAGAATACCCCGAGGGTGCATCCATTAATGACAAGAAGTTTCCGAGAAGGTTCGCGGAAAAGTTCTTCCTCAGTAATGACATTCTATACAAATGAAACCATGATTCAACCTTACTGCGTTGTGTGGATAAAACTGAAGCAGAAAGGATCATGGCAGAGCTGCATGAAGGTACTTTCGGAACTCATTCCAGTGGACATACTATGGCAAAGAAAATCCTTCGGGCAGGATATTACTGGTCCACAATAGAAGCTGACTGTTACCAACATTCTCGAACATGTCACAAGTGCCAGATCTATGCTGATAAGGTGCACATTCCTCCAGTCCCTCTGAACGTCTTGACAGCACCTTGGCCTTTTGCAATGTGGGGCATTGATATGATCGGTGAGATCAGACCTACGGCATCCAACGAGCATCGCTTCATCCTCGTGGCGATTGATTACTTTACGAAGTGGGTAGAAGTAGCTTCCTTTGCTACCGTAACCAATAATGTAGTGGCACGATTCATTCGGCATAACCTGATCTATCGATACGGCGTACCTGAGAGGATCATTACAGATAATGGTACCAATCTTAACAACAAGATGATCACTGAGCTCTGCGAGCAATTCAAGATACAACACCACAACTCTTCTCCTTACCGACCGAAGATGAATGGGGCTGTAGAAGCAGCCAATAAGAATATCAAGAAGATTGTGCAGAAGATGACAGTGACCTACAAAGATTGACACGAGATGTTACCGTTTTCTCTTCATGGGTACCGTACCTCAGCACGGACGTCAACAGGGGCAACACCCTTTTCCTTGGTATACGGCATGGAGGCAGTCTTGCCCATTGAAGTCCAGATACCCTCTCTCCAGATAATGAAAGATGCAGGTTTGAGCGAAGATGACTGGATCCAGACTCGGCTTGATCAATTAAACCTAATCGACGAAAAGAGACTCACTACTATTTGTCATGGTCAGACGTATCAAAAACGGATGATCAAGGCATTTAACAAGAAAGTCAGACGCCAAGAGTATCAAGTTGGGGACCTGGTAATTAAACGCATCATTCTACCTCAAGGTGATCCCAGGGGAAAATGGACCCCTACGTACGAAGGGCCATTTCTGGTTAAGAATATATTCTCAGGAGGAGCAATGATTCTAACTACCATGGATGGTGACGACCTTCCTCACCCCGCCAATGCAGACATAGTAAAAAGATACTACGCATAATTTAAAGACCCGCTAGGTTGACACACCTAGGCAAAAGTAAGGGCTTCCCGGCGAACCAAAAGGGTTCGGGCAAAAATAAGGGATGAAATGAAAAAATATGTACACCCGGCAAGTCGAAAACCTGAAAAGGCGGCTTGGGCAAAAATGGGTATCCCGGTGGACTGAAAACTCGAAAGGACGGTCCAGGAAAAAGTTAGGGATAAGCATAATACTATGTCTCATTGGATCACCCTGCATTCAGACTTCAGTATCAACCATCAGGCTTACACGGCACCAATCAATCAGCTTCATCTCCAACTAAGCAGCAAAGTGATGAGACGCTTGAAGACATAAAGGCGATAGAAGAGTTGGAACCCAGTGGGATTGTTCACATAACTGTTCTGTTTTCCTTTTTCACAAAATTGTATAAACTCTCTTGTTCGGCAGCGTTCTCTTACTAGGACGTCAGCCTCTTGTACATAAAACGCCTATTTACAGGCAAATTTCAAAATCAATACAAGTTCAATTTTTCAGACAAATTGCCAATTGTTTTTCCTTTTTCTGTTTTGTTTTGCAAAGAACGTCCAATGTTCATTTTTGATATATGCATTTGACATTAATTACTAATCATAAATGTTTGCATGCGAGTCAAAGGACTAATTACGGGTGATATCAGAAACAGGGGGAACAAGAATTGTCTAAGCGATCTAGTTGCTCTGTCCACCAAGGCACCAAGGTAGGTTCGGCTGAAGAATTTGACCAAGATACCTTCACTCCCCGCAGAGTAAGACAAGATTCAGCCACGCTCTCCCCAAGCAGAGTTGGTCTCCAATCAGCCCTAAAAAGGTACAGTATCCCCAATAAGTCAGCAATACTCTCCCTCGAGCAGAGTTAGTCTACCATCAAGTTGGGTATCCCCAGAAAATCTTAACATTCCCCAGCCGAGTATACAGATATTCCTCAATAAGCATCCCCGACAGTCTTAATATTCCTCGACAGAAATATAAGATTGTTCCCCGGTGGAATACCAGACACCCCAGTGGAGCCATTCCCCCAGTATAGTCCAAAAGTTTCCCCAGGAGAGTTGATCCATCTCCCCAGTAGATCCTGGAAGCTTGTCCCCTGCAGAATACAAATGCATCTCTCCCAGCCATATTCAGAGGTTATTCCCCACCAGGGTCTAACTGGGTTATCCTCAACAAGTTACAATGGAAAGATCGTCCTCGGCGAAGTTCTTTCTATCCCCCAGCGGAGTTCATCAAAATCTCCAACAAAGCTTATCAACGGAATCCCCAGCGGAGTTACCGATAAATTCTCAGCGAAGTATCTCTTCCCCACAGAGTAATTCCCCGCAGAATAATCTCTTCGCCAGGTTTATTCCCCAACGGAGTCATCTTCTCCTACCGGTTTATTCTTGCAACCATCTTTGTTCATCATCCCCAGCGGAGACGAAGAACTCTACTCAAACATCATCCCAGGATTCAACAAACTTCCCGGCATTCGTCAAGGATTTATTTTCCCAGACGAAAAAACATTCACAAACATCACATTTTTCATACATCATGATACATGCGTATACGCATTATATCATACAATCTCATTTATTTTTAAGAACATCATGACATTATGCATTTCATACATCATCACATTGTATACAACTAATGTTTTTCCTTTTTAGGAAAAGGTCAATTCAAAGATGATTACCATCAACCTTTTGAAGTTCCAGATTCGATACCTGTATCTAGCCAGGGCATATCTGTGAGCGATTGATTGTAGATCTATACCTGTATCTAGCCAGGAAAGTTATCTGCATGAAGAGTTTGAAGATCAACACCTGTAACAGGCTAGGCAATTATCTTTCATTCTTAGGTCAGAGATCTACACCTGTATCCAGCCAGGAGAGCTATCTCGACCAACCTTTCGAAGTTCCAGATTCGATACCTGTATCTAGCCAGGGCATATCTGTGGACGATTGATTGTAGATCTATACCTGTATCTAGCCAGGAAAGTATCTGCATGAAGAGATTGAAGATCAACACCTGTAACAGGCCAGGAAATTATCTTTCATTCTCAGGTCAGAGGTCTACACCTGTATCCATCCAGGAAAGCTATCTCGATCAATCTTTTGAAATTCCGGATTCGATACCTGTATCTAGCCAGGGCATATCTATGGACGACTAATTCCAGATTCGATACCTGTATCCAGCCAGGGCATATCTGTAGACGACTAATTCCAGATTCGACACCTGTATCTAGCCAGGGCATTTCTGTGAGCGACTGATTAGAGGTCTACGCCTGTATCCATCCAGGAAAGCGATCTCGATCAACCTTTTGAAGTTCCAGATTCGATACCTGTATCTAGCCAAAGCATATCTGTGAGCGACTGATTAGAGGTCTATGCCTGTATCCAGCCAGGAAAGCTATCTCGATCAACCTTTTGAAGTTCCAGATTCGATACCTGTATCTAGCCAGGGCATATCTGTGAGCGACTGATTAGAGGTATATGCCTGTATCCAGCCAGGAAAGCTATCTCGACCAACCTTTTGAAGTTTCCGATTCGATACCTGTATCTAGCCAGGGCATATCTGTGAGCGATTGATTGTGGATCTATACCTGTATCTAGCCAGGAAAGTTATCTACATGAAGAGTTTGAAGATCAACACCTGTAACAGGCCAGGAAACTATCTTTCTTTCTCAAGTATACAAGTTCTTGCTAAGGAATCTCTTACGCGATCGACACCCCGGATGGCATCTTTAAGCCCATCTCCACAACTATCCATTACATTTCCAAATGGCATCTATAAGCCCATTCCCGACAAGATTCTGCCACATCTCCAGATGGCATCTATAAGCCCATCCTCCTATCCATCATCTCTCCAAATGGCATCTGTAAGCCCATTCCTGACTCACATTGTTGATACTCTACTATGCGAGTGCAAATTTCTGGGCACTCTAGTGTTCAATCATCTTCCACCTTCGGATCACGAAAGGCACGCAAGCCAATCTACATCCTCAGGTCTAAGAAGATTGAACAGGGGCAACTGTTGTACCCCAAAATTTGCCCTCCCATATTCTTCAAGGTTTATCAAGAATCATCTTCAAATGGTTCAAGATTTCTCAAGGGTTGCACAGTCCAAATGCCTCCTAAGCCAGTCAAAATTAGGGTTTTGGTTCTTTCAAGGAATTTGAGATTTTTAATGGCTCAATCAAGTACCATAGGCCTATATACATTGTCAAGCATATACATGTCAAGTCTCAAGTCTCACAATGCCAGTTTGCACAATCAAAAGTCCCATTTGCTTCACAATCAACTGTAGGGGTAAAATGGTCATTTTATAGCCAAAAGTCAAACAATTTGGTCAACATCTTATTTTGAGTTCACAATCATCATTTTATCAAGTCTTGATCATGATTCCACAAGCATGGCTAAAAAATCATCAAGATGCAAAAAGTTACTATTTTTGGACAGTAGAAAAGTCAATTGTATCTTGACCAAGGCATAACTTTTTCATGGTTCATCAGAAAAATCCCATCCAATGCTCATTTTGAAGGAGATGACATTTCCTACAACTCATATTCACATTCCAAGTCTAAGAAATGCTCTCACAAAAAGTTATCAATTTCTACATTATAGGTCCTTTTCAAAAGTCAACAAAAATGCACTTTAAGTCAAAGACCATAACTTGAGATTGGTAAATCCAAATGACATCGGACCAAAGGCATTGGTTATAGGACTTCAAGACCTTTCCAAAATGTCATAGAACATGTTCATAGGATCAAAATTGAGCAAGATATGCATTGGAGAAGTTGGGAAATTTTTATGAATTTGCAAAAGTCAACTTTGCTCAAAATACTTTGTTTTTGCTAATGGGCCTCAAATTTCTTCTTGAAACTTTATCCAAGGCCTATGCACGACCCATCAAGCTTAAATTGATTTATTTTCTTATTTTTTATTAATTAATTGGATTTTTAATCAATTTTAATTCATTTAATTAATTTAAATTGTAGGAAATATCAAGATATGGTTTTTCAATCTTTTCATGAAGCAAATATGACCTAATAGAGCTAGCAAACTCGTGTGCACATCAAGGGGACAAAAATATCCAAGTTTGGCAAGTTTTCTCAATCATAAAGATGCAAAAAGATGTGATTGCAAATCAAATATTTGAACCATTATTCCATGGATTTCTTGGCCAAGATTTAACCTAAACTCAGTCTCCTATATATACACAACTCAACCCTAATTCCATGAACGTGAATTTGCTGCAGAAAAAAGCCATAGCCATTCAAGAAAAACTCAAGAAACTTGAAAACTGTTTTCTCACTTCCAGGCCAATTCAAAGCTTTTAATTGCTTCTAACACATTGCAGGGGTCCCCAGGAACGTGTAGGAATCAAAACCACACGCTAAAGCTTAAGGAATCCAAAGAAATTGTTTAACGGTTTGCACATTTTTTTAGAATCGCATCTCATTATTCATGCGCATTTGACATGTTTTGTTGATTGTTTTGTGTTCATAGGGACTGTACAAAGCTTTTGGCATAGGTTAATTGGACTGAAACGCCCTGAATCACAAATTACCATGAACGGATCTTAGGGTTTCCAAGCTTCCAAATTGGGTCTTTATTATCCAGGAAAAATCAGAACCCCTAATGCATATGGTTGGATTCGTTAGGTTGAGACGAATTCAAATCACATGTCGCGAAATATTTATATACAACATAGGCCTAATCGCTATTATTCCTCATTCCAGTTTGTGGGGGTTAAAAACCCCCGCTATCTAATTGTATTTTTTACAGGAAAACGAGGAAGATGAATACATGGTGATGCATGGTTGGTTCATTCAAAAAAAGGCGCGCATGTACAGCATATGTGGTTGTTTCATATATTATATTCATTAATCATTATATTAACAAATGCGTTCAGATGGCTTAGTGGTTGGTGTGTTGGCTGTGCATCATTGGGACCTGGGTTCGATTCCTAGGTCCACCCAATATTTGTTCATATTTTTCATAACATGATTATATGGAGGCTTCCCAGGGAATTCTACCATGCGCTGCAAATATCCAAGCGTCATGTGTCCTTAAGCATTAATCTGAAGGTCATGAGTGGATGACGATGACGCTCCTGGTCAACCCTGTGCGTAGACAAGCAAGAAGGTCAAACGGACTGGCCAACAAATGGGCCAGAAATTGCTATCAATACCTCCATCTGGGCCCAATACCCCCAGGGTTTTGTTTCTCATTTTTTTTCTCTTTTATATTTTTCATTTAATCTTTTTAGTAATTATTATTATTATTTAATTACCTCATAAATTATATTTTGACAATAAATTCAGAAAATTAAAATTTAAATATTTTTATTTATATTATTATTTATTAATTTCACCTTAGTTTATTTTTTGTAAATAAATACTAACAAAATTGATTTAGTCTTTTAAATTAGGTTAACTTTGACTCTTTTTTCATAATAAATAAAATAAATTAGAATTAGGTTTTACTAACTTTCAACTTTTAATTTCTTTAATTTTTATTTTCATTAAAAATATAAAAAACACAAAAATACTTTTTTTTAATTAATTAATTAATTAGTAAATTAGGTTTAATATTTAATTAATTGCAAAAAGGGACCAAATTCCATTCTTTTCTCAAAGGGTCAAAACCCTAAAGACTTTTCCCGATTCAATTTCTTTTCGCGCATATTTATTTTGATTATATTTATGTATCTTCTCCGAGAATGTAATAGTTAATTAGGGCTTTTATCGCTTTCTTTATTTTCTCGTATTTATTTTCAAGGGTTATGTTTTTGGCGATGTAAATACCCGACGCCTTGTAATAGCGTAGATTCACTTTCCGCAATTTATTTCCCGCAAATTATTAACTGTTAATTATGCATGCAAGACTTGTCTGAAAAATAAAATCAATCCGTAGCTCACAATAAACATGTCCAAAGATAATTTAAACATGAAACCTGACACACATGCACATGCCACTCCTAGGGTATGCCTCACTTTGTTGCCTCGATGTGGTCATTGAGTATAGGGTGTTTTAGAGGTCGCCCTCCTGTCTAAAGATCCAGTTGCCTCGAAACGGTTGCCTCGGATAAAAAGGATCTAGGACATTAAGGTTACCGCTAAGGCGTCCTACTATTGCTTTAGTGACCACACATGTCCCTATAATCGAATTGACCCGAATAACTCCAACGACGGTGCTACCTACTTCTCAATAGTGGGATAGTACTGTCTAAAGGACTCTTACACAGCTTAATTCCTTAGAGTAGGTAGATTTCTCCTGGGTACTTGCTCTTTCAAAAAGAAAAACAACTTTTCGCACCTACACTTTCAAAAAGTTTTCAAACAAACACTTCATACACTCTTGAGGACTGATACAAGAGTTACCGAGAAGTTTTCAAAACAAACTTTTTTCAAAACCCACAAACACAAGAAAAGCAAACATTTTTGAAAACATAGTGAGCAAGTACCTAAGAGCCCGTGGATAACCACGGATAGAAAGGGTGCTAACACCTTCCCTTTCTATAATCTACCTCCCGAACCGAGAAACATCTCGAAAAGGAATTTTGCTGTGCTTTTGTCCTTTCCATGTTAGAGAACATAAAAGACGGTGGCGACTCTTGCTTACCGCGACATTTCGCGAACCAGCATTTCAAAACAGTCAGTTCTATTTCCACCGATCACAGTGGAGATGTTATTATTGGAAAGAAAATTGTTTAAGATGTTGAACCCAAGAAGGCAGTGGGTGAATCTAGTGGAGTTACGCTAGAAAAAGAGGTGGATTATATTTTGAAGATAATAAAGATGAGCGACTACGGAATTATATATCAGCTACTGCAGACCCCTTCAAAAATATTTATCTTGGATTTATTGATGAACTCCTCTACTCACAGAGAATATTTGATGAGGGTATTGGGCCAAGCTTTTATGGAAAGTGACATGCTTATAGATCAATTCAGCAGTGTAGTAGGGAACATTACTTCATGTAATAACCTGAGTTTCTGTAACGATGAACTGCCCGATGAAGGAAGGAATCATAATTTGGCCATCCACATCTCTATGAACTGCAAGAATGATTCATTATCCAATGTGTTGATTGATAATGGATCTGCATTGAACGTTATACCAAGGAGCATGTTTATGAAGTTGAAATATCAAGTAACGCCCATGCGCCCAAGTGGAATTATTGTGAAAGCGTTTGATGGATCAAGGAAATCTGTTATTGGTGAAGTGGACTTGTCTATTCATATGCCCACATTTGTTTCAGATTAATTTCTAGGTTATGGATATTATACACGCTTATAGTTGTTTGCTAGGACGACCGCGAATACATGAGGAAGGGGCTGTCACTTCGACTTTACACCAGAAGTTGAAGTTTGTGCGAGAAGGAAAAGTGGTAATTATAAATGGTGAACATGCATTATTGATATCTCATTTGTCCTCTTTCAGCATTGTGGAGGCGGATGAAGTTGTTGTTGGAACCCAGTTCCAAGCTTTATCAATTAATAATATAAGAGGAAATGGTAATTCTATAGCTTCGTTTAAGGATGCGCAGCAGGTTGTGCGTAATTGTCGTAGTGAAGTATGGGGACATATTATGGATCCACCTGTAAACAAGAATAGAGTTGGCTTAGGGTTCTCTATGAAGAATGATAAGGGTAAGAGCATGAAGCCAAAGGCTTCTGTAGGAAAGTATCAAGATATCTTTCGTGGCGGGGGTTATTTTCATCCAACTGTTTCCGTGATTAATGCCATTGTGGAATATGAAGCAGAGCCAGAAATACCAAATTATGTGACGCACGAAGTTAGGGTTCAGAACTGGATCACCATTGATGTTCCCTCTTGCATACATGTTTCAAAGTAATTTGTTTTTTTTAATCTTTTTGAAAAGCTTTCACTCTGCCCAAGGTGAATGTATTAATGTTGTACGGTCTTATCTGTTTGCTGCGATTTTTAAATCAATAATAAAAGTTATCTTTGTTTCCCAAATCATGTCTTTATTTTCTGCTTTTTCTTGGAAAATGATAATCAGAAAAAACCTTTCAAAATAAATAAATCTGCATGATCACTTGTTATATGTGTCAATTTCTAAATGCAATCATAAATCATATGTGTAGATTAATTAAAAAACCAATTGAATACAATGACCCTGCACCCTCTCCCAACTTTGATTGTCCTGTGTATGGGGCCGAAGAAGAAGACTATGATGTGATTCCATAAGAGGTCTCACGGTTGCTTGAGCGCGAGGAGAATTCCATTCAGCCATATAAAGAGCCATTGGAAGTAATCAATTTGGGTTTAGAAGAAGATCCGAGGGAAGTCAACATTGGAGCATTGCTGCATCCTGATGTGAAAAGAAAGTTGATTGATATGTTGCAAGAGTATGTGGATATTTTTGCTTGGTCTTTCCAAGATATGCCTGGTCTAGATACAGATATTGTAGAGCATCATTTACCGCTGAACCCATAGTGTTCGCTAATCCAACAGAAGTTGTGAAGAACTCACCCAGATATGGCAACAAAGATCAAAGAGGAAGTTCTAAAGCAGATTAATGTCGGTTTTCTTGTGATATCAGTGTACCCTTAGTGGATTGCCAATATTGTCCCAATACCGAAGAAAGATGGAAAAGTTCGCATGTGCATAGATTATAGAGATCTAAATAAAGCTAGTACAAAAGATGATTTTCCATTACCACTCATTGTTATGTTAGTGGATAGCACAACAAAATTCAAAGTTTTCTCGTTCATGGATGGATTTTCCGGGTATAATCAAATAAGGATGGCGCCTGAGGACATGGAAAAAAACAACGTTTATCACACCCTAGGGAACATTCTGTTACAGAGTGATGCCCTTCGGGTTGAGGAACGCTGGTGCAACGTACCAGAGGGTTATGACAACCATATTCCATGATCTGATGCACAAAGAAATTGAGGTATATGTTAATGACAAGATTGCTAAATTTTAGACTGAAGAAGGGCATGTAGAAGATTTGTTGAAGTTGTTTTAGTGTTTGAGGAAGTATCGTCTCCGCTTGAATCCAAATAAATGTACCTTCGGTGTTCGGTCAGGGAAATTGTTGGGTTTCATTATTATCCAGAGATGGATTAAGGTTGACCCTGATAAAGTCAAAGCAATTCAAGAAATGCCAGCACCGAGAACTGAAAAACAAGTTAGAGGGTTCCTCGGGCGTTTGAATTGTATTTCCAAATTCATTTCCCACATGACTACAACGTGTGAACCGATCTTTAAGTTGTTAAAGAAAGATCAAGGTTTCGTATGGACAGATCACTGCCAAATAGCATTAGAAAGTATTAAAGAATATCTGATTGAACCTCCTATCTTTCTCCCTCCTGTTGAAGGAAGACCATTGATTATGTATCTGATAGTGTTAGATTATTCCATGGGTTGTATTCTGGGACAACAAGATGAAACAGGGAAGAAAGAGTACACCATTTATTATCTCAGAAAAAAGTTTACTGATTGTGAGTCGCGGTATTCCATGCTAGAAAAGACATGTTGTGCTCTGGCCTGGGAGGCAAAATGTTTGCAGCAGTATATGTTGAATCACACTACTTGGTTGATCTCCAAAATGGATCCAATCAAGTACATTTTTTAAAAGCCTGCTCTTACTAGGAGAATTACCCGCTGGCAGATGCTGTTATCTGAATATGACATCGAATACCGCACTCAAAAAGCTATTAAAAGCAGCATGTTGGCAGATTATCTTGCTCACCAACCAGTTGATGATTATCAGTCTATGAAGTATGATTTCCTCGATGATAATGTGATGTTTCTGAAAGTGAAAGATTATGATGAACCATTGCCTGAGGAAGGTCCTGATTCTAAATCTCGCTGGAGTATGATATTTGATGGAGCTGTGAATTCTTATGGTAAAGTAATTGGTGTTGTGATTGTCACTCCACATGGATCACACATTCCTTTCATTGTAAGGTTGACATTTGATTGTACTAATAATATGGCAGAATATGAGGCTTGCATCATGAGTCTCGAGGAAGCTATTGATCTCAGAATTAAAATTCTACATGTCTATGGTGATTCATCTTTGGTAATAAATCAGATTAAAGGAGAGTGAGATACTCGTCCCCCCGACTTGATCCCTTACAAAGATTATGCTAGAAGATTGTTACCTTTCTTTAATAAAGTTGAATTCCATCACATCCCTAGAGACGAAAATTAAATGGCGGATGCTCTGGCAACTCTGGCTTCTATGTATCAAGTGAATACTTGGAATGATATACCACGAATTATAGTTTGGCGACTGGATAGGCCCTCTCATGTGTTTACAACATAAGAGGTAGCAGATAAGAAACCTTGGTATTAAGATATCAAACATTTTATCCAGACTCAGGAATACCCGATTGGTGCTTCGAATAAAGATAGAAAGACATTGAGAAGATTGGCTGGCAGTTTCTTCCTCAGTGAAAATGTGTTGTACAAGAGAAATTATGACATGGTCTTTCTCAGATGCGTGGTTAGACACGAAACAGACATGTTGATGCATGAGATTCATGAAGGTTCATTTGGCACTCGTGCCAATGGATATTCGATGGCTAAAAATATGTTAAGGGCAGGTTACTATTGGCTGACAATGGAATCTGATTTTTATAGATTTGCAAAGAAGTGCCATAAATGCCAGATTTATGCGGACAAAATTCATGTGCCTCCAACACTTCTCAATGTTATTTCTTCCCCGTGGACTTTCTCTATGTGGGATATTGACATGATTGGAATGATAGAACCCAAAGCATCGAATGGACACCATTTTATCTTGGTAGCAATTGAGTACTTCACCAAATGGGTGAAAGCTTCTTTATATGCTAATGATACTAAGCAGGTGGTTATGCGCTTCATTAAGAATAATCATATAAGTCGGTATGGTGTGCCGAGCAGAATTATCACCGACAATGGCTCAAATCTGAACCACAAGATGATGGCAGAAAATTATGAAGAATTCAAGATTGTCCATCACAATTCATTTTCGTACAGGCCGAAGATGAATGGGGTTGTTGAAGCTTCTAATAAGAATATCTAGAAGATCATTCGGAAGGTGGTTGTTACTTATAAAGATTGGCATGAAATTCTCCCTTTTGCTTTACATGGATATCATACATCCGTCCGCACTTCAACAAGAGCAACCCTGTTCTCCCTTGTGTATGGAATGGAAGTAGTGCTCCCAATCAAAGTTGTGATTCCCTCTCTGCGTGTGATAATGGAAACCAAGTTGTCAGAGGCTGAATGGGTCCAGAATAGGTTTGACCAATTGAATTTGATCGAAGAGAAGAGAATGACGACTTTGTGTCATTGGCAGTTATACCAGAAGAGAATGAAGAAAGCTTTTGATAAGAAGGTCAATCCTCATGAATTTGGAGAAGGCGACCTCGTGCTCAGGAAGATCATGTCTTTTAGCGTTGATTCTAGGGGAAAGTGGAATCCCAATTTTGAAGGCCCATATGTTGTCAAGAAAGCCTTCTCTGGTGGTGCTTAGGATTTCTTGGATCATTGGGAAGAAAGCCTCACCATACTTCAACGGAAGTTGCTGCTCAGGATTTCAAAGTTGTTAGAGGGAATAGTGGTCATTCTATCTTAATGTATATTTTCCTTTATATATATTACCATTTTCCAAACTTTGTAATTATCCATGGAGTCTCGACATTCACAGACTACCATTCTATCAATAAAATTTGAGCTTTTATCCAATTCTATGTATTTCTTATTTTATTCAGCTTACAAAGACTCTGTTTATTATTGATAATAATTTTCAAAGCTAAAATATTAAATAACAAAAAAAAAATTTCAAAAACAATTTACAACTTACTTTTACTTTAGATATCGTGATTCGTGTGGAAAACAAAGATTGTGATCCCAGGAATGGACGAACTCCCATAATTTTGAGAAGTTTTGTTTTCCCCGGGAAGGTTTTCTCAGATTTTTTTCACTGGTGTTGTATCCTAAAATTTTCCCTCTCATTTATCAAGAATTTGCTCATAAGATCTCCTTTGACACAAGACTGCATTAGGGTTGATCAGCTCAAGACACCTCCTTAAGCACTGATGATCAAAATTAGGGTTTGAGATTGAACAAGTATATTTGAACTTCCAATGACACATATGGTTTTCATGGATCATTATGGACCCTCAAAATTACTCATTACAAGTTTCAACCCTTGGATCACACTTTTGCTCAGTCAATTGAGCAATTGACCTAAAAATCAGTTGTATTGGGGAAAACGTTAACTATGGACAATTTACAGTCAAACTTCATAATTTTTTATCCACATAAACAATTTAAACTCATATGTATCATTTGATCAAGATTGGACCACAACTCCTCAAGAAATTTGATCAAATCTCCAAAAGGGCAAAATGGTCAAAATTAGGGTTTTGACTGGGAAAGGGTAATTTCTGATTTTTGACCTAGAAAATGATCAATTGGTTTAAGACATGATCTCAAGATTCCAATTTCATCATTTTTACCTAATGACATGGCTCAAAACATTGCAAGTCTAATAGTTTGACAGATGAATTTTGCAGTTAACTGATCAAAAGTCAACTACATACTAAAAAGTCAAACTTTGACTTTTTAGTCAAATTCAAATGCCAAAGATCACAATTCATTAAAACATGTAAAAATATTAAACTTATTCATCAATAAATCCAAAATACAAGATTTCATTTTGAAAAGTTAAAATTTCTAAACTTAGAAATTTTTCTAAGTGTTGGAAATTTCTTATTTTTTCCATAACTTTGAGCAAACTTTTCACCATGATGCATGCTGATTCAAAATAAACTTCCAACATGAAAGTTGTAGATCTCCATGAAATATACAAGTTTTATTCACATAACTTCTTCCAAAAGTGCTTGGATCTCAAGTTATATTTTAAAGAACATGTGGTCATGAAACAAAACACTTAGTGAAATTTTGCCCTAATTTGGTCAAGATTTTGACCCAACTTCATGTCACTTTTTCATATAGTTACAAAGGGAATATTCAAAAGCAAATCAAAGATGGGTTGTAGAGAATATTGCAAGCTTTCCAAAATGCTCAAGAACTCCTTGAGATCATTTTTGAGTAGGGAGAATCGAAGAGATGAAGTTAGGGTTTTATCACTTAAATTACAAGGCATTTTGTGATGAACAAAATTCAAATTCAAAGTTGTGCTGCATAAAATCTACTTTGAAGGCTTCAAACTTGTTAGGAACTCCATAATTAATGGCTTGCACAGCTTTTAGAGGTCTCATTTCAAGCATTCAATGCAAGGCCATGCTTTATGTCCATTTTGGGAAGAAAGTGTACATTGCCATTTTTATAAAGTACTTTTTATATAAAACTTGTTCTTGAGCCTTGCACTTGTTCTCTTCTGATAATACAAGTCCCATAACCCATAAGAAACTTGTTAGACACCTACAATCACTC
The DNA here is from genome assembly GCA_948472305.1 of Vicia faba. Classification (NCBI taxonomy): domain Eukaryota; kingdom Viridiplantae; phylum Streptophyta; class Magnoliopsida; order Fabales; family Fabaceae; genus Vicia; species Vicia faba. The sequence continues at coordinate 734,106,669 of OX451740.1, read as the reverse complement.
AGCCTATGCTTGTACCTCACCTTGAAACTTGGTTTCCCACTTTTCTTCAAAATCAAGTAACCTAGAAATTAGCTGAAAACTTGTACTTCTGATTATCCAAACCACTCCAATCCTTTTGCTTATAGATATACAAACCATTTTCCATAAAAAACATGAATGCTTGACCCCTAAAAACACCAAGAGCTCAGAATCATATGTCATACCTCCATTTTCACATAAACTGACCAAAAACTTGAAACTAATAACTCCCTCGTGTGTTTTCAAGCCTTTTGGTTCCTAAAGCTTCTAAACATCATTTAGAACTGATCCCACACCCTGTTACAGAACTGTAACACCATTAACACCATCCTCCATTTTCAAAAACAGAGCTTTGCACTTGGACTTCTCCAGAACTCCTCAAGTACTTTCAGCTCAAGCTAAGCATCCCATTAGCTTCATGGGAACTTGAGGAAGCTAACCTAATCATTGGAACTCTTTGAAAGATGCTCAAACTTTAAACCCGATACCCTCTTGCAAAGTAAGTTTTGTAACTTTGTAACTTTTCATACAGACATCATCAATTATTTATTTGTGAATGAAACATGTAGATACCATTGCCCTAAAGCTAACCATGTCCGTAGTTTCCATTAATTTTTCCTGAGCTTAGAGAATTTTAAGATTGAACTTTATGAGATTTTTAGGGTTAAGATTAGGGCCATTAAAATTCATGTTTATCTTTGAGCTATAGTTTTAATGCTTTACATTTCTGAAATCGTGAGGAAATTTGCTACAAGTTTCATGTTTACAGTTTTCATTTTTGTTGAGGTTTGAACAAGTTACAGTTGGTCTGGATAGAGGTTGAAGATGAAGTATAAATATGGGGGCGTTTTGTATCATATATTTATTGTTTTACTTATGTTAACGGATGTATAGCCACCCAAGTGGTAGAAGCGCGCTCTTGTAACCTGAGGGACCTAGGTTCTAGCCCTAGTGGTACCCTTTTGATTTTTCACATTTTTTTGCTTTCTAATTTTTGTTTCTTGGACAAGCGTTGGGCCTCATTGGGTTTGGTTGTTTTTATTTTTGCTTTCTAATCCCTTGCAGGCTATCAGCACCCCTGGCCCAGTTTTTATTTTCTTTTCTTATTTTTATTTTATTTGTTTTCTTAATATATTTTCCTAATATTAAAAAATCATAAAAAATATAAAAATATTAGACTTTTATTTGGACCTAGTTTATTTATTTTTCTCACAAAAATATATTTTATTTAACCATACTTTATTTATTTTACTAATTATTCTTGTAAATTTAATTAAAAGTATGTTATTGTTTATTTTCTTTTACACTAATTAAAATATATTATTTTAATATAAAAAAGGCCAAAAATATTTTATAATACTATAATTTATTTTCAAGACAAAAATACAAAAAATACTTTTCTTAAACTTAATTTCTTTTTTAATCAATTAATAGATTTAGGGTTTTATTTAAAATCTTTTCTTAGTAAATTTAGGTTTTACTTCTAATTAATTATTTTCTTTTAGTTAATTAGATTAAATTTAAACTCCATTTTCTCTAAAAAATTCAAACAAATATCCATTTTCTTCACATTTACATTGTTGCATATTTATTTATTTTTGTACATTTATTTATTCAATTCTTGTACCAATTCAATATGGTTGTAAATGATTAATTAGGTTTATTTTCTTGCAATCCCCATTTATACTTTGTACACCCCCTCCCCACAAGTATTGTAATAGCGTAATAACTTTAAATTCCGCAATTTATCGCTTTATATATAACATGCTAGTAATTAGGGTTTGTATGGAAAGACTAAAACCAATACTTAGAAAACCCTAATTCAAGACAAAATCAAACATGAAAATAGCACACTTGCACACAAACACCCCTAGGGTAAATCCACTTGGTTGCCTTTACAAAATGGCCATATTACGCATGTGAGGTATCTTAGCAAAAACAAGCAAATATAAGATCATAGTCCCTCGATGACGCTATCTAAGTTTCCTTTCAAATGATCTTAGTCCCTAAAAGAGAATGCTAAGATATCTTGCAACATTGCTAATCAAGGTTATACGATGACCCACGCCCGTCCTGTTTACATCCAAAGATAGGGTTGCTTACCAAACCAATGGTAAGATAACAATGTCAAAGAAAAAGAAAATGAATAAAAAAGACTTTTGAGTAGGTAGAATGCTTCTAATTACTTGCTCAATTCCAAGCAAAAAATCCTTGCTATTTTCAAAAATAAACACCTACACTTTCAAACATCTTACAAACTAGAAAATATTTTCAAAAGATCAAACATCTTTGTATACATTCTTACGAACGAGAATCATTACAAAGATTTCCTAAACAATGGCCTCTTTACAAAATACTTTCAAAAACCACACAAAGAATAATTTAAAACAAAAGCAAGTGATCTAGCAAGTAACCAAGAGCCCGTGGAAAACCATGGATGAAAAGGGTGCTAATACCTTCCCTTCTCATAATCTACCCCCCGAACTCAAGAAATAATCTCAAAGTTCTTTCCTATGCTTTTTCACCTTTCCTTTTGGATAAAATAAAAGTCGGTGGCGACTCTTGCTAACCGCAATATTTACGATCAAACGCAAAACATTCAAGTAAGTTCTCCCACTGTATCACAGAATTGGTGACTCTGCTGGGGAAAATTCTAAAAGTGGGGTTACCTTAGGGTTAGATCACCTTTACTTGCCTTCATTGTTTGACTTGTATGATTTACATTATGGTTCTTTGTTTGGGTTTGAATCCTCTACCCGGATTTGGGATACCTTATAGGTAAGTAGCAATACATTGTGGAAACTGTGCGGGGTATTTCAACATGGTCTAAGCAATAGCTATGTTAGTGCAACATATTTGTGGGTACCGGTAGCCCTTGAGTTAATCAAGGAGAATACAGGGCCGCTGAGTGATGTCATGAAGCACTAATGAACTTTTAGAACCTTTACTTGACCAACTTGACCATTAGGACGTAGTGAGATGACCATATTTGGTGTGGTCCGAAGTTGGTAGATACTCGATACTACACTCATTGAGGTTTAGTTTTTTAAGATATTTCGGTCGCCATTAAAGAGGCTTGTGCTGAGACAATGCTCAAAGAAACAAACCAGTGATATTGAGCTCTTTAGAACCCGGTTACTATTGCTATGATAGGTTGATCCAACTAAACTTCAAGAGGGTACTTACCTATGAGACTCCATGCAAGCCTAAACTAAGGACTTGTTTGCTTTGTTTGTATATATATACTTGTACATAACATCATGAACATCATAACATCATATTAAGTCACTAACCATTTAAGGATCTTGGGATTCATCTTTATTCTGTTTTGTAGGACATGGATTATATTCGCAGGAAAACTATTCAAGTCAACCTTGTAAGGATCCCTCCATAACTTAAGGAGCTAGCTTCAAGGATTCCTGAAAATTCTCCATTTACCAAGAGACATGGTTGCCTACTCAATTTGGTCACTTCCAACACTGATGAGGACATGATGAAGGTGCTCTTTCAGTTCTTTGATCCTTTACACCATTGCTTCACATTTCCCGATTATAAACTTGTGCCAACTTTGGAAGAATTCTCCCAACTCTTGAGGATTCCAATTCTCAATCAACTACCTTTCAATGGTACGGAAAGAGACCCAAAGCCAGAAGATATTGCTCAAGCTCTACACTTGAAATCATCTGATGTTACAACTAATTGGGAATCAAGGAGAGGTGTCAAGGGTTTCCTAGAAAAGTTCTTGTTTGAGAAAGCCCAAAACTGTTAGAACTCTTTGGATTTGCAAGCCTTTGAGGAAATTGTGGCTCTCCTCATCTATAGGATGGTTTTGTTTCCAAATCCTGACCAACTCATAGATATGAACACCGTCAAAATCTTCATATCCCGCAATCTGGTGCCTACTTTTCTAGGGGACATCCTACATTCTTTTCACACACGCACTATGAGGAAAAGAGGTGTCCTTATGTGTTGAACTCCTATCTTGGCAAGATGGTTTATTTTGCATCTTCCCCAATCTGTATTGAAGAATAAGCAAGGTTCAAGGTGGTCACAAAGGTTGATGACGCTCAAACATTCAGACATCCATTGGTGTTCCCGATCTATAGAGAATGTTACTATTGTCGACCGTTGTGGAGAATTTCCTAATGTCCATTTACTTGGCATTAGGGGAGGTATCACCTACAACCCCTGCTTAGCCTTAAGAAGGTTTGGTTACGCCCAAAGGGATGGCCCACATGAGATGCTCATTCAAGGTTTGGTATTTGACTACGAGAACGACGATCAAGGTCTTTGCCAGAGATTTATCCGAGCTTGGAGGATGTTGAACAAGGTAGATAGCAAGACATTAGGGCATAAGAATTCCATCCCTCTTGAGCCTTACCTCAAATGGGTACGAACTCGTGCTCAGAGTCTTATGATGCCTTACCCTTCCATTCTCCCGGTAATCATTGAGCATGTTATAGAAGGAGATGTTCCATACACTATCCTACAAAGAGATTGGATACAACTCAAGGGGGAGAGAGATACTTTCGAAGCCCGATTCTATGCTAAAGAGAAGAAGGTTTTGGAACTCACTAAGCAACTTGATGAGGAGCGGACTCTGAATGCCTACATCGCACCAAAGAGGATGCGTACCACCTTTTTATCTTAGAGTTTTTGTATTATTTTGCCCAAAAAGGCAATGATGTACTCATGCTTTAATTTATTAATATAACGTATGTTTCCTTTTGTCTAAAACAAATTTGAATATTTAAAATCCTTGAAATCATTGCATATGCATTTACCATTCATCATAACATAAGCAGGTTTCTTGAAACAAGTCTCCTCATCTTTCTACTGTTTATTTCAGTAAGATGGATCTTGAGCAAACGGTGAAGGACCTCCAAGCTCAAAATGCCCAGTTTCAACAGATGTTCTTAACTCTAGTCAAAGGACAAGAAGAGTTGAAGACCTTATTGGTTGAAGAGAAAAAGAAGAAAAAGAAAATAACCGGAGTTCTGAACATGGGAAGAAGATTCCAAGGACAAGGAAGAAGGACCCTAGACTTTGCAACGTCATCTGGTGAGAAAGACAATCAAGATGGGAAAGGCAAGGAAGCAGTTGTCCAGCCAGATTCAGAAGAGGAAGAGGAAGAAGAAGACTATTCTGAAGAACAATATCCTCCAGTCGACGACAAGTATAAGCATCTAGAAGAACGATTAAGTGCAATGGAAATCAAAAAGTTCCTGGATTGGACTTTGAGGAGTTGGGTCTAGTATTTGGGATTGTCATCCCTCCAAAATTCAAACATCGGTGTTCGCCAAATATGATGGAGTTTCATGTCCCAAAATGCATCTCTGGTCCTATGTAAGGAAAATCCAGCCTCATACCGCTGACAAGGATTCATGGGTACACTTCTTCCAAGACAGTCTGTCTGGAACTCAACTTGATTGGTTTTATCAGTTAGAAAGAGCCAATGTTCATAACTGGGAAGATCTGGCTGCTACCTTTTACAAACAATACCAATACAACGTTGATCTTGCGCCCACACATACTCAACTCCAGAGTATGGCCATGGTTTCAAGTGAGGGCTTTAAGGATTATGCACAAAAATGGAGAGACTTAGCAGGAAGGGTCCAACCTCCCCTATCTGAAAGAGAGTTAGTGGATATGTTTTTGGGCACCTTGTCTGGTCCTTTCTTCAACCACTTAATTGGGAGTTCATCAGAAGGTTTTGCCGAATTGATATTGACCGGAGAAAGGGTAGAAGCTGGGATAAAGAATGGAATGATTCAAAAAGATGCATCCTTGCTGCTTTAAGGAAACCATTCATTGGAAAGAAGGAAGTGGTTGTTGTATATCCTCATAGAAATTAAGATAGGGCTGAACGCCGTCCAATGGTGGGGGCTGTCATGATTCCTAAACCAGAGTCTGCTCAGCAAAGAAGCAACCAGCCAAGAATGGAAAGACCAGTCAGACAATTCACCCGAATTAATATGACATTATCTCAAGTATTACTACAGTTGTTAAGATCTAACCTAGTGACTTTGAAAGAAGCTCCAAATAACCCTAACAAAACCTCTCCTCACTATCATCCTAATGCCCACTGCGCATACCATTCCGAGAGTCCCAGCCATGACACTAACAACTGTTGGGCTCTGAAGAACAAAGTACAAGATCTTCTTGAAGCCAAAGAGATTGAATTCGATGCACCAGAAAAGCCTGATGTCATCATTGCCCCTATTCCCAAACACGGTTGTGATGTCAACGCCGTCGAGGAAGATATATTTATTACTTCAGTTGATGAACTTGTGACCCCACTCTTGACTATCAAAGAGAATTTGTTGAATGCCGGTGTTTTCCCAGACTGTGATGAAAGCTGTCATTTCTGTTCATCCTCACCAACCAACTGTCCTTTGTTGAAAGCAGGCATTCAATGCCTAATATATAACAAGGAAATTTTGTTCGAAAAAACTTCTACTCCAACTGTTTCTTATAATGATGTTTCCATCGTGACCATTTCCGACAATTCTTACAGGGTCTCCACCAAAAGACCCGTTAGAATTACATCAGTTCCTAAAGCAACTCCGTTGATAACTACAATGCATGGACCAATCCTGTATTCGTCATACAAAACCGCCCCATGGAATTATGGAGGTGATGTCTACTACCACAGTATCAAGAAAGATTGGCCAGTTGTTGAAGATTTTAGTTCTGAGAAAGATGACTCTGATGTCAGTAATATCGCAGGGACTAGCAATATTTCCCAAAGTGGAAGGGTATTCTCTCCAGAAATTGCTCCTCCAAAAGCTATTTATGGACCCATAATCATTCATGATGTTGTTGCTCCTCCAAAGGCTATTCCCAGTCCTACAATCATCTCTCCTAATACTCCTATTGACAAAACTGTTACAATCCATTTTATCACCCCTACTGAGGTTCCTGCTGCCGAGTCAACCGAGACTCGAGGAAAAGATATTTTGGTTGAGCCTGTCCTGATGAAGGCACAATCAGTAGCTATCCCCGAGACCTCCCGGAAAGAGGTGGAGGAAATTATAAAGATCATAAAAAGAAGCGACTACAATGTAGTCAAGCAACTGGGGAAAACTCCATAAAAAATTTCCATGCTAGCTTTATTATTATGTTCTGAGGCTCATGCAAAGGCCTTGGTAAAGTTCATGAAAATTGCCCATGTACCCCAAGAAACATTCGTCGATCAGTTCCAAGACTGCGTAGCCAGCTTGACCGCAAATAATGGTCTAGGTTTTTCAGATGCTGATTTAACGCCAAGGGAGAGGAAGCATAATGAGGCATTACATGTCTTAGTCGAATGCAGGGGCACGACCTTGGCTCATGTTTTGGTGGACACTGGCTCCTCTCCGAATGTGTTGCCTAAAAAGGCTCTTGATAGTCTTGACTGTGAAGGATTGACATTAAAACCGAGCAACATAGTAGTGAGGGCCTTTGACGTATCAAAAAGGATGGTGCATGGGGAAGTGGACATCCCCATAAAAGTTGGAACCCAAACTTTTGATTCAACTTTTTATGTAATGGATATTCTCCCTTCATACTCCTTCTTATTAGGCCGACCGTGGATCCACAATTCTGGTGTCGTTACCTCTATGTTGCATCAAATGTTGAAATATCCAATTCAAGGGAAAATCATCACCGTTCTTGGAGAAGAAGAGTATATGGTCAGCCCTCTAAATTCCTTCATATATGTGGAACTAGATGGTGAATTTATTGAAACTCCATTCCAGCACTTTGAATAAGTCCCGCAAGATGTGGAAGTAACCAAGGTTGTGTCTCAAGTTCCCAGGATTATAAGGCCTCCACTCAAGATGTCGTCTTTAAAAGATGCCAAGGCAGTGATAGAATAATGTGGGTGCACTATTTGGGGTCAACTCCCAGATATCCCATACAAATCTGACAAATTCGGTATGGGTTTCACTTTAGGTGCCCAGAAGGCTGCACGCCGCGCTCGTGCCGGAGGACCACCCTTGAAGATCAGCAACCACGAAGTCAATGCAGTAGAGGATGATGAAGATAGTTATGACCTGGAGGATTGGATTTTTCCAACTGTTAATGAAGCGCTCAACAATTGGGAAGCTAGAGATTTCATCCCAATTACTTTTATCCCATAGTGATTTGTCTTTACATTTTGTTGGATCTGTAATATTAAAACAATTCAGACTCTTAAAACCTTGTGTCTTACCTGAGGCACAATGGTCCATTTGTAAGGGTTATTATCTCATTTCCATATGACATCAATGAATCATGGACATTTTTGCATACAAACTTTGTGCTCATTGTTTTTCTTTTTACATTTTCATCTCTTTCAAAGATAAATATACTCTTACACACACTCACACTCACACTCACAATGCAGGTCTACATCCATTCGGGATACCATGGGTAACGATTCTGCTATGGCTTTTTGTGATTCATAAAATCTAATCTACCAAGCCGAAGATGAAGGTGAGGAAGATTGTGAAGTACCAGGGGAACTCGCCAGGTTACTGCAACAAGCAGAGAGGATCATTCAGCCCCACGAGGAACCAGTGGACACAATCAACCTAGGTATCGAATAAGACAACAGGGAAGTCAAGGTGGGTGCCAATCTGGAACCCAGTGTCAAAGAGCGTCTGATTCAGCTGCTACATGATTATGTTGAGGTATTTTCCTGGTCGTATGAAGACATACCAGGACTTGATGCAAATATCATAATACATCGTCTACCTACAAAAGAAGATTCTCCACCAGTGAAGCAAAAGGTCAGTCGCATGTGACCAGACATGTCGGAGAATATTAAAGCAGATGTCGTGAAACAATTCAATGCTGGATTTTTGGCTGTCACCTCCTATCCATAATGGGTTGCCAATGTTGATCCCGTGTCCAAAAAGGACGGCAATGTACGAATGTGCGTGGACTACATAGATTTGAATAGGGAAAGCCCTAAGTATGATTTACCACTTCCCCACATTGATGTTCTAGTTGACAATACGACACAACATAAAGTGTTTTCCTTCATGGACGGTTTCTCAGGCTATAACCAAATCAAAATGGCGCCAGAGGACATGGAGAAAACAACCTTTGTCACACAATGGGGCCCATTCTGCTACAAGGTTATGACATTTGGACTGAAGAATGTTGGGGCAACCTATCAACGTGCCATGGTAGCTCTATTTCACGACATGATACATCACGAAATAGAGGTCTATGTGGACGACATGATAGCTAGATCTCAAACAGAGGAAGAGCATCTTGATCATTTCAGAAACTGTTTGAGAGGTTAAAGAAATACAAGTTAAGGTTAAACCCAAATAAATGCACATTTGGGGCGAGGTCTGGTAAGCTCCTAGGCTTTGTCTTCAGCAATAAAGGTATCGAGGTGGATCCCGCCAAGGTGAAAGCGATACAAGAGATGCCCGCTCCTCGTACAGAGAAGGAAGTCAGAGGATTCTTGGGACGTTTAAAATACATTTCCAGATTCATTTCTCACCCGACAGCTACTTGTGAACCAATCTTCAAATTACTGAAGAAAGATCAAGTATTCAAATGGAATGACGAGTGCCAAACTGCTTTCAATAATATCAAAGAGTACTTACAAGATCCTCTTATTTTGATGCCACCAGTCGAGGGAAGACCATTGATCATGTATCTAACTGTTTTAGAAAATTCAATGGGGTGTGTATTAGGGCAGCATGATGAGTCTAGCCGAAAAGAGCATGCTATTTATTACCTGAGCAAAAAGTTTACCGATTGTGAAATAAGATATTCACTGCTCGAGAAAACTTGCTGCGCTCTGGCATGGGCTGCTCTCTGACTAAGATAGTATATGCTGACCCATACTACCTTATTGATGTCTAAAATGGATCCAATAAAATACATCTTCGAGAAACCTGACCTCTCTGGGAGAATAACGAGATGGAAGATGATCCTGACAGAATATGACATACAGTATACTACCCAGAAAGTAATAAAGGGCAGTGTACTAGCTGATCACCTTGCTCTCCAAGCTGTGGAAGACTACCAGTCCATGAAGTTCGAATTCCCAGATGAAGACATCATGATGGTAAACAACTGTGAAGAATTCACACCATATGACAGACCTGAACAAGGATCCCGATGGACCCTGGTTTTTGATGGGGCATCTAACGCACTTGGCAATGGTATTGGTGGTGTACTCATATCTCCTGAAGGGTGTCATACTCCCTTTACTGCAAGACTCTGCTTCAATTGTACAAATTACACGGCGGAATACGAAGTGTGCATTTTTGGTCTCAAAGCTGCCATAGATTTGGGGATCAAATTCGTAAATGTATTCGGAGATTTAGCTTTGGTCATCAGCCAGATCAAAGGAGAGTAGGACACTAAACACCCTAACCTTATCCCTTACAAAGAACATGTGTTGACATTGCTCCCACATTTTGAGAAGATTACCTTCGAGCATTTCCCGCGAGAATAAAATTAGCTAGCAGATGCACTAGCCATAATGTCATCCATGTTTAAACTTAAATGGGATAACGAAGCTCCCCATATCACCATTAAACAAATGGAAGAACCAGATCACTGTCACGAGATTAATACTGAAGAAGTAGTTGACCAACCTTGGTTTCACAAAGTCAAGAGGTATCTCAAGGCTCAAGAATATCCGGAAGGACCTTCAGTCAACGATAAGAAGTTCTTAAGGAGATTCTCTGCTAAATTCTTCCTTAGTAATGTCACTCTCTATAAACACAACCATGACTTTGTTTTTCTCTGTTGCGTAGACAAGATTGAAGCGGAAAAGATCATGGTTGAGTTACATGAAGGCACTTTGGGCACCCATTCTAGTGGGCATACGATGGCAAAGAAAATCCTACGGGCAGGCTCTTACTGGTCTACCATGGAAGCAGATTGCTATCAACACTCTCGAACCTGCCACAAGTGTCAGATTTATGCTTACAAAGTGCACATACCTCCGGTTCCTCTGAAGGTCTTTACGGCTCCTTGGCCCTTTGTTATATGGGGCATCGATATGATTGGGGAAATTAAACCAACCGCCTCCAATGGACACCGCTTCATCTTAGTGGCCATTGACTATTTTACAAAGTGGGTTGAGGCAGCCTCTTTCGCTTCTGTGACCAAGAATGTTGTAGCCCGGTTCATTAAACAGAATCTCATTTGTCGGTATGGTATATCGGAGAGGATTATCACAGACAATGGTACGAATCTAAAGAATACTATGATCACCTCCCTGTGCGATCAATTCAAGATCTAGCATCACAATTCTTCCCCTTACCGGCCAAAGATGAATGGTGCTGTCGAAGCCGCAAATAAGAATATAAAAAAGATCATACAGAAAATGAAAGTCACATACAAAGAATGGCATGAGATGCCACCATTCTCTCTCCACGGGTATTGTACCATAGCACGCACATCAACCAGGGCAACACCCTACTCTCTGGTTTACGGTATGGAGGCTGTATTGCCTATTGAGGTCCAGATCCCCTCTCTGATAATTATGAAGGATCTAGATCTAAATGAAGAAGATTGGATCCAGACTCGACTTGATCAACTGAACTTGATTGATGAGAAAAGACTTACTGATGTCTGTCATGGTCAAATGTATCAAAAACGGATGATCAAGGCTTTCAACAAAAAGGTCAGGCGCTAAGTGTATCAAGTCAGGGATTTGGTGATCAAATGCATCATACTTCCGCAAGGTGATCCCAGGGGAAAATGGACTCCTACCTACGAAGGACCATTTGTGATCAAAAGCATTTTCTCTGGTGGAGCAATGATCTTGACCACCATGGATGGCGACGACCTACCGCACCCTCTGAAGGCGGACATAGTCAAAAGATACTACGCCTAAGAGACCCGCTAGGTTGACACACCTAGGAAAAACAAGGGCATCCGGCAAACCAAAAAGGTTCGGGCAAAAATTAGGGATAAAACAAAAAAATTTGTACACCCGGCAAGCTGAAAACCCGAAAGGGCTGCTTGGGCAACAAAGGGTATCCCGTTGGACTGAAAACCCGAAAGGGCGGTACAGGCAAAAGTTAGGGAATTAAATCATATGACTATGTCCTGTTGGATCACCTTACGGATAACCTTTGGCTACAACCTGCAAACTCGACGGTTCTGATCAATTTAATCGGCTTCGGACAAAGCAATAAATAGACAAGATGCTCAGAGACACGAAGGCTATAGCAGAATGGGAACCATATGGGATTATTGCACATAGCTATCCTTTCTTTGTATCAAAATTTTCATTTTTTTACGACGGCATTCTCTTACAATAATGTTTGTCTCATTGTAAAAAAATACTTACTCAAAGTCAATACAAAGATATCCCTTTGAAAGTGCAAAACTATATGTTTTTCTTTACTCTTGTGTTTTGTTTACAAAAATGTCCAATGATTTATTGTTGAACATATGCATTTGAACGTAATCACTATTTACAAATAAACAAAATAGAAAGACATTCACTGATGGCTTTAAATGATATGGAAATCTCTCTAAGCTATTTCCATGAAATGCCCCATAGTGTGCAGTTGAATCCCCAGCGAAACAAAGCTTCCAGTTATCAATCCCCAGTAGAAGTCGTCCAATTTCTCCGGATTCCCCAATAGGATTTTACAAACAGGATACAACATTTCCCTTACAACAAGGTTTATTTCTCTAAGTGGAAATTCATCAACACTTCACAACATGAAGACTTACACTCCATATTCTCAGCAACAGTCAGAGATTTATTTGCCCCTATCCAACAACAGTGTAGTAGATTAGCTCACATACGCATACATTGCATCCATATATCATAAACATCGATAACACGAATGCATATATCACAATCTCATTGTACCATGCATTTCATAAATCATGACATTGCATAAAACTAATGTTTTTTACCCTTTTCAAGATAAGATTAATCAATGCCACCATTAACAATGTTCAAAGGCTTTTCTGATACATTTTAGATACGCTCCAGACACGAATGCCATTCTGATACTCATTCAGACTCAACTTTTGATACAGTTCAGATACGCTCCAGACACGAATGTCATTCTGATACTCATTCAGACTCAACTTTTGATACAGTTCAGATACGCTCCAAACACGGATGCCATTGTGATACTCATTCAGACTCAACTTTTGATACAGTTCAGATACGCTCCAGACACAGATGCCATTCTGATACTCATTCAGATTCAGCTCTCAGATATAGTTCAGATACACTCCAGGCACGGATGCCATTTTGCTCTCATTTAGATTCAGATTATAGATACAATTCAGATACGCTCCAGATACGGATGCCATTCTGATACTCATTCAGTTTCAACTCTCAGATACAGTTCAGATACGCTTCAAACACAGACGTCATTCTGGTACTCATTCAGTTTCAGCTTACAGATACGGTTCAGCAATCATTTCTGGATGGCATCTACAAGCCCATCTCCAACAAATCTCCATCATCTCTCCAAATGGAATCTTTAAGCCCATTCCCTATACCATCAACCTTCACTTCATCGAGTGCAAGTTTCTGGGCACTCTAGTGTCCAATCATCTTCCACCTTCGAGTCACGAATGGCAAAACTCGCCAATCTAACTCTTTAGGTTTAAGAAGATTGAATATGGGCAACTTTTGTACCCCAAAATTTTCATTCTCATTTATCAATAACTTGCTCACAGGATCTCCTTTGACTCAAGACTGCATTAGGGTTGATTAGCACAAGACACCTCATTAAGCATTGATGATCAAAATTAGGGTTTGAGATTGCACAAGGATATTTAAACTTCTAATTCCACATATGGTTTTCATGGATCATTATGGACCCTCAAGATTACTCATGACAAGTTTCAAGCCTTGGATCACACTTTTGCTCAATCAATTGAGCAGTTGACCTAAAAATCAGCTGTATTGGGGAAAAAGTCAACTATGGCCAATTTATAGTCAAACTTCATAATTTTTTATCCACACAAACAATTTAAACTCATATGTATCATTTGATCAAGATTGGACCACAATTCCTCAAGAAATTTGATCAAATCTCCAAAAGGGCAAAATGGTCAAAATTAGGGTTTTGACTTGGAAAGGGAGATTTCTGATTTTTGACCTAGAAAATGATAAATTGGTTTAAGGCATGATCTTAAGAGTCCAATTGCATCATTTTGAACTAATGAATTGGCTCAAAACATTGCAAGTCCAATTGGTTGACAGATGAATTTTGCAGTCAACTGATCAAAAGTCAATTGCATACTGAAAAGTCAAACTTTGACTTTTTGGTCAAATTCAAATGCCAAAGATCATAATTCATCAATACATGTCAAAATATGAAAATTATTCATCAAGAAATCCAAAATTCAAGATTTCATTTTGAAAAGTTAAAATTTCTAAACTTAGAAATTTTTCTAAGTGTTGGAGATTTATTTATTTTTCCATAACTTTGAGCAAAATTTTCACCATGATGAAAGCTGATTCAAATGAAACTTCCAACATGAAAGTTGTAGATCTAAATGAAATATACAACTTTGCTTCACACAACTTCTTCCAAAAGTTCTTGGATCTCAAGTTATAATTTTAAGAACATGTGGTCATGAAACAAAACACTTAGTGAAATTTTGCAATAATTTGGTCAGGATTTTGACCCAACTTCATGGAACTTTTTCATATAGTTCCAAGGGGAATCTTCAAAATAAATTCAAAGATGGGTTTTAGACCATATTACAAGATATCCAAAACTCCAAATAACTCCATGATATAATTTTTGAGTAGGGAGAATCGAAGAGATGAAGTTAGGGTTTTATCACTTGAATTACAATGCATTTTGTGATGAACAAAATTCAAATTCAAAGTTGTGCTGCATAAACTATACTTTTCAGGACTCAAACTTGTTAGGCACTCCATAATTAATGGCTTTCACAACTTTTAGAAGTCTCATTTCAAGCATTCAATGCAAGGTCATGCTTTATGTCCATTTTGGGAAGAAAGTGTACATTGTCATTTTGATAAAGTGCTTTTTAGACAAAACTTGTTCTTGAGCCTTGAACTTGTTCTCTTCTAATCATACAAGTCCCATAACCCATAAGAAACTTGTTAGACACTTACAATCACTCAGCCCATGCTTGTACCTCACCTTGAAACTTGGTTTCCCACTTTTCTTCAAAATCAAGTAACCTAACAATTAGTTGAAAACTTGTACTTCTGATTGTCCAAACCACTCCAATCCTTTTGCTTATAGATATACAAACCATTTGCCACAAAAAACACGAATGCTTGACCCCTAAAAACACCAAGAGCTCAAAATCACATCTCATACCTCCATTTTCACATAAACAGACCAAAAACTTGAAACTCATAATTCCCTCGTGCGTTTTAAAGCCTTTTGGTTCCTAAATCTTCTAAACATCATTTAGAACTGATCCCACACCCTGTTACAGAACTGTAACACCATTAACCCCATCCTTCATTTTCAAAGACAGAGCTTTTCACTTGGACTTCTCCAGAACTCCTCAAGTACTTTCAGCTAAAGCTAAGCACCCCATTAGCTTCCTGGGAACTTGAGGAAGCTAACCCAATCATTGGAACTCATTGAAAGCTGCTCAAACTTCAAACCCGATACCCTCTTGCAAGGTAAGTTTTCTAACTTTGGAACTTTTCATACATGCATCATCAATGATTTATTTGTGAATGAAACATATAGATACCATTGACTTAAAGTTAACCATGTCCATATTTTCTGTGATACGGTGGGAAAGAACTGACTGTTTTTTAGAATGTTGGTTTGCGTTTTGCGTTTGTTTTTGCAAAATGTCGCGGTAAGCAAGAGTCGCCACCGACTTTTATTTTATCCAACAAGGAAAGGAAAAAAGCACAGAAAAATTCCTTTTTCGAGATGTTTCTCGGGTTCGGGGGGTAGATTATAGAAAGGGAAGGTATTAGCACCCTTTCTATTTGTGGTTATCCACGGGCTCTTAGGTACTTGCTCATAATGTTTTCAAAATTTTGCTTTCTTTGTGCTTGGGGGTTTGAAAAATGGTTTTTTTTTGTTTTGAAAAGGAGTGTAAGTGTGAAAATTTGTTTTATTTTTGAAGGAGCAAGTACTTAAGAACCATCTACCTACTCGAAAAAGGAATATTTCTATGCTAATGTCCTTTAGACAATGCTATCCCACTATTGATGAGTAGGTAGCATCGTCGTTGGAGTTTAAGGGTCAATTCGAATTTAGGGACGTGCGGTCACTAAAGCAATGTTAGGACGCCTTAGCGGTAACCCTAATGTCTTAGATCATTTTATCTGAGGCAACCGTTTCGAGGCAACTATGATCTTTGGACGAGAGGGTGACCTCTAAAACTTCCTATACTTAATGACCGCATACGAAGGAAACCAAGTGAGGTGTACCCTAAGAGTACGCATGTGCGAGTGTGTCATTTTTCAGTTATTTTGTCTTTGTACATGTTATGGGTGATCTATGTTGATTTTAGGTTTAAACTTTCAATCTTGTCATGCATCCACTATTATCAAATATCTAATGGTTATTTTGCGGAAAGTAAATTGCGAAAATTAAATTACAAGGCGTCGGGTATTTACATCGCCAAAAGCAACCCTTTGAAATTTAAATGCGGAAAATAAATAAAGCGATAAAAATAGTCCTAATTATCTATTACATTCCGGGAACAAATACAATACTGCATAAAATGGATCACGTGTGGGAAATTAAATCGACGACGAGTTTTTAGGGTTTTGACCCTTTAATTGTTAAAGAAAAGATTTTTTTTGGTTATTTTTGAATTAAGAAATAATTTAATCTAGGTTAATTATTAAGTTAAATAAATTAATTAAGAAAAATATTTTTGGGTTTTTGGTATTTAAAGAAATAAAAATAAATTTAATCAATGTTAATAAAAACCTAATTGTCTAAGTTAATTTTAATTATTGCAAAAAAGATATTAAAGTTATTCCTAATTAAAACTAAATTAATTAATTGATTTTGTTAACAAAAAATAAAATACTGAAATTTAATTTAATAAATAAAATATTTTTTTTGGTTTTAATTTTATGAAGAAAAAAGTTTGATTGGTTAGTTAATAATAAAAATAATAACAATAAATAATTAAAAGAAATAATAAAATAGAAAGAGTTAGGAGGTTTGGGCCTGTTTAGGGGGGTTATAATGGCAATTCAGAGGCCCAATTGTGCTGGCCTCGCTGACTTTTCTGGATTCCATGTGGCACTTTGACTAGGTAGCATGGTGGACGTTCCATCTGGACCATCAGATTTGGCCTGGGGCCATCTGTCCATTGATTGAATGAGGGAGTATTGCAGGCTACACGCTTGGTATTGCATTGGATCACCTGAATGAAAAATATAACAAATAACATGGGGACCTGGGACTCGAACCCAGGTCCTGTTGGTCATTGGACACACGCCACTACCACTCAGCCATCACGCTTCATCTGTTAATATATTCAACAATAATAATAATATTGGATAACACGTTAATATGCCAGATATTAAAAAAAAGTGTGCGAAGATTTGAATTGGCCATAGGGGGACTGACGCGTCATCGTCTTCTTCCTCCAACCCTGTAATTTTACCTGCGGATTCATATTTGCAGCTGAATTCGTAGGTCAACCCTAAAATCAATCTTAGGCCATGAAAATTAAATCCAAGACCATGGTTATGCTCGTATTCCTCCTTCGGTCATGCCCATGGCCATTATTGGAGCTGATTTTGCCTGTAAAAGAAATGCCAAAAAAAAACTACAAAACCCTAGACTCGGCTATGGGGTTACAGTCTATATCAATGCAATCAAACAATGCCAAAAGTTTAGAAATCTCATAAGCATCACAAATATGTCAAAGATTTGTCAGAATGATGCGAAAATAGAGAGTTACGATTGTGAATACAGGGCCATGAAACGTGATGCTTACAGTGCGTTTTGATGCGTATGGGAGCTTGCTTTGGATTGCAGAAGGTTGAGTAGACACCCAACAATCGATTGGTGTTGAGTTTTGCATTTATAAACGCCTCTAAGTGTGATTTCAGTTTTGCACTTTTTTTTCAAGTTTTGTTCTTGGTGTTCTTGCAGTCTCTAGGTATCAAATTCGTGTGCCTTGACTTGTATATGTAATATGCAATGCATTAGGTCAACAAATTTGTCTTGAATCTTTCCACATCAATGCCTTGAGATTGGATTTGATTCACCATTGAAGACTTGCCAATTTTGTCAAAAACTCAATCTTTTTGCACATGGAATACTTGATACGAGTTTGATCATGATATTGATGATGATTAAGTCTTGAAAACAGAAAAAGATCTCATGTAATCAAGTTTTGGGATTTTATTTGATTTAAATTGATTTAAAATGAAATAATTCAATAAAAAATCAAATAAAATAAAAACAATTGATAAATGGACACAAGGCTGAAGCTAGGACACGTGTGTAATGTGGCAAGTCCAAATTAAGTGGAAAAGAATGGGCCCATTTGACAAAATTTGAAGTTTTGGGGATAGTTGACTTTTGGCAATTTTGCAAAAATGCCAAACTTCAACAATGCATAACTTCTTCAATTTTGAACTTTTGGAAGTGTTCTTTGACTTTTTAGAAAGCTTGAGTTGTCTTCTAACCAACCCGTTTGGTCTAATACAATTTTTATTTTCCATGCTCAAGTTATAAGCTTTGGAAAAAAAGGTGTTTTTGTTTACTTTCAAAAATGACCTATAATGTCCAAATTTATAACTTCTTGTGAGTGCATTTTCTGATCTTGGGGTATGAAGATGGATTGTAGGAAATTGCATCCTATTCAAAATTGGATTTGTATGGGTCATTTCTAATAAAGTGTGAGAAAGTTATGCTTGGTCAAAGTTGAGTTGACTTTTTCTATAAAACCCTAATTTAACAACTTTTGAGTCTTGATGAATTTTGAGCAATCCTTGATGAATCATGATCAACCCTTGATAAAATGATGAAATAACCTTCAAAATGAGAATGTTGCCAAAAAAATCTTGAGGTTTGACTGTATTTGGGTCATAGTTGACTTTTGCCCTAGCATAGTCGATTTTTGGACCCTTTGAGCAATTGACTGAGCAAACTTCCTCTGCAAGGCTTGAAATTTGACATGGATAACCTTGAGAAAATATTAGGACATTAGGGAGCATTTGAGGTCATTTGGACTCAAGGATCTTGATGCAACACAAAAACCTAATTTGGGGTTGACTGCCTTAGGAGATGATTTGTCTGACCCACTCTTGAGCAATCTTGAGCCACTTGGAGATTTTTCTGGCAATGTTTGGAGAAATATGAGAGGGCAAATTTTGGGGTACAACAGTTCCCATTAATTTTCCCTGAGCTTAGAGAATTTTAAGATTGAACTTTCTGAGATTTTTAGGGTTCAAATTAGGGCCATTAAAATTCATGTTTACCTTTGAGCTATAGTTTTAATGCTTTACATTTCTGAAACCGTGAGGAAATTTGCTACAAGTTTCATGTTTGCAGTTTTCATTTCTTTTGAGATTTGAACAAGTTACAGTTGGTCTGGCTGGAGGTTGAAGATGAAGTATAAATCTAGGCGCTTTTTGTATCATATATTTATTGTTTTACTTATGTTAACGGATGTATAGCCACCCTAGTGGTAGAAGCGCGCGCCTGTAACCTGGGGGACCTGGGTTCGAGCCCCAGCGGTACCCTTTTGATTTTTCAAATATTTTTGCTTTCTGATTTTTGTTTCTTGGACAGGTGCTGGGCCTCATTGGGCTTGGTTGTTTTTGTTTTTGCTTTCTAACCCCCTGCAGGCTATCAGCACCCCTGGCCCAGTTTTTATTTTCTTTTCTTATTTTTATTTTATTTGTTTTCTTAATATATTTTCCTAATACTAAAAAATTATAAAAAATATTAAAATAGTAGATTTATATTTCGACCTAGTTTATTTATTTTTCTCACAAAAAAATATTTTATTTAACCATACCTTATTTATTTTACTAATTATTCTTGTAAATTTAATTAAAACTAGGTTATTGTTTATTTTCTTTTACACCAATTAAAATATATTATTTTAATATCAAAAAGGCCAAAAATATTTTATAATACTATAATTTATTTTTAAGACAAAAATACAAAAAATACTTTTCTAAAACTTAATTTATTTTTTAATCAATTAATAGATTTAGGGTTTTATTTAAAATCTTTTCTTAGTAAATTTAGGTTTTACTTTTTATTAATTATTTTATTTTAGTTAATTAGATTAAATTTAAACTCCATTTTCTCTAAAAAAATCCAAACAAATATCCATTTTCTTCACATTTACATTCTTGCATATTTATTTATTTTTGTACATTTATTTATTCAATTATTGAACCAATTCAATATGGTTGTAATAGATTAATTAGGTTTATTTTCTTGCAATCCGCATTTATACTTTGTACACCCCTCCCCACAAGTATTGTAATAGCGTAGTACCTTTAAATTCCGCAATTTATCGCTTTATATATAACATGCTAGTAATTAGGGTTTGTATGGAAAGAATAAAACCAATACTTAGAAAACCCTAATTCAAGACAAAATCAAGCATGAAAACAACACACTTGCATACAAACACACCTAGGGTAAATCCACTTGGTTGCCTTTACAAAATGGCCATATTACGCATGTGAGGTATCTTAGTAAAAACAAGTAAATATAAGATCATAGTCCCTCGATGACGCTATCTAAGTTACCTTTCAAATGATCTTAGTCCCTAAAAGAGAATGCTAAGATACCTTGCAACATTGCTAATCATGGTTATACGATGACCCATACCCGTCCCGTTTACATCCCAAGATAGGGCTACTAACCAAATCAATGGTAAGATAATAATGTTAAAGGGAAAGAAAATGAACAAAAAAGACTTTTGAGTAGGTAGAATGCTCCTAATTACTTGCTCAATTCCAAGCAAAAAATCCTTGCTATTTTCAAAAACAAACACCTACACTTTCAAACATCTTACAAACTTGAAAACATTTTCAAAAGATCAAACATCTTTGTATACATTCTTACGAACGAGAATCATTACAAAGATTGCCTAAACAATGGCCTCTTTACAAAATACTTTCAAAAACCACACAAAGCACAATTTAAAACAAAAGCAAGTGATCTAGCAAGTAACTAAGAGCCCATGGAAAACCATGGATGAAAAGGGTGCTAATACCTTCCCTTCTCATAATCTACCCCCCGAACTCAAGAAATAATCTCAAAGGTTTTCCCTGTGCTTTTTCACCTTTCCTTTTAGATAAAAGAAAAGTCGGTGGCGACTCTTGCTAACCGCAACAATTATGATCAAACGCAAAATATTCAAGTCAGTTCTCCCACTGTATCACAACTGGTATACGCGTGTTTATTGTATATTGAAGATGATACCAATTGGCGTAAGGTGCAGTATCGGGTTTGTAACCCCGGTGTCCCCAGTCAAGTGTTGGTTTACTTTTTGTTTTTTGGGTTTTCTTGGTCTGAGGACTTTATTCTGGATTCCCCAGTGAGATCTTCCCTCATATGATGAAAGGCTTTGTTTCCTTGTTGTGCTGAGACGAACTATTTGCAAAATTTCGCTCTTTCTGCAGTACTGGCATTGTTGTTGGTATTTATTTCCCAGACAACTAGACCAGGCAGTATATTTTCTAAGAATTATCGAGACAGTTGTCAACTTTTGGGTTTTCACCTGCCCAGTGTTGGGTTTGATTTAAAATCCCCATGAGTTTGACCTTTTTCTGTATTGTTGACTTCTTGATTCCGCAAGAAGGTTATCCCAGGGCATCCTTTGTTGGAATAAGTTTGCAAGATATGAAGGCTCAATCCAGGATTCCCCAATGAAGGCTTTGCTATTTGATAGAAGTCTTTTCCCCCCATGCATGTTGTGATTTGACTCATTTACGAAGCATCTCCCTTTCGGCAGTACTTGCATCTTGTTTGATTGTCCGATAATCAGGCAAGGGCATTATTCTATTTAAGAAGTGGTGAAATTGTTATCAACTCTTTGGGGTTTTGCCCGCCAAGTGCTGGGTATGATTTAAAATCCCCATAATTTTTATTTCTTGCTGTTATGTTCAACTTCTTAAGTTGTTATCTCCATGAGGTTTCATACTTTCTCCACAGAGAAGTTGGCGCAATACTTATTCTCAATAGTGAATAACGTATCTCTGGTTTCCCCAATGAAGGACGTATCTTGGTTTCCCCTCTTTGATTGGTGTTGGCCTCCCCAATGAATTCAGCACGAGGTCCCCAGTTGATATCTCGACGATAAGGCACTTTCTCCCCTAAGTGAAGTCTGTATGATATTTCCTCAATGAAGTCAGCTCGAAATCTTCAGTCAATGTCTTGACGATATGGTTTCCATCTGCCTTATTTGAAATCAATATTGAAATCCCTAGTACAAGTGCGGACCAGAAAACATTTGTTTCCCCATTGAAGTTTGTGTGTTATTCTCTAGTGGAGCCTAAAGAACGATGTTATACCATTGTATCTTTACTGTTTTATCGCTATGATTGGTTTACTTCTGGATTATGTTCCACCCCAGTAAAGTTAAGCCACGAAATAGGATTTTTCTTCCTCAGTTGGTGATTATTTTTTTCTCTTATGGGATGTTCATCCTGGATGAGATTTAGCCGAGTGTTGTTGATGCTCGAGTTGGCTTTGCTTGTTTATCCCTAGTGTTATAGGTCTGTCCTATCAGCATATACATGATAACACTCATACATTCATACATACATCACGCATAGCTAAATTTAGAAAATAATTGTTCATTCGCATTCATTAATATTTTGTTGACATATTACCCTACTTTGCAGAGTTGTGTTGTCCTCTCTCCAATAGAATGCTAGCCTTAAGAAGAAAGCGTATATTCCTTCAATTTCCCCACTGAGTTATCCCTCGTGGAAGATTTTTTCTTTAGCCTTCCTGTACAGCTCTTTGTCTGGACGGTTTGGGTTTCCCTCTTGAGTTTATTTCTCAAAGGATGTATTTTGGCTGACTGTTTCACTCCAGTCTATTTCTAGTTTGAATCTTTATTTCCCAGCTATATTATTACTTTGGATTTCTGCAAGCTTCGAGCCTTGTTTTAAGAATATACATTTATTTTGGCACGAGAAAACTTTTATCTCCTCAGCAGGAAAATTTTGGCATTTCCCCAGGAAGCCATGATTCATTCCCCAAGAAGTCATATTTCTTTCCCCAGAAAGTCTTTTACTTCCTCGTAAAAGTCGACGTTACTTTTTTTTTGCTATCTTCGTTATGAGTGGATAGTTTGCAGTTCATTGTCAAATTACTCCAGTGGATGGCAAGTCTTTCAATATCGCAGAAATAGTTCATTGTGAAATCTTTTCAAGTGGTAGTCTCTTTATTTGAGACAACTTATATATTACCCTTTCCAGGCGAAATGCCTTGGTTAAAGAAGAAGTTGAGACCCATTCTAGGTGAAACACCGAAATTCTGGGAAAACTTGTTATATTTTTTCTACCCTCAGTGAATGTTGGTAGTTTATTGTCAATGAACGACGGTGCTATGATATTTTCTCTTTCTACCTTCAGTGAAAGTTGGTAGGTCACCATCAGTGAAAGTTGGTGATTATTATCTTTTTGCTACCCTCAGTAAAAGTTGGTAGTTCATCGTCAATGAATGGTGGTGCTATGATATTTTCTCTTTCTACCTTCAGTGAAAGTTGGTTGGGCACCATTAGTGAAAGTTAGTGAATGTTATCTTTTTGCTACCCTCAGTGAATGTTGGTAGTTCATCATCAGTGAACGGCGGTGCTATGATATTTTCTCTTGCTACCTTCAGTGAAAGTTGGTAGGTCACCATCAGTGAAAGTTGGTGATTATTATCTTTTTGCTACCATCAGTGAATGTTGGTAGTTCATCGTCAGTGAACGGCGGTGCTATGATATTTTCTCTTTCTACCTTCATTGAAAGTTGGTAGGTCACCATCAGTGAAAGTTGGTGATTGTTATCTTTTTGCTACCCTCAGTGAATGTTGGTAGTTCATCATTAGTGAATAGCGCTACTATGATATTTTATCTTTCTACCTTCAGTTAAAGTTGGTAGGTCACCATCAATGAAAGTTGGTCATTGTTATCTTTTTGCTACCCTCACTGAACGTTGGTAGTATATCATCAGTGGACGACGGTGCTATGATATTTTCTCTTTCTACCTTCAGTGAAAGTTGGTAGGTCACCATCAGTGAAAGTTGGTATTGTTATCTTTTTTCTACCCTCAGTGAATGTTGGTAGTTCATCGTCAGTGAATGGTGGTGCTATGATATTTCCTATTTCTACCTTCATTGAAAGTTGGTAGGTCCCCATCAGTGAAAGTTGGTTATTGTTATCTTTTTGCTACCCTCAATGAGCGTTGGTAGTTCATCATCAGTGAATGGTGGTGCTATGATATTTTCTCTTTCTACCTTCAGTGAAAGTTGGTATATCACCATAAGTAAAAGTTGGTGATTGTTATCTTTTTTCTACCTTCAGTGAACATTGGTAGTTTACTGTCAATGAACGACAGTGCTATGATATTCCTTCCTTTTACTACCTTCAATGAAAGTGGGTAGTTCATTGTCAGTGAACGTCGATGATTTTTTTCTCTCTACCTTCAGTAAACGTTGGTATCTCACCATTAGTGAACATCGGTGTTGTTATTTCTTTCTACCTTCAGTGAACGTTGGTAATTTTGCCTTTAGTAAAAGTTGGTGTATCCTTTGACCTTTTACCATCCTCTATAAGTCGGGTCTTTTGATCCACCAGTACTTTTACTTTCCTGGTCGGGTTTCTCTTTTGATTCCTTATTTCCTTTGCTACATCCCTAGTGGTGTTTTGCGTCCCTTTGAAGTTGTTCATATGCATTCATACTCATAAGAATTGCATGGCATCTTAGGGCCAAAAATAGGATTCGTTTTATATTTAAGTATCTTCGATCGCGTCGACATGAAGATTTTTAACCTTCGTATCTCCGGATAGAAGAAACTTAAATAAGGGCAGCTGTTGTACCCCAATTTTTACCCGTAAGATCCCTTCATCATACCATATTGATTCAATCACAACAAGATCACATTAGGGTTTTTGGTTCTCCTCCCCATCTTTAGCTTTGATCTTTGAGGAATGACCAAGCACCTTGACTTGTTTTTCTTTTGTAATCATTCATGTTTTGTTTTTGATTTTCCTTTTAATTAATAAAATGCAATGTTTGTTTGTCTTACTTGTTAATAATGTAGGTAAAGGCAATGTTGAATAGCGAGTTGATCCATGGGTTCATAAATTTATTTCCATGCCCTAGTAAATAAACTTGAGAAGTTCAAACCTCATTATTAAAGTTATGTTGGAAGAATTAGCATGACAAGGTTTATCTTGGTTCACCATATTTCAAATTTATCAAGATTGATTCAAAAGTACAAGGGGTTTATTGAAGAAGTTGTCATGTTTGGACAAGGTCTTGTTCCCATTGGTCACAAGTGCATATTTCTCTCAATTCTCAAGATATGGAAGTGGCTTTGGTTTCTATGATCTCTCATTATCATCCTCAACAACTTCTATTTACAAAGCAAGAGTGTTGGTACAACAAGGTTGTTCAAAATTGTCAAAGTTCCTCAAAGTATTTTCTTGATCTAGGAGCTAGGGTTTTGAACTTCAAAGAAGTATATCTTGCTCATCTTTTGGTATTTTTGAGTGATTCCAAAGACATAATTCCCTTCAAAGGGTTATTAACAAATCACTTCAAAAGTTTCAAGTAGTTTTCATGTGGAAGAAACTTGATGATGAAGAAAGATTATAAGTCCTCCAGATGAACCCCCAATTTCTCATGTGTGACTTCAAATGAACATAACTTGGTCAATTTTTATCTCCTTGAGCCCAATATTTTTCCATAATGATCTTGATGATGTGAAATTTATTCCTTCTTTTATATGAAAAGTGATAAAATGGATGGAAGATTCCATAAGGATATAAAATATTATAGGTCATTTCATGATTATTTTCCAACTTCAACAATTCATAACTCTCTCAGTTTTTGGAGATTTTGAATGGTTCTAGTTTCAAAATGTCATTCAATAGGTCTATTTCATGCCATATTTTTTGGTCAAGAGAAAATTTCAACATGAAGGCCATGTTTGGATGAAAAACATTATAAGTCACTTTTGAAGAAAAACTTGAAATATTTCTAAGTATGGAAAGTCAACCTCTTTTTCCCAACTTTGACTCATTGCAACTTTAAGCTCAAACATCCATTTGATTCCATTCTTTTCCCATTGCAAAGCTTGTAACCTCATCTTTCAAAAGCATCAAAAATCATGCCCTAAGACCCCTTGAGCTAAGAATGCCATTGATTTGAAATTGGTAACTTGAAACTGAAGTTTCTTTAAAAGTCGGAATTTGAAATCATTGATTTAGCTTCTAAACACATTATTTCTGTGTATTTTTTCTTCTAAATATGTTTATTGAACTTCTAGAAGTGATTAGAATATCAAAACACACGTTTTGGATGAGTTTTGATCAAATTAGAAGTCACACTTTTCTTGTTTGCAACTTCACACGATTTCCCTCCAAACTTGATCATTTCACACGGTTGAACATTCCATTTTATTCCCTATAAAGAGAGAGTCAACCCTCATTCATTTCCTCAAGCTTGAATAGCCAGAATCACCCTACCAAACTTGCTCCATAACTAAATTTTTTGTAACTTTGAAATCAGTGTTCAAGCCTTTTTCAATCCAATTTTTCTATCAATCAACCTTCCTTGATCTTCCCTGAAGCTAACCATACAATTTCCTTCAAGAATCATGCCTTATATTACTCCATAGAAGTCCAGTTTCAGAGCTCTGTAACTCAACTTTAATAGGTAGATTTCTCCATCAATTCTTCAAAACTGTGATATCATTGTGAAGCTCTCATTGCCCTGGTTCTAGTTGCAACACTTGCTTTTATCTAGAAACACATTTTGACCATGAAATTTCAAATCCATTTTCAAAACATTCCTTTCATATTGCTTGAGCTACAGTTTATATAAATTTGTCGCGAAGGTGTGGTTGTCTTCGTCTTGAACAGACGAAGCGAATAGCATAGGTCTGAGCTTCTGATTTTACAGTTTGAGAGACCTGCAATTCATGTTGGTTGGAGGTTGAAGATGACCAACGTGTCATCTTCAAAACAATGAGGAGCGCCACTTGTTTTTTTTGAAATCTGATTTAATTAATGATTCAGTGCTTTATTCACTAAAATCTATAACATGAACAACGTGCCAGGTCCACTTGATTTGTTTACTAACGCGTTTTGACATTGATCAGATGGCCCATATTTTTTTGGTTTGATATTTTATTTTCTGCTTTTTATTTTAATTGTTTTAAATTTCAAAGAATCATAGAAGATTCATTTTTAGTCCAAAAAATCTAAAACAATTATGAAAAATATTTTTGATTTTTCACTATCTGATTTATATTGTTTCACAAATTTATTTTTTGTTTTGATATTTTTTATAAGTTTTCACTTTATTTGAATTGTTTAAATGTTTAAAAATACTTTTATGCATTTTTAAATTCTAAAAAATTATGTAATGATCCAATGATATTGTGACAAATATTGGTGACCTCATTTATTTTTTATTTTTGACTTTCTTATTTTTTTATCATTTTTGGTTTATTTTACTCATTTCTTTTAATTTAAAAAAAAAAAATAGTTTCTGACTTTAAAAAAATTACCAAAAATTTTATAAAAATATTTGAGTCCTATTCTGATTTTTCTATGGTCTTACTTTTATTTCTTGATAAATTTGAACATATTTGATTTTTTTTCTCTTTTATTTCTATTTTAAAATATTTTTAAAACATTTTTTAATGTATATATTAAATGCAATATTATTTTGTGATTATTTTCTAGATGATCTTGGGTTGAATTTTTTTATTATGAACTTTATTAACATCATTGGATCCATGGTGTTGAGTCTAACTCCATAAAAATAGATGAATGATTTTAATAATAGTTTGATTAAAATTTAATTCAAATGTGGCTTGTATATTCTTCTCCACCCCTCTTCATCGTATCCCTTTCTTATTGCACTAAGTGTTATTGGAGCATGATCTCTATATTATGTCCCAAAACTAATGGTTCATAGATTGCTATTGACCGGCCTCAAAATAGGTGCGACTTCTATATAAGTCTGCTTACAATTGCTTAACATAGCGCTAAATTTTGTCCCGATCCAAATAAATGATCATTCATGGCCCAAACTTATATTTGCAAGCCCAAGTATGTTAATTTGATCTCTTTGATCCAATAAACTTGAGATTCATTGTGTGGAGGATTTAGTTCTACCAATCCTCTAATGGATCTATAACACTTTTTGTCAACGCGGATCACTTAAACATCGTTGATCATTACATGGTACTTTTGAGGATTCCAAATGGATGATATACTTGACAAAAAGAAAATGCAACTTGTTGTGTGGAGGCTTATGTTCTACCAATCCTCTAATGAGTTACAAATGCAAGTTTCAAGATGGTCATCCAATTAACCACTAATTATACAATTGATTTTACTTTATGCTTTTATTTTTTATGCTTTATGTACCATTTACTTTAAGCATTATATTTCATCCTACTTTTCATCTTTGCTCACTTGAGCATTTACTTTCTTGTCATTTTTATTATGCTCACTTGAGCATATATATTCTTGTTATTTTTATTTTTGCTCACTTGAGCTTTTCTTTTCTTTTTCAAGACACCTAATAATCAACATGAACCATAAAAGCTTTAATGATACTTAGACTATTTGGTTACTATCCTTGGAATTATGGAGTATTTGACTTCTTGGACTTAGGATTAGAAACCTTGGCCTACGATGGAGACCTTAATTGATATTTTGTCTGGAGTTCTTGAGGTTTACCTCAAGACATTGGGTTGTTTGTTTGTTTTGTGTACAAGTTATTGTGATTAAATTCTTTGTTTGTAATCTGGAATTCACCCATATACAACTGTTACTCTGCTCAAATTTTGTGAAGATTTAATACACTTGAAGTTTGGTTCTCTCAAGAGGTCTAGTATCTTTGCTTGCTTGGTTTCAATCCAAAGAATGGAAATTCTATCTAGACTAATAATGTAAAGTTTTGGCTTCTTGTCGGTTAGATGGTTCTTATCCCTAGCTTTTACCTTATGCTTTAGGATAGTCTCTTCTTCTCCTCCCATCTTCTTTAATTTCAAAAATATTCTCCCTTTCTTTTGAAAACTCTTCTTGTTTTGAAACTTGAACTACTTTCATAATAAACTTGGACCTAGGTCCATGCATTTTCAAAACCTTTTCATAAATAAACTCCAATCAATTTAATAATACCTTGACTTTTTTTGTGAGAAGACTAAAAGTCGATCAATCTCATTTCAAACCATTTTTGCCACTTAGGCTTTTTATTTTAAAACCTTTCTCGAAAGATTAGGCTTTTGTCAATCCTTGTAGTGATGCAAATAACTATACTTCTACAATATGTAGTGAAGAGAGATATTTTCCACTTGGGTGTTGAGTGAGGCATTGTTGATTTTAAAATCCAAGTCATATCCTCTACTTTGAGATGATGCAAATTCTCCTTTCTCGTGATTGTGGGTAGTAAATATGTTTTCCACACGGACAATGACGATGATATCTTATCTCTTAAAATTAATCAACACACTTGTGTTTTAAAATTTTTAAAAGGTGAACTACGTGTACCCTGATCCCTTATTGCACGAAAGGTGGTATGTAGGCACTAAAGGTTCGCAACCGCAGCTGGTGCAAAAATCATAAAAAATATTTCATTTCTAACCTCCACCATCTATTTTCATACAACATTTTATATCCAAAATATACAGATTTACAAAGAGGTTCATGCGGAGTACCATAGATGTTTAGAGTGTTAATACCTTCCCTTTGCATAACCAACCCCCTTACATAGAATCTTTCTCCCTCTCTTTGGGTTACTTTCTCTTTTCCCATTACTTTGGAAACAATAAAGCGCGGTGGCAATTTTTATTTTGATTTGTATAAGTATAGTCAATCCAATGGCTTAGTCTTAAACATTTCTACCGCTACACCACGGTTGGATACCGAAATTGTAGTTCATCGTCTGCCGAAAAAGGAAGATTGTCCTCCTGTCAAACAAAAAGTTCGTCGCATGAGCCCTGACATGTCTGAAAAGATAAAAGTTGAGGTGATGAAACAATTTGACGCAGGATTCCTAGCTGTGACATCTTATCCTCAATGGGTTGCAAATGTGGTACCAGTATTGAAGAAAGACAGAAAAGTTTGCATGTGCGTAGATTATAGGGATCTGAATAGGGCAAGCCCCAAGGATGACTTCTCTCTACCTCATATTAATGTCTTGGTCGATAATACTTCTCAGCATAAAGTCTTCTCTTTCATGGATGGTTTATCCGGCTACAATCAAATTAGGATGGCTCCCGAAGACATGGAGAAGA
The DNA here is from genome assembly GCA_948472305.1 of Vicia faba. NCBI lineage: Eukaryota > Viridiplantae > Streptophyta > Magnoliopsida > Fabales > Fabaceae > Vicia > Vicia faba. The sequence continues at coordinate 734,076,235 of OX451740.1, read as the reverse complement.
CCATTTTCGTTACACAATGGGGAACCTTTTGCTACAAGGTCATGCCGTTCGGGTTAAAGAATGTATGGGAAACATATCAAAGGGCTATGGTAGCTTTGTTTCATGATATGATCCATCATGAGATAGAGGTATACGTGGATGATATGATTGCAAGTTCACAAACTGAAGAGGAACATCTCAATCACCTATAGAAACTATTCAAGAGGCTGAAAAAGTACAAGTTGAGGTTGAAACCTAATAAGTGCACATTCGGAGTACGGTCTGGAAAGCTTCTAGGTTTTGTTGTTAGTGGTAAAGGCATCGAAGTCGATCCTTCCAAGGTAAAGGCCATCCAAGAAATGCAAGTCCCCCACTCTGAAAAGGAGGTTAGAGGATTCTTGGGTCGTCTTAACTACATCGCCCGCTTCATATCTCACTTAACTACTACTTGTGAGCCAATCTTCAAACTCTTGAAGAAAGATCAAGTAGTCAGATGGAATAATGAATGCCAAGCTGCCTTCCACAAAACCAAAGAATATCTGCAAGAACCTCCCATCCTCATGCCTCGCGTTGAAGGAATACCCTTGATCATGTACTTGACAGTGCTAGAGAATTATATGGGGTGTGTTTTGGGCCAACATGACGAGTCTAGCCGAAAAGAGCATACTATTTACAACCTAAGCAAAAAGTTTACTGACTGTGAAACCAAATATTCACTGCTCGAGAAAACTTCCTGCGCTCTGGCATGGGATGCTCGTCGGTTAAAACAATATAGGTTGACTAATTCCACTTTATTGATTTCTAAGATGGACCCTATCAAGTACATCTTTGAGAAACCTGCTCTTTCAGATGGATAGCTAGATGGTAAATGATCTTGACTGAGTATGATATTCAATATACAATGCAAAAGGCCATCAAAGGAAGTGTATTAGCAGATCATTTGGACCATCAAGCTGTTGATGATTATCTGTCTATGAACTTTGACTTTCTGGATGAGAATATCATGCTAGTGACTGACTGCACGAAACGTGGACCGTATGACGGACCTGAACAAGGATCCCAATGGATTATGGCCTTCGATGGGGCTTCCAACGCCTTGGGTAACGAAATTAGTGTTGTGATAATATCCCCTGAAGGTTGCCAAACTCCTTTCACTGCCATACTTTGCTTCGATTGTACAAACAACATGTCTGAATACGAAGCATGCATTTTGGGTCTGAAGGTTGCCATTGATTTGAGGATCAAGCATTTGAATGTGTTCGGGGATTCCTCTCTAGTGATTATCCAAGTAAAAGGAGATTGGGACACTAAACACCCTAATCTCATCCCTTACAAGGAGCTTGTTCTATCTTTGGTTCCTTACTTTAAGGATGTCACATTTGAACACTTCCCGAGGGAAGAAAATCAGTTAGCCGATGCTTTGGCCATAATGTCTTTGATGTTCAAGGTTAGATGGGACAATGAAGCTCCTATGATTACAATTGAGAGATTCAAAGAACCTGCGCAGTTCTATGAGCTCGACGCTGACATAGAAATGCCATGGTACCATGAGGTGAAGAGATACCTTGAAGCACAAGAGTATCCCGAAGGAGCTTCCATCAATGACAAAAAGTTCTTATGAATATTCTGAGCTAAATTATTCCTAAGTAATGGAATCTTGTACAAACGCAACCATGACTCTACTCTACTCCGATCTATGGACAAGAAGGTGGCAGAGGAAATTATGGAAGACATGCATTATGGCCTCTTTGGGACTCACTCTAGCGGACATACTATGGCCAAGAAAATCCTGAGAGCTGGTTACTATTGGTCAACGATGGAGTCTGATTGCCATTACCACTCAAGATCTTGCCACAAATGCCAAATTTATGCTGACAAGGTCCATGTTCCTCTTATTCCTCTAAATGTCATGACCGCTCCGTGGCCATTTGCAATGTGGGGCATTAACATGATTGGAAAGATCAAACCCACTGCTTCCAATGGACATCACTTCATTCTTGTCGCTATCGATTATTTCACCAAATGGGTCGAAGCTTCCTCATTTGCTTCAGTCACCAAGAACATGGTAGCCAGGTTCATCAAACAGAACCTCATCTGCCGTTATGGTATCCCCGAAAGGATCATCACCAACAATGGGACTAACCTCAATAATGTTATGATTACAGAACTTTAAACTCAGTTCAAAATCAAGCATTACAATTCTTCTCCTTATAGACCTAAAATGAATGGCGCAGTGGAAGCGGCCAACAAAAACATTAAGAAGATTGTGCAGAAGATGGTAGTAACCTACAAAGACTGGCATGAGATGTTACCGTTTTCTCTTCATGGATATTGTACTTCAGCTAGAACATCAACTGGGGAAACTCCCTTTTCTTTGTTCTATGGCATGGAAGCTGTTTTGCCAGTGGAAGTTCAGATTCCCTCATTAAGAATTATGAATGAGTCAGGCCTAGGAGAAGACGAATGGATTCAGACAAGATTGGATCAGTTGATCTTGATCGATGAAAAGCGATTGGATGCCGTTTGTCACGGTCAGATGTACCAAAAACGCATGATCAAGGCTTTCAACAAAAAGATCAAGCCTCAAGTATATCAAGCTGGTGACTTGGTAATAAAGCGCATCATTCTGCCACAAGGCGACCTCAGGGGCAAATGGACTCCCACATACGAAGGGCCATTTATTGTCAAGAGAGTTTTCTCTGGTGGTGCCATGATGCTGACTACCATGGACGGTGAAGACTTCCCACATCCTGTGAACACGAACATAGTTAAAAAATACTATGCATAAGAGATCCGCTAGGTTGAAACACCTATGCAAGATAAGGGCATCCCGACAAACCAAAAGGTTTGGGAAAAAATTAGGGATATATGCAAAAGATTGTACACTCGGCAAGTTGAAAACCCGAAGGACGACTTGGGCAAAAATGGGTATCCTGGTGGGCTGAAAACCCAAAAGGGAGATCCAGGCAAAAGTTAGGGATTAAAAGCGTATGAATATGTCCCGTGGAATCACCACAGTCGACTTTATTACCAAGGTCTGAGTTCAAACCGCCCAAGATCAATCCAATCAACTTCTGTCAACGGCAAGGGACATTCGAAGACATTGGGGCAAAAGTAGAGTTGGAATGCAGTGAGATCACTTCCACATGGCTATTATCTTTGTTTTCAATTTTGTTTTCCTTTTGACGATTTCCTCTTATTAGGATCTCCGTCTCTTTGTACAAAAACACCTATTCATGGGCAAAATATCAATACAAATATACTTTGAAGTGCAAACTTTCAGTTTTTGTTTTGAATACAAAAATGTCCAATGACTAAATTGAACGAACATATGCATGTGAACATGATTAAAACTATTTGGCACATGTGTCCTGCCAAGCAGCAAACATCTCTTTAATGTATTTGGAATATCCCCATAGAGTTATTTCATTAGCATTATCCCCACAAGGCCGGCTACAATAAACCAATCTCCAACAGAGTTGCCCACAAAGTCTATTTACATAGGTTGATCCCCAGCCAGAGTCTCAATCTCTTGACAGCTCTCTCTCCAGCTAAGTTGGTCCTAAAAGAAGAAGCCTTGTGGATCTCTTCCTAAAAGAACTCACCTCTTCAGCAGTTCATCAGATATTCATCAACAGGGTTTATTTCCCCCAACAAACAACATACAACATACAACAAACAACGAACAACAAAATTCCCCGGCATAGTCTATCCTCTCCAGCTTGAGTTTGCCTTTCAGACTATTACAAATTAGAGGGCCACAACCCCTAATCCCCAGTAAAGTCGTCAAAAAATTCATTGTTATCTCCAAAAGTTGTTGTGAAGCCTGGAATCCGACCAGATAACAGTTTTAACTTCAGTAAATTGTTGTGAAGCCTGGATATGACTAGATAAGATGCAACTTGATTCGTTCAAAATACTATGAAGCCTGGACCAGACCAGATAATAGTGTAACTTTTCAAATACTATGAAGCCTGGCCTCGACCAGATAATAGTACACTTTTCAATCACTATGAAGCCTGGACTCGACCAGATAATAGTACAACTTTCCAATACTATGAAGCCTAGCCCTGACTAGATAATAGTACAAATTTTAGTCACTATGAATCCTGGCCCCGACCAGATAATAGTACAACTTTTAAATACTATGAAGCCTAGATCCAACCAGATAATAGAACAACTTTCAGATACTATGAAGCCTGGACCCGACCAGATAATAGTTAATTTTCCAGAAACTATGAAGTCTGGACCCGACCAGATAATAGTTTAACTCTTCGAGATATTAAAGAACCCGGACTCAACCAGACAAGGGTTTAACTCCTTTTGCCCAGTAGAGTTTGCCTCTACCCCAACAAGTTACTGTGAAGCCTGAACCCAAACAGATATCATTTTAACTTTATCTTTCCAAGCGAGTTATTATGAAGCCTGGATCCGACCAGATAGATATTAAATTTATCCCCTCAGAAATTCGTTGTGAAGCCTGGAATCCGACCAGATAGAAACTAGTTTCAAGCAAGTTTTTGCGAAGCCTAGATCCTACCAGATAACAATTCAACTTCATGAAATTTTATGCGAAGCCTAAAATCCGGCCAGATAGTAGTTAATTCATTCCTCCCTAGTTAAGTTACTGTGAAACCTGGAATCTGACCAGATAGCAGTTTGACTTCCTCATCCTCAACAAGTTATTGTGAAGCCTGGATCCGATCAGATAATAGCTAACATTCAAGAGATAATCTCTGGCGGAAGCATTCTTTTAACGAAATTTGAAGATATGTATATTCTTCATCCCCAATAGCAATCCAAGATTTAGTTTCCCAGAACTCCTCAGCAGTAGTCAGGGATTTATTTTCCCGGACAAATATGCATCCCACATTCATACATCATAGGATATACATACGAAACGCATTTAGCACAATCTCATTCATCTTGAGAACACCATGCATACATCTGCATTTAACTAATCCTTTTTACCACAGGTAAAACATCAAGTTTTAGTATAAATCGACCAAAGATTTGTGTTGATACTTCTTGCAATATTTACAATCATTCCTCCAAATTGCATCTATAAGCCCATTCCCAATACATCTTCGAGTGCAAATTTCTGGGCACTTTAGTGTTCAATCATCTTTCACCTTCAAGTCACGAATGGCGGATCCGCCAATCTAACTCTTTAGGTTTAAGAAGATTGAACATGGGAAGTTGTTGTACACCAAAATATTCCCTCTCATTTCTCAAGAAATCTCTCATAAGATCTCCATTGATTCAAGATTACACAGGGTTTGATCAGCTCAAGACACCTCCTCAAGCACTGACAACTCAAAATTAGGGTTTGAGTTTGCACAAGGACAAATGGACTTTTAATTCCCCATTTGACTTTCATGGATCATTTTGGACTCTCAAGATTTCTCATGTCAAGTTTCAAGCTTTGGATCACATTTTTGCTCAATCAGTTGATCAGTTGACCTAAAATTAGCTGTATTGGTTAACAAGTCAATTGTAGTCAATTTGCAGTCAAACTTCATCATTTTTTATCCATATCAATATTATGTACTCATGTATGTCAATTTATCAATTTTGGATCACAATTCCTCAAAGAAATTTGATCAGAACACCAAAAGGGCAAAATGGTCAAAATTAGGGTTTTGATTGAGAAGGCTCAGTTCTTGACCTTTGACCAAGGAAATGACCTATTAGTTTAAGACATGATCTCAAGGATTCAAATTCACCATCTTGAGATAATTGCATAGTTCAAATCACCTCCCAAGATCATTGGATTGACAGATGAATTTCAGTCAACTGTACACTAAAAAGTCAAACTTTGAATTTTTGATTAAAATGAAGTTTCAAAAATCATATTTCATCAAGAAATGTCAAAATATGAAACTTGTTCATCAAGAAATTAAAAAAGTAAAAGTTATCTTTGAAAAGTCAAAATTCTAAGACTTAGAAATTTTTCTAAGTGTTAGAATTTTAAGATTTTTTCATAACTTTGTGGCAAATTTCCACCATGATGCAAGATGATTCAAGGGAAACTTACAACATGAAAGTTGTAGATATTAATGAGATCTAAAACATTGTAGGGCAGAACTTTTTCTAGAAATGATTGGATTTCAAGTTATGAATTTATGAAGACATGTCCATGAAACTAAAAAGACTTAGTGAAATTTTGCCCTAGTTATTCAGGATTTTGACCTAACTTCATGGCAACTTTTCACCTAGTTACAAATTTAATACTCAAAAATGTCTAACATGAAGGTTTTAGGGGATATTACAAGCTTTCCAAAACATCGATGAACTCATTGAGATCATACTTGAGCTAAGAGAATTGAAGGCAAGAAGTTAGGATTTCAAACTTATTTTTCAAGTCATTTTCATAATGAACATTGGATCCAATCCATAGCCATGCTGCATAATCCTCACTTTGCAGGCCTCAAACTTGTTTTTTACTCCATAATTAATGGTTTACACAACTGTTTAGGCCCTTATCCAAGTGTTTGAAGCTTTGTCCAAAATGATTTTCCATTTATGGCATAAAGTTGCGATTTCCATTTTGATAAAGCATGACTTTTGCAATTGTCAACTTCTTGAGCCTTGCACTTGTTCTTTCTTAACAAACAACCAATATAAACAAAAAGCAGCATGACTAAGCCCTCTATAAACTCAGACCATGCTTGTACAACACTTTGAGATTTGTTTTCTCACTTTTCTTAAAAAGTAAGTTATAGAGCCAAAAGGCTAGAACTCAGAAACCTGGAGTGCATTTGATCTTTAACATTTTCCATACATATACACAAGTCTATTGCAACATAACACACGAGCTCAAGCCCCCCAAAACACTCCCAAGCACTCTGCAACTCAGAATCTGCCATAACTTGACAGTTTTGAGCTTCACATAGCCATCTCCAAATCCACTCATGCGTATTGAGTTTTAACTATCCAAACACTTAATATACATCATATCAAAGTGATCCATGACCTTGTTTCTGGTCTGCAAATCCCTTTGTACCATTCACCATTTTTAAAACTCAAGCTTGCAACTTGACTTGAGTAGAGAGTTTCAGCCATCCTCAAAGCAAAGTAGGAGTTGGAACACACTCAAGGAGGTCCAGGCAAGCTAAAGAGATCATCAGGCTATCTCAAATTTTGCTCAAACTCCATACATGAACCCAGCTGCAAGAGGTAAGTTTTCAAACTTAAATATCTTAAATTGTTTTCATTTATATGGCCTGAAGATGTACATATCCATAGTTTTCATTTATATGGCCTGAGCTTAGAGAATTTTAAGTTTGAATCTCTGAAAAAAGTTAGGTCAAGATTTGGTACTTTTAGAAATACATGCTTATCTTTGATTGTTAGTCTAAATTGTTTACATTTCTGGAATCCTGGTAAAATTTCTAACAAGTTTGATGTTGGAAGTTTTGAGAATGGATGGGAAATGATTGAGTTACAGGGACCTTAGCTGGAGGTTGAAGATGAAGTCATTTCTAGGAGTGGATTTGTGTTATATATTTATGTTTTTGTTTAAGTTAACGGATGTATAGCCACCCCAGTGGTAAGGCAACGCGTGTTTATTGCAGAGGGTGTGGGTTTAAGCCCCAACGCTGCCACTTTTTCATTTTTCCAACATTTTCTTTCTTTTTTGCAAGCAAACAAGCGCACTAGGCTTAGTACACTGGGCCTTTGCATTTTTGCTTCTCCTAACCCCCGTGTTTCCTTTTGACAACATAGGTACAACTTTCGTTCCTTTTATTTTGTTTATTTTTCTGATTAACAAAAACCCTTAATGGGCCAGGGTTCAAACAAAAAAAATGTTTTTCTAACAAACACCCTAAATTCCTTTTTCACCTCCTGACTTTATTTTTCATATTTTATTTTCTTTAATTTATTATTTTTATTATTATTATTATTATTATTATTTATTAAATCAAAAAATCCAAAAATATATTTTTATTTATTATTTACATTTTACATACTTATATTTTATTCCTTTAAAAAAAATACAAAAAACATTTTTCTTATAAAAAACTTAATTTCTTTTTCTTATTAAATTAATAATTAGATTTAGGTTTAGTTATTTACTTTTTTATTTAAAATTAACTTAGAATTTATGTTTCTTTTAATTAATTAGTTTCCATATTATTTTGATTAAACTTAAACCCTTCTCTATAAAAACCCAAAAAATGCTTTCTAATTTAATTTCTTTTCTTAATTAATTTAGGTTTAAATTTCTTAATTTAGTTAATTTTTTTAGTTAATTAGGTCAAAACTAAACCCTTTCCTCAAAAACCAAACAAAAAAATCTATTTCTTTTCCATTTATATCCTTGTACATTATATTCCTTTCAATTTCTTGTACATTATTCAATATGGTTGTAATAGATAATTATGTTTAATTTCTTGAAATACCCATTTGTAAATTTGTATACCTCATCCCCAAATGATGTAATAGTGTAGTAAATTTACTTTCCGCAATTTATCACTTTCATATAAATGCTAGTAATTAGGGTTTGTATGGAAAGATAAAAATCAACAAGTAGATAACCATAATCAAAGATTAAATGCATGCAAATCAAACACATTATTCACACATGCACCCTTAAGGTTAACTCCACTTGTTTCCTAAAAATGGTAATGTTATGCATGTGAGATGTCTTAGCAAAAACAATCGAAATACAAGATCATAGTCCCTCGATGACGCTAAAAATATTGCCTTTCAAATGATCTTAGTCCCTCAAAGATAAATACTAAGACATATTACGACATTGCTATCATGACTATACGATGACCCACGCCCATCCCTTTACATCCAAAGATAAGGCTTCTTACCAATCAATGGTAAGATAGCAATATCAAAGGAAATGAGAGAAGAACAAAAGACTTTTGAGTAGGTAGAAACGTTCTTAGTTGCTTGCTCACTTTCAAAATAAACACCAAACACTTTCAAAACATGAAATATTTTCAAAAGTCCAATTCTTTGTATACGTTCTTACGAAACGAGAACCATTACAAAGTTTTCCTAAACGAAAGCACTTTTTCAAAAATAATTTCAAAAACCACCACAAAGCACATTTTCAAACAAAAGCAAGTGATCTAGAAAGAAACTAAGAGCCCATAGATAACTATGGATGAAAAGGGTGCTAATACCTTCCCTTTTCATAATCTACCCCCCGAACTCAAGAAATAATCTCAAAGGTCTTTCTTGTTCTTTTCCACCTTTCCTTTTGGATAAGAAAAGTCGGTGGAGACTCTTGCTAACCGCAACAATTACGATCAAATGCAAAACATCCCAAGTCAGTTCTCCCACCGTATTACACATGGTCAAACCTTTCAAAGAAAGCATTTTGTTCTTCGGTAGCTCCATTGTTGAACACATAGTAGCAAACTGGTTTATGTTTCTCCATTTCCTCCTCATCAACTTCTTCCTGATCCTCTATTTCAATTTCCTAGTTATATTCCTGAGGTAAAATTGATACTACATTACAATTAACATTAAAGGTTGAAACCCCGTCAGATTCGAAATCGTTTGTTGACATTTCATCTTCTTTTGTTAGGTTCTTCTGAACTTTCTCACTTGTGACCTTCTCTTCTTATGAAAACAACTTTTGACTCACAGGTGGCTTGTTTGAGTTCGCAGTGCTCGAAAGTAACTTGTTACTACTGGACTCCCCTATGTCCTTTGATGCTAAATCTCTCTCAGCCTTTTTGATCCTCTGGTGCCTCCTCCACTGGGATCTAGACATTGGGTTTTTTCCTTTGTAGTTCTCTAACTTTCACGCCTCTCTTTTCGATGTTTGAAACTGTTCTCTGTAGGCCATCGAAGTTCTGCCCCCTTGGTCGAAACTTCTCCACTTTCCTCTTTCTGCCCCTGCTTGTGTCCATCTTTCTGTTGGTACTTCTATTGGAAGTTTGAACGTGACTCTCCTGGCTTTGGGGTGAGGACTATCTTGCCTTCTAGGGACTCCCCTCTTGTCGAAGATGTGTATGTTGGGGTTGCTACCTTTTTTGTCCCATCCGTGGGTAAATTGAAATCTTTCGAACATTTCAGACATCTCTTTATCATACACTGCCCCACACCTGGGACATAACAAACATTTTGTTTCATATTTATAACAATGTACCAAAAAACCAAGCAGGCTTTCCCCTGGCTTTGGGTATACTTTTATCAACTGGATTTCGTGCCTTCAATTTCCTTGGGTTCTAGCATGTTGCACTCTTTCATAAGCCTCTACAACCCTTCGATTCAGAGCAATATTGCACCTTGGACACATCAACATCTCTGAATTCTTGCGATGACACCTCCAAAGGTATTCTCGCAGAGTCTCATTGGCCTTAGGGTAGCCAAAACTCATTTGTTCCCTTTCCAGTTTAAGGAATATTTCGACTTCTTCCATTTCTGATGGAGGTTGGTTCAAATCCACCATGTTAACTCTTAGACTAGGACCTTCAATAATCCTTATCTTCTCAAATTTGACTCTAAGGCCTTCAGTAGCCTCAATTATTCCTCCCTCAGGGACCTCAATGGCCTCTGATTCAGCATCACCTGCAGAAATATTTTCTCCAGGAGTGTCAAAAGGGATTATGTTAGTTAGGCCTTCAGTAGCCTGTTTTCCATTCATGTTTGAGCCTTCGACTCTCTTGGCCTCTTCTCCTTCACATTCCACCATATCCACCATGTTGATTTCCACAGGTTCGACATAATTGGTGTGTGTGATACAGTGTCAGAATCGACTATTTTAAAAATGCTGGTTTGCGTTTTGCGTTTTGTGTTTGCAAAATGTCGCGGTAAGCAAGAGTCGCCACCGACTTTTATTTCATCCAACTGGAAAGGAAAAAAGCATAGAAAAAAAAAATCCTTTTTTGAGATATTCTGAGTACGGGGGTAGATTATAGAAAGGGAAGGTGTTAGCACCCTTTCTATCCATGGTTTTCCATGGGCTCTTAGGTACTTGCTCATCTTTTAAAATTGCTTGTGTTTGTTTTGAAAAGTTTTTTTTTACTTTGTTTTAACCCTTGCTTATGTGTTCAAGAGTGTTACAAAATTGTTTTTGAAAACTTTGTTTGAAAAAAAGGTGTTTGGTGTGAAAAAGTTTGTTTGTTTTGAGCAAGTACCTACTAGCATCTACCTACTCGAAAAAGGATTGTTTCTATTCTTGCTTCCTTTAGATACTGATATCCTACTATTGAGAAATAGGTAGCACCATCGTTGGAGTTGTAAGGGTCAATTCGAAAGGGACGTACGGTCACTAAAGCAATGTTAGGACGTCTTAGTAATAACCCTAATGTCTTAAGATCATATTCAAGGCAACATTTTCGAGGCGACTTTTCTGAGGCAACATTTCTGAACGGGACATTTGATCTTTGTTAGACAGAAGGGCAACCACTAAGACACCTTATACTTAATGATCATTTATCGAAGGCAACCGAAGTGAGAGTATACCCTAAGAGTGCACATGTGCGAGTGATTTGATTTCAATTATTATCTTTGCACATTTAGGGTTTTCTAGCCATTTTAAGTTATCATGCAATCTTGCCATACAATCCTATTAACATACATCTAACATTTAATATTTGCGAGAATTAAAATGCGAGAAAATAAAACCTACGCTATTACAAGGCATCGGGGTAGGGATTAATTACATAGCCAAAAAACCCGTAAAAACGATAAATAAAGAAAATCCTAGATTAAACTAGTACATACTGTAAGCAATTATATTAATATTGCGAAAATAATAAAACACGCGTGATGAATTAAATGAAAAGGAATTAGGGTTTTGACCATATCCAAACTTAATTGAAACTTAAAAAGAAAAACCATTTTTGTTGTTTTTGATTGTTTTGAGAAAATAAGATTTTAATTGAGTAAATAAACCTAATTACTAATTAATTTAAAATTTAAGAAAAATAATTAAATCAACCTATTTTTGTATTTTTTGGTTTTTGAGAAGAAAAAAAATTAAGTCAAAAGTTAAACCCTAATTTGTCTAATTGATTTTAATTATAAAAAAGGTTAGAATTATCCTAAATTGAATTAAACTAATATTAAATTAAATTTTGATAAAATAAAAAAAAACTAATTCTAAATTTGTGAAATTGATTTTATGATTTTTTGTGAAAAAAAAAGAAATTATTTGTGTTTAGAAAAAATATTTAAACAAATTAAATTAAATAAGAAAAATTAGAAAAGAAATAGAATGGGCCTGGTAGTTTTCAGAAAAAAAGGGGGTGTGACTTTCAAATTCAAGCCCAAATGCTGATGGCCTTGTTTGACTTTTTCAATCCTGTGTGTACGCTTGACCTGTGCACATGGTAGGCCCTCATATGGGAAGCCTTGGATCTGGCATGTTGATGATCTGATGGCTGGTCGCTGATGGTACATGGTGGACTTATGGGACACCTGGGCACCTGATTATGCAAGACAAAATAATAGAAAGCAAAGTTGGGGACCTAGGAATCGAACTCAGGCCCTTTGGCATTTTTACCCTGCGCGCTTACCAGCTGAGCCAGCTTTGTTAGTTGTATGGATAATAACAAGCAATTATTATATGATAAAAACAAAGTGTGATATTTCAAAACGTGCGAAATTTGAATGGGCGAGTCAGGGAGTGCCACGTTACTTTCTTCTTCCTCCCAGCGTCGTGTTAGCCCTGAAACCTTTACCTACGATCACCTAGGTGTAGGTACAACCATGTGTTTCTCCAAAATCTCATATAGGCATGATAAATGACAACCAATGGTACCAATCTGCTCGTTGCAACCTCACGAGCATCACGGTACCATTATTGATGGCCAATTGTCCCTGTACAAGAAAACCCTAAAAACGAAGCAAGAACCCTAACTATGACATCTTGATGTTCAGTCAGCACAAACGAAATTAAATGTAACCATTAGCTTGCAAATGACTCAAGGATTAAGAATATGCTAATAAATCATGTTAAATATGCCTGAATTATGATATTCAAATTCAAGAAAGTATGGAAATCGTGTGACTCTTACAATGCATTTCAAGGTGTGGAGAAGCTTGCTAGTGATTGAAATAGGATCCTAGGACGTCCAATAAACGATTGGGATCACTAGAATGCTTTGAATTGATCTGAAATGTGGAAATCAGTTTGCCACTTTTCTCCAATTTTTTGAAACTTGCTTTCTCTTTTACACGCCTCTAATCTCTCTGTTTTTGATCTAAACCTGTTCCTTATGTACCCTAGAACGAATTAGGGTTGCAAACTTGTATCAAATCTTCTCCAATTAAGATCATTGATTCATGATTTGATCCTTTGTGCAAATCATTCCAAATCAAGAAAAATGCAATCTTTTTGTGTCCAAATTATCCTTTCACGATTTGATCTCACTTCCAGCTGTATAATAGACCTAAACATGCACAAAATCTCAAGATTTGATTAGTTTTTGATATTTTCATTATTTTATTTTGATTTTATTTGATTTAATTGAAATAAAAACAAAATAAATGACAAAAATAAAATAATTAAAAATGGAATGGTTCATGGGTCGCGGGTCATGTTACAAACTCAGTGCAAGCATAAAAAGTTGGGCCCATTTGACAAAAAATGCAATTTTGGACACATTTGACTTTTGGCAATTTTGCAAAAACGGTCAACTTTTCCAATGCCTAACTCTCTCAATTTTGACCCTAGAGAGGTGTTCTTGGACTTTTTAGAAATCTTAAGATGTCCTCTAAGCAACCCTTTTGGTCCCATCTCAATTGAGTCTTCCATGTTCATGTATGAAGCTTTGACCCAAAAGGTGTTTTTGTTGACTTTTCAAAATGACCTATAATGTCCAAATTCATATCTTCTTGTGAGTTCATATTTTGAACTTGGGAGATGAATATGAATTGTATGTAATTGTATCCTCTTCAAAATGAGCTTTGGATGGGTCATTTTTGATAAAGTATGAGAAAGTTATGCTTGGTCAAAGTTGAGTGGACTTTTCCTACAAAACCCTAATTTAGCAACTTTTGGGTTTTGATGAATTGTGAGCAATCCTTGAGGAATCATGATCAACCCTTGATAAAATGATGAATAATACTTCAAAATGAGGATGTTGACCAAAATCTTGAAGTTTGACTGTATGTGGGCCACAGTTGACTTTTGCCCTAGCATAGTCGATTTTCAGGCCTTTGAGCAATTGACTGAGAAAACTTCCTCTGCAAGGCTTGAATCTTGACATGGATGATCTTGAGAACATATAATGACAATGGTGAGAATTTGGGATCCTTTGGACTCAAACATCTTGGTGCAAACTGAAACCCTAATTTGAGGTAGACTGCCTTATGAGAGAGTTTGTCTGGTCAACTCTTGGATTTCCTTAAGCAAATTGAGGAACTTACTTGAAATGTATTGATAAATATGGGAGGGAAAATTTTGGGGTACAACAGCTGCCCCTGTTCAATCTTCTTAAACCTGAGGATGTAGATTGGCTGTCTGCCTTTCGTAATCTGAAGGTAGAAGATGATTGAACACTAGAGTGCCCAGAAATTTGCACTCGCATGAAGTGGTACTTGTCTTACGATATTGGGAATGGGCCTATAGATGCCATTTGGAGGTTGATGTCGGAATATAGGCTTAAATATTCCATCAGAAGAAGTGTTGATCGCATAAGAGATTCCTTTGCGAGAACCCGTATACCTTTTATTGAGGAGAACTTCGCCGGGGAATTTTGGTCTCTGTCTTGAGAGAAGTAGAATTTTAGAAGCTTCAGTTGTCCGTTATTCTACTGGGGAATCACCTCTTAGTCGAGGAGGTGAAAGTGAACTTCTATCTGGTCGTACACCAGGCTTTATAGTGATTTGCAGAGAAAAAATAAGACCGACTGCTACCTGGTCGTGCTCCAGGCCTTACAGTGACTTACTGGGGAGATGAGTTTAAACTTGCTATCTGGTCGTTCTCCAGGATTTGCAATTTCTCAATTCTTATCTGCTCGTGCTCCAGGCTTCAGAAGGAATCAAGTGGTTATCCGGTCGCATCCGGGCTTCAACTTGAATTTAAGGCTTACTAATATCCGGTTGATTTCCGAGCTTCATAGTAATTGGCTGAGTAAACTGCTATTTGGTTGAATTCCAAGCTTCGCAGTACCTGATACTGTTATCTGGTCTATTTCCAGGCTTCAGTATCCTTTTCTTCTATCTGGTCGTGCTCCAGGTTCACAGCGTCTTATACCATTATCTAGTCGATTCTAGGCTTCATGGTATCTTGTATTGTTATCTGGTCGATCTCCAGGCTTCATGATAACTTGTTGAGGGTTAAACTGTTTTCTGGTCGATTTCTGGGCTTCATAGCTTAAATTTAAGATATACCACTATTCGGTCGATTCCAGGCTTCATGGTATTCTGGAGATATCAAGATATTATCCAGTCGATTTCCGAGCTTCTTAGCTTGAATTTAAGATATACCACTATTTGATCGATTCTAGGATTCATAGTATTTTGGAGAAATCAAGATATTATTCGGTCGATTTCTGGGCTTCATATCTTGAACTGGAATAGAAATCTTAGTATCGATTTGACTGAACCAACAAAAATTTATGAGAGTTTGATTGCGTCTTTCCCTGAAAGGTAAAGAGTTAGTCGTATGTAATGTCATGATGTATGAAATGTTTTGAGTAATGATGTTCTCAAAATAAATGAGATTGTGTTGTATGATGCGTATGTGCATGCTACGATGTGTGGATATGCAATGCTCTTGCTGTTGGAGAGTATGAGGAGTTGAGGTCTTCGTTTCTTCTAGGGATAGTGATAGAAGATGGTTAGCTGGATACTTTCGTCTGTTCTGCTCGATAATATTCTGCCGGGAGAAACTCTGTGTGAGAATAATCCTGTGGGAGAATGACTCAATGGGAGAGAGAGATACACTCTGTTGGATGATCTGCTGATTTGGAAAAATAAACTCAGCTGGAGATGAATTACCGTTGCTGGTGATAATGAATCCTGTCGGGGATTGAGTTTCTGCTTGTGGAAGAAATAAACTCAGCTGATGGTGAACTTCTATTATTGGTGATAGATAAACTCTGCTTGGGGAAAATTAAAACCATTGTCTTTGGACACTTCATACTCTGCGGGGAGTATATGTATCTTCAGTCATATTCTCCAGCTGGCTCTTTCCCGGTATCTGGTGAGTAGAGAAACTGTAAGGTTTGGACACTCCTTGTTTGCCCCTGTTCCTGGAATTTCGAGTAATTTTCTTTTGTTTCACATGTAAATATTTATGAGCAACAATTATTTTCAAATGCATATATCAAAAATGAATCATTGGACGTTCTTGCAAAACAAAACAAAAAAAGAAAAAGAAATCGAAATTTCTTGTGAAAATGAATTGTATTGATTTTGAAGTTGGCCTGTAATAGGTGTTTTGTACAAAGAGGCTGACGTCCTAGTAAGAGAACGCCACCGAAAGATAGAAATTATACAATTTGTGAAAAAGAAAGAAAAACAGCTATGTGAAACAATCCCATTGGGTTCCAACTCTGCTATTGCCTTTATATCTTCGAGCGTCTAATCACTTTGCTACTTGGTCGAAGGTGGATCAGATTGATTGGCAGCGTCCGAGCTTGATAGTCGATACCGAAGTCTGGTCGCAAGATGATCCAATGAGACATAGTGTTACGCTTCAATCCTTAATTTTTTCCTGGATCTCCCTTTCGGGTTTTTCAGTCCACCGGGATACCATTTTTTGCCCAAGCCGCCTTTTCAGGTTTTCGACTTACCGGGTGTACAGTCTTTTTCATTTTCATCCCTTACTTTTGCCCGAACCCTTTTGGTTCGCCGGGAAGCCCTTATTTTTGCCTAGGCCAGTCAACCTAGCGGGTCTTTGATTATGCATAGTATTTTTCACTATGTCTACATTGACGGGGTGAGGAAGGTCGTCACCATCCATGGTGGTTAGAATCATAGCTCCTCCCGAGAAAATGTTCTTAACCAGAAATGGCCCTTCATATGTGGGGGTCCATTTTCCCCTGGGATCACCTTGCGGCAGTATGATGCGTTTGATTACCAGATCCCCGACTTGATATTCTTGGTGCTGACTTTCTTGTTAAAAGCCTTGATCATTCGCTTTTGATACGTCTGACCATCATAAATAGTAGTAAGTCTTTTTTCATTGATTAAGTTCAGATTATCAAGTCGGGTCTGGATCCAGTCGTCTTCGGCCAAACCTGCATCCTTCATAATCCGGAGAGAGGGTATCTGGACCTCAATGGGCAAGACTGCCTCCATGCCAAACACCAAAGAGTAGGGTGTTTCCCCTGTCGACGTCCGCGTTGAGGTGCGGTACCCATGAAGAGCGAATGGTAACATCTCATGCCAGTCTTTGTACGTCACCGTCATCTTATGTACAATCTTCTTGATGTTCTTATTAGCCGCTTCAACAGCCCCATTCATCTTCGGCCGGTAGGGAGAAGAGTTGAGATGCTGTATCTTGAACTGTTTGCAGAGCTCAGTGATCATCATATTGTTGAGATTTGTACCATTGTCAGTAATTATCCTCTCTGGTACACCATATCAACAAATCAGATTGTCTCAGATAAACCATGCCACGACGTTCTTGGTTACTGTAGCAAAGGAAGTTGCCTCGACCCACTTTGTAAAATAATCAATTGCTACCAGAATGAAACGATGCCCGTTAGATGTAGTAGGTCTGATCTCGCTGATCATGTCGATGCCCCAAATTGCAAAAGGTCGGGGAGCTATCAAAACATTCAAAGGAACTGGGGGTACATGCATCTTATCAACATAGACTTGACACTTGTGACAGGTTCGCGAATGCTGATAATAATCGGCTTCCATAGTGGACCAATAATATCATGCCAGTAGGATTTTCTTTGCCATCGTATGTCCACTGGAATGAGTACCAAAGGTTCCTTCATGCAACTCTGCCATGATCCTTTCTGCCTCGCTCTTGTCCACACATCGCAGTAAGGTTGAATCATGGTAACGCTTATAGAGAACCCCATTGCTGATGAAGAATTTCGCAGCGAACCTTCTCAATAACTTCTTATCATTAACGGATGCACCCTCGGGGTACTCTTGAGCCTCAAGATACCTCTTTACCTCGTGAAACCAGGGTTTATTTGTCACCTTTTCAGTCTCAATGTCACAGCAATGCACGGGTTCGTCCAACCTCTCGATGGTGATCTGGGGAGCTTCTTTGTCCCACATGACTTTGAACATAGAAGACATGGTAGCTAGCGCGTCCGCTAACTGGTTCTCCTCTCTTGGGAAGTGTTCAAAGGTTATCTCCTCGAAGTGTGGGAGCAACGTCAATACATACTCTTTGTAAGGAATAAGATTTGGGTGCTTTGTATCCCACTCACCTTTGATATGACTGATCACTAGAGCAGAATCTCCGAATACACTCAAGAACTTAATCCTCAGGTCAATAGCAGCTCGAAGACCCAGGATACACGCTTCATATTCCGCCATATTGTTGGTGCAGTTGAAACACAATCGAGCGGTGAACGGAGTATGACAACCCTCAAGAGATATAATCACAGCGCCAATGCCATTACCTAACGTGTTTGATGCTCCATCAAAATACATAGACCATCGGGATCCTTCCTCAGGTCCTTCATCCGGTCCAGGTTCTTCACAGTCGGTCACCAACATGATGTTCTCATCCAGGAACTCGAAATTCATGGACTGGTAGTCATCCACGGCCTGATGCGCCATATGATCCGCCAACACACTCCCCTTGATTACTTTTTAGGTGGTGTATTGGATGTCGTACTCGGTTAGGATCATCTGCCATCTTGCTATTCTCCCTGACAGGGCAGGATTTTCGAAGATATACTTGATTGGATCCATCTTTGATATCAATAGGGTAGTGTGAGTCGACATATACTTTCTCAGCCGGAGAGCAGCCCATGCCAAAGTGCAACAAGTTTTCTCGAGCAACGAGTATCGGGTCTCGCAGTCGGTAAACTTTTTGCTAAGGTAGTAAATAGTGTGCTCTTTTCGGCCAGACTCGTCATGCTGCCCCAGCACGCACCCCATTGAATTATCCAGTAATGTCAAGTATAAGATCAAAGGTCTTCCTTCAACTGGAGGCATCCGAATTGGTGGATCTTAAAGATATTCCTTGATCCTTTCGAAAGCGTTCTGGCATTCATCATTCCATTTTACCACTTGATCTTTCTTCAGCAGCTTGAAGATTGGTTCACAAGTAGCAGTCAAATGTGAAATGAATCTGGAAATGTAATTCAGACGTCCCAAAAAGCCTCTGACTTCTTTTTTGTACAGGGAGATGGTATCTCCTGTATGGCATTTACCTTGGCAGGGTCCGCCTGAATACCTTTATCACTAACGATGAAACCCATCAGCTTATCAGACCTTACCCCGAAGGTGCACTTATTCGGGTTCAACCTTAGCTTGTACGTCTTCAACCTGTCGAACAGTTTGTGGAGATGGTCAAGGTGTTCTTCCTCAGTCTGGGACCTTGCAATCATGTCATCAACGTAAAATGCGCTTCCTTTCCAAGTAGAAGGTTAGCTTAGGCAGAAAATGCGCTTCCTTTCTAAATTCCCCAATTGAGCTAATCCTCGTGGATTTTTTTTGATTTAGCTTACCTTGTCCATTTCTGGATAGGATGAATCCCCAATTGAGTTACTTTCTCATTGGGTGGAGTCTTGTTTGACTGTTTTCTCTCTAGTTTATTCCTGGATGAAGTTGTTGTCCCTTGCATAGGCTATCTCATTGATTTTCCCCAGTGAAATTGCGACCTAGACGAATGGTGCATTTATTTTGCACATTTAAGTATGTGATCTCCTCGGGAAGGATTGATTCATGATTCTCTTTGACGAAGATTTTATTCTCTGCCAGTGTCATCGCAATTTCCTTCTGAGTTATTACTTTGGAAAACGACAAGCGACATCTCTTCACGAGCAACTTGTGCGTTATTATTTTTGGAGAACGACAAGCGGCAGCTCTTCACGAGCAACTTGTACGTTATTATTACTTTGGAAAACGACAAGCAGCAGCTCTTCACGAGCAACTTGTGCGTTATTATTATTTTTGGAGAACGACAAGCGGCAGCTCTTCACGAGCAACTTGTACGTTATTATTTTTGGAAAACGACAAGCGGCAGCTCTTCATGAGCAACTTGTACGTTATTATTATTTTGGGGAAAACGGCAAGCGGCAGTCTCTTTATTTGAGCAACTTGTACGTTATTATTTTTCTGGAATACAGCAAGCGGCAGCTTCTTTATTTGGGCAGCTTGTATATTATTGGTATTTTCTTGGAAAACAACAAGTGGCGGCTTCTTTATTTGAGCAGCTTGTATGTTATTGACATCCCTGGACGACAGCAAGTGGCAGCCTCTTTATTTGAGCAGCTTGTATGTCATAATTTTTTGGAAGACAACAAGTGGCAGCTTCTTTATTTGAGCAGCTTGTGTATCTACAACCATATTATATCTTAGCATTAATTGGTATATCTCGGGAAATCTCGCAGAGAAGCTTGTCATGAATCTTTACCTTCAGAAGTCGGTAATCCGTCGCCAGCAAATCTGATACTCTTTGTCTATCTTTGACCTTGAGTCGTGAGCTCACTGATATTTTTTGGGTCAATAATCTATTTGTATGGCCTATGCAAGATGCCTTCTTTGTTAGGGTCAGAGGTCGTATTCCCTCAATTTTATTCGCCGTCCAGAGTCTGTCATTTGAAGTCGATGGCTCGTTTCCCCAGTATTGTATAATCCATGCCTCTGTGTTTTGTTGGTGTTTGATTTCTCCAGCATTGTTTTGTTTCATACAGTATCTTTCTCTGTGAATTCAATCACCACATTCATATCAAACATAATGGCGGTATCTTAGGGCAAAAATTTGCGTATTATGTATTTAAGTACCTTCAATCTCGTCGAAATGAAGATTTTAATCTTCATATCTTCGGATAGAAGAAACTTAAATAGGGGCAGCTGTTGTACCCCAAATTTTGACCTAAGATACCATCTCCCATCTGCATCATTGCATTGCAAGGGTTTTGACCTATTTTTATCAATTTTCAAAGCAGATTTTAAATTCATAACTTTTTCAAGTCGAGAGCTGTTTATTTGTTGAACGCTAAATTGATTAATCGATCAACGTTAAAACAATGTTTATTAATTATTTATTATCTTAAATTTAAATAATTGGAATTTATTTTCAGTTATTATATAATTTAAAGATTTATAAATAATAAAGTAAATATTTGAAAAGAGGTATATTAATTGATCAAACGATGTTATTTAATTATTTATTGTTCTAGGTTTAAATAATTGAAATTTTGTTTTCAGTTATTATAATTTAGAAGAATTATAAATAATGAAATAATTAAGTGAAGAGAAGTTTATTGATCAATGATGTTTATTTAATTGTTTATTATTCTGAATTTAATAGTTGGAATTCATTTTCAGTTGTTATAATTTAAAGAATTATAAACGATAAATAAATAATTGGAAAGAAGAAAAGAGTTTAACTGGTAAAATAATGGAGTTTTTATTCATTTTATTATAATTGTTACAATTATTGTTTAAATACCGTATTTTTTTACAACGTATTTACAATGATAATTTTACAATGTTTAAAACGAAATAAAAGCTATCCTAATTTTTTCTAAGTTCTAAATCTTCATCTTCTATCCAATGCTTCTTTGTCTGCTCATTTAATTTTACCTGCAAAAGAATTAAAGAAAAAAAGTCAGAAATAAATAAATAATTAAAAGCAAAAAAATTAATTTTAGTGTTCATCATTAAAAGCAAACGGCTGGAATCAGTTTTGCCCTTTTTGCAAATCACGAGATTTCTCCCGGTTCACAAAAAGGGATGATTTTTTATTTTCAAAATAAACTGCACAAGTTAAAAATATGCATAAACTCAATTTTTCAAAATACACTGCATAAGTTAAAACCATATGCACAAAACTGCATATTTCAAATAAAAGCATAGTTCAAAAGCATATGCATTTTCAAAAGCCATTGCATAAATCAACATAAAATGCATAAAAACAAAACAGCATATGCATTTTCAAGACAAATTGCAACGTAAACTGTCCATGCATATAGAAGAGGCCAAAATCAAAGGCTCCCATGCAAATACAAAGAGATATGCAGTTTAAACCATATATGCAAGCAATACATTTTCCATTCTCATCATTTTCCAGCATATTACTTTTTCAGAACAGTAAAGTACACAACATTTTAGTGTTTCTTTGTACTTGAGAGAGAGAAGAGAGAAGAAAGTGTGGTTTTACAGGTTTTGGCTTAGGCAGAAGTGGATACAAAACAAACTGCAGCAGCATACATTAAGAAAAGATAAAGCATGAAATAGGAATAGAGACAAACTGATAAAACAGTATGGTAGAGTGCAGAAGTCAAAGGCAATAAAATAGTTTAAAAATTCAAAACCTGTAGCATAAACAAAAGGAGGCCGAACCAACTGATAACATTATCAATCCCTTCAAAAATTCAGATATATCACAACCTATCTTCAAGCCTTCCACACTCAAAAACTGTAAAACAAAAACAAAGCCATTTTCTCAAGCTCTAAACCCTAAGCCTTAGTAACACCAACATGGCCTAAACCAAACCTGTTTCAATAACCTGTAACAACAACCTTGGCCTAAACCTCAATAACCTGCTTAAGCCATAGAAAACCTCAACCAACATGGCCAAAAACCAGTAGAACCATTACTAAAACGAAAAACCAGTATACCCAACATAACTTGTATAAACCAGTAAAACTAAAACCAAAAACCATTCCAAACCTGCTGTCTCAAGGCCACAAACCAAAACCTTATGGCCTAAAAAACCAGTCAAACCTGTTGCCATAACCTACTGTCAAACAAAAGACCATCAACCATAATCACAAAGCATAAACCATTGAAACCAATGTCCAATACCAAAGCCTCAGAATACCATCATAGGCCAACATTAAGAAAGCAGTAGCAAGGCGAGAAGAAGAAGAAAATAAGCTAATCAAAATGAAAGTTTCAACCATAGCATTCAAAGCATCAAGGCAGTTGTTCAAAGCAAATGTTCGAGGCAACAGGCTAGAAGAAGAAGAGGAAAAAGCATACAATCAAAGGCAATAAATTCTCAGAACCCAAAGGTTCATCCTTGAAACATATCAATAAGCATTCAAAAGCAACAAGATTTCATCACAAAAGGGACAAAAGGAACGAAGTACCGGGAACAAGCCACATCACCGCGCTCGCTCCTACGCCACCAAGCCTCCAGAACGCCCTTCCCTCCTCCTCCATAAAGGTAACCTCGTTTTTTCTCTTTTCCTTTTCACCATTTCAACAAAAATCCCATGTAAAAGATAAAGTCAAAATAAAAAATGGACAAAGTTGTAACATGCAAAATCATAAAAGCCTAATGCGTTAAAGGACGAGTCATTCACCTCTACACTGTAACACTGAGCTCCACGGGGAAGAAGAAGGCGTTGGTGGCTCGAGCAGAGGGAGAACTCAGGCGTTGGTGGCTCGAGCAGAGGGAGAACTCAGGCGAAGGTGGAAGAACTCAGGCGAAGGTGGGATAACGCGCGAAGAAGACGAAGAATGAACAAGAAGAACGGCGCTGCGTAACCAACCCTAATCCCTTTTCCAAATGCTAAAACACAGTGTTAACCCTAAAAACAAATTAGTAAATGAATGGACCTCACCCCTTTTACGCCTAAGCCCAACGTTTTACTTAAACACCCCCCTATTTCTGTTGGTTTCTGATTAGGCATCCTTAAAACCATTTGGGCCATAAATCATTTCTTACCCACCCCCCTTTTTGTTTAATACCCCTCTGCCTATTTGTTTTTTCTCTTTAGTTTTTTTGAATTATTATTAATTAGTTAGTTAATAAAGTTAATAATAGATGTAATTTAGTTAAAAACAATTTTAATAATTGAACAATTTTATTAGTTTAACTTTTAGGATTTAATTTGGTAATTTTAGTATCTTTTTTTAATTAGACTTAAGTTAGAAGCTTTTAAGTTTTAATTTAGTTTAATTATTTAAAAACTCTTAAAAATAATACCTTTTATTAATACCAAAAACATATAAAAAAAACATAAAAACAAATATAAAAAAAAAATAGAATTTAAGAATTAAGGCATTTTATCTTTTCTTTAATTAATTCTCATGTTTTGTCCATATTTAAAAATGCATAAAACAAAAACTATTAAAACATTTTATTTTCCTTAATATTAGATAAAAATACAAAAATGCATGTTCACACATTTAGCCCTTTTATTTAATTGTTGTATATCATTTATCTGTCTAATTTTCTGTTTAATTATTTTGTCGTTACATGGTTATTCTGTTTACTTCTTAATTCAAGGGAAAAACGATTAAATTTGTTGACTTCATGTCCTCAAGTCCAATCACGCGAACATCTGCATTTCATTAAAACTTAAGACAATTTTTCCCCAAATATTCAATCTTTTCAAAATTCATACTTTTTGAGCCAAAACTTCGACATTAGGTCGTCGCGTCTTTAAAAACCCGTCCGTACCCCTTTTCGGCCAAAACAATTTATTTCTTTTTTTAATCAAACGAACATTTTAATAAAACAAATATTTCAAAAGGTTCCTATAGAGTACTATAGATACATTGGGTGCTAATACCTTCCCATTGTATAACCAACCCCCGAACCATAGATCTCTTTTTCAAAAATGCCTTGTATTTTTATTACTTTTAGGAAGTATTATTTTACATTGCATATTTAGGGTTTTATTTCGCTATTTCCCCTTTTCCCTTGGAAATAATAAAGCGCGGTGGCGACTCTTGCTTTTGTGAGACGAATTAATCAATAATTCGATCTCCGATTTACCCCGCTACATTTTTTATCGCTACAGAATTGGCGACTCTGCTGGGGAAAGATTGACCTCTTGCTGGTCCATCCCTAAGTGGGTTAAGCCTAATTTGTTTATCTGTTTTATTATTATTTGATTTGTTTGAGTATGTGTTTAAATTGGAGTTGTTTGAGTTTTTTTTGCAAAGGATGAATCCTATACCCGGATTAAGTTACACTTAAGAATAGGACGGGCGGTATAGTCATGTTAACTTTGAGGGAGTAATCCCGAAGAAGGAGGCATGAGATCCCCTACTCGATGGAAGGCCCTCTTGAACTTAATATTTGTTTACCGAGTAATCGGGAAGACATTATTATTTTCGACCTAGGAGCCAGAGAAATTGAGGACCGTAGAACCCTAACCCATCTTGGCCTTTTTAGGTGTAGCGCGGAGATTATAACGGAGTAATCCGGAAGTAGTTGTTACGCGATGCTACGCTCGGACGAGTTTCTCTTGAGAATATTGCTAATTATTGAGTAATCAAGACGTTGGTAATATCCGAAGGAGGAATGTAGACTCTGGGAACTCTTAGAACCTTGTCTTACAGGTGTGATTGAACCATTAATACATACCTTTGGGTGGGCTTTACCCTCGACTCCATGCCGAAACGTTGAACCTTTTGAACCCCATGTTTGTAAACTTGTGTGTAACTGTTGCATTATCATTCATTCATGCATTCATCAACATTTTTTGTAAAAAACTTGTTTTTCAAGGAGCTTAGGAATGATTTTTGAAGACACCTCAGGTATTATGGAATTTGGAAGGAGAAACACTCAAAGTTTTAGTTTTAAGGAGCCCGAGATCGAAGAACTGAAGAGTCTAATTCCTAAGATCGAGAACCCGACGGATTTTCAGAGAAAGTATGGGTCCATTATACCTCTCATGAAGCGCAAGATGAAGGAAGGCATTCTTAATACGTTGGTCCAATTCTACGATCCTTTGTACCGATGTTTCACCTTTCCGGATTACCAGTTGACGCCCACCTTAGAAGAGTACTCCTACATACTTGGTTTGCCGATCACCGACTGTGTTCCTTTTTCTGGCTTAGAAGAGGAGCCCAAATCTCACGAGATAGCGACCATCACCCACTTGAAGAAGTCAGAGATAGAGGAGAGCATGACTACAAAAGGGGGAATCCGAGGTTTGTCTGTGCAGTTTTTGTTGAGGAAAGCTCGTCATTTCGCTGAGATAAAAGATACTATTGCCTTTGAAGACGTCTTTGCTTTACTCGCTTATGGTCTATTCTTGTTTCCTAACGTTGATAAGTTTGTGGATATCAACGCCATCAGAATTTTCTTGATTGGAAATCCGGTCCCTACGTTGCTAGGAGATACCTACTATTCCATCCATCTTCGAAACTCTTATCAAGGAGGGATGATTATTTGTTGTGCACCGTTTCTGTATCAGTGGTATGTTTCTCATCTACCTAGGTCTGATGTTTTCTGGGATCTCGAGAAGGAGCCGAGATGGGCGCCAAAAATTATGGCTCTCACTCATTTCGACATTGATTGGTATAATCGGGTTTACTATGACGTGAAGATCATCGATAGCTGTGGTGCTTTTCCTAACGTGCCTCTTCTTGGTACAGGAGGTGGAATTAACTATAACCCTGTTCTCGCGCGCCGTCAGTTTGGATACCCGATGAGAGACAAGCCAAACAACATCCATGCGAGTGGTTTCTTTCTGCAAGAAGGACAAGATCATCAGGCAGCCAAGAGGGAGATTGAAGGAACTTGGCGCCACATCCATAGGAAAGGGAGAGATATGTTAGGACATAGGGGTGTCGTTTCGTTGGAGCCTTATCTACAATGGGTACGTGCTAGGGCTTGTGCTCTCAAGATGCTCTATAAACCTGAGAAACCTTTATTCCCTACCGTTGCATCATCATCTATTGTTATCCCTATCGAGAATATGGGAGAATACCAAGGAAATCTGGCTAGGATGAAGTCCGAGAGAGATGCTTGGAGAGAAAAGTATAATATGTCTGAATATGAGAATCGGGTCCTGGCTCGGCAGCTAAAGGAAAAGGAGGATTTACTATTTATTCAAGACGGCTGGTTCATTGATCATGATGAGAAACTTCGTCAGAAGGATGCTTTATTGAAGAAGTATGCTAGTGAAAGGAAGAGAAAGAGGGAGGGTTCGGTAAGCGTTGCTCTTGTTCCTAATCCGCAAAAGGAAATCATTGATCAACTGGTAGCTGAAAAGAAAGAGATGGAAGACTTTTATGAAAAGAAGATCAGGAAGCTTCGGTTACAGTTTGCATTTGGTCCTTCATCTGATGATTCTGAGTGATCTGTAGCTTTTAGTTTTATTTTATTGATGTCATTTTGTAAAACTTTGTAAAAGGGCTTCATGTTCCAAAGTTGTAATTTACTGTTTTATTATGGACTTCATGTTCCAAAGTTGTAATTTACTGCTTTTATTATGGGCTTCATGTTCCAAAGTTGTAGTTTACTGCTTTTATTATTGGGTTGTTATCCCAAAGTTGTAATTTATTGTTTTGTTCCAAAGTTGTAAGTTGTAATTTACCGCTTTTGATTAATGGATTGAGTTTTTGTTGTTCCAAATTCCTTTACCATTGATGTATGCAAAATTATCGAAGTTCCTTGAAAAACTATTAAAATGAATTATCGTTTGCATCACATATCATGCATCATCCAACATTCCACTTCACATGTTTTCTAGAGTCTCATCCTTGTTTCTTTTTCCACTCTAAAGGGTTGTCAAGTTGTCTCATCGATACGATACTCGAGCCAATCGTCAGAGAAGGATGGAAGATCTGGAACAGGAAAACCACGAGCTTCGGGAGGAGGTCGCTACCCTTCGTGTCGGTATGGAAAAGTTAATTGCGCTAGTGGAAAGTTTGGTGGCTGTTCAGAATCAGCCATCGACTACAGCTGCTGAGATTCAGACTTCAACTACTGTGGTTTCCGAGATTGTCACCGTTCCTACATCTGTGACTCGAATCAACTCTCCGCTTCAACATCAGATGCCGAAAGGTTTTCCATGGGGAATGCCTTACAACTTTGTGCCAGAGGGGTATCAGCCTGTCGTAGAACCTTTGTTTCAACCTGCTTTGTCTCTTCCTCAACCATAGACAACTGCCATGCCGCCAGTAATCCCGTCTGTAACAACTTTCCCGCAACCGGTAATGACAATTGTCGCTCCTGTGGTTCACTCCGTGCCATACTTGAATGAACCTACTTATCCTGTCGAGCCTGCTGAAAGTTTGGGTCTTTTTGATAGAATGGAAGAATTTCAAGACCAATTCAAATAAATGCAGAAGGAGCTCAGAGCGTTAAAGGGGAAGGATTTGTTTGGGAAGAACACTCATGACCTTTGTTTAGTTCCGAATGTCAAGATTCCAGCAAAATTCAAAATGCCAGACTTTGAAAGATATAAGGGTGATTCGTGTCCTCGAAGTCACTTGACTATGTACGTGAGAAAGATGTCTACGTATTCCGATGATCATGACTTGTTGATTCACTATTTTCAAGACAGTTTGACGGGTGCTGCTCTAAAGTGGTATATGGGTTTAGACAGCATTCGGATCCGCAACTTCAACGATCTTAGCGAAGCTTTTGTCCACCAGTATAAGTATAAAGTTGACATGGCGCCGGACAGGGATCAACTCCGGGCGATGTCGCAGAGAGACAGAGAATCTTTTAAGGAATATGCCCAGAGGTGGCGTGAAATTGCTGCTCAAATCTATCCACCTCTTGAGGAGAAAGAGACGACGAAGATATTTTTGAAGACTTTAGGTTCCTTTTACTATGAGAGAATGATCGCCAGCGCACCCAGTGACTTCACCGAAATGGTAAGCATGGGCATGCGGTTAGAGGAAGGGATTCGTGAAGGGCGTTTGGTTAAAGAAGGAAGTCCGTCTAGCGGTACTAAGAAGTTTGGAAGTGTTTTCCCGAAAAGAAAAGAGCAGGATGTCAGCGCATTGTTCCCAGGGAGACCAAGGAGAGGTTACTCGCACGTTGCGGCAGTCACTCCGGCTGTCCGCCCAGCTTTGATGACCCCAGCTCATCAAACCCCACCAACTCAACAACGGCCATTTCAGCAGCAGCCTCGACAACAGGCTTATCCATTCAACAATCAGAACTGTTCGCCAAGAAAACCGCAGTTCGATGCCATTCCTATGACTTATACTGAATTGTTCCCTGCTCTCATCAGAAAGAACCTCATAACGAAAAAGCCTCCTCCTGTCGCACCGAATAGTACTTCTCTGTGGTACAAGGCAGATCAGTTTTGTGAATATCATCAGGGGTCGCCGAGGCACAACCTTGAGAGTTGTTTTGCTTTGAAGGCGGACGTGCAGAGGTTGATTAAGAATGGTATCTTGTCTTTCAAGGATGTTAACCCAAATGTTAGAGATAATCCATTGCCTCGACATGGGGCATCATCAGTGAATATGGTGGAAGGTTGTCCGGGAAAGTTTCGAGTTTTTCAAGTTGAACACATAAGAGAGTCGTTGATCAGGTTACATCAGAGTTTGAGAAGACTTGCCTTTGTTAGGCATCAGCATGATTATGATGTTTGTGAATTTTGTTCAAGAGAGGTCGATTGCCCTATTGTGAAGGAGGATATTCAAAAGTTGCTAGACCAGAGAGTTATCACTATTACCTATGACAGAGATCCGGAGGATGAAGTGAATGTTATAATACCATAATTCAATTTGCCTGAATCAGTAGAGATCACTTACGACAGTCAGACCGCACCTGTTGCTCCTTTGACCATTTACCCACCTGGTCCTGTGCCTTACGACTCGGACCAAGCTGTACCGTATAAGTATAATACCACAATGATTGAGAATGGGGTAGAGGTCCCTATACCGACAAGACCGTCTTTTGTTAACATTGCTGATGTGAGTAGAGTTACGAGAAGTTGACGTGTCTTTGCAGCAGTACCTTTGAAGAGACCAGAAGTTCAAGTCAGGAGGCCCATATCGGCAGAAATTCCAGCGAGAAATGTTGAACCAAGGGTTGAGATAGGCCGATCCAATGAACCTATCCCTCGCCCTGAGGATGATGAGATTCTGAAGCTTATCAAGAGAAGTGAATATAAGATTGTGGACCAACTTTTGCAAACTCCTTCTAAGATTTCTTTGCTTGCTTTACTAAGAGATTCTGGTGCCCATAGAGAAGCTTTGATGAAGGTCTTGGACCAGGCATTCGTGGATCATGATGTGACGGTTGACCAATTTGATGGAATTGTAGGAAATATTACTTCGTGTAACAATCTTGGTTTCAGTGATGAAGAGCTTCCGGAGGAGGGAAGGAACCATAATATGGCTTTGCATATCTCGATAAGTTGTGGAAATGATACCTTATCAAGTGTGTTGGTAGATACAGGTTCGTCGTTAAATGTAATGCCCAAGACTACATTATCTCGACTCTCATATCAAGGTGCTCCCATGAGACCCAGTGGAGTAATTGTTAAAGCGTTTGATGGTTCTAGGAAGACTGTCATTGGTGAAGTGGATCTTCCTATAGTGATTGGTCCTCATACTTTTCAGATCACTTTTCAAGTAATGGATATTCGTGTTGCCTACAGTTGCCTATTGGGTCGTCCATGGATCCATGATGCAGGGGCAATCAATTCCACGCTCCATCAGAGATTGAAGTTTGTAAGGCATGGAAAGATGGTAATGATTGGTGGAGAGCAGGCTATGGTGGTAAGCCATTTGTCATCTTTCTCTTTTATTGATGCTGATGAGGACGTTGGAACCCAATTCCAAGCTTTATCTGTTGCTAAGAATAAAGTGAAGAAGCAAGGGACATCCATTTCTTCTTTTGAGGATGTGCGACGAGTGGTGGAAAGTGGTTTGGCTGAAGGTTGGGGCCAGGTGTTGACTTTACCCGAGAACAAGTCTGGAGAAGGTCTTGGTTTTTGTCCCGTGTCTGCAAGAGTCAAGCAAGAAGTGGTTACTCGTCCGATTCAAGAGGTTTTCCGAAGTGCAGGTTTTATCCATCCGACTCCTCCTGAGGTTGATGCTATCATAGAGGACGATTCCGAGGAGGATTTACCCGATTTTGTGACGCATGGAGTGGTTTGCCAAAACTGGATTGCTGTTGATGTTCCTGTTGTGATGCATATTTCCGAGTAATGTTTTGTTTTGTTTTTTTTTTAAAATTCGCTCTGCCCAAGGCGAAAAGTATTTGTGTCGGGCTATGATAAAAATAAATCCTTTTGCTCTGCCCAAGGCAAAAGAGAAATGTCTGGGCTCTTTGTTTCAAGTATTTCCCTTCAATGAATAAAAATGTTATTTTGTCCACTATTGTTTTATTTTTCACTTTTTCTGGGAAATAGTAATGAAAATTAATTGGTAGTAATAGGAAAATATAATAATATTTTGTTTCATTTGTACAACATTCATATTAATCGATTTCTAAAAAAAAGCATAATCATATGTGCAGATTAATCCATGACTTAACCGTTGAAAACAATGATCCTATGCCCTCTCCCAACTTTGAATTCCCTGTGTTCATAGCCGAAGAAGAGGATAGTGAGGAGATTCCTGTTGAAATTTCCCGTTTGCTTAAGCACGATGAGAAGACTATTCAGCCGTTTGAAGAGCCTGTAGAGTTAATCAATTTGGGTGATGAAGAAGATAGAAAGGAAGTCAAGGTCGGAGCATTGCTTATCCCAGAGGTTAAAGAGAAAATGGTGGAGCTTCTCAAAGAGTATGTTGACGTGTTTGCTTGGTCCTACCAAGATATGCCAGGTTTGGACAACAATATTGTGGAGCATCGTTTACCGTTGAGACCTGAATGTCCGCCGATTAAGCAGAAGTTGAGAAGGACTCGTCCCGATATGGCTGACAAGATCAAAGAAGAAGTTCAAAAGCAGATTAATGCAGGTTTCCTTGTTACATCGGTCTACCCTCAGTGGTTAGCCAACATAGTGCCTGTTGCTAAGAAAGATGGCAAAGTTCGAATGTGTGTAGACTATAGAGATTTGAATAGAGCTAGCCCAAAGGATGACTTCCCATTACCGCACATTGACGTATTGGTCGACAGTACCGCCAAGTTCAAAGTCTTTTCTTTCATGGATGGTTTCTCTGGTTACAATCAAATCAAGATGGCACCAGAAGATATGGAGAAGACATCTTTCATTACACCTTGGGGAACATTTTGTTATCGGGTTATGCCGTTTGGTTTGAGGAATGCTGGTGCAACATACCAAAGAGCCATGACTGCTTTGTTCCATGACATGATGCATAAAGAGATAGAAGTGTATGTATATGACATGATTGCCAAGTCACAAACTGAAGAGGATCATTTGGAACATTTGTTGAAGTTATTCCAGCGTTTGAGAAAGTATAAACTCCGTCTGAATCCCAACAAGTGCACTTTTGGTGTTTGTTCTGGAAGACTTCTGGGTTTCATTGTCAGTCAGAAAGGTATTGAGGTAGATCCTGATAAAGTCAAAGCTATTCGGGAAATGCCCGCACCCAAGACGGAAAAACAAGTAAGAGGATTCCTTGGGAGACTGAATTATATTTCTAGATTTATATCTCATATGACTGCTACCTGTGGGCCGATTTTAAAGCTTCTCCGAAAGAACCAAGGATGTGTGTGGACGGAAGATTGTCAGAGAGCTTTTGATAGCATCAAAGAATATTTGCTTGAACCTCCCATTTTGATTCCTCCGGTGGAAGGAAGACCTTTGATTATGTACCTGACTATATTGGAAGATTCCATGGGATGTGTGCTTGGTCAACAAGATGAGACTGGAAGAAAGGAACATGCCGTGTATTATTTGAGTAAGAAATTCACAGACTGTGAGTCTCGATACTCATTGCTTGAGAAAACCTATTGTGCTTTAGCTTGGGCTGCTCGCCGTCTGCGCCAGTATATGATTAACCACACCACTTGGTTGATCTCCAAAATGGATCCGATCAAGTATATCTTTGAGAAGCCCGCCTTATCTGGAAGAATAGCCCGTTGGCAGATGTTGTTATCCGAATATGACATTGAGTATCACACTCAGAAAGCAATCAAAGGAAGTATTTTAGCCGACCATTTGGATCACCAACCAATTGAAGATTATCAATCCATCAAGTTTGATTTCCAAGATGAGGACGTTATGTACTTGAAAGCTAAAGATTGTGAGGAGCCGTTACCTGAAGAAGGGCCTGATCCCGAATCCCGTTGGGGTTTAATTTTTGACGGAGCTGTGAATTCCTATGGAAATGGAATTGGGGCAATCATCGTCACTCCCCGAGGTACTCATATCCCGTTCACGGCGAGATTGAAGTTTGACTGCACGAACAACATGGCTGAGTATGAGGCATGTATTATGGGTCTCGAAGAAGCAGTGGATCTAAGGATTAAGATTCTTGATATTTACGGAGATTCGGCCTTGGTAATTAATCAAATCAAAGGAGAATGAGAGACTCGTCATCCTGGTTTGATCCCTTACAGAGACTATGCTAGAAGATTGTTAATTTTCTTCAACAAAGTGGAATTACATCATATCCCTAGAGATGAAAACCAAATGGCTGATGCTTTAGCTACTTTGTCCTCAATGTTCCAAGTGAATGGTTGGAATGATGTGCCTACAATCCGGGTTATGCGCCTCGATAGACCTGCTCATGTGTTCTCAGTAGGAGAGGTTATCGACGACAAACCGTGGTTCTACGACATTAAACGTGTTCTTCAAACTCAAGAGTACCCGCCTGGGGCATCCAATAAAGATAGGAAGACGTTGAGAAGATTAGCAAGCAGTTTCTTCCTCAATGAAGAAGTTTTGTATAAGAGGAATTACGACATGGTCTTACTTAGATGTGTAGACAGACGTGAAGCAGACATGCTGATGCAAGAAGTACATGAAGGATCCTTTGGCACTCATGCCAACGGACATGCAATGGCTAGAAAGATGTTGAGAGCTGGTTACTATTGGATGACGATGGAATCTGATTGCTGCAAGTATGTGAAGAAATGTCATAAATGCCAGATTTATGAGGACAAGATGCATGTGCCGCCAACCCTCCTCAATGTTATCTCTTCACCTTGGCCTTTCTCTATGTGGGGCATTGATATGATTGGAATGATTGAACCCAAAGCTTCAAATGGTCATCGTTTCATATTGGTAGCGATCGATTATTTTACTAAATGGGTGGAAGCAGCATCTTATGCTAATGTAACCAGACAGGTGGTAGTCAGATTTATCAAGAACCAGATCATTTGTCGATACGGTATCCCGAGCAAGATTATCACTGATAATGGTTCGAATTTGAATAACAAGATGATGAGAGAGCTTTGTGAAGAGTTCAAGATCGAACATCATAATTCTTCTCCTTACAGACCAAAGATGAATGGGGCTGTTGAAGCTGCTAATAAGAATATCAAGAAGATTATCCAGAAGATGGTGGTAACTTATAAAGATTGGCATGAAATGCTTCCGTTTTCTTTACACGGATACCGTACTTCAGTTCGAACTTCAACAGGTGCAACCCCATTTTCCCTAGTTTACGGTATGGAAGCCGTACTCCCCGTGGAGGTTGAGATTCCGTCTCTGAGAGTGTTGATGGAAGCTAAGCTTTCTGAGGCTGAATGGTGTCAAAGTAGATATGATCAGTTGAATTTAATCGAAGAAAAGAGATTGACAGCTTTGTGTCACGGTCAATTGTATCAGCAGAGAATGAAGAAGGCTTTTGATAAGAAGGTTCGACCACGCGAGTTCAGAGAAGGTGACCTTGTGCTCAAGAAGATATTATCTTTCCAACCTGATTTTAGGGGCAAGTGGACTCCGAATTATGAAGGACCGTGTGTCATTAAGAGAGTTTTCTCTGGAGGTGCCTTGATTCTCACCAATATGGACGGTGAAGAGCTCCCGCGTCCCATGAACGCCGATGCAGTCAAGAATTATTTCACTTAGGTTTGATTTGACAGTTCGCTAGGTTGAAAACCCGAAGAGCGGCTTAGGCAAGATTTTGGTCAGACCAGTCTTGGCATTTGAACACATTTTGGAAATTCGAAGTTGTTAGGGAGAATAGTGATCATTGTTTTTATGTAACCCTTTCTTTCATGTACTATTTCCCAAACTTTTGTAAGCCGTTGGAGTCGCGTTGTTAGCGAACTACCATCTTATTAATGAAATTTGAGCATTTACCTTTTGTGGGCAAAATTTTAATTTTTACGGCAATATTTGAAACAAAGTTATTTAAAGTATTCTTATTTTTAAAAATGTGTCGTGAATAATGAAAGGAATATTAACAGTTGTTCCGAGGATGGTCAGGCCATGAAATGCAAAACGATACGGTAACTTATCCTTGCATGATGAACATGTTTTATTTCAAAGTCGTCATGAGGTGTTGGTTGTGTAAACTTGCGTTTCTCGTGGTACTAATTTTGGTGACTCCCCAGTTTTTCCAGTTAAGCTTTGTTTTAGCCATCTCATTTGGGCAATTTCTGAAGTGTGGTACGCTTTGTCTCATGCCAGTGGTCTATTGGTAATAGAAGATTAGATTTGGATACTTTTCTATTCAGAAGACTTGAGCCTTGTAGCGTGGTACGCTCCGACGTTGCTTTGGGGTTCCAGTTCCAGTTATTTTCCGTCTTTTTCAAGATTGGCCGAGTATCTATTATGCTGTGACGTCTTATTGTCTTCAAGATATTTCCGTCTGTTTTGTCAGCATAACATTCATTTACTCATTTACACTTACATAAATATGCATATTCACATTTGCCGTTGATTTTGGGTTGTACTTTGTTTATTCAAACAGCGTACGTGTTCCTTTCCAAGTAGAAGGTTAGCTTAGGCAGAAAATGCGCTTCCTTTCTAAATTCCCCAACTGAGCTAATCCTCGTGGATTTTTTTTGATTTAGCTTACCTTGTCCATTTCTGGATAGGATGAATCCCTAATTGAGTTACTTTCTCATTGGGTGGAGTCTTGTTTGACTGTTTTCTCTCTAGTTTATTCCTGGATGAAGTTGTTGTCTCTTGCATAGGCTATCTCATTGATTTTCCCCAGTGAAATCGCGACCTAGACGAATGGTGCATTTATTTTGCACATTTAAGTATGTGATCTCCTCGGGAAGGATTGATTCATGATTCTCTTTGACGAAGATTTTATTCTCTGCCAGTGTCATCGCAATTTCCTTCTGAGTTATTACTTTGGAAAACGACAAGCGGCAGCTCTTCACGAGCAACTTGTGCGTTATTATTATTTTTGGAGAACAACAAGAGGCAGCTCTTCACGAGCAACTTGTACGTTATTATTACTTTGGAAAACGACAAGCAGCAGCTCTTCACGAGCAACTTGTGCGTTATTATTATTTTTGGAGAACGACAAGCGGTAGCTCTTCACGAGCAACTTGTACGTTATTATTTTTGGAAAACGACAAGCGGCAGCTCTTCACGAGAAACTTGTACGTTATTATTATTTTGGGGAAAACGGCAAGCGGCAGTCTCTTTATTTGAGCAACTTGTACGTTATTATTTTTCTGGAATACAGCAAGCGGCAGCTTCTTTATTTGAGCAGCTTGTATATTATTGGTATTTTCTTGGAAAACAGCAAGTGGCGACTTCTTTATTTGAGCAGCTTGTATGTTATTGACATCCCTGGACGACAGCAAGTGGCAACCTCTTTATTTGAGCAGCTTGTATGTCATAATTTTTTGGAAGACAGCAAGTGGCAGCTTCTTTATTTGAGCAG
Source organism: Vicia faba (assembly GCA_948472305.1). Lineage (NCBI taxonomy): Eukaryota > Viridiplantae > Streptophyta > Magnoliopsida > Fabales > Fabaceae > Vicia > Vicia faba. Next base: position 734,039,757 of record OX451740.1, on the reverse strand, counting down.
CTTGTGTATCTACAACCATATTATATCTTAGCATTAATTGGTATATCTCGGGAAATCTCACAGAGAAGCTTGTCATGAATCTTTACCTTCAGAAGTCGGTAATCCGTCGCCAGCAAATCTGATACTCTCTGTCTATCTTTGACCTTGAGTCGTGAGCTCACTGATATTTTTTGGGTCAATAATCTATTTGTATGGCCTATGCAAGATGCCTTCTTTGTTAGGGTCAGAGGTCGTATTCCCTCAATTTTATTCGCCGTCAAGAGTCTGTCATTTGAAGTCGATGGCTCGTTTCCCCAGTATTGTATAATCCATGCCTCTGTGTTTTGTTGGTGTTTGATTTCTCCAGCATTGTTTTGTTTCATACAGTATCTTTCTCTGTGAATTCAATCACCACATTCATATCAAACATAATGGCGGTATCTTAGGGCAAAAATTTGCGTATTATGTACTTAAGTACCTTCAATCTCGTCGAAATGAAGATTTTAATCTTCATATCTCCGGATAGAAGAAACTTAAATAGGGGCAGCTGTTGTACCCCAAATTTTGACCTAAGATACCATCTCCCATCTGCATCATTGCATTGCAAGGGTTTTGACCTATTTTTATCAATTTTCAAAGCAGATTTTAAATTCATAACTTTTTCAAGTCGAGAGCTGTTTATTTGTTGAACGCTAAATTGATTAATCGATCAACGTTAAAACAATGTTTATTAATTATTTATTATCTTAAATTTAAATAATTGGAATTTATTTTCAGTTATTATATAATTTAAAGATTTATAAATAATAAAGTAAATATTTGAAAAGAGGTATATTAATTGATCAAACGATGTTATTTAATTATTTATTGTTCTAGGTTTAAATAATTGAAATTTTGTTTTCAGTTATTATAATTTAGAAGAATTATAAATAATGAAATAATTAAGTGAAGAGAAGTTTATTGATCAATGATGTTTATTTAATTGTTTATTATTCTGAATTTAATAGTTGGAATTCATTTTCAGTTGTTATAATTTAAAGAATTATAAACGATAAATAAATAATTGGAAAGAAGAAAAGAGTTTAACTGGTAAAATAATGGAGTTTTTATTCATTTTATTCTAATTGTTACAATTATTGTTTAAATACCGTATTTTTTTACAACGTATTTACAATGATAATTTTACAATGTTTAAAACGAAATAAAAGCTATCCTAATTTTTTTCTAAGTTCTAAATCTTCATCTTCTATCCAATGCTTCTTTGTCTGCTTATTTAATTTTACCTGCAAAAGAATTAAAGAAAAAAAGTCAGAAATAAATAAATAATTAAAAGCAAAAAAATTAATTTTAGTGTTCATCATTAAAAGCAAACGGCTGGAATCAGTTTTGCCCTTTTTGCAAATCACGGGATTTCTCCCGGTTCACAAAAAGGGATGATTTTTTATTTTCAAAATAAACTGCACAAGTTAAAAATATGCATAAACTCAATTTTTCAAAATCCACTGCATAAGTTAAAACCATATGCACAAAACTGCATATTTCAAATAAAAGCATAGTTCAAAAGCATATGCATTTTCAAAAGCCATTGCATAAATCAACATAAAATGCATAAAAACAAAACAGCATATGCATTTTCAAGACAAATTGCAACGTAAACTGTCCATGCATATAGAAGAGGCCAAAATCAAAGGCTCCCATGCAAAGACAAAGAGATATGCAGTTTAAACCATATATGCAAGCAATACATTTTCCATTCTCATCATTTTCCAGCATATTACTTTTTCAGAACAGTAAAGTACACAACATTTTAGTGTTTCTTTGTACTTGAGAGAGAGAAGAGAGAAGAAAGTGTGGTTTTACAGGTTTTGGCTTAGGCAGAAGTGGATACAAAACAAACTGCAGCAGCATACATTAAGAAAAGAGAAAGCATGAAATAGGAATAGAGACAAACTGATAAAACAGTATGGTAGAGTGCAGAGGTCAAAGGCAATAAAATAGTTTAAAAATTCAAAACCTGTAGCATAAACAAAAGGAGGCCGAACCAACTGATAACATTATCAATCCCTTCAAAAATTCAGATATATCACAACCTATCTTCAAGCCTTCCACACTCAAAAACTGTAAAACAAAAACAAAGCCATTTTCTCAAGCTCTAAAGCCTAAGCCTTAGTAACACCAACATGGCCTAAACCAAACCTGTTTCAATAACCTGTAACAACAACCTTGGCCTAAACCTCAATAACCTGCTTAAGCCATAGAAAACCTCAACCAACATGGCCAAAAACCAGTAGAACCATTACTAAAACGAAAAACCAGTATACCCAACATAACTTGTATAAACCAGTAAAACTAAAACCAAAAACCATTCCAAACCTGCTGTCTCAAGGCCACAAACCAAAACCTTATGGCCTAAAAAACCTGTCAAACCTGTTGCCATAACCTACTGTCAAACAAAAGACCATCAACCATAATCACAAAGCATAAACCATTGAAACCAATGTCCAATACCAAAGCCTCAGAATACCATCATAGGCCAACATTAAGAAAGCAGTAGCAAGGCGAGAAGAAGAAGAAAAGAAGCTAATCAAAACGAAAGTTTCAACCATAGCATTCAAAGCATCAAGGCAGTTGTTCAAAGCAAATGTTCGAGGCAACAGGCTAGAAGAAGAAGAGGAAAAAGCATACAATCAAAGGCAACAAATTCTCAGAACCCAAAGGTTCATCCTTGAAACATATCAATAAGCATTCAAAAGCAACAAGATTTCATCACAAAAGGGAAAAAAGGAACGAAATACCGGGAACAAGCCACAGCACCGCGCTCGCTCCTCCGCCACCAAGCCTCCAGAACGCCCTTCCCTTCGCCTCCATAAAGGTAACCTCGTTTTTTCTCTTTTCCTTTTCACCATTTCAACAAAAATCCCATGTAAAAGATAAAGTCAGAATCAAAAATGGACAAAGTTGTAACATGCAAAATCATAAAAGCCTAATGCGTTAAAGGACGAGTCATTCACCTCTACACTGTAACACTGAGCTCCACGGGGAAGAAGAAGGCGTTGGTGGCTCGAGCAGAGGGAGAACTCAGGCGAAGGTGGAAGAACTCAGGCGAAGGTGGGAAAACGCGCGAAGAAGACGAAGAATGAACAAGAAGAATGGCGCTGCGTAACCAACCCTAATCCCTTTTCCAAATGCTAAAACACAGTGTTAACCCTAAAAACAAATTAGTAAATGAATGAACCTCACCCCTTTTACGCCTAAGCCCAACGTTTTACTTAAACACCCCCCTATTTCTGTTGTTTTCTGATTAGGCATCCTTAAAACCATTTGGGCCATAAATCATTTCTTACCCACCCCCCTTTTTGTTTAATACCCCTCTGCCTATTTGTTTTTTCTCTTTAGTTTTTTTGAATTATTATTAATTAGTTAGTTAATAAAGTTAATAATAGATGTAATTTAATTAAAAACAATTTTAATAATTGAACAATTTTATTAGTTTAACTTTTAGGATTTAATTTGGTAATTTTAGTATCTTTTTTTAATTATACTTAAGTTAGAAGCTTTTAAGTTTTAATTTAGTTTAATTATTTAACAACTCTTAAAAATAATACCTTTTATTAATACCAAAAACATATAAAAAAAACATAAAAACAAATATTAAAAAAAATAGAATTTAAGAATTAAGGCATTTTATCTTTTCTTTAATTAATTCTCATGTTTTATCCATATTTAAAAATGCATAAAACGAAAACTATTAAAACATTTTCTTTTCCTTAATATTAGATAAAAATACAAAAATGCATGTTCACACATTTAGCCCTTTTATTTAATTGTTGTATATCATTTATCTGTCTAATTTTCTGTTTAATTATTTTGTCGTTACATGGTTATTCTGTTTACTTCTTAATCCAAGGGAAAAACGATTAAATTTGTTGACTTCATGTCCTCAAGTCCAATCACGCGAACATCTGCATTTCATTAAAACTTAAGACAATTTTTCCCCAAATATTCAATCTTTTCAAAATTCATACTTTTTGAGCCAAAACTTCGACATTAGGTCGTCGCGTCTTTAAAAACCCGTCCGTACCCCTTTTCGGCCAAAACAATTTATTTCTTTTTTTAATCAAACGAACATTTTAATAAAACAGATATTTCAAAAGGTTCCTATAGAGTACTATAAATACATTGGGTGCTAATACCTTCCCATTGTATAACCAACCCCCGAACCATAGATCTCTTTTTCAAAAACGCCTTGTATTTTTATTACTTTTAGGAAGTATTATTTTACATTGCATATTTAGGGTTTTATTTCGCTCTTTCCCCTTTTCCCTTGGAAATAATAAAGCGCGGTGGTGACTCTTGCTTTTGTGAGATGAATTAATCAATAATTCGATCTCCGATTTACCCCGCTACATTTTTTATCGCTACACTCCTATCTTGACCTCTTTCTTGTCTTCCTCTATACCCAAATTCACTGATTCAACTGGCTCCTCATGAGGCTGTATGGCCCTCTCTTCCTGCTGTAATAGTCTAGCAAGTTCTCCAGGAACCTCACAATCATCCTCACCTTCGTCCTCGGCTTGGTTGATCGGATTTTCAAAGTCATAACTAGCAGTAGCAGAGTTGTTATCAATGGGATCCAGAGTGGATATGGATCTGCATTATGATACATGAGTGTGTGGAAGAGAATAGCTGTTTTTGATAAAGCGAGAAACAGAAAAAGAAAGGCAAAGAGCGCAAAATTTGTAAAGCAAGAAAACTTCCAATGTTTTATTGATGATATATGAAATGACAAATAATAAGCCCTCACAAGCAAAGCCAAGATGCCTCGGGCAAGGCACCGGGCCGTAGAGTTTTAAACTGTTTATTACAAACTTCAAAATAAAAGTCAATTACTATGGAATAAAAGAAACATGTATGAAGTCCTTCGTCGTCCAGTTGTTTAATCCACTGTTAGTTGTAGGGTAGATCCAACTGTCGATGTCTGAATCTTCTTCACCATCTTCAACCGCATTAACTCCCTGATTACTGATGTGTAGAGGAGGTCTTCCAATACGTGCGCGCCTAACAGCCCTTTGAGCCCCTGTAGTAAATCTCAAACCAAATTTGTCAGTTTTGTGAGTGAAATCAGGGAGCCGACCTCAATTTGCACACCCATCTTTTTCAATTACAACCCTGGCATCCTTGAGGGAAACCATCTTCATCAGAGGTTTGTCGGTAGCAACTTCAGTTGATGCCAAAGTCTGAGGGACCTCTTCAAAGTTCTGACAAGGGGTTTCGATGAACTCCCCATCCATCTCCACATAGCGAAAGGAATTAAGGTGAATCACCATGTACTCCTCTTCACCTTGTCCCGTAACAATCTTCCCTTTTATCAGATATTTCAACATTTGATGGAGCGTGGAAGTCACAGCCCCAGCCTTATGAATCCAAGGACGACCCAACAAGCAAGAAAATGATGGTCTAATATCCATTACATAGAAGGTGGATGCAAAAGTATAAGAGCCAACTTTAACAGGGATGTCCACCTCTCCGTGCACCATCCTTTTTGATCCGTCGAAAGCCCTGACCATAATATTGCTCAGCTTTAGAATTAAACCTTCACAGTCCAAATGGTCTAATGCTTTCTTTGCAGAACATTCAATGAGGACCCGGTATCCACCAGTACATGGGCCATAGTAGTGCCCTTGCACTCGATCGAGACGTGCAGAGCATCATTGTGGTTTCTTCCTTTAGCAGTCAGATCTGTATCTGAGAAACCCAACCCATTGTCGGCAGTCAAGCTAGCTACGTAATATTTGAATTGATCAGCTGAAGTTTCCTACGGCACATGCGCGGTCTTGAGGAATGCAATTAGAGCCTTTGCATGGGCTTTAGAGAACAACAACAAGGACAACATGGAGATTTTTGATGGGGTCTGCCCCAGCTGCTCGACTACGTTGTAGTCACTTTTCTTGATAATCTTCAGAATTTCTTCTATTTCTTGTTTCGAGGTTTCTACAATGATCTTCTTAGGTGCCTCCGTCCGGGCAGGCTTACCTATGATTTCTTTGCCCAGAGTCAGAGATGGCTCGGCGACATGGGTGATGAATAGAATAGAAACTGGGATAGTAGCTGATGTGCTAGCAGATGGAATGACAACAGGTTTGTGAACAGTCGGAGGGGAAATCTCAGGAGAAAATAGTCTTCCGCTCTTGGTGACCTTGCTAGCCCCGAAAATATTGCTGATATCTACATCAACTTCTTCTTGTTTAACTCCATGGTAATACACATCGGCCCCATAGTGCCAAGGGACAGCCTTATCCGAAGTGTATGGAATAGGACCAGGGATAATAATTATTAACAAAGCAATTCTTGGAACGGGTGTAATCCTAACAGGTTTTCTCGAGGAAACCTTGGAAGGATTAGAGGAAATGGTTATGATGGCCATATCTTGAATTGGAACCAACGGAATCATAATCTTTTCGAACAGGATTTCTTTATTATCCATCAGGTGCTAAACACCTGATTTCAATAAGTGGCAACCAGCAGGCAGAATTGAACACATGTGGAAACCTTCACCATAACCTGGAAATAAACCGGCTAACAACAAATTATTCTTAACTGCCATCAAAGGAGTAGAAATTTCTTCCACGGAAGTCACAAATAAATCATCCTCCACAACATTTACTCCATGACCATGTTTGGGCATGGGAGCAGTTATGACGTTGGGCTTCTCCGGAGCGTCAAACTCAATCTCTTTGGCTTCGATCAAGTCTTGTACCTTGTTTTTCAAGGCCCAAAAGTTGTTTGTATCATGACCTAGACCTTCGGAATGATAGGCGCAACGGGCATTCAGATTGTAGTGGGGAGAAGTGGTGTTGGGGTTCTTCGGGGCTTCCCTCAGAGTTACCAAATTAGTATTCAATAATTGTGGTAGAACTTGAGACAAGGTCATATTGAGCCGAGTGTACTGCCTCTGTGGTTTTTCCGTCCTTTGCTGATTGTTGCATTGTGGAGCAACTATGGGTCTTGATATCACTACCGCATTTAATACTTGACGATGTTCAGGTCTGCTTTGGCCCATCGGGCGGTACACTGCACTAGCTTCTTTCTTACCGGTGAAAGGCTTCTTTACTGCACTTGATGAAGTATCCTTCTCTATCTTACCACTTCGGATACCAGCTTCTACTCTCTCCCCGGTCAAAATCAACTCAGTAAACCCGGATGATGAACTGCCGATCAGATGATTGAAAAAAGGACCAGATAACGTCCCCAGAAACATGTCAACCAACTCCCTATCAGACAAAGGAGGTTGGACTCTTCCAGCAAAATCTCTCCACTTTTGAGCATAGTCCTTAAAACCTTCACTTGCACCCATTGACATACCCTGAAGCTGAGTACGAGTGGGAGCAAGGTCGGTGTTATATTGATACTGCATGTAAAAAGAAGCAATAAGGTTTTCCCAGTTTCGGATGTTGGCTCCTTCCAACTGATAAAACCATTCAAGCTGAGTCCCTGACAGACTATCTCGAAAGAAATGTACCCAAAAATTTCTATCAACAATGTGGGGTTGGATTTTCCTGACGTACGAGCAAAGATGGAGTTTTGGACAGGTTACTCCATCGTACTTGGCAAAAACTGGAGCTTTGAACTTGTGAGGGATCACCACTCCCGATACCAATCCCAGCTTCTCCAAAATCCAGACCAGGGATCTTCTGAATCTCCATAGCACTCAGACGGTCTTCTAACTTCTTGTACCTATCCTCAGCGGGGGGATATTTCTCTTCATCGTAATCTGTATCATTATCAGAAACTGCAGGACTAGGGTCCTTTGTCCTTTCTTGGTTCTCCCCGTCTTTGGATGAGGAAGTTAGATCAGTTGATTGTCTTATCCTTTCTCTGAATCTTCTAACCATGTTCAGAACACCAACCATCTTCTTCTTCTTCTTCTTTTCTTTCAGAATCAGGGTCTTCAAATCCTCTTTCCCTTTAGCCAAGCTTAAGAACATTTGTTGGAATTGGGCGTTTTGTGCCTGAAGATCTTTGATGGCTTGATCAGAAGACATAACTGCTGAAATAAATAGCGAAGGAGATGAGAAACCTGTAATGATACATGTAATGGTGTGCATGATAATGGGATGCGTATATAATTATTTCAAAGACTTTGGGAGATTTAAATTTGCAAACCAAAAAAATAAACAAACTTTATCAGATTAACTGGTAACAAGGTTCAACAATGCCTTTGAGGCGTTACAAAGAAATAAATGGAAAACAAATCTAAACTAGAAACATCAAAATTCAGAAATCCCATGGACGCTTCCTCTTTGTGCTGACGTAGTCGTTGATCGTTCTTTCCTCCTCGAGCTGCCTAGTAAGATTCAGAATCTTCCTTTCTTGCTCATGGTACTTCTCCTGGTAAGTATCCCTTTCTTCTTTCAGCTGAATCCAGGATCTCTGCAATGCCCCATGATCAGTGGGCATGTAAGGATAAAGAACTGTGTAAGGAATGCCCTCTTCATTGGTGGGCTCCATAATCACTGGCAACACAGCTTCATAAGGCATCCCAAGCTTCTGGGAATGAGCTCGGACCCACTGGAGATAAGGCTGCATAGGGAGAGAAGTCCTTGGTCCCAGCTCTTGGGGGTCAGATCTGTTCACCATGCCCCAAGCTCGTATGAACCTCCGACGGTGCTTGTCAACGTCTTCCTTGTAGTCGAATGAAATATCCTCAAGAATTAACTCATGAGGACCATCTCTCCGAGCACGACCAAATTGTCGCAGAGCTAGACAAGGACTGTAGGTTATACCTCCTCTGATTCCAAGCAATGGGACATTAAGATATCCCCCACAATGATCAATGACTGCAGTGTCTTCCATAGCCCGGGAACTCCAAAGAATGTTTGTATGGGCAAGTGACATCATCCTATAAGACCATCCCAAACCTTCTTAATTCTTCAACACAGACTTGGGGAGGTGCGAAAAAAACCACCTCGACAGCAGCGGAATGAAACACATTATAGTCCCTCTTCTTCGCACAGTACGAGTATAGAGGGCATGCAAGATATCACCCAGTAAAGTAGGCACAGGGTTGCGAGAAAGGAATATCTTAATCGAATTCACATCCACGAAGGAATCTGGATTCAGGAAGAGAACCAAACCGTAGATAAGGAGAGACAAGATATCTTCTAAATCCTAAAAATACAAATTATCCAAGAACAACTGAGCCTGATCCATCAGAAATTTGGCTAAGAAACCTTCGACCCCGCTTCGTATCTCCCAATTGGATACTACATCAACCCGTTTTAGATGTAGGGCTGAGGAAATGTCTTTTGGTCTAGGAGTCTCTTCCATACCTGTGAAAGGCACTTGCTCAAGGATGGATATGCCCAATAAGTGAGATAAATCTTCCAAAGTGGGAACCAACTGGTAATATGGAAAAGTGAAACAATGATGCACAGGATCGAAGAACTGGAAAAGCACACTCATCATTTGCTCATAAAGCTTAGAGGTAACTAGGATAAGAAGTTGACCATGCCTCTTAATAAACATAGACGTCTCAGACACTCTTGAGGCTAACTCTTTGAGTTGAGCAGGTATTTGCACAAAGTTAACTCGGATGGTGTTTCTGCACACGGAAGCCATAATCTGTAAAACAGAACAAAGATAAATCCCCTCGGTCTTTGAAATGGTTAGTATAATGAAGTATGCATGCTTATGTTATGATGCATGATGTCATGATGAAAACAAACAACAAGTATAGCAGATAACAAGCATGGAAAAGGCAAACAAGTCACAAAATAGCCCTTAATTTTAAGGCTTGCATAAGGTATAGGTACTACCCTCTTGCATTTAAGTTGGTTTTAACCTGTCTTAGCAAAAGTAACCGGGTTCTAGAGGTTCTCAATATAAATGACCATCTGTTGTACCCCAAAATTTTCCCTCCCATATTCTTCAAAGTTTTGCCAAGCATCACCTCAAATGGTTCAAAGTCTACTCAAGGGCTACACAGTCAACCATCCTCCTAAGCCAGTCAAATTAGGGTTTTGGTTCTTGAAAGGAAGTTGAGGTTTTCAAGGGATCAATCAAGTCCCATATGCTCATACACATTGTCAAGCACCTACATGTCAAGTTTCAAGGCTCACAAGGTCAAGTTGCACAGTCAAAAACCCTAATTGCTCCACAGTCAACTGTAGGGGAAAAATGGTCATTTGGCAGTCAAAAGTCAAAAATTTTGGTCAACATCTTATTTTTAAGCCACAATCATCATTTGATCAAGTCTTGATCATGATTTCACAAGAATGGCTCAAAAATCATCAAGATGCAAAAGTTTCTATTTTTGGATAGCTGAAAAGTCAACTGTAACTTGACCAAGGCATAACTTTTTCATGGTTCATCAGAAAAATCCCATCCAATGCTCATCTTGAAGGGGAAGACATTTCCTACAACTCATCTTCACATTCCAAGTCCAAGAAATGCTCTCACAAAAAGATATCAATTTCAACATTATAGGTCATTTTCAAAAGTCAACAAAAAGGCACTTTAAGTCAAAGACCATAACTTGAGATTGGTAAATCAAAATGACATGGGACAAAATACATTGGTTAGAGGACTTCAAGACCTTTCCAAAATGTCCAAGAACATGTTCATAGCTTCAAAATTGAGCAAGATATGCATTGGAGAAGTTGGGAAATTTTTGTGAAATGGCCAAAGTCAATTATCCTTGAAAATTCATTTTTGACAAAAGGGGCCCACTTTTTCCACTTGGCCATGCCTCCCACGTGTCCCACAATTTATTTCAAGATTTAAAATTAATTTTTCCATTTTTATTTAATTTTATTTGATTTAATTCATTTTAAATCTTTAAAATTCAAATAAAAATCAAAGAAATTAATGGAGGGATATATTTTGTGTTGAATTGCTTTGAATCACCATGAAGTACATTCCAAATTCGTGCAAGGCCTATTCCAAGCAAGAAAATTCAAATTTTCACAAATATGACAAGTGGTTCAATGTTGGTTATGGAGGAAATCAAGAACATAATTGCATAAGCTTAATGACCATTATTCTGATTGATACTCGTGACATAACACATATGCAAGCTTTCCCAACACAAGTCAAAGGCGAGAAACCTCTGAAGCGGCAACCCTAGTTCTCTCGAAAATTTTCCAAAGTTGACAAATTCGAATCTGTTCTTCTAGCAAATTTCAAAGAGTGTTAGGCATCCAATCGTGTTCCTGGGCATAGCAGCAATCATTTTCAACCCTTACACGAAGCCAAAGCATCCCAGATCGTGCCCTCTAGCTCTCAGTGGTTTGTCAAATTTCTTGAATTCTTTTTTTATATTTCATGCATCATTAACTGTTTTTTGTGTCTTGTGTGAACTCAGGACACTCATTAGAATGCATTTGACGCATAACATGCAAGTTTTAACGCAGGAGTAAGGACCTGCCATTGCTAGGGCCGTTTTGGTTATCTTCTTCGAAACTCCCTGTACAGTCGTTTTCAGGCCAAAATAATGGCACCATTGAATCCGCAGGGGTCTAATTAGGGTGACTAGGTCCTTCTTTTTCTTTGATTTCCCCTATTTTGCAGGATTGGCCATAGCGCTCGCCGGAGAAGACGGCCGGAGCTAGGGCTCCGGCGTCGTTGACTGTTAAAGACTCAGGTGTGGCTGGCGTGGCACGATGGCTCAATCTGATTCGCTTCCATGTTATACCTGGGCCCCACGCGTGCTGACTGTGTTTAAAATTCAAACATGCCACGTTTTCGTTTTTAACCATTTGATTGCAGAATAGTGACACCAAAGACGGCTGGCTCAGATGGCAACGCGTTAGTGGATTTCTCCAGAGGGCACGAGTTCGAATCCTGGTCCTGGCATTTTTCTTTACCTTTTCCATAATTAACATGCTTTCTTTGTTTTTTCCTTTTTTATATTTTTATCCTAATTTATTTTATCTTTAAATAATTTTCTCATGCATTTAAAAAATCACAAAAAGTATTTTCCTTTTGCATTTTAATCAGAAAAATGTTTATTTAATTTTTGACATTAAAATTAATATTTTTGCATGCATATTTTAATTAATTGTTAAATAATCATTAAATTGACTTTTAATTGCTTTTAATTATCAAAATTGATCCAAAAAATTATTCTATCATTAAATTAACATAACTAACTTTTTTCATAAAAAATCCAAAAAGAATTAACATCATTATTATTATTATTATTTTATTTTGTAAATAAATATTAACAAATAAATAGTTTAATTAGGCAATTTCAATTTCTTTTCTTAATAATTAAAATAGATTTAGAATTAGGAAGAATTAACTTTTGGTTTTATTTCTTTTTATTTTATTTCATAAAAAACATAAAACACAAAAAATATATTTTCTTTTAATTAAATTAATTAATTAGCCATTAGTTAGTTTTAATTTCATTTTAATTACAAAAAGACAAAAAAATTCAATTTCTTTTCTAAAAAGGGTCAACACCCTTAGAACATTCCCGATTCTTTCTTTCGCGCGCATTTTAGTTTTAATTCCTTATTTTTTATTATTATGTAACTGCCTCCGGATGTAATAGTAATTAGGATTTTTACTGTTTTTATTTACTTTCCGTACTTATTTACCAAAAAAACGGGTCTTTGTAATTTTTGGCGATGTATAGACCCGCGCCTTATAATAGCGTAGGATTTATGTTTCCGCAATTTACTTTCCGCACCCCCTAACTGTTAAATGCATGAAAGAATGTATGGTAAATAAAAACAACTCGTAGCTCACTAATTACCAAGACAAACATTAACTGAATACAACACACAATGCACACACCACTTCTAGGGTACGCCTCACTCGTTGCCTTCGAAACGTGGTCATCAAGTATAGGACGTTTTAGCGGTCGCTCTTATGTCTAAGATCCAGTTGCCTCGAAACAGTTGCCTCGAAACAGTTGCCTCGAAACGGTTGCCTCGGATTAAAAAGGATCTAGGACATTAGGGTTACTTCTAAGATGTCCTACCATTGCTTCGGTGACCACACTGTCCCTAAAATCGAATTGACCCGAACACCTCCAACGATGGTGCTACCTATCTCTCAATGGTGGGATAGCACTATCTAAAGGACTCTTACACAGCCTAATTCCTTAGGGTAGGTAGATTCTCATGGATACTTGCTCTTTTCAAAACAAAACAAAACAACTTTTCACACCTCACACTTTCTAAAAGTTTTCAAACAAATTTTTCATACACTCTTAAGGACAGATACAAGAGTTACTTAGAAATCTTTTCAAACGAAACTTTTTTTCAAAACCCACACACAAATTGAAAAGCAAATATCTTTTGAAAACATAAGAGCAAGTACCTAAGAGTCCGTGGATAACCACGGATAGAAAGGGTGCTAACACCTTCCCTTTCTATAAATCTACCTCCCGAACTGAGAAACATTATCGAATAAGGAATTTTGCTGTGCTTTTGTCCTTTCCATGTTGGAGAACATAAAAGACGGTGGCGACTCTTGCTTACCGCGACATTTCGCGAAACCAGCTTAAAAACAGTCAGTTTTATTTCCACCGATCACAGAACTGGCGACTCTGCTGGGGAGAATATAAAAGTGAGGTGTACCTTAGGACTAAGATCACTTGTGTTTTCAATTGCCTGATTTGTTTGCTTTAATATTATTGGGCCTTTCTTGGGAGTTCTATAGATCCTAACCCGGATCTGGGTGATACCTCTTAGAAAGTAGCAACAAGACTGTGAGGGAACTGTGCGGGGTATACCGACACGGTTGAAGCAGTCTGCTACGTTGATGTGGCAATTTGGTGAGTATCGGTAACCCTTGAGTCAATTCAAGGAGAGTACGGGGCCGCCGCATGGTGTCGTGAAGCATCAACTAACCTTAGGAACCTTAATTGAACCATCCTGGCCTCTTTAGGGGTAGTGAGATAACTGACTTTGGTGCAGTCCGAAGTTGGTTGATACTCGATACTACACTCATTGAGGGTTGTTTTCTTGGAATATTTTGATCGCCAGTTCAGTGGCTAAATCAAAACAATGAACACAGAAAACAATCCAATGATATTGAGATCCTTAGAACCCGGTTACTTTTGATAGGACAGGTTTTTAGCCCACCAACTTCAAGAGGGTAATACCTAGACCCCATGCTGGCCTAAACTCTAAGGGCTCTTCTGCGTGACTTGTGTGCCTTCATACTTGAACTACTTGCATGCTTGTTATCTAGCAACACGAGTTCCTTGCAGGTTTTGTTTACAGTCCTTAACCTGGACTCATAACAGAGTTTACTTACATCACTCCATGCATAGCATAACATCATATCATTGCATACATCCTACATAAGGACTAATCCATTTCAAGGATCTCAAGGGTTTGTGATGCAGGTCATGATGTCTAGCAAGGGGCAAAGGGGATTTATTTTCCTCTAGCCAAGGTTGATAACTTGAGTCAGGGGCTATGACCCACTCGATATGGTGAGCCTTGACTCTTGAAGAAGGACTCTCAACAAAATGAAGTTCCTTCAATCAAGCTACAAAATGCAAACTCTAACAATTTTCTTGTTTACCCCACGAGATCCTTGAAAACATTGCATGCATATCATGCATATCATTGCATTACAGGTACCCTTGTTGCAGGTCACTTACCTTTTTCGCTGTTTATTTCAGCAATGGCTTCCCAACAAGATAACCAGGGTCATCATGCTTAAGAGACTCAGTTCAGGGAGATCTTCCTAAGCCTATCCAAGGGGCAAGAAGAGTTGAGGACACTCCTCATGGGGAATTCGGCCAAGAAAAGTCCCGAAGATGACAAGGACGAACGGCTGAAACGTCTGCAAGCTGAGGTAGATACAATGAGAACCCAGATGCTGGGGCAAATGGCTCTCATCCAAGGCTTAGCTCGGGAGCAAGAAGAGTTGAGGACCATGATCAGTCAGCTTCATCAAGACAGACACAACATGAAGCAAACAGTCCAAGTCAGGGACCAAGTCATTGATCAGCTTCCGAGAGGACAAGAGGCTGGCATGGTGAAGATTAAACCTCTCCAAATTGCTACCACTTCAAAAGTCCAACCACAACCTCGCCCAGAGCAACAGGTTGATCAGAGCAAGACAGACAAGCCTAGGAGGCAATTTACCAAGCTCAACACGTCGCTATCTCAAGCATTACAACATCTGTTGAGGTTGAATTTGGTAACTCTAAGGGACCCTCCTAAGAACCCCAACAAGGCACCTTCAAGGTATAACCCCAACGCCCACTGCGCTTATCATTCGGACAGCCCGGGGCATGCCACAAACGACTGCTGGTCTCTGAAGAACAAGATCCAGGATCTGATTGATGAAGGAGCAATGTGTGATACGGTGGGAGAACTGACTAGTGTTTTTGCGTTCGTATTCGCACTTGTGCGGTTGAGCAAGAGTCGCCACCGACTTTTTATTTTATCCTAAAGGAAAGGTTAAAAAAGCACAGCAAAAACCTTTTGAGATATTTCGTGGGTTCGGGGGGTAGATTATGAAAAGGGAAGGTATTAGCACCCTTTTCATCCATGGTTATCCATGGGATCTTAGTTACTTGGTTTTTTAGATCACTTGCCTTGATTTTCGATTGCTTGAAAATGGTGTGTATGTGTGTGTGTTTTTGAAAATATTTTTGAAGAAGATGCCTTGTCTTAGGCTAACCTTGTAACAATTCTTTACTCGAATATTTTACAAAGGCGTGTATCTTTTCGAAAAGATGTTTCAAAATGTTTTGAGAGTTTGTTTGAAAGTGTTGTGGATTGTGGTTTTTGAAAAGAAGGCAAGTGTTTTTGCAAATTGATCTCAAGTAACTAAGAGTTTTGTCTACCCTATTGTACTCAAAGGTTTTTGTTATGTTTTAACCCCTTTTTAACAATTTTGTTCCACCATTGAGTTTGATGGACAATCTTGCGTTTAGGAAGTTTATTCGGGACGGGCGCGGGTCATCGTATGGACCATGAATGCAATGGTGCCAAGTGTCTTTGGCAATTTGCTTTGAAGGGACTTGATCATTCCGTTTAGGCAACATTTTGAGGGACTTATGATCATTTGAATTCGTTTTGCCAAAGATACTCGACGTGCAAGCATGGCCCATTTTGGAAGGCAACATGTGGGATTACCCTAGAGGGTGCAAGTGTGATTGTGTATTGATTTCATGTATTTGTATTGTATTAGATTATCTAGCGTTTGATTTTATGTACATGCAAACCCTAGGTCTAATCATGGTATAATTGAAAGCGGTAAATTGAGAAAATGTAAAATCTACGCTATTACAGAATAAGCGTCCGGGAGTGGGGGTACAAATTTATGAATAGGGATGAGACTTAGGATCATAGTGTCCAATAAATTAACCAAATCGAACCAATCCAGTGTAAATGAGTATCAACATAAGCAAATGTATAATGTATCAAAATGAAAGTATATTGTGTAAGTGTACGTGCATATGTGTATTTATATATGTAATTATTTACATGTGCGACAATGTGGAATTAATGTGTATTAAGGTATTGTTTTAACCTAAAGAAAAATGTTTATTTAATCAATTAGTGACTTTGTATTTTCTTGATATGTATAAAAAGAAAATGTCTTAATTGAAAGTTTTTGGTTCTAATTAAATTATGTATTAAAATGATGTTTTGAGAAAAGAAAATATTTCTAAGTTTTAATTATAAAAGGTATTATGTAAAAAATATTTTAATTGAAAGAATAAAAAGGGGTATTTTCAATTTGAATTACATGGTATAATAAAAAAAAGGATTCTATTTGTATGTACAAAATAATTTAATTAAATGTATTAGAGTTATGTATATATAGAAATGTGTTTTTAAGTATTTTTATATTAAAGTACTATTGCCATACTTTATATTTTTATTTAATTATGTTTGTATAAAAATAATATTATTAGTGTAATAATAGGATGCAATTAGTATTAGGTAAGTAAAAAAAAAGGTTAATAAGATGTTAGAAGATGTTTTGAAACGAATGGGCTTGGGCATTCAGAATGGGCAAGGCCCACGTTTGGGCAAAGGTTTTTTCGTTAGGGTTTTGTTGATTTGCTTTCAGTAGATCATGCGCTTAGGTTTTGGGACAGCGGCGATGTTCGTTCGTTCGTCCTCTTCTTTGTCTTCCTGAGCGATACCCTCCACCACAGAGCCACCAGCATCCATGTCTTCTTCCCTCTGACGACAGTATTAGGGCGCTCAACCTATGGTACCATTCGCTTTCTTATTTCGTTAGGGTTTTTTAGTTCTTGCATGCTTATGGCTTTCTGCTTATTTGATTAAGTTTTTTGTCTTGATTTATGTAACGAGGATGAAGAGGGAGATGTTTTACCTTGACTGAGAAGAGGGAGAAAATGGAGGTGCTTAGGAGGCTTCGAAGGTGGAGGAAGATTTGCGCGATGAGGGCTTTATCTGGTATCTTGTATATTTCTTTAAGCTTTATGATGATTTGAACTGAGAGCTTGATACACGTCTTTTCTTCTTCTTCTTTTTTCCACTGTATGCTTGTTTACGATGCCTTTGGACGCTTCCCTGACTTTCTTCTTCTCTTTCGCCTCGACTTTGCCCCTTTGAAAATTGTTTGAGCTTGATAGCTTTTTTTTTGCCTTGAGATGAATGTGCTTTTGAACTTTACCCTATGATGAACTTCTGAGGGTTTTTTGTTGCCCTGAATATGCTATGGTTGAAACAGTTTTGTTGTTTTGATTAGCTTTTCTGAGTTGCCTTGTTGCCTTTGAATGATTTGCCTCTTGATTGTTGAGCTTGCCCAATGATGTTTTTTACTGAGGGCTTTATGCTGCCTTTGTTGAATGCTTGGGTTGCTTTTGAATATTGGTTTTGAATGTTTAAGGCTTGAACTGGACAGGTTTCAGAGTTATGTGTTTGGCTGGAGGTTTCTAGTCATTGACAGACATGGTGGTATTATCTGGTTTTTTATGTTTAGGCCACATGATGCTGAGGTGAGCTTGAGTTTGGGATGTTCACAGGTTTTTAGTTTTAGTGAGGCTTTAGGCAGTATGAGGCTTTGGCTTATTTTCTGTTTCAGGTTTGGACAGGATGAGGCTTGACAGGTTTTATACTGGTTTAGCAGGTATAATGGCTGATGCAGGTATTGTTTGTTATGGTTTAGGCCAGGTTTTTGTTTGACAGTAGGGTGAGTTTGCTTCAGGCAGGGTTGTCCTTAAGGCTTGGACTTGGTTTTACTGGTTTAGGCAGGTGCAGACTTGGCCTTGACAGGTTATGAGGTTTTGATGGTTTAAGCGGGTTTGGTTTTTTGACGGTAGGTAATGGTTTTTTAGGCCATTGCAGGTTAGGTGTTTGCTTCTTGTGATATTGGCATTATGGCTCAATCTGGTTTTCTGAAGCTTTTGTTGTGATTATCTCAATGGTCTTTTCTTTTTCTTTTTGGGAGTTTATGCAGTTAGTCTCTATATATTTTTTTTCTGCTATCCCTGCTGTTGCAATTTTATATTTGTTTCTTTTGTCTTCCAACCTCTTGGTCTCTTGGCGCCTAAGACTTTTTTTTGAACATCTCAAACTTTGGCATCTTTTCTTGGACCAAGTTACTGGGCAGACTTGCAAGGTTTTTGGCATTTTTCTGTTTTGGTGATTATTTCTGCTGTGTACTTCTGTCTAATTTGAGTAGCACTGATATAATGCTTCTTTTAGCCTTTTGCCTTACTGTCTTATTGCATTTTTATTTTCTGTATTTTCCTTATGCCTAAAGCCAAACAGTAAGCCCACACTTCTCCTCTTTTCTTTCTCTCTCTTTGGTACACTTCAAAGAATATTAAAATGTTTTCGTTGTGTACTTTCTGAAAAGGCTACTTGTTGGGAAATGATGAAAGAAAATTTGGCTTGCATAAAGACTTCCTCTGCATATTTTATCTTTTCTTTGACAGCTTTGTGCAATAACCTGTACCCTTTGGCATTTGACAGCAAGTTTGACACTTTGCATTTTGACATAAAGTTGCAAATTGGATTTTTTTCAGTTGGGTTTGAACTGTGCAGTTTGCTTGAGATTTTTGAATTTATGTAGTTTGGCACTTTGCATTTTTCCTCAACGTTGCATTCATGATCAAATAAAATTCTTCCCTCTTTGTGAACCGGGAGAAATCCCGTGATTTGCAGAGAGGGTTAACTGATCCCAATCAGTGGCCTTTAATGATGACTGTGATTTTATCTGTCTTTTCAGTTCAACTTAACTGTTATTTGACTTTTCTCTTTTCTTTTGCAGATGAAAAAAAATGGAGCACCGGAGCGAGGGGTAGCGGATGAAGATTTGAAGATTAGAAAAATAATTAGGATAATCTTTTATTTAGCTTTAAATAAATGTAATATTATTTTTGTCAATATTTTGTAAACAAAAACAATTATACAAATGACTTAAAGATAAATAAAAAAAAAACCTTTTCATTTAATTAATTCTTCTCTTCTTTAATTGTTTATTTATTATTTATAGTTCTTTAAATTAAAATAAATTGAAAATAAATTCCAACTCATTTAATCTTTAGAATAACAAATAATTAACTAAACAATATTTCAGTACTGATCCATTAATTAAACTTGACGCTTCCAATGTTCAAAGCGAAATAACAGTTAATCACAACAATTAATCAGACGCATTCCCTCTTTTCACTGATTTTTAACAAACACTGTAATTCCAAACTGCGTATATCTTTTGACTGGTGAATTCAAACCAACTGCCTTCTTTTACTGATTAAATCAAAACAAAGCGAATTCAACCCGAATCTTGGAATAACTTGCAAAGTGCTGTGGAATTTAAATCCTTCTGAGAATATGCCCACAAAAAACCTTAATTCCTGCTTAAATGCCAAAGAGCATTCGCCTGATCAAAATTGAGCCAGAATCAACCAAAACCCTAAGCCAACTGTGTGAGAAAATCCAGAGCCCTGAAAAATCAATGAAACCCTAATTTTTGTTTGACTGACGAGAAAAGTCTGTTTGTCCGATTCTTGAGCTAGTTTGAAAAGTCAGGAAATGCCTGAAGCTGAGATTTCTTGTGAAAAAAAAATGCGAGGGCAAATTTTGGGGTACAACAGTTGCCCCTGTTCAATCTTCTTGGACCTGAAGAGTTAGATTGGCAAGCTTGCCTTTCGCGACTTGAAGGTAAAAGAAGATTGGACACTAAAGTGCCCAGAAAATTTGCACTCGGTGATATGATGGTAGAGGTGAATGGGCTTAAAGATGCCATTTGGTGATGGGCTTAAAGATGCCATCGGGTTATGTTGAACTGTACGTCAATGGTGAGTGGACAAGTATCAGAAAGCCGCCCGCGTTTTGGAACATCTCTGAATTGGGGGTCTGAACAAGCAATAGATTGACATCCGTGTCTGGAGAATCCGTAAACTATTTTCAGGAGTCTTGAAGTTGAATAAGCAATAGAGCGGCATCCGTTGTTGGGAAGCGTCCGTAAACTGTTTTCAAAAATTGAGAGGAGTCTGAACAAGTGATAGGTTAACATCCGTTACTTGGAGAACCCGTGAACTGTTTTCAGAAGTCTTGAAGTTGAATAAGCAATAGAGCAGCATCCGTTGTTGGGAAGCGTCTGTAAGCTATTTTCAAAAGTTGAGAAGAGTCTGAACAAGTGATAGGTTAACATCCGTTACTTGGAGAACCCGTGAACTGTTTTCAGAAGTCTTGAAGTTGAATAAGCAATAGAGCAGCATCCGTTGTTGGGAAGCGTCCGTAAGCTATTTTCAAAAGTTGAGAAGAGTCTGAACAAGTGATAGGTTAACATCCGTTACTTGGAGAACCCGTGAACTGTTTTCAGAAGTCTTGAAGTTGAATAAGCAATAGAGCAGCATCCGTTGTTGGGAAGCGTCCGTAAGCTATTTTCAAAAGTTGAGAAGAGTCTGAACAAGTGATAGGTTAACATCCGTTACTTGGAGAACCCGTGAACTGTTTTCAGAAGTCTTGAAGTTGAATAAGCAATAGAGCAGCATCCGTTGTTGGGAAGCGTCCGTAAGCTATTTTCAAAAATTGAGAGGAGTCTGAACAAGTGATAGGTTAACATCCGTTACTTGGAGAACCTGTGAACTGTTTTCAGAAGTCTTGAAGTTGAATAAGCAATAGAGCAGCATCCGTTGTTGGGAAGCGTCCGTAAACTGTTTTCAAAGGTTGCATCTGAACAAGTTGGTAGATTAACATCCGTTGTTGGGAAGAATCCATAAACTGTTTTCAGAAGTCTTGAAAGATAACGATTTTAGTCTGTCGACTGATCCTACCTGAAAAGGTAGAGAGCTAGTTATATGCGATGCCATGATGCATGACACAATATATATTATATGATATGAATGTGAATGGGTGCACATGTAAGCTGGAGAGCTGTCTTGCGAAGAATATATGAATCCGGGATGGCTGAAGATAAAAATATTTTGACTGCTGCTGGGAAGGATAATTCCTGGTTGTTGCTGGAGAATAAAGAGCTTGGGTTGCATACCAATCTTCTGAGGAATTCTTGACGATTTCTATTGGGGGGTTCCAATCTAGTCGGCTCATGCTGGGGAGGTGAGATTGAGACTCTTCAGCTTGGAGGGAAGTATCTCTGACGATTTCACATGGGAACTCAAGATTTTCCTTCCTAAAACTCTGTGGGGAAAAGGTTCATTAGTCTGGCTTCGCTGGGGATGCTGAAACTTAACTCCTGAAGGGAATTGAGCTCCGGAGGATTCTCTGGCTGAGGATAACAAAGATAAATTCTCCGGGGATTGTACTGATAAGTTATTGCTGGGGAATTTTGATGAACTCCGCTGGGGATAGGAATAAATTTGACGAGTGCGATCTTCTGTGGCAATAAGCTGAGGATAACCCAGTTATAAGCCCTTATGAGGAATAACTTTGAATAAAACTCGGGAGGGCCGTTCGTGGTCTGCAGGGGATAAGCTTCCAAAATCTACTGGGGATAAGCTTCAGGGTTTGCTAGGGATATGGATTCCAAATCTCCTGGGGGTTTTCTTTGAAGGGTATCAAGATATCCAACTGCACCTTTGACCTATCAGTAATCCTCTCTCTTAATTTATAAGGAAATGATTATGTTCAAATGCATATGCCTATTTAACAAAACATTGGACGTTCCTCAAAGTGAACAATTAGTGCAAAAGAATGAAAAAGACACAAATTTCTGGGAAAAGTATTTGTATTGACTTTTTATGAGTATATTTGTACAAAGGAGACAATCATCCTAGTAAGAGGATTTTGTCGTAAACATTGAAAGATTTATACAAAATAAAGGATGGCTATGTGAAATAATTCCATGGGATTCCATTCTGCTATAGCTTTCCCAACTCTGAATATCTGTCCATTCAATGCTTCGTTTGTCGATGACTGGATTGATCAGAAGCCTGGAACTGGTTGATGAAGAGATTGTCTTTTGAAGTGATCCGACGAGACATAGTCATACGCTTTAATTCCCTAACTTTTGCCTGAATCGCCCTTTCGGGTTTTCGATCCACCGGGAAACCCCTTTTTGCCCAAGCCGCCCTTTCGGGTTTTCGACTTGCCGGGTGTACAGATTTTTTTGTTTTTATCCCTAATTTTTGCCTGAACCGCCCTTTCGGGTTTTCGATCCACCGGGATGCCCATTTTTGCCCAAGCCTCCCTTTCGGGTTTTCGACTTGTCGAGTTATTTTATGCGTAGTATCTTTTGACTATGTCTGCGTTCGCAGGGTGCGACAAATCGTCACCGTCCATGGTGGTTAGAATCATTGCACCACCAGAGAATATGCTCTTGATCACAAATGGTCCTTCATATGTAGGAGTTCATTTGCCCCTGGGATCACTTTGCAGTAAGATAATCCGTTTGACTACGAGATCCCCGACTTGATAAACTTGACGTCTGACTTTCTTATTGAAGGCCTTGATCATCCGCTTTTGATACGTCTGACCATGGCATATAGCAGCAAGTCGTTTTTCGTCGATCAGATTTAGTTGATCAAGTCGGGTCTGCATCCAATCATCTTCATTCAAACCTGCATCCTTCATAATCCTTAAGGAAGGAATCTGAACTTCCATAGGCAAAACAGCTTCCATGCCATAAACCAAAGAAAATGGGGTTGCCCCTGTTGAAGTACGTACCGTCGTACGGTATCCATGCAGAGAAAACGGTAACATCTCATGCCAGTCTTTGTAAGTGACTGTCATTTTCTGAATGATCTTCTTAATGTTTTTGTTCGCAGCTTCAACAGCACCGTTCATCTTCGGCCGATAGGGAGATGAATTGTGATGATAAATCTTGAACTGTTCGCACAACGCGGTGATCATTGTGTTATTCAGATTTGTACCGTTGTCTGTGATGATCCTATCTGGAACACCATACCGACATATGAGATTTTGTTTAACGAAACGGGCAACCACATTCTTAGTGACAGAGGCGAAGGAAGCTGCTTCGACCCATTTGGTGAAATAGTCAATGGCGACCAGGATGAAACGATGTCCATTTGAAGTCGTGGGCTTGATCTCTCCAATCATGTCAATGCCCCACATTGCAAAGGGCCACGGAGCAGTCAGGACGTTGAGAGGAACCGGAGGGATATGAACTTTGTCAGCATAGACTTGACACTTGTGGCAAGTACGGGAATGTTGATGGCAGTCAGCTTCCATGGTAGACCAATAATAGCCTGCCCTTAGGATCTTCTTAGCCATTGTATGCCCGCTCAAGTGAGTGCCAAATGTGCCGCTGTGTATATCAGTCATGATCAACTCTGCTTCAGCTTTGTCCACACATCGGAGTAATACGCAATCATGGCTTCGTTTGTAAAGGATGTCGTTGCTCAGGAAGAACTTAGCAGCAAATTTCCTTAAGAAATTCTTGTCATTCACTGAAGCTCCTTCAGGATAATCTCTAGTCTCGAGATACCTTTTGATTTCATGAAACCAAGGTTGTTCCACTACTTCTTCGGTATTAATCTCGTGGCAATGCGCCGGTTCATCCATTCGCTCGATGGTGATTTGGGGAGCCTCGTTATCCCAGTTGAGTTTAAACATGGAGGACATTGTAGCTAAGGCATCTGCTAGCTGATTCTCTTCTCGCGGGAAATGCTCGAAGGTAATTTGCTCGAAGTGAGGCAACAATGTCAGGACATGTTCTTTGTATGGGATAAGATTAGGATGCTTGGTATCCCACTCTCCTTTGATTTGACTGATGACCAAAGCTGAGTCCCCAAATACGACCAGAGATTTGATTCCCAAGTCTATAGCAGCCTTGAGACCAAAGATGCAAGCTTCATATTCGGCCATGTTGTTTGTGAAGCTGAAGCAAAGTCGGGCCGTGAAAGGTGTGTGACAACCTTCTGGAGAAATGAGTACTGCGCCAATACCATTTCCAAGTGCATTTGAAGCACCATCAAAGTACAGGGTCCATCGGGATCCCTTTTCGGGCCCGTCATATGGTCCGTTACTTTCAATGCTGTCCAAATTCATGATGTCCTCGTCCGGGAAGTCAAATCTCATGGGTTGATAATCTTCGATAGCTTGATGAGCCAGATGGTCAGCTAGTGCACTCCCTTTTATGGCCTTTTGGGTGGTGTACTGGATGTCGTACTCAGTTAGGATCATCTGCCATCTAGCTATCCTTCCAGATAAGGCGGGCTTTTCGAAGATATACTTGATAGGGTCCATTTTGGAGATCAACAAGGTAGTATGAGTCAACATATACTGTCTTAGTCGGCGAGCAGCCCATACCAAAGCGCAGCAAGTTTTCTCGAGCAGTGAGTAGCGAGTCTCACAGTCGGTAAACTTTTTGCTAAGGTAAAAAATAGCATGCTCTTTTCGACCAGACTCGTCATGCTGGCCCAACACACACCCCATTGAGTTATCCAAGACGGTCAAATACATGATCAATGGTCTTCCTTCGACGGGTGGCATCAGAATAGGAGGTTCTAGCAAATACTCCTTGACTTTATCAAAAGCGGCTTGGCAATCATCGTTCCATTTGACTACCTGATCCTTCTTCAAGAGTTTGAAGATTGGCTCACAGGTGGAAGTCAAATGAGAGATGAATCTGGCAATATAGTTCAAACGCCCCAAGAACCCTCTAACTTCCTTTTCAGTGCGGGGAGAAGGCATCTCTCGTATTGCTTTCACTTTTGCGGGATCGACTTCAATGCCTTTGTTGCTTACAATGAATCCCAAGAGTTTACCAGACCTAACTCCAAGAGTGCATTTAGTTGGATTCAGCCTGAGTTTGTATTCTTTCAATCTGGCAAACAGCTTCTCCAGATGTTCAAGGTGCTCCTCCTCTGTTTGTGACCGAGCTATCATATCGTCTACGTAAACTTCAATCTCATGATGTATCATGTCATGAAATAAAGCTACCATGGCGCGTTGATAAGTTGCCCCTGCGTTCTTCAGCCCGAACGGCATCACTTTGTAACAGAAAGTGCCCCATTGTGTGACAAAAGTTGTTTTCTCCATATCCTCGGGGGCCATTTTGATTTGATTATAGCCCGAGAATCCATCCATGAAGGAAAACACTTTGTGCTGAGCTGTGTTGTCGATCAAAATGTCAATGTGCGGCAGCGGAAAATCATCTTTGGGGCTGGCCCTATTCAAATCCCGGTAGTCCATACACATCCTGACTTTGCCATCTTTCTTAGGTACTGGCACGATGTTAGCGACCCATTGAGGATAGGACGTAACAGCCAGAAAGCCAGCATCGAATTGTTTCATTACTTCTGCTTTGATCTTTTCAGACATGTCAGGCCTCATTCGGCGAACCTTTTGCTTGATTGGTGGACAATCCTCTCTTATGGGGAGACGGTGAACCACGATGTATGTGTCTAAACCCGGCATGTCTTCATAAGACCAAGCGAAGATCTCAACATACTCATTCAACAACTGCACCAAGCGCTCCTTGACTTTTGGTTCCAGATTGGCGCCCACTTGCACCTCCTTCCGGTCTTCCTCGGTCCCTAAGTTGACAGTTTCCAATGGCTCTTCATGCGGTAAGATGGCCCTTTCCTCTTGTTGCAGAAGTCTGGCTAGTTCCCCGGGTACTTCACAACCTTCGTCATCTTCATACTCGGCTAGATTGACTAGATCTTCAGAGTTATTGAAAGATACAGCAGAATAGCCACCCATGGAATCCGGAGTGGAGGGGTACCTGCATTGGTGAGTGTGGGTGTGTGTAAGCGATAGCCATCCTTAATCAAAAATGCGAAAGGAAAGAAAATGAGCACAAGCAGTTTATCAAATGAAAAATGTCCAATGAATCATTAAACATGGCATATGGATATGAAAAATAATCAAAAACCCTTACAAGTGGACCTACATGCCCCGGGCAAAGGCATGCGGTGAAAAGATAGTGTGCGGATTGTTTGAAAGTAAATATTACAGACCAAATTGAACATGTTTAACAGATAAATTACTGATGAATAAAAGTGATGGGGACAAAGTCTTTTGCCTCCCAGTTGCTCAATCCTCCTTTGACAGTTGGGTAAATCCACTCTTCGATGTTGCTCTCTTTGTCTTTGTCCTCCAAAGCGTTGATTTCGTAGGGAGAAATTTTGACTGGCGCCCTTTCAATCTTCGAACGGCGCATAGCTTTCTGGCCGGCGGCCGTGAACCCTAACCCAAACTTGTCAGTCTTATGCGGAAAGTCAGGTAACTGCCCCCATGCTGAATTCTTCCCTTCTTTTATTGCGGCCCTTGCGTCCTCCAGAGATGCCATCCTGGCCATCTGCCTCGGTGTCTCGGCTGCCAACTTTGCTACTGCTATTTCAGGAAGGACTTCTTCGAAATGTTGAAACGGTGTCTCAATGAACTCTCCTTCAACCTCCACATACCGGAAAGAATTTAAGTGGCTAATCATGTACTCTTCTTCGCCATGGACAGTGATGATTTTTCCCTTGACAGGATACTTCAACATCTGATGTAAGGAGGAGGTGACTGCCCCAGCATGGTGTATCCACGGCCTACCCAACAAGCAAGAGTATGACGGACGGATGTCCATCACATAGAAAGTGGATTTAAACACCTCAGTGCCTATCTTGATGGGAATTTCAACCTCTCCATGGACCATTCTCTTTGAACCATCGAAAGCTCTGACAACAATATCACTCGGCTTCAACTCCAACCCTTCACAATCTAGTCGGTCCAAGGCCTTCTTAGGCAATACATTCAACGATGAACCGGTATCGACCAAGACATGCGCGAGGGTGGTTCCCCGGCACTCAACTGAAATGTGCAAAGCATCATTGTGGTTTCTGCCTTTAGGAGTTAGGTCGGCATCAGAAAAACCTAATCCATTGTCCGCAGTCAGGCTAGCCACGCAATTCTGAAATTGATCTGCAGAAGTTTCCTGGGGCACATGAGCTGCCTTCAGAAACTTAATCAAATCTTTAGCGTGCGCTTCTGAGCAAAGTAATAGTGCCAGCATGGAGATCTTGGAGGGGGTTTGCCCCAGCTGTTCTACCACATCGTAGTCACTCCTCTTGATTATCTTCAGGATCTCATCCATTTCCTTCTTGGAGGTTTCAGGGATAACTAATGGTTGAGCCCTCGTCCTGACGAGCTCATCTTGTATTCCCTTTCCTTTATCAACAATGGTAGGAGAGACAGCACTAGGAACAACAACTTCTTCAATCAAAGGAGTTCTAACAGAGAGTTTTATTGGTGCAGGGATAACCTTCGCAGATGAGGGTCCAAAGATTGCTCTTGGAGGGGCAATCTCTGGAGAAAATATTCTCCCGCTCCTGGTGATTTTGCTAGTGCCTGCAATGTTACTAATGCTGGCTTCTTCATCATCCGAACTTTCTTCAGTTATTTCGATTTGCTTGATACCATGGTAGTAGACGTCACCGCCATAGTTCCATGGTATGGACTTCTCAGAAACATAGGGGACTGGCCCTGGCATTGTTATCTTCAAAGGAACAGATTTCGTAGCTGGCGTAATCTTAACAGGCTTTTTGACGGCCTTGGAAAGATTGTCGTGAATGGTTATGATTGAGACATCTTCAGTATGAACTGGAACAGCAGAAACTTTTTCAAACAGGATCTGTCGACTATCCATAAGGCCTTGGATGCCTTTCTTCAGTAGTGGACAATCAAACGGCAGAGAGTAACAACAATAACATTCTTCTTTACATCCCGGGAAGATCCCGGCCCTTAACAGATTCAATTTAATGGTTAATAGAGGAGTTATCAGATCATTAACATCAGCAACATACAAATCTTCTTCAATGGCATTGATATTTCGGCCGTGCTTCGGCATGGGTGCAGATATCACATTAGGCTTCTCCGGAGCGTCAAACTCTACTTCCTTCGCTTCTATCAGGTCTTGGATCTTATGCTTGAGTGCCCAACAATCATTGGTGTCGTGTCCAACACTGTCTGAATGGTAGGCGCATTTAGCATTAGCATGATAATGAGGAGAGGACGTATTCACATTCTTTGGTGCCTCCTTGATGGTGGCGAGGTTCAATTTTAATAGATGAGGAAGCACTTGCGCTGGAGTCATATTAATACGAGTGAACTGCCGTTGTGGCCGTTCCACCCGTTGCTGATTTGGTCTGGACTGGTTGTAGCGAGGCTGCTCACTTGGTGTGTTTTGAATCATTACGGCCCCCACAGTTGGCCGACGCTCCGTCTTCCCTGCTCTTCTCTGAGAATATACCACAGCCGTTTCCTTCTTAAAAGGCTTCTTCTCAACACTTGCAGCAACACCCCTCTGAATCTTTCCTGACTTGATGCCAGCTTCTATTCTTTCGCCTGTTAAGATCAAATCGGTAAACCCCGCGGAAGAGTTACCAATTAGATGATTGAAAAATGGCCCAGATAGGGTCCCGAGAAACATATCAACGAGCTCACGATCGGTTAAAGGAGGCTGCACCCTGCCAGCCAAATCCCTCCACTTTTGTGCATATTCTTTGAATCCCCCACTTGTTCCTAGTGACATACCCTGAAGTTGGGTACGAGTAGGAGCAAGATCAGAATTATACTGGTATTGTTTGTAGAAAGCGGTGGCCAAATCTTCCCAATTTCTGACACTGGTTCCTTCTAGCTGATAAAACCACTCCAACTGAGCTCCCGACAGGCTGTCTTGAAAGAAATGAATCCAGAGGTTTTTATCCGCCGTATAGGGTTGAATCTTTCTCACGTAGGACCTGAGATGCATTTTGGGACAGGACAAACCATCATACCTCGCAAACACTGGCACTTTGAATTTTGGGGGAATCACAATCCCGGCAACGAAGCCCAAGTCTTCAAAATCCAAACCCGGTACTCTTTGTAATTCCATGGCAGCCAATCTGTCTTCTAAACCCTTGTATTTATCATCAGCTGGAGGATATTGCTGGTCAGAATAATCTTCATCCTCTTCAACCTCTTCTTCCTCCGCATCAGACTCGGAAGGCACCGCAACTCCATCTCTTTTACTAGTCCCTTCATCAGAAGTAGGAGGAAATTCAAGCACTCTCCGAGCTTCTCTGTCAAATCTTCTCCCCAAGGTAGCCACCCCAATCCTCTTTTTCTTCTTCTTCATTGGGTCCTTATTCCCCAATTGAGTCTTGATATCCTCCTGACTTTTAACCAAAGTCATCAGGAGTTGCTGGAACTGTGCATTCTGAGCTTGTAGGTCTTTGACTGTTTGTTCGAGATCCATCCTACTGAAATAAACAGCAGACAGATAAGGAAACCTGGAGTGAGACCTGCTTATGCACATGATGAATGGTATGCTTGTGTATGCAATGCATTCAAGGATTTAGAACATTCAAAATTGTTTCAGACAAAGAAGTACGCACGTCATATTAATAAGAAGAAATTTGTTAGTACATAAATGCCCCATGGGCCAAATATTACAAAATAAACTTCTTAAGGCAGAAAGACATTGCGCATCCTCTTTGGTGTGATGTAGGTGTTGAGGGCCTCCTGCTCGTGGAGTCGGCGGGTAAGCTCTAGAACCTTCTTCTCACTGGCGTAGAAGCTAGCTTCAAAAGTGTTTCGTTCTTCCTTGAGCTGAATCCAACTTTTCTGCATTTCTTCCCATGATGTAGGCATGTCAGGATGTAGGATGGTGTAGGGAACTTCTCCTTCATTGACGGGTTCTTTAATCACAGGGAGTACATGAGGATAAGGCATCATCAGACTTTGGGCTCGGGCTCGTACCCACTTGAGATAAGGTTCAAGAGGGATGAAGTTCTTGTGTCCCAGAGTCTTGCTATCAACCTTGTTGAGCTTTCCCCAAGCTCTGATGAATCTTTGGCGAAGTCCTTGCGCATCGTTGTCGAAGTCAAAAACTAGGTCAGGAATTAACATGTCGTGGGGGCCATCCCTCCGTGCATATCCAAATTGTCTCAAAGCTAGGCAAGGGTTGTAGGTGATACCTCCTCTAATTCCAAGTAAAGGAACATTAGGAAGTTCTCCGCAACGATCGACGATGATGACATTTTCTCTGGACCGAGAACACCAATGTACATCAGAGTGAGTGAGAGTCATCAATCGTTGTGACCACCTTAAACCCTGCTCATTCTTCAAAACTGATTGCGGAAGGTGCGAAATAAACCACCTTGCAAGGAGAGGAGTACAGCACATGAGAACACCCCTCTTTCTCATTGTTCGTGTGTAAAATGAGTGAAGAATGTCCCCAAGCAATGTTGGTATTGGATTTCTGGACAAGAAGATTTTGACGGCGTTGACATCTACCAATTGGTCAGGATTTGGGAACAAGACCAACCCATAGATAAGGAGTGCCACAATCTCTTCAAAGGCTTGTAGGTCTAATGAATTCCAACATTCTTGTGCCTTCTCAAACAAGAATTTTGCTAAGAATCCCTTGATGCCGCTTCTGGTTTCCCAATGCCCCTTGATGTCGGAGGGTTGTAGATGTAATGCTCGAGCAACATCTTCCGGCTTTGGTTCCTTTTCCGTACCGTTGAAGGGTAGTTGATTAAGGATACGAATTCTCAGGAGTTGAGAAAACTCCTCCAAAGTGGGCACCAATTGGTAATCAGGGAAAGTGAAACAGTGGTGAAGAGGGTCAAAGAACTGAAATAGCACTTTCATCATGTCTTCTTCAATGTTGGTGCCGACTAAGTTGAGCAGTCTACCATGTCTTTCACTGAAGGATGAGTTTTCCGGAATTCTTGAGGTGAGCTCCTTGAGTTGAGGAGAGATTCTCACAAGGTTGACTTAGATGGTTTTTCTGCGAGGAATTTCCATGACCTACAAAACGAGAACAAAGATGAAGATCCAAACCCTTGAGATGGTTAGTGAATGCATATGATGCTTCATGATGTTTATGATGTATGCACAAAACATATGTACAAGCAAATCACACCAAACCCTAGTTTCAGGCTTGCATGGGGTTTCACAGGTAAGTACCTTCTTGAGTGTAGTTGGCTTAAAAACCTGTCCTATAAATAGTAACCGGGTTCTAAGGAGCTCAATATCACTGGATTATTTTCATTGTTCATTGTTTTGGTTTAGCCACTTAACTAGCGACCAAAATATTCCAAGAAAACAACCCTCAATGAGTGTAGTATCGAGTATCTACCAACTTCGGACTGCACCAAAGCCGGTCATCTCACTACTCCTAATAAAAGGCCAAGATGGTCAAGTAAGGTTCTAGGTCATTAGTGCTTAGTGACATCACTCAGCGGCCCCGTACTCTCCTTGATTGAACTCAAGGGTTACCGGTACTCACAAATATGTCGCACTAATATAGCTATTACTTCGACCGTGTCGGTATACCCCGCACAGTTTCCACAACGTATTGCTATCTATGAATGTTTCCCAAATCCGGGTATAGGATTTCAAGCCCAAACAAGAGAACCATAAGAGGTAAAGCAAGCAAAGCAAACAAATAATCATGCAAGAAGGTGATCTAAAAAGCCCTAAGGTAACCCCACTCAAATTATCAGTCCCTAGTAGAGTCGCCAGTTCTGTGATACGGTGGGAGAACTGACTAGTGTTTTTGCGTTCGTATTCGCACTTGTGCGGTTGAGCAAGAGTCGCCACCGACTTTTTATTTTATCCTAAAGGAAAGGTTAAAAAAGCACAGCAAAAACCTTTTGAGATATTTCGTGGGTTCGGGGGGTAGATTATGAAAAGGGAAGGTATTAGCACCCTTTTCATCCATGGTTATCCATGGGCTCTTAGTTACTTGGTTTTTTAGATCACTTGCCTTGATTTTCGATTGCTTGAAAATGGTGTGTATGTGTGTGTGTTTTTGAAAATGTTTTTGAAGAAGATGCCTTGTCTTAGGCTAACCTTGTAACAATTCTTTACTCGAATATTTTACAAAGGCGTGTATCTTTTCGAAAAGATGTTTCAAAATGTTTTGAGAGTTTGTTTGAAAGTGTTGTGGATTGTGGTTTTTGAAAAGAAAGCAAGTGTTTTTGCAAATTGATCTCAAGTAACTAAGAGTTTTGTCTACCCTATTGTACTCAAAGGTTTTTGTTATGTTTTAACCCCTTTTTAACAATTTTGTTCCACCATTGAGTTTGATGGACAATCTTGCGTTTAGGAAGTTTATTCGGGACGGGCGCGGGTCATCGTATGGACCATGAATGCAATGGTGCCAAGTGTCTTTGGCAATTTGCTTTGAAGGGACTTGATCATTCCGTTTAGGCAACATTTTGAGGGACTTATGATCATTTGAATTTGTTTTGCCAAAGATACTCGACGTGCAAGCATGGCCCATTTTGGAAGGCAACATGTGGGATTACCCTAGAGGGTGCAAGTGTGATTGTGTATTGATTTCATGTATTTGTCTTGTATTAGATTATCTAGCGTTTGATTTTATGTACATGTAAACCCTAGGTCTAATCATGGTATAATTGAAAGCGGTAAATTGCGAAAATGTAAAATCTACGCTATTACAGAATAAGCGTCCGGGAGTGGGGGTACAAATTTATGAATAGGGATGAGACTTAGGATCATAGTGTCCAATAAATTAACCAAATCGAACCAATCCAGTGTAAATGAGTATCAACATAAGCAAATGTATAATGTATCAAAATGCAAGTATATTGTGTAAGTGTACGTGCATATGTGTATTTATATATGTAATTATTTACATGTGCGACAATGTGGAATTAATGTGTATTAAGGTATTGTTTTAACCTAAAGAAAAATGTTTATTTAATCAATTAGTGACTTTGTATTTTCTTGATATGTATAAAAAGAAAATGTCTTAATTGAAAGTTTTTGGTTCTAATTAAATTATGTATTAAAATGATGTTTTGAGAAAAGAAAATATTTCTAAGTTTTAATTATAAAAGGTATTATGTAAAAAATATTTTAATTGAAAGAATAAAAAGGGGTATTTTCAATTTGAATTACATGGTATAATAAAAAAAAGGGTTCTATTTGTATGTACAAAATAATTTAATTAAATGTATTAGAGTTATGTATATATAGAAATGTGTTTTTAAGTATTTTTATATTAAAGTACTATTGCCATACTTTATATTTTTATTTAATTATGTTTGTATAAAAATAATATTATTAGTGTAATAATAGGATGCAATTAGTATTAGGTAAGTAAAAAAAAGGTTAATAAGATGTTAGAAGATGTTTTGAAACGAATGGGCTTGGGCATTCAGAATGGGCAAGGCCCACATTTGGGCAAAGGTTTTTTCGTTAGGGTTTCGTTGATTTGCTTTCAGTAGATCATGCGCTTAGGTTTTGGGACATCGGCGGCATTCGTTCGTTCGTCCTCTTCTTTGTCTTCCTGAGCGATACCCTCCACCACAGAGCCACCAGCATCCATGTCTTCTTCCCTCTGACGACAGTATTAGGGCGCTCGACCTAAGGTACCATTCGCTTTCTTATTTCGTTAGGGTTTTTTAGTTCTTGCATGCTTATGGCTTTCTTCTTATTTGATTAAGTTTTTTGGCTTGATTTATGTAACGAGGATGAAGAGGGAGATGTTTTACCTTGACTGAGAAGAGGGAGAAAATGGAGGTGCTTAGGAGGCTTCGACAGTGGAGGAAGATTTGCGCGATGAGGGCTTTATCTGGTATCTTGTATATTTCTTTAAGCTTTATGATGATTTGAACTGAGAGCTTGATACACGTCTTTTCTTCTTCTCCTTTTTGCCACTGTATGCTTGTTTACGATGCCTTTGGACGCTTCCGTGACTTTCTTCTTCTCTTTCGCCTCGACTTTGCCCCTTTGAAAATTGTTTGAGCTTGATAGCTTTTTTTTGCCTTGAGATGAATGTGCTTTTGAACTTTACCCTATGATGAACTTCTGAGGGTTTTTTGTTGCCCTGAATATGCTATGGTTGAAACAGTTTTGTTGTTTTGATTAGCTTTTCTGAGTTGCCTTGTTGCCTTTGAATGATTTGCCTCTTGATTGTTGAGCTTGCCCAATGATGTTTTTTACTGAGGGCTTTATGCTGCCTTTGTTGAATGCCTGGGTTGCTTTTGAATATTGGTTTTGAATGTTTAAGGCTTGAACTGGACAGGTTTCAGAGTTATGTGTTTGGCTGGAGGTTTCTAGTCATTGACAGGCATGGTGGTATTATCTGGTTTTTTATGTTTAGGCCACATGATGCTGAGGTGAGCTTGAGTTTGGGATGTTCACAGGTTTTTAGTTTTAGTGAGGCTTTAGGCAGTATGAGGCTTTGGCTTATTTTCTGTTTCAGGTTTGGACAGGATGAGGCTTGACAGGTTTTATACTGGTTTAGCAGGTATAATGGCTGATGCAGGTATTGTTTGTTATGGTTTAGGCCAGGTTTTTGTTTGACAGTAGGGTGAGTTTGCTTCAGGCAGGGTTGTCCTTAAGGCTTGGACTTGGTTTTACTGGTTTAGGCAGGTGCAGACTTGGCCTTGACAGGTTATGAGGTTTTGATGGTTTAAGCGGGTTTGGTTTTTTGACAGTAGGTAATGGTTTTTTAGGCCATTGCAGGTTAGGTGTTTGCTTCTTGTGATATTGGCATTATGGCTCAATCTGGTTTTCTGAAGCTTTTGTTGTGATTATCTCAATGGTCTTTTCTTTTTCTTTTTGGGAGTTTATGCAGTTAGTCTCTATATATTTTTTTTCTGCTATCCCTGCTGTTGCAATTTTATATTTGTTTCTTTTGTCTTCCAACCTCTTGGTCTCTTGGCGCCTAAGACTTTTTTTTGAACATCTCAAACTTTGGCATCTTTTCTTGGACCAAGTTACTGGGCAGACTTGCAAGGTTTTTGGCATTTTTCTGTTTTGGTGATTATTTCTGCTGTGTACTTCTGTCTAATTTGAGTAGCACTGATATAATGCTTCTTTTAGCGTTTTGCCTTACTGTCTTATTGCAGTTTTATTTTCTGTATTTTCCTTATGCCTAAAGCCAAACAGTAAGCCCACACTTCTCCTCTTTTCTTTCTCTCTCTTTGGTACACTTCAAAGAATATTAAAATGTTTTCCTTGTGTACTTTCTGAAAAGGCTACTTGTTGGGAAATGATGAAAGAAAATTTGGCTTGCATAAAGACTTCCTCTGCATATTTTATCTTTTCTTTGACAGCTTTGTGCAATAACCTGTACCCTTTGGCATTTGACAGCAAGTTTGACACTTTGCATTTTGACATAAAGTTGCAAATTGGATTTTTTTCAGTTGGGTTTGAACTGTGCAGTTTGCTTGAGATTTTTGAATTTATGTAGTTTGGCACTTTGCATTTTTCCTCAACTTTGCATTCATGATCAAATAAAATTCTTCCCTCTTTGTGAACCGGGAGAAATCCCGTGATTTGCAGAGAGGGTTAACTGATCCCAATCAGTGGCCTTTAATGATGACTGCGATTTTATCTGTCTTTTCAGTTCAACTTAACTGTTATTTGACTTTTCTCTTTTCTTTTGCAGATGAAAAAAAATGGAGCACCGGAGCGAGGGGTAGCGGATGAAGATTTGAAGATTAGAAAAATAATTAGGATAATCTTTTATTTAGCTTTAAATAAATGTAATATTATTTTTGTCAATATTTTGTAAACAAAAACAATTATACAAATGACTTAAAGATAAATAAAAAAAACCTTTTCATTTAATTAATTCTTCTCTTCTTTAATTGTTTATTTATTATTTATAGTTCTTTAAATTAAAATAAATTGAAAATAAATTCCAACTCATTTAATCTTTAGAATAACAAATAATTAACTAAACAATATTTCAGTACTGATCCATTAATTAAACTTGACGCTTCCAATGTTCAAAGCGAAATAACAGTTAATCACAACAATTGATCAGACGCATTCCCTCTTTTCACTGATTTTTAACAAACACTGTAATTCCAAACTGCGTATATCTTTTGACTGGTGAATTCAAACCAACTGCCTTCTTTTACTGATTAAATCAAAACAAAGCGAATTCAACCCGAATCTTGGAATAACTTGCAAAGTGCTGTGGAATTTAAATCCTTCTGAGAATATGCCCACAAAAAACCTTAATTCCTGATTAAATGCCAAAGAGCATTCTCCTGATCAAAATTGAGCCAGAATCAACCAAAACCCTAAGCCAACTGTGTGAGAAAATCCAGAGCCCTGAAAAATCAATGAAACCCTAATTTTTGTTTGACTGACGAGAAAAGTCCGTTTGTCCGATTCTTGAGCCAGTTTGAAAAGTCAGGAAATGCCTGAAGCTGAGATTTCTTGTGAAAAAAAAATGCGAGGGCAAATTTTGGGGTACAACACAATGGAATTCACCCAAGATGGCCAGGCTGAGTTCTTCTACTATCCCTACAAGATTCATCCCTTGAAGTGACTAGTTCAAATTATAAGACTTTTGTTCATTAGATTTTTCAAGTTGTAATTTTCTTTTGAATTGTTCAAACAATTATTGTCATAGCAAACATTATTACTTTATCAATGCATCGCATACGTCTGTTTTGAATCAATGTATTTGCATTCGTTATATGCAAACTGTTTTCATATTTTTATGATGATCAACTTTTGGTTGAAAATTCTAAGCCTCTTGAGGGAGGATGACGAAAATGATACTATAATCTACAGTATGCTTTTGAACCGACCCCGCTAATGAGGTACAAGCATTGCTTCCAATCCTAAACACTGGAGTTATAAGGTAGATAATCCCTCGTCAACCCCTTTGAGCCAAAGAAGTAGGAGTTTTTCTTTTCGAAAATTAAAACCCTTAATCATAACCTGGGGCAGGGTAGTTCTCTCAGCTGATCCAGGTGCACAATGAATGGCACCAAAGGAGTCCTTCCAAAACAAAAGACAATGATGCTTCCGAATAATCATAAATACAGGTAGTCATTATCTCTCAAAATCAAGAGCCCAACAAGTCAAAACCTATGAAGGAGACTTACAAAAACGGGGGCATCCCGCTGACTGTAATCCTAAAAGAACCAGTTCAGGCAAAAACAGGGATAACACAATAAAAAAGAGAGAGGTCCAACGAACCCTCAACAAAAAGAAACGACTGCCTATTCAAAATAAACTGTCAATATCCGAACCATCACCAGAATATCAGGACAAAGACTCAAACAAAGTCTAATGCATGATCAGCTGAGTTTAGGTTTGAAGAACATCACGAAGAGCGGGTGGGTACAAATAAAATTTGAGCCTTTATCCTTTGTTTCTTAAACCGTGAACCAGGCCACGCTACAACCCTTAAAAGTCCTAGCTGAAGCATGGGTTAGTTCGAAAGCATACTGTTACGAAAGGTATCCTGACTCCTTAAGGCTTGCGGTAAAATAATGAGTTGACATCACGTTTTACAAAATTCATTTGTTTTACAAAACCACATTTTCAAAAACTTCAAGACAGACATGAGCTTTGCATTTTAATATAACATTGCTTGCATATGACTATTTGTTTGAACAACATAGAAGTTCGCACGACGAATGTCTAATGAACAAAAGCACCTCCAATCAAGGGGCATGGCATGATCATTGTCCATCATCTGGGGCAGTTAAGTCAAGATTCGGAGAATCTCTCAAAAGGCCAACCAACTTGGGGCAAATCTCCATCTGGATCACTTGGAGCATTGGACGATCAAACGAAGATCTTCTGGAGGTATGACTGATGGGGTTTAATCTGTAACGTATAGCCTAAATGTAGTACTGCAAGTGTACAGCCTATCGAAGTAATATATAAGATTATCGAACCACAGAGACCAATTGTCAATCTATCAACTCTATTGCTAAGGTGCTTATCTAAGGCGAACAAGAATATTGATGTGAGTGCAGTGCACAAAGTAAATGAGCGAGGTAAATAACAGTTTAAAAGACAGGTTGGAATGTAAATCATGTAATCAGATATTGGTCTGGTCATGCGTAGATAAAACTACTTATGGGGCAGTATTTTCTATTGATAGTAAAGAATCAATTTAACGGGAACTTGTAGCTTTTGACTACTAAGAACCGAGTTTACTCTTTAAATTAAATTCCTTTATTGTCACATATAAAGGGTGCCTTCCGCGTTAAAGAGGTAAACCTATTTTTAAGAAATTGATAGTTTTGACTTAACAGAAAAGTGATTTTACTTGGAAAGATTAACTTAAAGAGACTTTTGGCTTTCGACCAAGAGTCAGATTTCAAAGCTACAAACGCGTCCGAAAATAGTTTCAAAATCGTTTTCTAAAAAGGTCAATGATTCCTATTTAACCAATCAACGGCTTTCGCTCTTTTTGTTTGGTTAAATAATAATCAAGTCGTATCATTAGTTTGGACGGCTTTCGATCTTACCCAATAAACATTTAAACACAATTGACTTAAGTTAGAAGCAAAACATCCCCAGAGTATTTTCACTAGCATGATAATTGGAACACGACCATGATGACAATCATTAAATCCTAACCTTTATAGTTTAGCCAGACATAATAAGTGCAACTCTATAAAACGTGTAGACTATGGTAAGAGCATTTAAAGTTTATAAAACGTGTAGACTATGGTAAGAGCATTTAAAGTCTATAAAACGTGTAGACTATGGTAAGAGCATTTAAAGTCTATAAAACGTGTAGACTATGGTATGAGCATTTAAAGTCTATAAAACGTGTAGACTATGGTAAGAGCAATTAAATAAAGAAATGCAATAAAATAGAACCTTGCTCCGGTCGGAGACTTGAATCTGATACAAATCTACGGAAAGGTAAGGCTGGTATGATGAACTTCAACCAAAGTGCTCCAAGACTCGATTACAACTCAATCTACACCGCAATAACTCCCCGATGTGAAGAGATTATCACTTTACAGAAACTGATAGTATATGGCTTAAGATTGTACTAAGCTTGGATGAAACTAAAGAATGAGAATCGAAAACTATTTATAGAGGATCTTTGAGGTGCGTAAGGACCAGCATGCCCCTTAACTTCTTTTGAGCGGGAAGCTTGTTGTGAAGGCCGCGGGCGCGGTGGGGGTGGCCGCGGGCGCGGTGCATGGAACTGCCACATCATGGGAACGTGGCAGTTGATCTCTGGGTGAAAGTGGGCCACGTCATCGCGTTCCCTGTAGCCAGCGCGGCGCTCAACGCCATAAGTGCAGAATATCTTGAAAAACCCTAATTTCTTGGCGTTTTGGCTCGTTTCTTCACAGAAGGCTCTGAAATGACAAGAATCCTGAAAACAAAGGAAAAAGGAACATAATACGAGAAAATGACAATAAAAACTAAGGAAAACATGTGATATTTGAGTCAGAAACATAGTGTGATTTAGTGCGATCAAATCCTCCCACGCTTAGACCTTTGCTTGTCCTCAAGCAACAACTCTTAGAAGTAGATGAAAGAAAATTATGGTGTATACAGGTTTTGGGCAAAGAGGGCTTCTAAGTCCGAGTAAGGGTGTGTTGTCAGGCACTAACTATCTGAATCAAGGGTATCGTAATTACACTACTCGCAGAAATGCGGACATAAACCTCATAAGTATACAGATCGATCCTAATATCCTTACTATGCTAAGACTTTCCTTTTTTACGAGGTCCTTTTTCATTCAGGCGCAATCACATTAAGCCCGTTATCCGTACATACTCATGGTGTAGTGACCGGTTAGTGACTCTGATCTTAAGTGATGGGATTCTGGTACAAGAGTTGGTTTAATCCCTTTTTATTTTACCCATTTGCAGTTACGGGGGATCGGACCGTAGTCCGCCCTACCAAGTTCAGCACCAGATACCTCTGAACCAACTACAACAGATATGCCTTATATATTTTTTCTTTGCTTTTGTTAGTGCTTACAACTTTCTTGAGTTGAGTAATCTTTGTGAGGATCACCCAACTCGTAGTCGTATTCATACTTTATTTTATAACTTTTAAGGCAAAATAGAGATCATCCACTTATATTCATCGATCCCACACTTAGAGCATGCTTAGGCCGGAGCTGACTGCTAAGATAAACTACTTGAAGACCTATTTGTACAGTTTTATTCAAAATCATAGCATATTGGGGAGAAAGGATCTAATCTAAATATTCAAAAAGGCTTATGGTGTAAAAATGATAACGAATTATTCAAAAAGTGAGTGTCTGAGAAATAGACCCTATCTAGGACCTGTCTCATAGCCCAAATCCTTAAAAACAACCATAAATCTTTGAAAAAGAAAAATTTTGTAAGGCTAAAAGGTGGGGGAAATGAAAGGGTACACTACGCAGAAAGACTCGCCTATCACATGCATTTTATTAACTACGAATATATAAAAAAAGGAAAAATGCGGAAGGGAAATAAAAGCAGGAAAAACGGAAAATAAAAGCGAAAAATAAAAGCGAAAACGGGAAATAAAAGCGATAAATACTCCTCCCACACTTAAATCAGACATTGTCCTCAATGTTCCAAAATAAGGTAGGAGGAGGTACCTGAAAACACTAGTGGGGGCCACTAGGACCTTCACCATCCTGGTTGGTACGACCGGAACGGCGGCTACGACTGCGACGGCGGCTATCTCGGTCCAAAACAAGCTGCTCCAGTCTCTCTGACAAGGCGGCATTTGCCGCTTGTAGCTCTTGGGTCCTACCAATGAGGGTGCCTTGGGTTGCCTCCATCAATTGGAAGTGACGAGCGTATGTGGTCTGGTGTAGGTGCTGTTCTCTCTGGAAAGCCAGCTGACTTTCCATAATAGTGCGCAGAGAGCTAGCATTTTGTTCTTGGGACGCTTGCATGAAGGCCATGTTATCGATCGCCTGTTGCTGCAAGGTAGCAAGGAGTGTGTCCCTCTGGGCCTCTCGGGCCATATGCTCACGCCACATGTCCTCAGTGACATGGAAACTAGGAGCTGTACCTGCATGTGGGTTAGAGGTAGATGGTGTCGTGTGTGGTGGTGAAAAATGGGGTGGTTCCTCTGTTTGGAAATCGTACTCATCATCAGTGTTGTTACCCTCATTTAAAGGTAGATTTGGGGGCAACGGACCAATAAAAGCAGGAGCGTTGAGATCGTAGGTCCAGTTACGCTCAAATCTAATATCAGTACGACGGGTGCAAGGAATAACAACACTGGGTACAGCAGCACCTCCAACCATGAGGAAGTAACCACCTTCCTTCCTCGTCTTGCATAAACGCATATCCTTGAAAAATTTAAGATTTGCAATCCGAGGAGGAAGTGTCTCAAGGGTGGCAAGTTCCGTATCCAATCCTATGGCACGGGGAATAGTGGTAATCAGTCCACCAAAGGAAATCGGCCCACCTTTTCTTAAAACATGGTGCATATGGGCAATCATGAATGGGACGGGATTAACTTTGGTGTCTGTGAGGCAGCTCTGCATGATAATTAATTCTTTAGCATTCACCTTGTTTGGGTTTTCCCGAGCAAAGATGGTGGATGCTAAAAGAAATCTAAAGACACGAAGGGCAGGATTGTGGATGTGAGAAGCAAGCAGGCCATCAAAAGATGTGGCATTTTGTTTAGTAATTCTGGCCCAAAATGCTTCAAATGCCCAATCCGTGTCTAAAGGTGCTTCACAAATGGCACCATCCCCATAAGGCCATCCTAACATGGCGGCTAGATCGTCAGTGGAGTAGTCATATTCAACATTAAACATTCTAAATTTGACTCCACCTACGGTGCTAGCAGTGTTAGGAGAGACGTTATAAATTAAAGAACTTAAAAATTCGAACGTCAGCCTAGGGTAGGTCGGTGCTTGAGTAGCAAAAATATCATGCATGCCTATTTTATCGAGAAGGAAGAATACACTATGGTATATACCTAATGAATATAGACAGTTTTCATCGATATACCTGGTAGGGTGTATTGGTGTTGTCAGCAATTTTTCAAGCCGCTTTAGTTGCCTTTCTCCGACTTGACCACCACGCAAAATGTAACCGTGAAACTCCATAGGATTTTCTTGTGGATGAATAAAGAGAAGGAATGGGATGTAGAAGTAATGAAGGTGTGAGGAAGAAAATGAAATAGTGGGGGTATTTATAGGAAGGGAAGAAAAATGGTGGTTGTAAATATTTATGATGGGAATAATGGAAATAAATGTAGTGGGTTGATATAGGTAATAAAGGAAGTTATGGTGGGTAAAAAATGGAAGAAAATGGGATTGGAAATGGAAAAAGTGGTAAAATGGGGGGAAAACGAGCAACTAGCCGTTAGGTGACCGTTGCGTCACCGCGGGCGCGGCAGGGCC
The DNA here is from genome assembly GCA_948472305.1 of Vicia faba. Lineage (NCBI taxonomy): Eukaryota > Viridiplantae > Streptophyta > Magnoliopsida > Fabales > Fabaceae > Vicia > Vicia faba. The sequence goes on along the minus strand of OX451740.1, from coordinate 733,997,280 downwards.
TACTGCGGGCGCGGTGAGGTCGAGGTCAGTTGGGCTGGCTTGGCTTCCTTTCCATTGGGCTTTTCCTTCCTTGCCATTAGCTTCAATTTTTGGAGGTGTACCTATTTTTCTTATGAATGTGCATATATGTATGTGAATACATATATACATGTATATTTATTTTATTTTTATATTAAAATTATGGTGACCAGAAAAAAACAAAAACATTAGTAAATAAATGAAACACATGCATATATATATATATATATATATATATATATATATATATATATATATATATATATATATATATATATATATATATATATATATATATATATATATATATATATATATATATATATATATATATATATATATATATATATATATATATATATATATATATATAGGTACGGACATCGGGTCACCAAAATAATTATTAACAACGCAGGAAATAGATAATGCAAATAAAAAAATGAGTCTGAAAAAGGAAATCAACATAATACTAATAATACTGGAACTAGATGTCTTGTGAATAATACAGATCTATTGCCAACCGGTAGGATGCTCTGTAGGAGTGCCTGGGCCACGCAGCTCAGTCAGCTGGCGTCGAATCTCTGCCACCTCGTGAGCTAATTCATCTAACTCACCAGCAAAGGTAACATCATTCACTTCCAACTGCAAATGAAGGTCAGCCACCTCATTGCGGAGAGTGGTTATCTCAGTGCGCAAAGCAGTCAATAGAGTGCGAATATCAGGTTCCTGCAAGCTGAGGTTATTAGTAAGAACAATAGTGTGTGTAACCTCGGGTCGGGATGTGTGATCTGGAGTGGAGTCCTCGGGAGCAGGAGTGTAGTCTTGAGTGGGATCTTCGGAAGCAGGAGTGTATTCTGGAGTGAGATCTTCAGAAGCAGGAGTGTATTCTGGAGTGTACTCTGATATCTCACCCCAACCTTCTACAGAATAGTTCCAATTAGCAGAGTTGGAAATACAAGTCATCTGAGGGTCTGGCATTGTGAAGGTGTAAACTGTCTGGTCATTGATGAGCAATCTGTACCGATATGGGTGGAAAGAGGCCCTCCTCATGAGCCCACGATCCATGCAAAAATCTAAATCCAGGAAGGTATATCCGCAGTATGGGGTCAGCTGTGTTATCATACTATCCAAACCCAAAGCAGAAGCTATCTGTGTCACATTCCCTCCGGAATGAATGAGTCCTACAGCGGATCGAGCAGTATGCTCGAGGCTCTCTATCAGAAAACCTCCACTAGCTATAGGTCTGGACTGACTGGCACAGTACAGGAAAAGGATCTCCTCAGCGGTGACTAAGTGGTCACAGTAACTCCTCCCAAAGAAAGTGTGGCACAGAATCATCTCGAAGTATCGGAAAGCTGGGTTATGGATCTTTCGGGACAGCTGGGTAGAGGGGTCAAGGCTGGCTCTATCAGTAATGTCCTGCCAAAATTTATCAATATCTCTGTCCATGTAGTAACTCAATGGAAACTCAGTGATAGCGGTCGGTCCAGTTTGGAAACCAAGCAAATTCCCAAATTCTTTGGTAGTCAGGATATACTCGGTACCAAACAATCTGAAACTTAGGCAACCTCGCTCATCTCCTTCACCCACTCGTGGGTTATAATCCATAGAGCTAAGAAACTCCAGAGTAAGGTTTCTGTAGGTTTTATGGACATCATCAGCATAAGAATCCCAGCCAAGTTGGTTGCACAGATACCTAATACTTGGCTCAATCCCGAGTGCCTCCATGCAGCTCTGATCGGGGTACCTAGTGGGTACCATAGGTCTAGCAGATAAGGTAGCAAATCGGGCTTTTTGTGCTTCATCTCTAAAAATCACAACCATACCATCGGGGTAATGCATCCTGAAAATATAAACATAAGAAATTAGTCCAGATAAAATATATAAATTACTAAAATAAAATAAAGAATAAACCATGGGTTGCCTCCCATGCAGCGCTTGTTTAACGTCGTTAGCTTGACGATTAGATCTTACTTTATGTGGGTATTGGTGGGTCTATAAGAATATGACTAGAGTAGTCGACAGGCAAATCGCCTCCTTTGTAGAGCTTCAGTCTTTGTCCATTTACCACAAATGGAGCGCATGAATTGTTTTTGATTTCTACTGCTCCAGACTTTCGAACTTTTGACACTTCAAATGGACCTGTCCATCTTGAACGAAGCTTACCAGGAAAAAGTCGTAACCTTGAGTTAAATAGGAGAACAGGATCACCAATGTTGAAATCTTTCTTGATGATTTTTTTATCATGCCACATCTTGGTTCTTTCCTTATATATGATGGCATTCTCATAGGCATTCAGGCGAAGCTCTTCTAGCTTGTGAATGTCCAGGATACGTTTTTCTTCGGCTTTTAGGTAATCTAGATTCAAGGATTTAATGGCCCAATAGGCTTTATGTTCTAGTTCGAAGGGTAAATGACAGGACTTTCCATAAACCAACTGATAAGGAGTTGTTCCAATAGAGGTTTTATAAGCCGTTCTATAGGCCCATAGGGCGTCTTTAAGTTTTCCGGACCAGTCTTTTCTGGATAGTGATACGGTTTTTTCTAGGATCTGCTTAATCTCCCTATTCGATACTTCTACTTGGCCACTGGTTTGCGGGTGATATGGTGATGCTACTCTATGTTTTACTCCGTATTTGCTTAGAAGCTTGTCAAATATCTTAGATATAAAATGCGATCCTCCATCACTTATGACTAACCTCGGGGTTCCAAACCTAGGAAAAATAATATTCTTAAACAGTTTGATAACTACCTTGGTGTCGTTTGTGGGTGATGCAACAGCTTCGATCCACTTTGAGACATAATCGACAGCTACTAGGATATACTTGTTACCCATTGAGGAAGGAAAAGGTCCCATGAAATCTATACCCCAGACATCAAATATTTCCACTTCTTGAATGTTACTTAAAGGCATTTCATCACGTCTTGAGATGTTCCCAGTGCGTTGGCATCGGTCACATTTTGTAATGTAAGTGTGGACATCGCGCCATACAGTAGGCCAATAAAAACCTGCTTGAAATATTTTGGCGCATGTTTTAGACGTGCTTGCATGTCCACCATAAGGTGAAGCATGACAATGTTTAATGACGTTGCCTACTTCTTCTTCCGGCACACATCGTCTGAATATATTATCTATTCCTCTTTTGAATAGGAGGGGTTCATCCCAAAAGAAGTGTTTAACATCTCTAAAAAACTTCTTCTTCTGTTGGTAGCTTAAATCAGGGGGTATGATATCAGCGGCTAGATAATTCACAATATCTGCGTACCATGGTATGTTGTTCATGGTTGAGATTTCCTCATAGGTCTCTTCTTCAGTTGAGTTTATCCCAGCTATTAATCTTTCATAAGTAGAGTGATCGTCTATAGGTATAAGTTCAGGCTTAAGGTGTTCTAACCTAGAGAGATGATCAGCTACTAAGTTTTCAGCTCCTTTTTTATCCTTAATATCCAAGTCAAATTCTTGGAGTAAAAGTACCCATCTGAGCAATCTAGGTTTAGCATCTTTCTTACTTAACAAGTACCGGATTGCTGCATGATCTGTGTATACTATATTTTTGCTCCCACCAAATAAGATCGAAATTTATCAATAGCAAAAACTACGGCTAGTAATTCTTTTTCTGTGGTGGTATAATTTAGCTGGGCAGCGTCTAGTGTTCTACTAGCGTAGTAAATTGCATGCAGTTTCTTGTCTTTTCTTTGCCCTAGTACAGCTCCTACAGCGAAATCACTGGCATCGCACATGATTTCAAAGGGTTGTGTCCAATCAGGTGGTCTTATGATAGGTGCTGAAATAAGAGCTTGCTTTAAAACTTCAAAGGCTTCAAGACATTTTTGGTCGAATTCAAACTCGACATCCTTCATCAATAAGTTAGTTAAAGGTTTTGTTATTGCGGAAAAATTCTTGATGAAACGTCGGTAGAACCCGGCATGTCCTAGGAAACTTCTTATTTCCCTAACGGTCTTAGGTGGGTTTAAGTTTTCTATAACTTCTATCTTGGCCTTATCGACTTCTATACCTCTTTCAGAAATAATGTGTCCCAAGACTATCCCTTCATTTACCATAAAGTGGCACTTTTCCCAATTCAACACAAGGTTTACTTCCACACATCTTTTTAAGATTTTCTCCAAGTTCGAGAGGCAGTTTTTGAAATCAAACCCACACACTGAAAAATCATCCATAAATACTTCCATAATTCCATCTAGGTAGTCTGCGAAAATTGACATCATACAACGTTGGAAAGTGGCAGGTGCATTACAGAGTCCAAAGGGCATTCGTCTATAAGCGAATGTTCCATAAGGGCAGGTAAATGTGGTTTTTTCTTGGTCCTCTGGGTGAATAGGGATTTGGAAAAACCCCGAATACCCATCAAGATAGCAGAAACATGAGTGTCTTGCTAGACGTTCAAGCATCTGATCTATAAATGGGAGAGGAAAATGGTCTTTTCTCGTTGCCTTATTCAACTTTCTGTAGTCAATACACATACGCCATCCTCCTTCTGTTCGTTTTGCCACATGCTCACCTTTCTCATTTTTCAGAACAGTGATACCTCCTTTCTTGGGTACCACATGGACTGGGCTTACCCATTCACTATCCGAAATTTGGTATATGATACCAGCTTCTAATAACTTAAGAACTTCTTTCTTGACTACATCACTCATGATAGGGTTTATTCTTCTTTGATGTTCTCTTGAGGGTTTTGAATCTTCTTCTAGCATAATCCGATGCATGCATACGGATGGGCTTATACCTCTTAAATCTGAAACTTTATACCCTAAAGCTGAGGGATATTTTCGCAAGGTATCTAAGAGTTGATTTGTTTCTATTTGGTTTAGAGCGGCGCTAATTATAACAGGTCTATTCATCTCCTCATCCAAAAACTCATATCTTAGATTCTTGGGTAGTTCCTTAAGTTCTATAGTGGTTTTCTCAGCACGCGGCATAAGGTCATGGGTAAGAGCTAAGCATTCGAAAAGGTTGTCGTCAATGTACGGTTCGATACTCTCAAATCCGTCATCCTCTAAAATAGGGGTTGATGGTAATTTGATTAAAAATTTGTTTTGTTCGAGCTCATTTACACATTCATCAATGATGTCGATGGCATAACACGCATCTCCTATCACTGGTGCCATTAGAAATTTTGATAAAATGAACTCAATCTTTTCATCTCCTACCTCGAAAGTCAGTTTCCCTTTCTTAACATCTATTATAGCTCCGGCGGTTGATAGGAAGGGTCTTCCTAAGAGGATTGGGATGTCTTCATCTTCTTTGATATCCATTACGACGAAGTCGGTCGGAATGTACAACTGACCAATCTTGACAGGTATGTCTTCTAAAATCCCCATGGGATATTTGACAGATCTATCAGCTAGTTGTAAGGACATCTTAGTAGGTTGAAGTTCTCCTAATTTTAACCTCTTACAGACGGCCAGAGGCATCAGACTTACGCTTGCTCCTAGGTCTAGAAATGCTTTGTCTATCATATGGTTACCCAGGATACAAGGGATAGAAAAACTTCCAGGGTCTTTATCTTTCTTGGCGAGTTTATTTTCGGATATAGAATGACATTCTAAAGGCTTGGGATCATCGAGTCGCCGTTTATTGGTCAAAATATCTTTCAGAAACTTAGCATATGATGGTATCTGGGTTATAGCTTCAGTAAAAGGAATCTCAACATGGAGTTTCTCTATTACCTTAATAAACTTTTGGTACTGGTTTTCTACTTTGGTGTTTTTCAGCCTCTGTGGGAACGGAATAGGTGGTTTATAAGGTTGTTGAGTGTTATTCCCTACTTCTGGTTTTGATTGCTTTTCTGGTTTCTCTGGTTCCTCTACCTGGTCTTTGGGCGTAGCATCTTCCATAGGTTTTTCTGATGTGCTTAAGTTGGGATTTCTAGGCCCTTCATAAGCAGTTCCACTTCTTAATGTGATAGAATTTGCTTGCCCTTTTGAATTTGTTTGAGTTTGTCCAGGAAATTGTCCTCCAGGTGCAACTTGTACAGAGGTGTTTTGTGCTACTTGGGAGATCTGAGTCTCAAGCATTTTGGTGTGGGTTATTATCTGGTCAAACTTGGTTGCCAGTTGAGTAACTAGTTCGTTCGTGTGAATGTGTTGGTTCATAAACTCCTTATTCTGCTGGGTTTGGGTCTGAATAAAGGTGTCTATGGTTTCTTTAAGATTTGGTCTTGGGGGCACTATTTGCATAGGTTGGTTTTGTTTTTGCGTTTGGAATCCTTGAGGTCTCGAAGGTCCGGGATTTTGGATAGGGTTATTGTTTTTGTAAGAGAAGTTGGGGTGGTTCCTCCATCCAGGATTGTAGGTATTCGAGAAAGGGTTCCCTTGGGTATAGTTAACTTGGTCTGAGCTAGATTCGTTCAAAAGGTTACAGTCAACGGTTTGGTGTCCTTGAGTTCCACAGAGTTCGCACTCCGATTTGATTGTTGCTACTGTGGTTGGGTTTTGAGACATGTTCTCGACTCTCAAAGCTAGGGCGTCCATCTTGGCATTAATCATGTCCATGCAACTTACCTCATGCTTTCCTCCATGGCTCTCCTTTTTCTCCACTGTCGCTCGTTCTAATCCCCACTGGGCGTGGTTTTGGGCCATGTCCTCTATTAGGGCACAAGCGTCAGGGTAAGGTTTGTTCATCAACGCTTCGCCAGCGGCAGCGTCTATGGACATCTTTGTGTTGTAATGGAGTCCATTATAGAAGGTATGTATGATTAACCATTGCTCCAGGCCATGGTGCGGACAAGCTCTTAAAAGTTCTTTATATCTCTCCCAGGCATCAAAAAGTGATTCGCCTTGGTTTTGGGTGAAACAAGTGATCAGGTTCCTAAGAACAGCGGTCTTGCTTGGTGGGAAATACCTTGCAAGAAAAGCTCTCCTAAGGTCTTCCCAAGTTGTTATTGAGTTAGTTGGAAGGGCGTCTAACCAGTCGTGAGCTTTACCTCTAAGGGAAAAAGGAAACAGTCTTAATCGGATAGCTTCGGGTGTTGCTCCGTTTGCCTTAAGGGTGTCAGCTAACTGGATAAATACCTTTAAGTGTTGATTCGGGTTCTCGGTAGCGAGACCAGCGAATTGGTTTTGTTGTACTAATTGTAATAAGGAGGGTTTTAGTTCAAAGTTGTTGGTAGTTATAGCAGGGTTTACTATACTAGAACTAGGTTCCTCGTTAGATGGTTGGGCGAATTCCTTGAGTGGTCTTTGGTTACGATCTTCTGCCATAGCTCTTCTTATCTTGCGAATAAAAAGACGGGCACGAGCGTAACGTTCAGGTTCTACTAAAGGATCTATTAGGTTGCCGGTGCTACGATTTCTTCGCATCTACCGGCTAGAATAGCCTTAGTCTAAACGGGATAACAATAGGGTACGAAATTTGACGAAGTTGGTCCCCGGCAACGGCGCCAAAAACTTGATGGGGTTTAATCTGTAACGTATAGCCTAAATGTAGTACTGCAAGTGTACAGCCTATCGAAGTAATATATAAGATTATCGAACCACAGAGACCAATTGTCAATCTATCAACTCTATTGCTAAGGTGCTTATCTAAGGCGAACAAGAATATTGATGTGAGTGCAGTGCACAAAGTAAATGAGCGAGGTAAATAACAGTTTAAAAGACAGGTTGGAATGTAAATCATGTAATCAGATATTGGTCCGGTCATGCGTAGATAAAACTACTTATGGGGCAGTATTTTCTATTGATAGTAAAGAATCAATTTAACGGGAACTTGTAGCTTTTGACTACTAAGAACCGAGTTTACTCTTTAAATTAAATTCCTTTATTGTCACATATAAAGGGTGCCTTCCGCGTTAAAGAGGTAAACCTATTTTTAAGAAATTGATAGTTTTGACTTAACAGAAAAGTGATTTTACTTGGAAAGATTAACTTAAAGAGACTTTTGGCTTTCGACCAAGAGTCAGATTTCAAAGCTACAAACGCGTCCGAAAATAGTTTCAAAATCGTTTTCTAAAAAGGTCAATGATTCCTATTTAACCAATAAATGGCTTTCGCTCTTTTTGTTTGGTTAAATAATAATCAAGTCGTATCATTAGTTTGGACAGCTTTCGATCTTACCCAATAAACATTTAAACACAATTGACTTAAGTTAGAAGCAAAACATCCCCAGAGTATTTTCACTAGCATGATAATTGGAACACGACCATGATGACAATCATTACATCCTAACCTTTATAGTTTAGCCAGACATAATAAGTGCAAGTCTATAAAACGTGTAGACTATGGTAAGAGCATTTAAAGTCTATAAAACGTGTAGACTATGGTAAGAGCATTTAAAGTCTATAAAACGTGTAGACTATGGTAAGAGCATTTAAAGTCAATAAAACGTGTAGACTATGGTAAGAGCATTTAAAGTCTATAAAACGTGTAGACTATGGTAAGAGCAATTAAATAAAGAAATGCAATAAAATAGAACCTTGCTCCGGTCGGAGACTTGAATCTGATACAAATCTACGGAAAGGTAAGGCTGGTATGATGAACTTCAACCAAAGTGCTCCAAGACTCGATTACAACTCAATCTACACCGCAATAACTCCCCGATGTGAAGAGATTATCACTTTACAGAAACTGATAGTATATGGCTTAAGATTGTACTAAGCTTGGATGAAACTAAAGAATGAGAATCGAAAACTATTTATAGAGGATCTTTGAGGTGCGTAAGGACCAGCATGCCCCTTAACTTCTTTTGAGCGGGAAGCTTGTTGTGAAGGCCGCGGGCGCGGTGCATGGAACTGCCACATCATGGGAACGTGGCAGTTGATCTCTGGGTGAAAGTGGGCCACGTCATCGCGTTCCCTGTAGCCAGCGCGGCGCTCAACGCCATAAGTGCAGAATATCTTGAAAAACCCTAATTTCTTGGCGTTTTGGCTCGTTTCTTCACAGAAGGCTCTGAAATGACAAGAATCCTGAAAACAAAGGAAAAAGGAACATAATACGAGAAAATGACAATAAAAACTAAGGAAAACATGTGATATTTGAGTCAGAAACATAGTGCGATTTAGTGCGATCAATGACAACACAATACTACTGACAGTGACAACTCCCTACATCCTGAGAGCACGGACATAGTCGAAAAAACACTACGCATAAGCAAAGACCCGCTAGGTTGATACACCTATGCAAAAATAAGGGATGAAATAAAAAAAATTTGTACACCCGACAAGTCGAAAACCTGAAAAGGCGGCTTGGGCAAAAATGGGTATCCCGGTGGACTGAAAACCCGAAAGGGCGGTCCAGGCAAAAGTTAGGGATCAAAGCGTACGACTATGTCCCGTCATCTTGTCACTTGCCTACCAGAAGAAGATTTGTCAAATCGGCAGTCCTCAAGCACCTCCACAGGTACCTTCTCCCACAGAAACAGGGGCAATAATGAGTTGTCCAAGCGGTCTAGTTGCTCTGTCCACCAAGGTACCAAGGTAGGTTCAGCGGAAGAACGTAACCAGAATACCTTCACTCCCCGCAGAGTAAGACAGATTTCAGCCATACTCTCTCCGAGCAGAGTTGGTCTCCCATCAGCCCTGAAAAGGCACAGTATCCTCCAGCAAGTCAGCGATACTCTCCCCAAGCAGAGTTAGCCTACAATCAGCCTTAAGGAAGATGGGTATCCCCAGAAAATCTCAATATTCCCCAGCGGAGTATACAAATGTTCCTAAGCAAGCATCCCCGACAGTCTTAATATAAGATTGTTCCCCGGCGGAATACAGACATCCAGCAGAGCCATTCCCCAGTACAGTCCAAAAGTCTCCCCAGGAGAGTTGAATCAATCTCCCCAGTAGGAAGCTTATCCCCAGTAGATTCTGGAAGCTTATCACCTGCAGAGTACGAACGCGTCTCCCCGGACTTTATTCAAAGGTTATTCCTCACCAGAGCTTATAACTGGGTTATCCTCAGCTAAAAACCACGGAAAGATCGTCCTCGGCGAAGTTCTTCCTATTCCCCAGCGGAGTTCATCAAATCTTCCAACAAAGCTCAACAATGGTATCCCCAGCAGAGTTCTCATCAAAAACCTCAGCGAAATATCTCTTCCCACAGAGTATTCCCCGCAGAGTAATCTCTTCGCCAAGTTTATTCCCCAACGGAGTCACCTTCTCCTACCGGTTTACTCTTGCAATCATCATCCCCAACGGAAATAAAAAGCTCTCCTCTTCAAACATCAGCCCAGGATTTAACTTCCCGGCATTCGTCAAGGATTTATTTTCCTAGACGAAAATACATTCATAAACATATCACATTTCATACATCCTGCTTACATACACAATGCATGCACATACGCATCATATCACACAATCTCATTTATTCTTGAGGACATCATGACATCATGCTTTTCATGCATCATGACATTGCATACAACTGATGTTTTACCTTTTCAGGAAAAAGGTCAATCCAAAGATAATTACTATCAACTATCGCAATTCCAGATTCGATTCCTGTATCCGGCCAGGGCACGTCTGAAGAGTTTCCAGATTCGATTCCTGTATCCAGCCAGGGCACGTCTGAAGAGTTTGAAGATCCGATTCCTGTATCCAGCCAAGGCGTATCTGTTGACGACTATTTCCGGACTCAATTCCTGTATCCTGGTAGGGCACGTCTGAAGAGTTTGAAGATCCAATTCCTGTATCCTGCCAGGGTGTATCTGTTGACGACTATTTTCCGGACTCGATTCCTGTATCCTGCCAGGGCACGTCTGAAGAGTTTGAAGATCTGATTCCTGTATCCTGCCAGGGTGTATCTGTTGACGACTATTTTTCGGACTCGATTCCTGTATCCTGCCAGGGCACGTCTGAAGAGTTTGAAGATCCGATTCCTGTATCCTGCCAGGGTGTATCTGTTGACGACTATTTTCCGGACTCGATTCCTGTATCCTTCCAGGGCACGTCTGAAGAGTTTGAAGATCCGATTCCTGTATCCTTCCAGGGTGTATCTGTTGACGACTATTTTCCGGACTCGATTCCTGTATACTGCCAGGGCACGTCTGAAGAGTTTGAAGATCTGATTCCTGTATCCTGCCAGGGTGTATCTGTTGACGACTATTTTCCGGACTCGATTCCTGTATCCTGCCAGGGCACGTCTGAAGAGTTTGAAGATCTGATTCCTGTATCCTTCTAGGGTGTATCTGTTGACGACTATTTTCCGGACTCGATTCCTGTATCCTTCCAGGGCACGTCTGAAGAGTTTGAAGATCCGATTCCTGTATCCTGCCAGGGTTTATCTGTTGACGACTATTTTTCTGGACTCGATTCCTGTATCCTTCCAGGGCACGTCTGAAGAGTTTGAAGATCCGATTCCTGTATCCTGCCAGGGTGTATCTGTTGACGACTATTTTCCGGACTCGATTCATGTATCCTGCCAGGGCACGTCTGAAGAGTTTGAAGATCTGATTCCTGTATCCTGCCAGGGTGTATCTGTTGACGACTATTTTCCAGACTCGGTTCCTGTATCCTGCCAGGGCATGTCTGAAGAGTTTGAAGATCCGATTCCTGTATCCTGCCAGGGTGTATCTGTTGACGACTATTTTCCGGACTCGATTCCTGTATCCTGCCAGGGCACGTCTGAAGAGTTTGAAGATCCGATTCCTGTATCCTGCCAGGGTGTATCTGTTGACGACTATTTTCCAGACTCGATTCCTGTATCCTGCCAGGGCATGTCTGAAGAGTTTGAAGATCCGATTCCTGTATCCTGCCAGGGTGTATCTGTTGACGACTATTTTCCAGACTCGATTCCTGTATCCTGCCAGGGCACGTTTGAAGAGTTTGAAGATCCGATATCTGTATCCTGCCAGGGTGTATCTGTTGACGACTATTTTCCAAACTCGATTCCTGTATCCTGCCAGGGCACGTCTGAAGAGTTTGAAGATCAACCCCTGTAACAGGCCAGGTAACTATCTTTCTTTTTCAGGTACGCAAGTTCTCGCTAAGGAATCTCTTACGTGATAGACACCTAGATGGCATCTATAAGCCCATCCACATACCGACAATCTCCAAATGGCATCTATAAGCCCATTCCCGACAAAGTTCTGTCACATATCCAGATGGAATCTATAAGCCCATCCTCCTATCCACCATATCTCCAAATGGCATCTGTAAGCCCATTCCCGCTATCACACCGCTGATACTCTACTATGTGAGTGCAAATTTCTGGGTACTCTAGTGTTCAATCATCTTCCACCCTCGGATCACGAAAGGCACACAGGCCAATCTACATCCTCAAGTCTAAGAAGATTGAATAGGGGCAACTGTTGTACCCCAAAATTTGCCCTCCCATATTCTTCAAAGTTTTGCCAAGCATCACCTCAAATGGTTCAAAGTCTACTCAAGGGCTACACAATCAACCATCCTCCTAAGCCAGTCAAATTAGGGTTTTGGTTCTTGCAAGGAAGTTGAGGTTTTCAAGGGCTCAATCAAGTCACATATGCTCATACACATTGTCAAGCACCTACATGTCAAGTTTCAAGGCTCACAAGGTCAAGTTGCACAGTCAAAAACCCTAATTGCTCCACAGTCAACTACAGGGGCAAAATGGTCATTTGGCAGTCAAAAGTCAAAAAATTTGGTCAACATCTTATTTTGAAGCCAGAATCATCATTTGATCAAGTCTTGATCATGATTTCACAAGAATGGCTCAAAAATCATCAAGATGCAAAAGTTTCTATTTTTGGACAGTTGAAAAGTCAACTGTAACTTGACCAAGGCATAACTTTTTCATGGTTCATCAGAAAAATCCCATCCAATGCTCATCTTGAAGGGGAAGACATTTCCTACAACTCATCTTCACATTCCAAGTCCAAGAAATGCTCTCACAAAAAGATATCAATTTCAACATTATAGGTCATTTTCAAAAGTCAACAAAAAGGCACTTTAAGTAAAAGACCATAACTTGAGATTGGTAAATCAAAATAACATGGGACCAAAGACATTGGTTATAGGACTTCAAGACCTTTCCAAAATGTCCAAGAACATGTTCATAGCTTCAAAATTGAGCAAGATATGCATTGGAGAAGTTGGGAAATTTTTGTGAAATGGCCAAAGTCAATTATCCTTGAAACTTCATTTTTGACAAAAGGGCCCCACTTTTTCCACTTGTTTCAGCTTGGCCATGCCTTCCACGCGTCCCACAATTTATTTCAAGATTTAAAATTAATTTTTCCATTTTTATTTAATTTTATTTGATTTAATTCATTTTAAATCTTTAAAATTTAAATAAAAATCAAAGAAATTAATGGAGGGATATATTTTATGTTGAATTGCTTTGAATCACCATGAAGTGCATTCCAAATTCGTGCAAGGCCTATTCCAAGCAAGAAAATTCAAATTTTCACAAATATGGCAAGTGGTTCAATGTTGGTTATGGAGGAAATCAAGAACATAATTGCATAAGCTTAATGACCATTATTCTGATTGATACTCATGACATAACACATATGCAAGCTTTCCCAACACAAGTCAAAGGCGAGAAACCTTTGAAGCGGCAACCCTAGTTCTCTCGAAAATTTTCCAAAGTTGACAAATTCGAATCTGTTCTTCTAGCAAATTTCAAAGAGTGTTAGGCATCCAATCGTGTTCATGGGCATAACAGCAATCATTTTCAACCCTTACACGAAGCCAAAGCATCCCAGATCGTGCCCTCTAACTCTCAGTGGTTTGTCAAATTTCTTGAATTCTTTTTTTATATTTCATGCATCATTAACTATTTTTTGTGGCTTGTGTGAACTCAGGACACTCATTAGAATGCATTTGACGCATAACATGCAAGTTTTAACGCAGGAGTAAGGACCTGCCATTGCTAGGGCCGTTTTGGTTATCTTCTTCGAAACTCCCTGTACAGTCGTTTTCAGGCCAAAATAATGGCACCATTGAATCCGCAGGGGTCTAATTAGGGTGACTAGGTCCTTCTTTTTCTTTGATTTCCCCTATTTTGCAGGATTGGCCATAGCGCTCGCCGGAGAAGACGGCCGGAGCTAGGGCTCCGGCGTCGTTGACTGTTAAAGACTCAGGTGTGGCTGGCATGGCACGATGGCTCAATCTGATTCGCTTCCATGTTATACCTGGGCCCCACGCGTGCTGACTGTGTTTAAAATTCAAACATGCCACGTTTTCGTTTTTAACCATTTGATTGCAGAATAGTGACACCAAAGACGGCTGGCTCAGATGGCAACGCGTTAGTGGATTTCTCCAGAGGGCACGAGTTCGAATCCTGGTCCTGGCATTTTTCTTTACCTTTTCCATAATTAACATGCTTTCTTTGTTTTTTCCTTTTTTATATTTTTATCCTAATTTAGTTTATCTTTAAATAATTTTCTCATGCATTTAAAAAATCACAAAAAGTATTTTCCTTTTGCATTTTAATCAGAAAAATACTTATTTAATTTTTGACATTAAAATTAATATTTTTGCATGCATATTTTAATTAATTGTTAAATAATCATTAAATTGACTTTTAATTGCTTTTAATTATCAAATTGATCCCAAAAAATACCAAAAACTTATTCTATCATTAAATTAACATAACTAACTTTTTTCATAAAAAATCCAAAAAGAATTAACATCATTATTATTATTATTATTTTATTTTGTAAATAAATATTAACAAATAAATAGTTTAATTAGGCAATTTCAATTTCTTTTCTTAATAATTAAAATAGATTTAGAATTAGGAAGAATTAACTTTTAGTTTTATTTCTTTTTATTTTATTTCATAAAAAACATAAAACACAAAAAATATATTTTCTTTTAATTAAATTAATTAATTAGCCATTAGTTAGTTTTAATTTCATTTTAATTACAAAAAGACAAAAAAAATCAATTTCTTTTCTAAAAAGGGTCAACACCCTTAGAACATTCTCGATTCTTTCTTTCACGCGCATTTTAGTTTTAATTCCTTATTTTTGATTATTATGTAACTGCCTCCGGATGTAATAGTAATTAGGATTTTTACTGTTTTTATTTACTTTCCGTACTTATTTACCAAAAAAACGGGTCTTTGTAATTTTTGGCGATGTATAGACCTGCGCCTTGTAATAGCGTAGGATTTATGTTTCCGCAATTTACTTTCCGCACCCCCTAACTGTTAAATGCATGAAAGAATGTATGGTAAATAAAAACAACTCGTAGCTCACTAATTACCAAGACAAACATTAACTGAATACAACACACAATGCACACACCACTTCTAGGGTACGCCTCACTCGTTGCCTTCGAAACGTGGTCATCAAGTATAGGACGTTTTAGCGGTCGCTCTTATGTCTAAGATCCAGTTGCCTCGAAACAGTTGCCTCGAAACGATTGCCTCGGATTAAAAAGGATCTAGGACATTAGGGTTACTTCTAAGATGTCCTATCATTGCTTCGGTGACCACACTGTCCCTAAAATCGAATTGACCCGAACACCTCCAACGATGGTGCTACCTACCTCTCAATGGTGGGATATCACTATCTAAAGGACTCTTACACAGCCTAATTCCTTAGGGTAGGTAGATTCTCATGGATACTTGCTCTTTTCAAAACAAAACAAAACAACTTTTCACACCTCACACTTTCTAAAAGTTTTCAAACAAATTTATCATACACTCTTGAGGACAGATACAAGAGTTACTTAGAAATCTTTTCAAATGAAACTTTTTTTCAAAACCCACACACAAATTGAAAAGCAAACATCTTTTGAAAACATAAGAGCAAGTACCTAAGAGCCCGTGGATAACCATAGATAGAAAGGGTGCTAACACCTTCCCTTTCTATAAATCTACCTCCCGAACCGAGAAACATTCTCGAATAAGGAATTTTGCTGTGCTTTTGTCCTTTCCATGTTGGAGAACATAAAAGACAGTGGCGACTCTTGCTTACCGCAACATTTCGCGAAACCAGCTTAAAAACAGTCAGTTCTATTTCCACCGATCACAGAACTGGCGACTCTGCTGGAGAGAATATAAAAGTGAGGTGTACCTTAGGACTAAGATCACTTGTGTTTTCAATTGCCTGATTTGTTTTCTTTAATATTATTGGGCCTGTCTTGGGAGTTCTATAGATCCTAACCCGGATCTGGGGGATACCTCTTAGAAAGTAGCAACAAGACTGTGAGGGAACTGTGCGGGGTATACCGACACGGTTGAAGCAGTCTGCTACGTTGATATGGCACTTTGGTGAGTACCGGTAACCCTTGAGTCAAGTCAAGGAGAGTACGGGGCCGCCGCATGGTGTCGTGAAGCATCAACTAACCTTAGGAACCTTAATTGAACCATCCTGGCCTCTTTAGGGGTAGTGAGATAACTGACTTTGGTGCAATCCGAAGTTGGTTGATACTCGATACTACACTCATTGAGGGTTGTTTTCTTGGAATATTTTGATCGCCAGTTCAGTGGCTAAATCGAAACAATGAACACAGAAAACAATCCAATGATATTGAGATCCTTAGAACCCGGTTACTTTTGATAGGACAGGTTTTGAGCCCACCAACTTCAAGAGGGTAATACCTAGACCCCATGCTGGCCTAAACTCTAAGGGCTCTTTTGCGTGACTTGTGTGCCTTCATACTTGAACTACTTGCATGCTTGTTATCTAGCAACACGAGTTCCTTGCAGGTTTTGTTTACAGTCCTTAACCTGGACTCATAACAGGGTTTACTTACATCACTCCACGCATAGCATAACATCATATCATTGCATACATCCTACATAAGGACTAATCCATTTCAAGGTTCTCAAGGGTTTGTGATGCAGGTCATGATGTCTAGTAAGGGGCAAAGGGGATTTATTTTCCTCTAGCCAAGGTTGATAACTTGAGTCAGGGGCTATGACCCACTCGATATGGTGAGCCTTGACTCTTGAAGAAGGACTCTCAACAAAATGAAGTTCCTTCAATCAAGCTACAAAATGCAAACTCTAACAATTTTCTTGTTTACCCCGCGAGATCCTTGAAAACATTGCATGTATATCATTGCATTACAGGTACCCTTGTTGCAGGTCACTTACCTTTTTCGCTGTTTATTTCAGCAATGGCTTCCCAACAAGATAACCAGGGTCATCATGCTCAAGAGACTCAGTTCAGGGAGATCTTCCTAAGCCTATCCAAGGGTCAAGAAGAGTTGATGACACTCCTCATGGGGAATTTGGCCAAGAAAAGTCCCGAAGATGACAAGGACGAACGGCTGAAACGTCTGCAAGCTGAGGTAGATACAATGAGAACCCAGATGCTGGGGCAAATGGCTCTCATCCAAGGCTTAGCTCGGGAGCAAGAAGAGTTGAGGACCATGATCAGTCAGCTTCATCAAGACAGACACAACATGAAGCAAACAGTCCAAGTTAGGGACCAGGTCATTGATCAGCTTCCGAGAGGACAAGAGGCTGGCATGGTGAAGATTAGACCTCTCCAAATTGCTACCACTTCACAGGTCCAACCACAACCTCGCCCAGAGCAACAGGTTGATCAGAGCAAGCCAAACAAGCCTAGGAGGCAATTTACCAAGCTCAACACGTCGTTGTCTCAAGCTTTACAACATCTGTTGAGATTTACACCGAGACCGGCTATCTCGCTACTTTCTAATGGCCAAGTTGGTCTATTAACGGTTCTAAGGTCAGTTGATGCTTAACGACACACATAACAGCCTCGTATTCTCCTCGTTTCTCCACAAGGGATACCGGTACCAACCAATGTGCCACATCAATGTAGCTACTGCTTCAACCGTATTGGTCTACGATGTACAGTTCCTTCACAGTTTATTGCTACTTACCTAAAAGGTGTCCCCAGATCCGGGTTAGGATCTATAGTAACTCCCAATACAAAACCCTTAAAAGTAAAGCAACCAAAACAAACAAGAGAAGCAAATATGATGAACTAATCCTAAGGTATACCCCACTTATAAATCCCCAGCAGAGTCTCCAGTTCTGTGATACGGTGGGAGAACCGACTATTTTGAAAATGCTGGTTTGTGTTTTGCATTTTGTGTTTGCAAAATGTCGCGGTAAGCAAGAGTCGCCACCGACTTTTATTTCATCCAACTGGAAAGGAAAAAAGCACAGAAAAAAAAAAATCCTTTTTTGAGATATTCTGAGTACGGGGGGTAGATTATAGAAAGGGAAGGTGTTAGCACCCTTTCTATCCATGGTTTTCCATGGGCTCTTAGGTACTTGCTCATCTTTTAAAATTGATTGTGTTTGTTTTTGAAAAGTTTTGTTTTACTTCGTTTTAACCCTTGCTTCTGTCTTCAAGAGTGTTACGAAGTTGTTTTTGAAAAATTTGTTTGAAAAAAAGGTGATTGGTGTGAAAAAGTTTGTTTGTTTTGAGAAAGTACCTACTAGCATCTACCTACTCGAAAAAGGATTGTTTCTATTGTTGCTTCCTTTAGATAATGATATCCTACTATTGAGAATTAGGTAGCACCATCGTTGGAGTTGTAAGGGTCAATTCGAAAGGGACGTACGATCACTAAAGCAATGTTAGGACGTCTTAGTAATAACCCTAATGTATTAAGATCATATTCAAGGAAACATTTCCAAGGCGACTTTTCCGAGGCAACATTTCCGAACGGGACATTTGTTCTTTGTTAGACAGAAGGGCAACCATTAAAACACCCTATACCTAATGACCGTTTACCGAAGGCAACCGAAGTGAGAGTATACCCTAAGAGTGCGCATGTGCGAGTGATTTGATTTCAATTATTATCTTTGCACATTTAGGGTTTTCTATCCATTTTAAGTTATCATGCAATCTTGTCATACAATCCTATTAACATACATCTAACAGTTAATATTTGCGAGAATTAAAATGCGAGAAAATAAAACCTACGCTATTACAAGGCTTCGTGGTAGAGATTAATTACATAACCAAAAAACCCGTAAAAACAATAAATAAAGAAAATCCTCTAAGCAACCCTTTTGGTCCCATCTCAATTGAGTCTTCCATGTTCATGTATGAAGCTTTGACCAAAAAGGTGTTTTTGTTGACTTTTCAAAATGACCTATAATGTCCAAATTCATATCTTTTTGTGAGTGCATATTTTGAACTTGGGAGATGAAGATGAATTGTAGGTAATTGTATCCTCTTCAAAATGAGCTTTGGATGGGTCCTTTTTGATAAAGTATGAGAAAGTTATGCTTGGTCAAAGTTGAGTTGACTTTTCCTGCAAAACCCTAATTTAGCAACTTTTGGGTTTTGATGAATTGTGAGAAATCCTTGAGGAATCATGATTAACCTTTGATCAAATTATGAATAATACTTCAAAATTAGGATGTTGACCAAAATCTTGAAGTTTGACTGTATGTGGGCCATAGTTGACTTTTGCCCTAGCACAGTCGATTTTCATGCCTTTGAGAAATTCACTGAGCAAACTTCCTCTGCAAGGCTTGAAACTTGACATGGATGATCTTGAGAACACATTAGGACAATGGTGAGCATTTGGGATCCTTTGGACTCAAATATCTTGGTGCAAACTGAAACCCTAATTTGAGGTAGACTGCCTTAGGAGAGAGTTTGTCTGGTCAACTCTTGGATTTCCTTGAGCAAATTGAGGACCTTATTTGAAATCTATTGAGAAATATGGGAGGGAAAATTTTGGGGTACAACAGTGTGTGCAACATGGAGGGGGTCAGCATCAACCTTCATGTGGTTCTTGACTTTGTCTGCAAACTTCAAGCGTCATTCTTTGATAGCATTTTGAATAAGATCCCTGAAAAGAAAGCATTGTGAAGTTTTATGGCCCAGAAAGTTATGATATTTGCAGAAACCTCTTTTCTTCCGTTTTTCTAATGGAGGAATTTTGGAATTAGGAGGCACTATCATTTGACCATCTTTTACAAGAAAATCGAAAACCTCACCACATTTAGTAACGTCAAACGTATAAGCTTTCTTGGGGAATTTGTCATTTTTTTCTACTTCGACGATATTTCTGTCGTTTGATGGTGTAAGCATTTTATAAGAGTATGGGGGCGCTTCTTTTAATTCAGCCAAATATACTTCGAATTCCTCCAGATCATATATGTCATCAAAGGCTTATGTTTCCTCTTCTTAGATTTCTACATAAGCTACCCTCTCTTTCTTATAATTCTTACTTGCCCTGGCCTTTTCTGCTTTCAAACGTTCGATTTGTCGAACTCTGTCTGCTAATTGGGCCATGTCTCTTAGATATTGAGTATCTAGTTTCTTTCTAATGTATTAATCTAATCCACCAGCAGCCATTTCAACCAATTCATGATCAGGCACTATTGTGAAACATCTAGATTTCAACAAACGAAACCTATTTAAATAGTCATCTATAGGTTCAGTGAACTTTCTTTTAATGTTGGATAATTCCTTCAGACTTATTTTAGTTTTCCCCATGTAGAATTGTTCATGGAACAATCTTTCTAAATGAGGCCATGTATCTATAGAATTTGGTGGCAATATAGTGAACCATGTAAAAGCATTTTTTGTTAATGAACTAGGAAAATATTGTATCCTTAAGTTTTCATTATTTTCCAAGTTTCCTTCTTCTAACAGATACCTGGCCACATGTTCGACAATTGATTCGTTAGTATCTCCTGAGAATTTTGTGAATTTGGGAGACTTTACAACCCCTTGGTAATTCTGTCTGCAAAATAAAATCTGTTAATGGAGATGTGTAATTTGGCCTTCGAAACCCTGTATTCAGGCCATTTTGGGCCATGATTCTTTCGATCATGGTGTTAAATTATTTTCAGCTAGTATGTTATCCTGCCTAACTCTATGGATCACTTCTTCAGCATTTTGATACCTCTTAACCATTACTATTCTTCTAAGTTGTTCCTCAGGGATCTCATTTCAAATTTCCTATTGTTCTAGCCTTGCCCCCATATCCTGTTCGCCAGCCTCTTGTCTGGGTGGTAAAAACTGATTGATAGTGGGTTCTTCCTCTTGAATTTCCACTTGATACTGCCCATGTCGAACAGGTGCTTGTGGAGCTCCAAAAATGTATGCTATGCGCACCATCTGCGCTGACATTTGCTGATAGGATTGGGTATTTTCTTGGTTTGTCTTATTAATATTCTGGATCAAAGGAGAGAAAATGGTATTCATTTCACGTGCAAGAACTCCTACCATGTCATGGTTACTAGCGTCCATTTGTTTCCTAAATGTTGCCTGAGTGTCAGTTGTGAGTATAGGAAATTGGTTTGACAATCCTTGGTCTGCGTATTTTGACCCATATGGTTCATGCCAGAACCAGAGTTTTGCACTGGCGAAAAGGTTGTTATGGTAGGTTGTGTATGTGTGGTTATATTATTGTGTAATCCTGACATAAGGGAAGTTGGCATCCCGTATTAGGGTTGCTCCCTCCAAGTCCTAAAATTTTGAAATCCTGGTGGTCTAGGGGTTGCAAGTTGAGTTTGGTTTCCCACATATGTCAACACATGGCCAGTTTGAGTGTTCGAAGGGATCTCTGTCGTATTTGAAGAGATAGGTATGGTTGTCGAATTGTTCGTGGGTATGGCCCTTGTGGACCCAGGTATCGAACTGTTTGTAGCCATGGATCCTGTGGATATGGACATGGCTTGTGAACCAGGAATCACAGTTGACGCATTCGTCGAACTTGCATTGCTTGTGCTTGATCCTTGTGGAGGATTTCGCTCTCCATCATTGGCAGTATTAACCATCTTTCTGGTTTGTTTTCTTTTGGGTATTGGTTGTTTGTTGTTGGTTATCTTTCCACTCCTAAGGTTCATATACTGGGAAAGAATAAGTTTGTAACAGGAACTGCTATAAAGACCCAAATCGAAAGAATATAAACAATGTGACTAAAACACTTCGACACGGTCCCACAGGGCGCGCCAATTTATTTACCAGTGATTTCTGACAAACAACTGCTAGTCTTCAAAATTTTATGCTTTGGTAACTTACATGATCGACTAGATTGATCCTAGGACATAGTCTTAGTGTTCTTACAGTCTGATTTGAAAGAAAACATTGTACGAATAATAACAAGGTTTTTCTATGGTTACAATGATCTCAAGATGTTTAAAGTTTGACTATGAATCTTAAATATGACTTTAAAGGGAATAATCTGAGAATTTGTGAAAATATAAAGACAATGCTTAATAAGAAAAGTTTAATAAAATTGTTAAAAGACTAGACTGGAAACGAAAAAGGAATAAAAGTGATTAAAGACTTTGTACTGGGAAATTAATTCTGAATAAATCTGGTGGTGTTCTTACGCATACATTATCAATAAACTCGTTTCTCTCACTCCGGTACTTTGAGTATAATATGATTTTATATACAATTCGAACACACCTTTTTCTAACATCTAAAACTTCTATTTATACTGATTTGACCCTAACGGTCCTTCTACGAAAACACGCCACGTTCGAAGATTGCATGTCTTTCAAACTGTTAGACTTCCACGTGTCTCTTTGGATAAGATTGAAGCTTTTGAATTCAAAATCTTCTTCTTTTCGAAGCACCAATTCAAACAATATGACGGTCGGAATATCTTTCTTTGTAATGCTTTGAATAACTTATATTTCCACAGTTTGAAGACGAACGCTTCGATAATGGTTCAATATAGTAAAACGTTTTACTAGCTCTTCATCAATCGAATATTCCATAAAACCCTTCTTATACTTTCCCTCCAACAACTCTTTCTTCGGTCAAAAAGCCTTAAAACTTGTATAATCGAAATTCCTAGCTAACAACATTGCACCTTTCCTTTTTGGGCGGTGGGCCACACCTGGGTGGTGATGCACTAGAGAAATTTCGTCTTCGAGCTATCCGAGGAGGAGATCTTGAACACCTGTTTTCCAAGGCCCCTATCCTCTGATTTTGTTGAAGGATGAGGAAGTTGGTCTGGTTTAAGGCAGCGAGCAGTGATATCATGGCCGGGTCGACATTGATAGGGATGGGAACCGGTTGCAAGATTTCTGGCAGTTCCTCAGTAGGATTCTTGGAACGTCCTTCTTCCAAGAGTTGGTCATAACCTCATCGAGCATCATCGGAGTCAGGGGACGCATTTTATCCGTTACAGGAGCCCAGGTCTTCCTCAAGGCGAGGGTGTTCCTGGCTTCCATCAGTCTTACGAGCAGGGGAAATGATGATTTTTCCGGGCAGGTAAAGATCATTGTGGTCGGCCATGATAAGAGAGATGGATCTTGAAAGAAAATTTGCTTTGATATTAGGTTCTGGGGGAAGGAATATGGGGATAGCATTTTCCCACATACGGCGCCGCTGATCTTGCAGTTGATCAGAACCTGGAGAGCGGTCAGAGGATGATCTTCAGTCGGGCTGAGGAGAGAGGGGAGAAAGAAGGTACTAGAAAAATATCAGGTAGTGACTAGTAAATATGTGATACCCGGCTCTCATAGGTGTGAGGGTTTATATAATGCCCCTGGCGCATGGCCATTGGTTCCTGATTTTCTGCCTAGATATATGGGTCCAGAAAATCAGGTAACTACCAGGACTTGGTCAAACCGGGAAGATTTACATGTAACTAGCCGTTGGTTTCGGGGAGGGGGGTGGTTGCGGGCATCTCTCTGGTATGTTCCTGGTAGCCTACACAATATTGGTGTCGGGCAGGATGAGAAGACGCTTGACGGGCATCTTGGATTGGCGTTGGACCAGAAGGGCAAGAGGGTGACATTTCCCGACAGGTGCAGGAAGTCCGGATCACGGTCAGTGAGTGGCACCTATGAGATGTCTTAGACTGGGCCCACTCAAGCTTTCGGGCCAGTCCAGAACATGGTTAAAGTATATCTGGCTCTCATAGTTTTCTTCAAGCTGTGGGAAATGGTTGTATTGTCAATTAATCTAAGGAGGCTCTCATATCTTCTCTCTTTTGATCATTCGAGCTACCAAGGCTTCTCAAGCCTCCTGACATATCAATTTGGTTCTTTGTTTCATCATAGAATTAAAAAAAGGCAAGGGTTTCAAAGTAAATCTCATTCTTCTCTTATCCATAGGCCCTTGTGCATGGTTTTTTATTGCTGAAATATGTGGCACCTTTATTAATAAAGTTTTTGGAATCATTATCATTATGAGTTTTATCTCAATACCTGAGGCATCTGAGTTCAAAATATCAGCAATGATAGGGTTTCGATCCTAGATATATCTTCTCACCAAACTACAAGGCTATTTGTCTACCAAGGAGCTTTTCAATTGGATATTTTAGGAGAAGAGGAGAAACTTTTGAATGTTGGTGGTTCATTTTTATTCAACTTTAATACCTGTATTAGGTGCCAAAATTCAAATAAATCTTAAGGAAGTTCAACTTCCAATTCAAAGTTCGTAGGTGCTACACGGTATCCTAGGGAAAAGATCATTCAGGATTTCAATGGATAATACAAGTTACGATATTTTAAATCGTTTCTTTTCATTCATGCTCAAGAATTCAAAGCTACACGAAGTTTCATTGCTATTCAAATTTACAAGCATAAAATTGAATACACTTGTTTCTAGTTTCATTACCAATTACAAGTCCTCAAGTCTCAAAGTTATAATTACAAGTTGAAATCATAATGTTACAAAATTTCCTAATGGATACAAGTTTGTTCTAGAGACTAAAAAGATGTTCTCTTTATCTTCAAAGCTTCCCACTTCATATTTCCCTCCAAACTCCTCCAAAGCCATACCAGGGTTTCCCTTTCCATTCCCATCTTTCTCCCATTAATCCATTATTGCTCTCATGAAACAAGCAAAATGAAGTGGTTAGTACATATTGAATTAAAGAAGCGTGAACAAGGAAGCTTCCAAGCAAATATTTCGCAATTCATCATTAGGGTTTTGTTTGAGGAATCAGATTAAAGGGGTTGTTTATCAATCATGTTCAAGCATACATTAAAGCCTCATACAATTTTGTTTCACACAAATAAAATTCTATGATTGGCCAAAATTTTCTACTGTAAATCACAAAAGTTTATGTTTGGTTCACAATAGAAGGGAAAAGTCGATGCAGTAAAAACAAAATGGAGACATAATTCCATCACAGTCCAGCCTAATAGCAAAATAAAATTGCAAAGCCTAACACACAACAAGAACCTCATACAAAACCATATTCAATCATAGGCCCAAATTCTTTACTACAAATATCAAAACATATGCTGAAAAAGGGATTTGTTTGGTTCACAATAAAAGTTTAAAAAAACTCAAAAAAGGTAATGTACTGCACAAGTACAAAAGATATCACAGAGAATCAGTTCACAAAAGCCAGCAAGCAACAGAGCCAGTTCACAAAAGCCAGCCAACAATAAAGATAGTTCACAGGGCCAACAAGCAACAGGGACAGTTCCCAAAAAATACAGTCACAGAACTACAAGCCAAAGATTCAAAAACCCTTCAAAAATAGTTCAAACCAAGAACACAACAGAGAGCATATAAAGAAGGGGAAATAGTTCAAACAAGGAAAGAATACAACAAGTATACAAAAACAGAGGCCACAACAAGAACAAAAACAAACCCTTCCAAATCGTGAAAACCAAATACAGAGTTCACAAACAAATATACAACATAACCACACAAACCCTAGATTCAAAAACCCATCAAAGTTTGTTCACAGAGAGAAAAGAAAGATTATTATTCATATCACAAAAAAAGGATTCGCGGCAAGAACAAAAAACCAAACCCTAAAAAATTGTATCATCATTTTCTCAACAACAAAACCCTTCAGAAACTAAGAGAGGAAAATATTTCATAAATAAGAAAAATCTCACCGGAAATCACAAATAGGAACCGCTAGGGTTTCGTTCCTTCCCTTTATAGATCTAGAAAAAACCGTGTACCATCTGCAAAATCAAGCACTGGAATCAGGATCAAAAGAAGAAGACGAACAAAATGATGTAAAAAAATGAGGAGATGAGATAAGCCGCCGTAAGAGCCGTCGTCTTCCGCAGCCCACCGCAACCGGGGGTGATTTCAAGCGAGCCTTAAAGACAGAGAGAGGCGAGATAACTCAGGGATGAAGAGAGATAATATTTTCTATTTTTGATAAAAATAAATTTTTTTTTGTTATATTTGTTTTTTTAAACTCAAATTAATCTGGCGGTGACACTTGTCACTGCCCTTGTGGTTACAGGCTATCTAATTCCATGCAGTGGCTCCATCATTTCTACCATACACCCTCACTCAGCATCACCTGATTGCCTTCCAACAGGCCAAAACATGCATTCCACCATGCACCCTCAGATACTGCAGGCGCTGAATCAGAGACATGAAGTTGGGCCTTGAACGGGCTGGCGTTTCCCACCCTCATATTTGCTGCATTCAGGCCCATTTTTTTTAAATTTTTTTATTATTTCATTTTTCATAACTGCTTTGTTTTTGTAATAATTTTTTTGGGCTTTGCATCTCACACCCCCCTGATTTACTTATCCCAGGCCCATTCTCTATTCTTCTTTTATATTTGTTTTTTATTATATTACTTTGTATAATTATTTGGATTTCAATCAATTAAATAAAAATAAAAAAATATTTTTATTAATTAATTAGACTAAAACTTTCTAATTTTATTTTATTTTTATTTATTTATCTATTTTATAAACAAAAACCCTAGAAATAATTCCTTAACTAATTAATCTCTTTTAATTAAAATTAAACTAGACTCAGGGTTTATTTAATTTTCTTTTAATTGACTTAGACTATTAGGTCTTGTTAAATAATTATTTCATTTCCCTTGTAAGTTAATTAGGATTAAATTAGGTAAACCATAAAACCTTTTCCATAAAAAGCCCTAAAAACAATTTTCTTTTCTCTTTTCTTTATCTTTATATTTTTGTATATTTTATTATTTCACTTTACAATTTATGTAACTGTCAAAGCTTTGTAATAGTAACTAGGGTTTATTTTACTTGTCATCCTCATTTGTAAATTTGTACCCCCATCCCCTAAAGTATTGTAATAGCGTAGGATATTTAAATTCCTTAATTTATCGCTTTCCTTATTATTGTAGTAATTAGAGTTTGTATGGCAAGATTTAAATCGATCGCTAGACAACCCTAATCAAGACAAATTAAACTTGAATCAAACACACTTTTCACACGCACACCTCTAGGGTAACCTCGCTTGTTACCTCGAAAAAAAAAGTCATGTCCCTTGAATGTGGGATATTTTAGCGAAGACCCTCGATTAAAAGATCATAGTCCCTCGATGACCCTTCAATGTTGCCTTCGGTAAAACGATCTTAGTCCCTTACAAAATTTCTAAAGCGTCTCACAAGTTGCCTTCTATGACTGTACGATTACATGCGCCTGTCCCTCACATCCAATAATAGGGCTTCCTACTAATTAATGGTAGGATAGCACTATATAAAGGAGGAGGAAAAGAACATAGACTTTTTGAGTAGGTAGATCGCTCATAATTTCTTGCTCATAAATCAAAACAATCTTCACACCTTACACTTTCAAAACATCTTTCAAACACTCCTTTTCAAACAAATATTTTCAAAACCAACACTTTGTATACATTCTCAACGATACGAGAATTATTACAAAGTTTTCCGCATGAAGGCATTTTCAAAATATTTTCAAACTTACACAAACACAAAGCATTTAAAATTGAGATATCAATTAATATCCCATATATTAATACAGATGAAAAGGCTGCTAATACCTTCCCTTTTCATAACCTACCCCACGAACTCAAGAAAATTCTCAAAAGGTCTTTCCTGTTCTTTTCACCCTTTCCTTTATTGGATAAAATAAAAGTTGGTGGCGACTCTTTCTATTCGTAACACTTGAGATCAAACACAAAACACCAAATCAGTTCTCCTACCGTATTATAGAACTAGCAACTCTGCTGGGAAACTGAAAAAGTGGGGTTTACCTTAAGAGCTAGATCACCTTTATTGCTTTATTTGTTTGTCTTTCTTGCTTTACATTTGTAGGTTATGCTTGGGTTTATTCTTATAAAGATCGTACACCCGGATGTGGAGCATTTTAGGTAAGTAGAAATAGATCGTGGGGACTGTGCAGCATAATACCGACATGGTTAAACTGATGTCTATGTTAGTGTGACACATTTGTTGGTACTAGTGTCCCTTATGTTGAATCAAGAAGAATACGGGGCCGTTGTGTGGTGTCATGAAGCACTAACTGACCCTAGAACCTTATTTGAACAAATTGGCCATTAGAAAGTAGTGAGGTAGCCGACTTTGGTGTAAAGCTGAAGATTGGTTGATACTCGATACTACACTCATTGAGACCGGACTTTCGGGATATTTCGGTCGCTAATAAAGAAGCTTGTGCTGAAACAATGCCCAATAAAGAAAGATCAGTGATATTGAGATTCCTTAGAACTCGGTTACTTTTTTTAGGACAGGTTGAACCAACTAAAGTTCAAGAGGATACTTACCTACAAACTCCATGCAAGCCTTTGAACCTAAGGCTACTTGTGTGACTTGTTTACATTATCTAACCAAAATTGAATTCCTTGTAGGATTTTGTTTGTAGTCATTATCCAATAACCTGGACTTCTTGCAAGACTTACTTGTCTTCACCACCTTACAATTTTGCTTGGTGCATAGCATACACATCATGACATCGTACCATATCATTTCCACTGACCATTTTAAGGATCTCAAAGGGCCTGTAATGCAGGGTCATGATGAACCAAACGTCTATCAAAGGGCAAGGGGATTTATTTTTCTCTAACCCATGATGTCAAAGACCAAAGCATGTTATCTTGAGTCGAAGGCTATGACCCACTCGACATGGTGAGCTTGATTCTCGTAGAAGGACATTCAATGATATGAAGTTCTTTAATCAAAACTTCCGTCAGATTTGACTTCCAACATTTTCTTCTGTTTACCCTGAGAGATCCTTGAAAACATTACATCTACATATCATGCATCATGTCATAATTGGTTTTCCCAATACAATTTTTCTCATCTTCTTATTGTTTATTTCAGTAAAAGATGGCTCTCGAGCAAACCGTCAGAAATCTCTAAGCTCAAGATGCTCAATTCAAAGAAAGGTTCTGGAACCTATCCAAGGGGCAAAAATAATTGAAACCACTTCTCACTGAGAGCATGACCGAGAAGAATCCTAAAGACAACAAGGATGACCAGTTGGAATAATTGCAAGCTAAGATGGAAACAATGAGAATCCAGATGATGGTACAGATGGCTCTTATCCAAAACTTAGCTCAGGGATAGGAAGAGTTGAGAACTCTCATCAGCAAACTCCATCAAGACGAATACAACCATATGGGACGAACTGATAGAATTGGGGATCAAGTCATTAATTAGCCTCCGATAAAACAAGAACTTGGCTTGGTTGAAAGTAGACCTTTCTGGATTGCTACTACATCACGAGCCCAACAACGACCTCGCCAACAACGACAGGGTAGTCAACGTATACACTCCAAAGACAATTTACCAAGATCAGCATGTCCTTGGCTCAAGCATTGCAACATATGTTGAAGGCCAAGCTGGTTACATTGAAGGATCCTCACCAAAAGCCCAAAACTTCTTCTCCTTGTTATAATCATAAAGAACGGTGCGCATACAACTCCAACTGTCCTGGGCATGACACTGACAACTGTTGGGAATTGAAAAATAAGGTTTAAGATCTGATTGACGAAGGAGCGTTGGAATTTACACAAGATGGTCAACTTGAATTTTTCTATCATCCCTGAAAGGCACACCATCTGAAGTAATAAATTTAAAGCGGAGAAGCTTTTCGTTCATTTAAATTTTCGTTTGTAATTTCTTGAGTTTGTTTAAATAATTGTCTTTATGCCAAACTTTGGTTGTTCTCATTAATGCATTGCATATGTTTGTCTCGAGTTAATCCATTCGTTTTCACTATACTAAAATTATGCTTTTACCCTTTTTTATGATGATATTCAACTCTTGATTAAAAGCTACAAGCCTTTAGATGGAGGATGACGAAAATGATACCATGATCTCATATAGTATGCTTTTGAACAAACCTTGTTGAGGATATACATGCGTTGTTTCAAATCCTAAACAGTGGAGTTATTAGGAAGTTAATTCCTAGTCAACCCCCTATGAGCCTAAGAAGTAGGAGTTTTCTTTTTCGCATAAATTGGAACACTTAATCATAACCTAGGGCGGGGTAGTTTCCTAGTTAATTCAAATGCGTGTTCAGTTGCAAAACTCTCACTTCATATATAGCAAGCGATACCAAAGATATATTTCCAAATCAAAAGACGGTGTTGGTTCATAGAATACGCAGTCATTATCTCTCAAGAGAAAAGCCCGCTAAGTCAAAACCTGTGAGGGAGACTTAAGAAAAAAATTGGGGCATCCCGCTGACTGTGATCTCAAAACAAAAATAGTCAGCCAAAAAAATAAGGGATAATAAATATAAAAAAGGAGGTCGCTACAAATCCTCAATAAAATGTTACAAAAATGATTTCCTTCTCAAATAAACTTAACTTATCCAAACCATCACCAAAACATCATTCCAGACTCAATTGGAACTCAAATGCAAAATTAACTGAGTATAGGAATGAGGAACATCATGGAGAACGGGTTAGGTACAAATAAAGGCATCATGACTCCTGTAAGGCTTACTGTAAATCCTGAGTTGAATTCATATTCTTACAAAATTTTGTTGCTTGTTAAAAAATGCAATTTTCAGAAAATTTCAAGACAAACATAAACTTTGCATTGTTTGAATACCACTCTTTGCTAATGGCCAATTGTTTGACAATGGAGAAATTCGCACAACGAATATCCAATAAATGGAAATTCTCTCAATGAACATAATCACTTCAAATGGAAAGACACTTCCAATGACAAACCTTCTATAATCAAGGGGCATGACAAGTTATTGTCCAACAAATCTGTGGAAGTCAAGTCAAGATTCAAAGAATCTCTCAAAAGTGCTGAATAGCCAGGGGCAGATCCCCATCTGAATCTCTTGGGGCATGTTACATTGATCAAGGGTTCCAACAAAAAACCACCTTGAAATTTGAATCTTCGGTATCACCAAATTGCTTACCTGTGCTAGTAGTATCAGATGGTGTCAGTATCATGTCTTCGGATCCTTCCATGACATTTCTTATAAAAATACTGACGAAGATCAAATACTATCAAAAACTTGATCAAAAACTTTCTGGTATCATCAAATTGCTTACCTGTGCCAGTAGTATCAGATGGTGTCAGTATCATGTCTTCAGATTCGTCCATTACAATTTTTAGAAAAATACTGAGGAAGGTCAAGACTATCAGAAATTTGATCAAAAAACTTCAAACATCAGGTGCATCAGACTAACCCCAAAGGAAAACAGGCTCCCACATATGAAAAGTCATGTGCGATCAGGAAAACATTTCCTGGCATTACTACATTACTTACTACCATAAATACTACGCACAAAAGAGACCCGCTAGGTTGACATGCCTAGGAAAAAGTAAGGGTATCCCAACATACCAAAAGGATTCGGGCTAAAATTAGGGATATATATACATAAAGATGGTATACGCGGCAAGTCGAAAACTTGAAAAGGCGGTTCGGGCAAAAAAGGGTATCCCGATGGACTGAAAAATCTGAAAAGACAGTCCAAGCAAAACTTAGGGATTAAAGCGTACGGCTATGTCCCGTTATCTCATCACTCGTCTATCAGTAAAAGAATTATCACCTTGATCAATAATTTACCAAGGGCTCTAGAAGATAGGACAATGTTCAATTCATCCCCACGGAGTCATCTTCATTAGTTAATCTTCAACAAAGATACATTCCCCGACAGGTCTAAGGTGCTTTCAAACAGAAAATGGGGCATCTTCCAGCTGATAATATAGTCATACTCACCAGTAGACCCCCCTAGCAGATAAAGGAGCATGATATTCTCCCCAGAAATATCACCAACCCACAGAGTTCCAAATCATAACATCTCATGGGAATACTCTTCTCCAGCTTAGTTCGATCCTCCAAAATTGAAAAAGAAACCTTGCAAGAGTTCTTCTTTCTAATAAAATTCAATTCCCCCAAAAGATTCAGTTTCCTCAATAGATCACTTCTCCATCAATAAGGGTTTATTTCCGTAACAGGGTTTATTTCCCAACAAATTACAAATTCCCCAACTAATCACTATCCAAATTCTTCTCCCTAGTGAAGTCATCATTATCCCCAGGAAGTTGCTGCAAAACCTTGAATCAGACCAGATACCAATTAAGCTTTATCTTCCCCAGACGAATCAGAAGGTTATCCATCTCTTTTATCCTCAGTCAGGGTATATAAGAATTATCCTCCCCAGACGAGTCAGAAGTTTAAACTATCTCTTTTATCCCCAGTAAAGGTATATAAGAAATAAATTCCCTAGTAGAGCAACGGACGACCAATGTTCCTAAACTCTACTTATCAAATAGAAATCAATACATCTATTGCAGAGTTTCCTCAAACAAGTGAGCTGGAAGCCCCATCGGAAGCATTCTAGACAATATTGGAGACACGCATACTCATCATACCCAATAATTATCAGGGATTTATTTTCCCAGACAAAGATACCGCATGAGTTTACAAATACACTCCAACAACATTTCACAACATATGCGTACGAAATGCATATAGCACAGTCTCATTTATTTTAAGAACATCATTATCCAATGCATTTCATACATCATGACAGTGCATACAACTAACTCTTTACCTTTTCAGGAAATACCAATCAACAGACGAATATCATCAATAATTTTCAACTAGGTCAGAGATTAATTCCTGAAACAAGACATGACAACTATCTCAACGGCCAACAAAAAGCAGGTTCCAAATTAATTCCTGAAACAAGACAGGGCAACTATCTGAAGGAACAACCACATATTAATTCCTAAAACAAGATAGGGTAATCATCTGTAAAACAAACCTGATTGTAGATCAATTCCTAAACAGGATGAGGAAACTATCTTTCTTTCTCTTTGGTTAGATAAAGATCAATTCCCGAAATAGGACGGGGTGACTATCTTTATCACCGATGGTATAAAATCCAAAAACACGACGGTTTTGCCAACAAATTGATTGTAGATCAATTCTCGAAACAGGATGGGGTGACTATCTACATGACGAGCAAATATTCAAACACCTTTCCCAGAGTATCATTCTGGAAAACATTTTTCAGATACATTCGATCAAAGACTCATTCAGATTAACTTTTTAGATACAGTCAGACGTAGACTCGTTCTAATACATAATTTAGATACAGTCGGACGGAGACTCATTCTGATTCAGTTTTTAGATATAGTCAAGCGTAGACTCATTCTATTAAATTTTTCAGATATAGTCGGGCGGAGACTCATTCTGGTTCACTTTTTAGATACAGTCAAGCGTAGACTCATTCTAATACATTTTGCAGATACAGTCAAGCGTAGACTCATTCTAATACATTTTCCAGATACAGTTGGGAGGAGACTCATTCTGATTTACTTTTTAGATACAGTCAGACGTAGACTCGTTCTAATATATTTTTTAGATACTGTCGGGCAAAGACTCATTTGGATCCACTTTTTAGATACATTCAGATACAATCAAGCATAGACCTCTACTGGTTCAGTTTAAATCGACCAAAGATTTATTCTGATTCTTTTTCAGTAGACAATTTTTATGGTTCAGTTTAAATCGACTAAAGATTTATTCTGATTCTTTTCCAGTTAAAGGCAATACAAGACATCTGCTGGTTCAGTTTAAATCAACCAAAGATTTATTCTGATTCTTTTCAAGTAGAAACTTTTTCTAGTTCACTTTAAATCAACTAAAGATGTATTTTGATTCTTATCCAGTTAAAGACAAATTCAAGACATATGTTGGTTCAGTTCAAATAAATAAAAGATTTATTTTGATTCTTTTCTAGTAGACACTTTTTCTATTTCAGTTTAAATCGACTAAAGATTTATTCTGATTCTTATCTAGTTAAAGACAAATTCAAGACATCTGTTGGTTCAGTTTAAATTTACCAAAGATTTATTCTGATTCTTTTTCAGTAGACACTTTTTCTGGCTCAGATTAAATTGACCAAAGATTTATTCTAATACTTCTCCCAGTTAAAGACGTACAGAAGAATCTTCTGGCTCAGTTTAAGTCTACCAAAGATTTATCCTGATACTTCTTCTAGTAGATACTTTTTCGGGCTCAGTTTATATCGACATAAGATTTATTTTGATACTTCTCCTAGTTAAAGTTGAGCGTAAGCTTAGTCTAATGTTTCTATCAACATTTACTTTGGATGGAATCTATAAGCCCATCTCTGACAAATCTCCATCACCTCCATATGGAATCTATAAGCCCATCTATGATAATATTCCGTCACTCTCAAAATGGAATCTTTAAGCTCATTCTCGATATAATCAACCAATAGCGTTACCTCTTGCACATGCGAGTGCAAATTTCTGGGAACTTAAGTGTTAAATCATCTTCTACCTTCAAGTCACGAATGGAGGACATGCTAATCTAACTCTTTAAGTTTAGGAAGATTGAACAGGGAAAGCTATTGTACCCTAAAATTTTCCCTCTTTATTTTACCTTATGTTTTTGAGATTGGGTCAAAGTATCTCTAGCTCTCATAGTTCTCTTCAAGATGTGGCAAATGGTTGTATTTTCAATTAATCTAAGGAGGCTCTCATATCTTCTCTTTTTGATCATTCAAGCTACCAAGGCTTCTTAGGCCTCGTGACATCTCAAGTTGGTTCTTTGTTTTATAAGAGAACTAAAAAATGGCAAGGGTTTCAAAGTAAATCTCATTCTTCTCTTATCCACTGACCCTTGTGCATGGCTTCTGATTGCTGAAATATGTGGCACCTTTATTGATAAAGTTTTGGGAATCATTATCACTATGAGTTTTATCTTAATACCTGAGGCATCTGAGTTCAAAATATCATCAATGATAAGGTTTCGATCCTAGATATATCTTCTCACCAAACTACAAGGCTATTCGTCTACCAAGGAGCTTTTGAGTTGGATATTTTAGGAGAAGAGGAGAAACTTTTGGATGTTGGTGGTGTTGCACCCTAATTTTTTCCCCTAAGATCCCTTCATCATACCATGTTGATTCACTCACAACAATATCACACTAGGATTCTTGGTTCCCCTCTATACATTTAGTTTTTCCCTTTTTGAGGGATTACCAAGCACCTTGACTTATGTTCCTTTTGTGATCATGAATATCATTTTGTTTTCTTCATTTAACTAATAAAATGCAATGTTGGTTTTTCTTGCTTGTTATCCATGTAGGTGAAGGCAATGAGATTTGACAAGCTACCCCATGGGTTCATGAGTTTATTTCCATTCCCAAGTCAATATAGCTTGAGAAGTTCAAAGCTCACCATTGGATTAGTTTTGGGATAATTGGCATTGCAAGTTTGCTTTGGTTCATCACATTTAAAGGTTATTAGATTTGACTCAAAAGTACAAGGGGTTGATTGGAGAAGTTGTCATGTTTGGACAAGGCCTTGTTCCTATGGGTCACAAGAGCATATTTCTATCAAATTTCAAGATATAAAAGTGGTTTTGGTGGCTATGAGTCCTCATTATCATCCTCAACAACTTCTATTCACAAAGTAAGAAAATTGGTACAAGAAGTTTGTTCAAACTTGTCAAAGTTCCTCAAAGCATTTTCTTGATTTAGGAGCTAGGGTTTTTAACTTCAAAGGAGTACATCTTGCTCACCTTTTAGTATTTTTGAGTGATTCCAAATATATCCTCCTCTTCAAAGGGTTATCAACAAATCACTTCAAAAGTTCAAAGGAGTTTTCATGTGGAAGGAACTTGGTGAAGAAGAAAGATTATAAGTAATCCAGATGAATCCGCAATTTTACATGAGTGACTTCAAATGGTCCTAAATTGATAAATTTTTATCAACTTGAGTCCATTATTTTTCCATAATGATCTTCAAGATGTGAACTTTATGCTTTCTTTCATGTGCAAAGTGGGAAAATGGATGGAAGTTGCCTTAAAGATGCAAAAGATTATAGGTCATTTCATGATTTTTTGCCAACTTCAACAAGTCATAACTTGCTCAAATTTTGGAGATTTTGAATGATTCAAGTTTAAAAGTGTCATTCAAGAGGTCTACTTCATGCCATATTTTTTGGTCAAGAGCAAATTCCAAGTGGAAGTCCATGTTTGGATGCAAGACATATAGGTCATTTTTGAAGAAGAATGTGAAATATTTCTAAGTATGGAAAGTCAACCCTTTTTCTTCAACTTTGACTCAATACAAATTTCATCTCAAGCATCCATTTAACTCCATTCTTTTTCCATTGCAAAGCTTGTAACCTCATCTTTCTAAAGCATCAAGAATCATGCCCTAATACCCCTTGAGTTGAAAAAACCATTGGTCTGATGTTGGCACTTTGAAATTGAATTTCTCACCAATCAGAATTTTGAAATCCATAATGTGGCCTCTAATCACAAGTTTTCCACACGCTTTTGCCTCTAAACATGTTTAGTGAAGTTCCAGATTTGTTTAGCGCATCAAAACGCAAGAATTGGATGAGTTTTGATGAAGTTTGTATCACACTTTACTCGTGCATCAGGTGTGCAAGATTTCCCTCCAAAATGCATCATTCACTATTCCTTTTGATCCCATTCGAATCTCCTATAAATACATGAACTATCCCATTCAATTTCCCAAGCTTGGATAGCTAGAATCACCCTGCCAAACTTGCTCCATAACTCAATTTTCTGTAACTTCAAAATCCATTCTCGACCCTTTTTCAATCCAATTTTTCCATCAATTCACCTTCCTTGATCTTCCCTGAAGCTAACCATATAATTACATTCAAGAATCATGCCCTATACTGCTCCATGGAAGTCTAGTTTCAGAGCTCTGCAACTCAACTTCAATAGGTAGATTCCTTCATCAATTCTTCAAAACTCTGATATCGCTGTGTTGCTCCCACTGCCCTGGTTCTAGTCACAACACTTACCTTTTACTAGAAACACGTTTTGACCATGAAATTTCAAATCCCTTTTCAAAACTTTCCTTCCAAATTGCTTGAGCTAGAGTTTATATAAATTTGGCGCGAGGGAGCGGTTGTCTTCGTCTTGAAGAGACGAAGCGAATGGCATAGGTCTGAGCTTCTGATTTTACGAGAGACCTGCAATTCATGATGGCTGGAGGTTGAATATGACCAACGTGTCATCTTCTAATCAATGAAGGCGCGCCATCTGTATTTTTCAAATTCTGATTTAATTAATGATTCTGTACAATATTCACTAATGACCAGAATATAGACAGCACGCCAGATCCCCTGGATTTGATTACTAACGCGTTTTGACTTTCATCAAATGGTCCACATATTTTACTTTTATTTTCTTTTTCTCATTTTTATATTTTAATTGTTTTAAATTCAAAAAATCATAGAAAATTCATTTTTAGTCCAAAAAATCTGAAAATATTATGAAAAATATTTTTGATTATTCTCTTTCTGATTTTTATTTTTTCAAATTTTAATTTTGTGTTTTGGTATTTTTTTACAAATTTCACACTTATTTGATTTGTTTTAAATGTTTAAAAATACTTTTATACATTTTTAAATTCTGAAAAAATTATGGAATGATCCAATGATATTGTGACAAATATTGGTGACCTTATCTTATTTTTGTTTCTGACTTTACTATTTTTTACCATTTTTTGTTTATTCTACCCATTTATTTTAATTTTAAAAATAGTTTCTGACTTTAAAAAATTACCAAAAAAAATTGTAAAATTACTTGGGCCTTTCTCTGATTTTTCTATGGTCTTACTTTTCATTTCTTGATTAATTTTAACATAGTTGATATTTTTCTCATTATTTTCTATTTTTAAAATATTTTTAAAAATCCTTTTTTATGTATATTAAATGTGATATTATTTTGTGATTATTTTCTGGCTGATCTTGGGTTAGATTTTGGATCATGAACTTTATTAACATCATTGGATCCATGGTGTTGAGTTTAACTCCACAAAAATGGATGAATTATTTTAATAATAGTTTGATTAATAATTTTCCCATCCCTCTTCATCTCATCTCTTTATTATTGCACTAGATGTTGTTGGAGCATGACCTCTATATCATGTCTAAAAAAAATGGTGCATAGATTGCTATTGACCGACCTCAAAATAGGTGAGACTTCAATATAAGTCCACTTACGATTGCTTAACATATCGCTAAATTTTGTCCCGATTTGAATAAATGATCATTTATGGCTCAAACTTATGATTGCAAGCCCAAGTATGTTAATTTGATCTCTTTGATCCAATAACCTTGAGATTCATTGTGTGGAGGCTTTGGTTCTACCAATCCTTTAATGGATCTACAACACCTTTGGTCAACGTGGATCACTTAAACATCGTTGATCATTAAATGGTACTTATGAGAATTCCAAATACATGATATACTTGACAAAAAGCAAATGCAACTTGTTGTGTGGAGGCTTTGGTTCTACCAATCCTCTAATGAGTTCCAAATGCAAGATTCAAGATGGTCATCCAACTAACCACTAATTATTGACTTGTTTACCTTATACTTTTTTTTTATGCTTTATGTACTATGTACTTTTAGCATTTACATTTCATGCCATTTTCATCTTTGCTCATTTGAGCATTTATTTTCTTGCCATTTTTACTTTGCTCACTTGAGCTTTTCTTTTCGTTTCTTAAAACACTTAATATTCAACATAAACCCTAAAGAATCTTTAATGGTGCTTGGACTATTTGGTTACTATCCTTGATATTATGGAGCATGGGACTTTTCTCGGACTTAGGATTAGAAACCTTGACCTATCTTGGAGATCTTATATGATTATTTTGTCTGGAGTTCTTGAGGTTTACCTCAAGACATTGGGTTGCTTGTTTGTTTTTGTGTGCAGGTTTTTATGATTACACCCTTTGTTTGTAATCTTGAATTCACCCGTATACAACCGTTACTCTGCTCAATTTTTTGTGAAGACTTAATACACTTGAAGTTTGGTTCTCTCAAGAGGTCTAGTATTTCTTTGCTTGATTGGTTTCAATCCAAGGAATGGGAATTCTATCTTGTCTCATAATGTCAAGTATTGGTTTCTTGTTGGTTAGATGGTTCTTATCCCTAGCTTTTACCTTATGCTTTAGGATAGTCCCTTCTTCTCCTCCCTTCTTCTTTAATTTCAAAAATATTCTCTCCCTTTTTGAAAACTCTTCTTGTTTTTGAACTTGAACCACTTTCATAATAAACTTGGACTTATGTCCATGCATTTTCAAAACATTTTTCAAAAATAAACTCCAATAAACTTAATAATGCCTTGACATTTTTGTGAGAATACAAAAAGTCAATAAATCTCATTTCAAACCATTTTGCCACTTTGGCTTTTATCTTTAAACTTTTCTCAAAAAAGGTTGAACTCTTGCCAATCCTTGTAGTGATGCAAACAACTATACTTCTACAATATGTAGTAAAGAGAGATATTTTCCACTTGGGTGTTGAGTGAGGCATTATTGATTTTTAAAATCCAAGTCATATCCTCCACTTTGAGATGATGCAAATTCTCCTTTCTCATGATTGTGGGTAGTAGGTATGTTTTCCATACGGACAATGACAATGATATTTCATCTCATAAAATTAACCAACGCATTTGTGTTTTAAATTTTTAAAAAAGGAACTACGTGTACCCTGATCCCTTATTGCAGGAAAAGGTGGTACGTAGGTGTGATACGGTGGGAGAACTGACTTGAGGTTTTGTGTTTGTGTTTACAAATGTTGCGGTTTAGCAAGAGTCGCCACCGATTTTTCTTTTATCCAAAAGGAAAGGTGAAAAAGCACAAGAAAGACCTTTAGAGATGTTTTTTGAGTTCGGGGGGTAAATTATGGAAAGGGAAGGTGTTAGCACCCTTTCCATCCATGGTTTTCCATGGGCTCATAGTTATTCGCTAGATCAGTTGCTTTTGTTTGAATGTGCTTTGTCGTGTGGTTTTTGAAAGTATTTTGAAAATGTAACTTTGTAATAATCCTCGTCCCTATAAGGACACATACAAAGTGTTGTTTCGAAAATATTTCAAAGATATGTTTTTGAAAGTGATTTTGAAAAGGTGTATTCTTTGTAATGGTTCTTGTCTCTATAAGAACGCGTAAAAAGTGTTTGTCTTTTGAAAATGTTTCAAAGTGAGAGTGTCGGTGTATAAAACGTTTTTATTGTGAGCAAGCGAGCAGCTGAGAGCGAACCTACCTACTCCAAAGGTCTTAAATGTGCTTTTCCTCCTCCTTTAGATGTTGTTATCTTACCATTGAATTGATAAGAAGCCCCATCGTTGGATGTGGAGGAACGGGCGTTGGGTCATCGCATGACCATGATAGTAATGTTGTGAGATGACTTAGCATTTTTTTAGGGACTAAGATTATTTTGAAAGGCAACTTTGATAGTGTCATTGAGGGAGTATGATCTTATATTTTGTTTGTGCTAAGACATCTCACATGCATAACATGGCCATTTTTTAGGCAATAAGTGGAGTTAACCTTAAGGGTGCATGTGTTAATAGTGTTTTTGATTGCATGTGTTTTAATCTTGATTAGGGACGTCTATTTTGTTATTTTCATGTCTTGCCATACATCCTATTTACTAGCAATATATGAAAAAAAGTAAAATGCGAAAAAATAAAATCTAAGCTATTACAATGCTTTTAGGGGGATGGGGGTACATATTTATGAATGGGGTTCCAAGTAAAATTAAATCCTGAGCTATTATTACAACCATATTGAATGGATCAGAATGTGCAAAAAACGAAATTACTTATTTATTTAAGAAAATAAATAAGTTTGCTTAAGAAAATATTTTTTGGTTATTTTTGTTTTAAGAAATAAAGCAGAGCATGGAAAAATGTTTTTGGTGTTTGTTGATTAATAAAATAGAAAATGATAGCAAATATAATGAGAAAGAGTAAAAATAGAATCAACGTGCTGCTGATTAAGGGAGTCAGAAGTTCTGACTTTGGCATACTGCAAAATAGAATTCCTGTTAGTAAAAAAAACATAAGCAGAGTCAGAAGTTCTGAGTCTACTGGGAGCTCATTAGCTTTCAGAAGTTCTGGCAATAGAGTAGGTTTCAGAAGTTCTGATACCAACGACAACAAAGTAGATCTCAGAGGTTCTGATATCACTAGCAGAACTTGGTCTCTCTCTTCATGGTAGTCAAAACATCTGCATTTGGTCATTTCTCCACAAAACAGAAGATGTGCATATGACAGTTATGACAGGTTTCATAGCATTTCAGAAATAATAGATATCAGAGCCATAAATCAGAGGCATGTGTGAACCTGTTAATCCTAATTTTGAGTCCTAATTTCTTTCATAAGTTCTGAAACTAATTTATTCCATACTTAGGCAGGCAAATACGTGAAGCCTCAAAATAGATATAACGTTAGAAACATGATGTCTACATGGTGTTTTTTGAACATGCAAATTTGATAATGCTTAGGCAACGTGGTAAAAGTCAGCAGGAGCTTACCTTGCAGCTGGAAGAGGTTCTGTGAACTGGAGGTTGGTCCTGGACTCTGGTGATGTTCTGAGCTGCTTCTTCACGTACTCAACAGGATGGGAGCTTTCAACTTCTGGAACAGCCAAGGGGTGATACTCTAACTTCTTTGAGGTGGAGGTGAATGGAGAGTGTAATATGAATACAGAAGTTGAAATAGCTTCTAGTATATGAATCAACAACCGTGGGGATGGTTTTAGTCAAGGAACAATGGATTTTTGATGCTAGAATCAAATGCTAAGGTTTTGGTATTTTGGTGTTTACAGCTTTTTGGATTCTTGGAATTTTGCAAAGATTCAAGGCCTTTTCCTTTCTTTTGGTGATTCTCTCTCTCCAAAAACCAACCCTTTCAACGTATGATGGAACAAACTATTTATAGATGGATTTGCTGTGGTTTTGGGGGGGAAAACAAATGAGTTTTTTTAAACATTTTTGGCATACTGTCCCTTTGTTTTTTTTAGATCACATTTTCATAGGCAAATTTGGTGCAAGAAAAACGCAGGCGTGGACTGGATCAGCAGTACCTTGGAGTGTTGTGACAGCTGATTGCAGGACTGTGCCATAGCAGGGCAGAAGGTTAAGGTTTGGGGTTTGGTGATGTTCTGATTATAGAAAATCAGAAACGTAACCTCCAAACGCTGAAGGGGCATCTTCTGACCAGAGCATTGAACATAGCCTCTATATGCTGAAGAATTATGTTCTGACTGAAACATTATGTTCTGACCAAAGAGCAATGCTTCTGCACTTTCTGATTGGAGCGGTATGTTCTGACCAAAGAGTAACGCTGCTGCATGTTCTGATTGAAGCATTATGTTCTGACCGTGTTTGCAACTTCTGACGGCACTTGCATAGAGGCTAGCTCAGAAGTTCTGAAGTATCACATTCTCTAGACACTTAGAAATTTTTTCTAAATGTTTAGAAAATTTTATTTTTTTGATCTTTTTCAAAGTAACTTCTGACTTCTAATTTTTGATGAAACAAATATATGCCTTAATGAAATGTGATTCTTTGAACATGATTTTGATCTAAAAGTCAAAGCTTGACTTTTTTAGTATACTTTTGACCATTTTGCTCTTATGGATGATTTCCTTGAAAAATGATGATCCAAGACTTGGAACTTGATAGAGGCAAAACGGAGGGTCTAGGATGAGTCCTTTGAGAAATGGGAGGGCAAATTTTAGGGTACAACAGTTTCCCCTGTTCAATCTTCTTAAGCCTGAGGATGTAGATTGGCCGATCTGCCTTTCGTGATCTGAAGGCGGAAGATGATTGAACACTAGAGTGCCCAGAAATTTGCACTCGCATGAAGTAATACATATTGGTAATGTCGGGAATGGGCTTACAGATTCCATTTGGAAGGCGATGAGAAATCATGGGAGATGGGCTTAAAAGATTCCATCTACAAAAGATTGGTTGCATAAGAGATTCCTGGGTGACAATTCATGTACTTGCTGCCAGGGAATGTTGATTTATGCACTGGGAAGTAAAGTCTAGGAGCTTTTGGTTGTTCATTACTCTACTGGGAATTAACTCTTGATTTAAAGAGGTGAAAGTAGACTATATACCTGGTCAAGGTCTAGGCTGTACAACAACTCGCTGTGGAAATGTGAAATCGACCGTATTTGATCGGGTCCAGGCTTTACAATGTTGTAACCTGTTGTCTGGAGATAAGGGAGAAGGAACCTGGATAGTAGGGTTACTTCGAAATGAAAGCCTGGGTAGTAGGGATGTGAGAAGGAATCTAGATAGTAGGGTTGCTTCAAAATGAAAGTCTGGGTAGTAGGGCTGTGAGAAGGAACCTGGATAGTAGGGTTACTTCGAAATGAAAGCCTGGGTAGTAGGGCTATGAGAAGGAACCTGGATAGTATGGTTACTTCGAAATGAAAGCCTGGGTAGTAGAACTGTGAGAAAGAACCTGGATAGTAGGGTTACTTCTAAATGAAAACCTAGTTAGTAGGGCTGTGAGAAGGAACCTGGATAGTAGGGTTACTTTGAAATGAAAGCCTGGGTAGTAGGGCTGTGAGAAGGAACTTGAATGGTGGGGTTACTTCGAAATGAAAGCCTGGGTAGTAGGGATGTGAGAAAGAACCTGGATAGTAGGGTTACTTCGAAATGAAAGCCTGGGTAGTAGGGTTATGAGAAGGAACTTGGATGGTAGGGTTACTTCGTTTGATTGTGTAGATTAGTTGACCCGTTTGGTTTCGGGAACTGGTTTTTCCTTGGTTGCCTGTAGATATGACATGTATAACTGTTGGTATTGTTGGTGATAACTGTCTTTCCTGAAAAGACAACAGGGTTAGTTATATGCGATGCATGAAATGCATTGTGAGATGATGTTCTTAAAATAAGCGAGATTATGCCGTATGTGATATGTATGTGCATGTCATGATGTATGAACACGAAATGCTATTGTGACATATCTGAGT
The DNA here is from genome assembly GCA_948472305.1 of Vicia faba. Taxonomy (NCBI): domain Eukaryota; kingdom Viridiplantae; phylum Streptophyta; class Magnoliopsida; order Fabales; family Fabaceae; genus Vicia; species Vicia faba. The sequence goes on along the minus strand of OX451740.1, from coordinate 733,953,460 downwards.
CTGGGAAAATAAATCCCTGACTGTTGCCGGGGGAAAAATAGAAATCTTAATTGTTGTAGAGAAATGAGGCTCTCATACTTCCGCTGGGGATGATGAATGGAAGTGATTATGCTGGGGATCTTCTCCTCGTTTATGGATGTTTTGTCGGGGAGAGACTCTGCTTGAGAATAACTCTGTGGGGAACCACTTGAAAGGTGAATTTCTGATACCTGAAATAATGGGCTCTGTCGGGGATTGAGCTTCTGTATCCAAAGAAATAAACTCTGCGTGGGGAATCAAAAATTTGTGATGATCCACTCGTGTTTATAAAATCTGACTGGGGAACATAGGTGTCAGGTTTTTGGAGGATCCTGGCTAGGGAGGTCACTTCCCATTCTGAGAGAAATGTTACTGATACTTTGATTACTTCTGCTTTGTGGGGAGTATAGATGTTACAAGATCACATGTATTGATGGTTGTGCTCCAAAGCTGTCTCTGCCCTGGTACCTGCTAGACATGGTAATTGTCGATTTTGATATTTCTGATCTTTTGTTCCTGTTTCTTAAGTTATGAGCAATTGTCTTTAGCTTCTTTATGCAACTATTTTTGATAGAAATCATATTCAAATGCATATGTCAAGAATAAATCATTGGACGTTCTTGAAAAAATAAAACAGAAAAAGGAAAACAAATAGTTTTGTAAAAATGTCTTGTATTAATTTTGAAGTTGGCCTATAACATGCGCTTTTGTACAAGGAAGTTGACGCTCTAGTAAGAGAGTGTCGCCATAAAAATGAAGGGTATACAATTTTGCATGCAACAGAAAGAAAACATCTATGTGCAATAATCCCATTGGGTTTCAAATCCGCTATTGCCACTATGTCTTCGAGCGTCGCCTCACTTTGCTGCTTGTCTGAAGCTGATTAGATTGAGGGATGCCATTTGAGCTTGTCAGTTGATACTGAGTTCAGATCGCAGGGTGATCTAATGGGACATAGTGATATGCTTTCCATCCCTAACTTTTTTCTGGACCTCTCTTTCGTGTTTTCGGCCCACCGGGATACCCTTTTTTGCCCAAGTCGCCTTTTCAGGTTTTCGACTTGCCGAGTGTAGAGTTTTTTTTATTTTCATCCCTTATTTTTTCCCGAACCCTTTTGGTTTGCCGGGAAGCCCTTATTTTTTCCTAGGCCAGTCAACCTAGCGGGTCTTTGATTATGCGTAGTATCTTTTCACTATGTCTGCATTGATAGGATGAGGAAGGTCGTCGCCATCCATAGTGGTCAGGATCATTGCTCCACTAGAGAATATGCTTTTGATTACAAACGGCCCTTCATATGTGGGAGTCTATTTTCCCCTGGGATCACCTTGTGGCAGAATGATAGGCTTGATTACCCATTCACCGACCCGATAGACCTGATGTTTGACTCTTTTATTAAAAGCTTTGATCATGCGTTTTTGGTATATCTGACCATGACAGATAGCTGCCAGCCTCTTCTCATCAATCAAGTTCAACTGGTCAAGTCGAGTCTGGATCCAATCTTCTTCGTTCAAACCAGCATCCTTCATGATCCTCAGAGAGGGGATCTGGACCTCAATGGTCCGTCATATGGCCTGATTCCTTCACAGTTGTCTAATGTCATGATGTCTTCATCCGAGAATTCAAACTTCATGGACTGATAGTCTTCCATAGCTTGGTGAGCGAGGTGATCAACCAATACATTACCCTTTATAGCTTTCTGGGTAGTATACTGTATGTCATAATATGTCAGAATCATCTGCCATCTCGCTATTCTCCCAGAAAGAGTGGGCTTCTCAATGATGTATTTTATCGGATCCATTTTAGATATCAACAGAGTAATATGGGTCAGCATATACTGTCTCATCCAGCGAGCAGCCCATGCCAGAGCGCAACAAGTTTTCTCTAGTAGTGAATATCTTGTTTCACTGTCGGTAAACTTTTTGCTTAGGTAATAAATAGCATGCTCTTTTCGGCCAGACTCGTCATGCTGGCCCAGCGCACACCCCATTGAATTGTCTAATACTGTTAGGTACAATATCAAAGGTCTCCCTTCAACTGGAGGCAACAAAATTGGTGGTTCTTAGAGGTATTCCTTGATTTTTTCGAAAGTGGTCTGGAATTCATCATTCCACTTTACCACTTGATCTTTCTTCAGCAGCTTGAAGATTGGCTCACAAGTGGCAGTCAGATGTGAAATGAACCTGGCGATATAATTCAGGCGTCCCAAGAAACCTCTAACTTCCTTCTCTATGCGGGGAGCTGGCATTTCCTGTATAGCTTTTACCTTTGTAGGATCTACTTGAATACCTTTGTCGCTGACGATAAAACCTAGAAGCTTACCAGACCTTACCCCGAAAATGCACTTGTTCGGATTCAATCTCAGTTTATATACCTTCAATCTGTCAAACAGATTTTGGAGATGATCAAGGTGTTCTTCCTCAGTCTGAGACATGGCTATCATATTGTCGACATAAACTTTAATCTCATGGTGAATCATGTCATGGAAAAAAGCGACCATGGCCCGCTGATAGGTTGCCCTAGCATTCTTCAACCCAAAAGGCATCACCTCGTAGCAGAAAGTGCCCCACTGTAACGAAAGTTATCTTTTCCATGTCTTCGGGAGCCATCTTGATCTGGTTGTAGCCAGAGAAACTGTCCATGAAGTAAAAGATTTTGTGTTGCACGGTGTTGTTGACCAGAACGTCAATGTGAGGAAGCGGGAAATCATCCTTGGGGCTTGCCCTGTTCAGATCTCTGTAATCTACACACATCTGTACCTTCCCATCCTTCTTAGGCACTAGAACGACGTTAGCAACCAACTGCGGATAGGAGGTGAAGTCTAAGAATCCCGCGTCGAACTGCTTCATGACCTCTGCCTTAATTTTCTCTGACATTTCAGGACGCATACGACGGACCTTCTGTTTAACTGGCGGGCAGTCTTCCTTAGTCGGAAGGCGATGTACCACAATATCAGTGTCCAAACCAGGAATGTCGTCATAGGACCAAGCGAATATCTCAATGTAGTCGTGCAAAATTTGTATTGACCTCTATTTCACGCTAAGCTCCAGATTTGCACCTATTTTGACCTTTTTCTGTCTATTTCTGTACCCAAGTTTATTTACTCAACTGGCCCTTCATGAGGCTGTATGGCCTTCTCTTTCTACTGTAGCAGTCTAGCAAGCTCTCCAGGTACCTCACAATCGTCCTCATCTTCGTCCTCGGCTTGGTTGATCGGATTTTCAAAGTCATAACTGGCAATAGCAGGATTGTTATCAATGGGATCCATAGTGGATATGGATCTGTAGTTTGACACGTGAGTGTGTGTAAGAGCATAGTTGTATCAATAAAGCAAAGACAAAAAGTAAAAACAAAGAGTGCAAAAGTTGTATGCAAAGAAAGTCCAATGTTTCATTGATGATATATGAGATGACACATAATAACCCTCACAGATAGAGCCTTCGTGCCTCGGGTAAGACACAAGGCTAAAAAGTTTAAATTGTTCATTACAAATTTAAAAACGAATAAGGCAAATTACTGTGGAACAAAAGAAAATGGTATGAAATCTATGGTCGTCCAATTACTCGGTCCACCGTTGGTAGTCGGGTAAATCCAACAGTCGAAATCAGAGTCTTCTTCACTGTCTTCAATAACATTGACCTCTCGATTGCTGATGTGTATGGGAGGTCCTCCAACTCGAGTGCGTCGAACAACCCTCTAAGCTTCTAAAGTAAAGCCCAAACCAAACTTATCAGTCTTGTGAATAAACTCAGGAAGTTGTCCCCAATCGGTATTCCCGCCTTCTTCAACTATTGCTCTTGCATCCCTGAGCGAAGCCATCTTTGGAGGAGATTTGGTACTGGTAGTGGTCTCGGTTGACGCCAAAATCTGGGGGACCTCTTCAAAGTTTTGACAAGGAGTCTCTATAAATTCTCTGTCCATCTCCATGTAGCGGAAGGAATTGAGGTGGCTCACCATATATTCCTCCTCACCCCGTACTGTGACAATCTTTCCTTTCACCAGATACTTCAGCATTTGGTGAAGTGGGGAAGTAACAGCCCCAGCTTCGTGTGTCCAAGGACGTCCCAATAAACAGGAGTATGACGGCCTCATATCCATCACGTAGAAGATGGACTCAAAAGTCTAAGAGCCTATTTTGACAGGGATGTTCACTTCCTCATGCACCATTCTTTTCAACCCGTCAAAAGCCGTTACCACAATGTTACTAGGCTTTAGAGTCAATCCTTCACAAACTAGTCGATCGAGAGCCTTCTTAGGTAGGACATTCAGTGAAGACCCAATGTCCACCAGCGCATGAGCCATAGTGGTGCCTCTATACTAAATCGAGACATGCAGAGCATAATTATGCTTTCTTCCCTTCGGTGTTAAGTCGGCATCAGAGAAACCCAACCCATTATCGGCAGTCAGGCTAGCCACACAATATTTGAATTGATCAGCCGAAGTCTCTTGCGGCACATGCGCAGTTTTGAGGAATGCAATCAAAGCCTTCGCATGGGCCTCGGAGCACAACAACAAGGATAACATGGATATCTTTGAGGGGGTCTACCCCAACTGTTCGACCATATTGTAGTCACTCTTTTTGATTATTTTCAAAATTTCCTCTACCTCTTGCTTAGAGGTTTCCACAACAATCTTTCTAGGTGCCTCCATCCGGGAAGGCTCACCTATAACTTCTTTGCCGCGAGTCCTAGATGACTGATCGACATGGGCGACAGCTGGAGTCAGAACAGGAACAATAGTTGATATGCCAGATGGAATGATAACAGGTTTGTTGACAGTCTCAGAGGAAATCTTAGGAGATAAAACCCTTTCGCTTCTGGTAATCTTATTGGTCCCGACAATGTTACCGATATCAGGATCAACTTCTTCGGCCTTCAAGTCTTGTTTAACGCCATGATAGTAAATATCGGCGCTATAATGCCAAGGAACGAGTTTGTCCGAGGCGTAAGGGATAGGACCAGGACATGTGATTATTAGCGGAGCAAATCTCGTAGCGGGTGTAATCCTAACAGGTCTTCTTGAGGAGGCCTTGAAAGGACTGGAGGAAATGGTTATGATAGAAATGTCTTCAGATGGAATAGCGGGAACCAGAGTTTTCTCGAACAAAATTTCTTTACTGTCCATCAGGCATTGAACACCTGACTTCGGCAAATGGCAACCGGAAGGTAGGAATGAACATATGTGGCAACCTTCACCACAACCCGGAATTAAATCGGTCGACGACAAATTTTCCTTAACAGTCATAAGAGGGGTGGAAACTTCGTCCACCGAGGTTACAAATGGATTAGTATCAATGGAGTTAACTCCATGGTTGTGCTCAGGCATGGGAGCAGTTATGACATTGGGCTTCTTCGGAGCGTCAAACTCAATCTCTTTAGCTTCAATCAGGTCTTGTACCTTATTTCTTAGAGTCCAACAATCATTTGTGTCATGACCAGGACTCCCAGAATGATAGGCGCACGTAGCGTTCGGATTGTAACGAGGAGAAAAAGTGTTACGATTCTTGGGAGCCTCCTTTAAAGTTTCCAAGTTAGATCTCAACAGATGGGGTAGAACCTCTGCCAATGTCATATTGATCTGAGTGAATTGCCTTTGTGGTCTTTCTGCCCTTTGCTGATTGTTGCATTGTGGGACAACCGTAGGCCTAGGTATTATTACAGCACTTACCGTTGGGCAGTATCCTGCTCTGCTCCGGTCTCTCGGGTCATAAATGGCACTGGCCTCCTTCTTACTAGTGAAAGGCTTCTTTGTTGCGCTCGAAGATGCATCTTTTTAAATTTTGCCACTTTTTATACCGGCTTCTACCCGCTCACCAGTCATGATTAGTTTAGTAAATCAAGCTGAGGAACTTCCAATTAGGTGGTTGAAGAATGGACCTGACAAGGTGCCGAGGAACATATCCACTAATTCTTTGTCCGATAGAGGGGGCCCGACTCTGCCTGCGAGATCTCTCCATTTCTGAGCATAGGTTTTGAAACCTTCACCTATTCCCATAGTCATGCCTTGCAATTGCGTCCGAGTTGGAGCTAAATCGGCATTATACTGATATTGTTTGTAGAAGACAGCGGATAAATCTTCCCAATTGTGCACATTGGTCCCTTCCAATTGATAGAACCAATCCAACTGCGTCCCTGACAAGCTCTCTTGGAATAAATGCACCCACAGATTCTTATCAACCGTATGGGGTTGAATCTTTCTGACGTATGACCTTAGATGTAACTTTGGGCAAGAGACACCATCGTATTTGGCGAAAGTGGGGACCTTGAATTTCTGTGGGATGACAACCCCTGAGATGAGTCCTAATTCCTCAAAATCCAAACCGGGTACCCTCTGAATCTCCATAGCATTCAAATGATCCTATAGTTGTTTGTATTTATCATCAGCAGGAGGATACTATTCCTCGGAGTAATCAGGCTCTTCTTCTTCTTCGGATGCTGGGTCATTGTTCACTTCCTGGGTCTCGGCTCCTTGATTATCTCCTTCACCCGATGATGTTGCAAAGTCCAAAGTCTGTCTGGCTTATCCATTAAACCTTCTTCCCATGATCACAACACCGGTTGGTTTCTTCGCTTTTTTCTTCTTCTCTTTGGCCAGTAGAGTCTTCCACTCCTCTTGTCCTTTTGTCAGAGCTAAGAGCATCTGTTGAAACTGGGCGTTCTGCGCCTGAAGATCTTTCGCAATCTGTTCAACATCCATCTCACTGAAATAAACAGTAGAAGGATAAGGAGACCTGTATGATATTATGATGAATGAAGATGCAATATGCAAATGATTTCAAGGAAATTCAGATATTTAAATTTGTTCAAACCAAAAAGAACACACGTTATATTTAAATCCAAGTTTGAATACATCATGCCCCTTTGGGCTTACAATGAAAGAAACAAAATACAACAAAAACTCCTAAGACAAGAAGGTTTACCGCATCCTCTTTGGAGCAATGTAGGAATTCAGGTTTTTCTCTTCATGAAGAAGTTTGGTGAGCTCTAGAACCTTATTTTCATTGACGTAAAATTGGGATTCAAAGGTGTCTCGCTCTTCCTTCAATTGAACCCAAGCTTTCTGTAAATCCTCGAGAGAGGTAGGCATGTCAGGACGAAGGACAGTGTACGGGGCGTCTCCTTCAACAACAGGCTCTAAGATAACAGGGTGGATGGAAGGGTAAGGCATTACGAAACTCTGAGCATGAGCTCGCACCCACCTAAGGTAAGGCTCGAGAGGGATAAAGTTTTTGCGTCCCAAAGTTATACTATCCACCCTGTTCACCATTCTCCAAGCTCGTGTAAATCTATGGTGGTAACCTTGGTCTTCTTTACCGTAATCGAACACCAGACCTTGAATGAGTGTCTCATGAGGGCCGTCTCTTCGAGCATATCCAAACTGTCGAAGAGCTAAGCAAGGGTTGTAGGTGATACCCCCCTAATACCAAGCAGAGGTAAGTTAGGGAACTCCCCACAATGTTCAATGACAGATACATCTTCCAAGGATCTCGAACACCAACGGATATTAGAGTGGGTGAGAGACATCATCCTTTGAGACCAAGTCAGTCTTTGCTCGTTCTTCAATGCTGATCGAGGTAGGTGTGAAGTGAACCATTTTGCGAGTAGGGGGATACAACACAAAAGGTTACCTCTTTTCTTCATGGTGCGGGTATGAAGGCAATGCAAGATGTCTCCCATTAAGGTAGGTATAGGATTGCGAGAGAGAAAGACTTTGATGGCGTTAACGTCTATGAATTGGTCCGAATTGGGGAACAGAACTAAACCATAAATGAGAAGAGCCAGGATGTCTTCAAAAGCTTGGAAATTCATGTCGTCCCAGAATGAACGAGCCTTCTCCAATAGAAACTTGGCTAGGAAACCTTTGACCCCACTTCTTATCGCCCAATTGGCTATGATGTCGGCTCTGTCCAAATGCAAAGCTGCGACAATGAATTCAGGTTCTGGAATCTCTTCTAGACCGGTGAATGGTATCTGATCAAGCACGGGCACCCCTAAGATTAGAGAGAACTCTTCCAGTGTAGGTACCAACTGATAGTCCGGGAAAGTGAAACAATGATGCACGAGATCAAAGAATTGGAACAGTACACACATCATCTCTTCTTGGAAACTGGATGTAGCCAAACTGAGGAGTCGACTGTATTTCTTGATGAAAGGAGAATCCTCGAGAACTCTTGAGGCTAACTCTTGAAGTTGAGGGTGTGCTTTTACGAAGCTGATTCGGATGGTGTTTCTTCAGACAAAATTCATGACCTATAAAACAAAATCAAAGATAAACTTCTAAATCCTTGAAATGGTTAGTGAGCATGCTCATGATGCTTATGATGTTTATGATGTTATGTACAAGTATATACACACAAAGCAAACAAATCCCTATGTTTTAGGCTTGCATGAGGCTTTATAGGTAAGTACCCTCTTGAAGTTTAGTTGGCTTAAACCTGTCCTAGTAATAGTGATCGGGTTCTAAAGGATCTCAATATCACCGACCTTTCTCTTGGGCATTGTCCCAGTACAATCAATCTTTTCTTGCGGCCGAGATATCCCAAAATTCTAGCCTCAATGAGTGTAGTATCGAGTATCAACCAATTTTCAGCTCTACACCGAAACCGGCTATCTCACTATGTCCTAATGGCCAAGTTTGTTCAATTAGGGTTCTAAAGTTCGTTAGTGCTTCATGACGCCACTCAGCGGCCCCGTATTCTCCTCGATTCACCACAAGGGATACCGGTACCCACAAATGCGTCACACTAACATAGCTATTGATTCAACCATATCGGTTTATGCCGTACATTTTCCACAATCTATTGCTATTTACCTAAAAAGTTGTCCCAGATCCGGGTGGAGGATCAAAGCAAGCCCAAACAGAGAACCAAATGTAAAGCATACAAATCAAACAATGAAAGCAATTAAATGTGATCTAACCCTAAGGTAACCCTACTTTTAAGATTATTCCCCAGTAGAGTTGCCAGTTCTGTGATACGGTGGGAGAACTGACTTGAGGTTTTGTGTTTGTGTTTGCAAATGTTGCGGTTTAGTAAGAGTCGCCACCGACTTTTCTTTTATCCAAAAGGAAAGGTGAAAAAGCACAGGAAAGACCTTTAGAGATGTTTTTTGAGTTCGGGGGGTAGATTATGGAAAGGGAAGGTGTTAGCACCCTTTCCATCCATGGTTTTCCATGGGCTCTTAGTTATTCGCTATATCACTTGCTTTTATTTGAATGTGCTTTGTGGTGTGGTTTTTGAAAGTATTTTGAAAGTATTTTGAAAATGTAACTTTGTAATGATCCTCGTCTCTATAAGGATGCATACAAAGTGTTGTTTCGAAAATAGTTCAAAGATGTGTTTTTGAAAGTGATTTTGAAAAGATGTATTCTTTGTAATGGTTCTTGTCTCTATAAGAACGTGTAAGAAGTGTTTGTCTTTTGAAAAAGTTTCAAAGTGAGAGTGTCGGTGTACAAAACGTTTTTATTATGAGCAACGAGCAACTGAGAGCGAACCTACCTACTCCAAAGGTCTTAAATGTGCTTTTCCTCCTCCTTTAGATGTTTCTATCTTACCATTGAATTGATAAGAAGCTCCATTGTTGGATGTGGAGGGACGGGTGTTGGGTCATCGCATGACCATGATAGCAATGTTGTGAGATGACTTAGCATTTTTTTAGGGACTAAGATCATTTCGAAAGTAAACTTTGATAGCGTCATTGAGGGACTATGATCTTATATTTTGTTTGTGCTAAGACATCTCACATGCATAACATGACCATTTTTAGGCAATAAGTGGAGTTAACCTTAAGGGTGCATGTGTGAATAGTGTGTTTGATTGCATGCGTTTTAATCTTGATTAGGCTCGTCTATTTTGTTATTTTCATGTCTTGCCATACATCCTATTTACTAGCAATATATATAAAAAAAGTAAAATGTGAAAAAATAAAATCTAAGCTATTACAATGCTTTTAGGGGGATGGGGGTACATATTTATGAATGGGGTTGCAAGTAAAATTAAATCCTAAGCTATTATTACAACCATATTGAATGGATCAGAATGTTCAAAAAAACAAAATTACTTATTTATTTAAGAAAAGAAATAAGTTTGCTTAAGAAAATATTTTTTGGTTTTTTTTTGTTTTAAGAAATAAAGCAAAGCATGGAAAAAATGTTTTTGGTGTTTGTTGATTAATAAAATAGAAAATGATAGCAAAGATAATGAGAAAAAGTAAAAATAGAATCAGCGTGCTGGTGATTAAGGGAGTCAGAAGTTCTGACTCTGGCATACTGCAAAACAAAACTCCTGTTAGTAAATAAAACATAAGCAGATTCAGAAGTTTTGAGTCCACTGGGAGCTCATTAGCTTTCAGAAGTTCTGGCAACAGAGTAGGTTTTAGAAGCTCTGATACCAACAACAATAAAGTAGATCTCAGAGGTTCTGATATCATTGGCAGAACTTGGTCTCTCTCTTCATGGTAGTCAGAACATCTACATTTGGTTATTTCTCCACAAAACAGAAGATGTGCATATGACAATTATGGCAGGTTTCATATCATTTCAGAAACAATAGATGTCAGAGCCATAAATCAGAGGCATGTGTGAACCTGTTAATCCTAATTTTGAGTCCTAATTTCTTTCGGAAGTTCCTAAACTAATTTATTCCATACTTAGGCAGGAAAATACATGAAGCCTCAGAATAGATATAACGTTAGAAACATGATGTCTACATGGTGTTTTTTGAACATGCAAATCTGATCATGCTTAAGCAACGTGGTAAAAGTCAGCAGGAGCTTACCTTGCAGCTTGAAGAGGTTCTGTAAGCTGGAGGTTGGTCCTGGACTCTGGTGATGTTCTGAGCTGCTTTTTCACGTACTCAACAGGATGGGAGCTTTCAATTTTTGGAACAGCCAAGGGGTGATACTCTGACTTCTTTGAGTTTAAGGTGAATGGAGAGTGTAATATGAATACATAAGTTCAAATAGCTTCTAGTATATGAATCAACAACCGTGGGGATGGTTTTAGTCAAGGAACAATGGAGTTTTTATGCTAGAATCAAATGCTAAGGTTTTGGTATTTTGGTGTTTACAGCTTTTTGGATTCTTGGAATTTTGCAAAGATTCAAGGCCTTTTCCTTTCTTTTGGTGATTCTCTCTCTCTAAAAACCAACCCTTTCAACGTGTGATGGAACAAACTATTTATAGATGGATTTGTTGTGGTTTTGGGGGGAAAAACAAATGAGTTTTTTTAAACATTTTTGGCATATTGTCCCTTTGTTTTCTTTAGATCACAATTTTCGTAGGTAAATTTGGTGCAAGAAAAACGCAGGAGTGGACTGGATCAGCAGTACCTTGGAGTGTTGTGATAGCTGGTAGCGGGACTGTGCCATAGCAGGGCAACAGGTTTAGGTTTGGGGTTTGGTGATGTTCTGATTGTAGAAAATCAAAAACGTAACCTCCAAATGCTGAAGGGGAATCTTCTGACCAGAGCGTTGAACATAGCCTCTATATGCTGAAGAATCATGTTCTGACTGAAACATTATATTCTGACCAAAGAGCAATGCTTCTGCACATTCTGATTGAAGCGGTATGTTCTGACCAAAGAGTAACGCTTCTGCATGTTCTGATTGAAGCGTTATGTTCTGACCATGTTTGCAACTTCTGACGACACTTGCATAGAGGTTGGCTCAGAAGTTCTGAAGTATCACATTCTCTAGACACTTAGAAATTTTTTCTAAATGTTTAGAAAATTTTATTTTTTGATCTTTTTCAAAGTAACTTCTAACTTCTGATTTTTGATGAACTAAATCTATGCCTTAATGAAATGTGATTCTTTGAAATTGATTTTGATTTAAAATTCAAAGCTTGACTTTTTCAATATACTTTTGACCATTTTGCCCTTATGGACGATTTCCTTGAAAAATGATGATCCAAGACTTGGAACTTGATAGAGGCAAAACTGAGGGTCCAGGATGAATCCTTTGAGAAATGGGAGGGAAAATTTTTGGGTATAACAGTAGGCACTAAAGGTTCGCAACCGCGGCGGGTGAAAAAATTATAAAAATAAATATATTTCTTTCCTCACCTCTACCATCCAATTTTTTATATATACAATATTTTTTATAGCCAAAATATACATATTTTACAAAGAGGCTCCTGCGGAGTACCATAGATGTTTAGGTTGTTAATACCTTCCCTTTGCATAACCAACCCCCTTACCTTGAATCTTTCCCCCTCTTTTTGGGTTATTCGCTCTTTTCCCATTCCTTTGGAAACAATAAAGCGCGGTGGCGATTTTTTTTATATTTGTATAAAGTCTAGTCAATCCAATAGCTTAGTCTTGAACATTTTTATCGCTAGGGAAAGATTAAGCCTATCTTTGTTTATATCTGTATATGTGTTATTATTGTTTTTTGTGTTATATGTTGTATATATGTTTGTTTGGATTTTCCTGGTTTTCAGGGTGCTTGGTGATTACTCATAAGTCCTATACCCGGACGTGGGAAAACTTTAAGATAGGACGGGAGGTATAGTCATGTTAACTTTGAGGGAGTAATCCCAAAAAAGGAGGCATGAGATCCCCCATTCAGTGAAGGCCCCTTTGACCGTAGTATCATTTACCGAGTAATCGGTAAGACGTACTGATTTTAACCTGGGAGCCTACTGAAACCGAGGACCGTAGAATACCAAACCCATCTTGGCCTTTTAGGTGTAGTGCGAAAGCTATGACGGAGTAATCCGGAAATAGTTGTCACGCGATACTACGCTCAGACGAGTCTTTCTTGAGAATATTATTAATTACCGAGTTAATCGGGAAGTTGGTAATATCCGAAGGAAGGATGTAGACTCTGGGAATCTCTAGAACCTTGTTCGGCAGGTGATAACTTTTTAGACCAATACCTTATGGGTAGTACCTTCGACCTCATGCTAGTGACGTTGAACCTATGAACTCTATATGTGTGATCTTCTGTATGATTGTTGCATCATGCATCCATGCACTCATAAGCATCTTTTGAAGAAACCATATTTCAAGGAATTTAAAGGTTGACTATTTGTGAATATCTCAGGTACTTTCTAACCATGGATTCTGGAAAGAGAAAGACTGGAAAATAGAGTTTCAAGGATCCCAAGATAGATGAGTTATTCAGTCTAATTCCCTAGATCGACTGTTCTGCAGACTTTCGGAAGAAGTATGGGTCCATTATTCCTCTCATGAAGCTGAAGATGAAGGAGGCTATTCTCTCGACCATGGTCCAGTTCTATGATTCGATGTATCATTGCTTTACTTTTCCCGACTATCAGTTGATGCCTACACTGGAGGAGTATTCTTATCTATTGGATTTACCTGTTACCGATCGTATTCCTTTTACTGGTTTGGAGGGTGATCTAAAACCACATGAGATTGCTGCTTTGATTCACCTGGGGAAGTCTGAGGTGGAAGCCCATATGACTACCAAAGGAGGTATTAGAGGATTACCATCTCAACTCTTATTGGAGAAGGCTCGTTAATTTTCCAGAATGAAGAGTACAGTTGCTTTTGAGGCCATCTTTGCTTTACTTTCTTACGGGTTGTTCTTATTTCCTAATGTGGACAAGTTTGTCGACATTAACGCTATCAGGATTTTCATGATTGGAAACCCAGTTCCTACATTATTGGGTGATGTTTATTACTCTATTCTTCTTCGGAATTCTTATCATGGGGGGATGATTATATGTTGCACGCCTCTGTTGTACCGGTGATTTATCTCTCATATGCCTCAGTCTGATGCTTTTTGGGACATCAAGAAGGAACCCCGTTGGGCTCCTAAGACCATGGCACTTACTCACTCAGACATTGATTGGTATCATCGAGCTTATGAGGATGTAGAGATTATTGACAGTTGTGGTAGTTTCCCCAATGTACCTCTTCTTGGTACAAAGGGAGGAATTAACTATAACCCTGTTCTTGCACAGAGACAGCTTGGTTATCCGATGAGGGATAAACCGAATAGTATTTATTTGAGTAGTTTCTTTCTGAAGGAAGGAGAATACCATAGGGAAGCTAGGGAGCAGATTGCGAAGGCCTGGTGTCACATTCATAAGAAGAGTAGGAAGGATTTGGGACCTAGGGGTGTTGTTTCTTTGTAGCCATATCTTTAATGGATCTGATCGAGAGCCATTCAGTTAAAGATGTCGTATACCCGGGAGACACCCATTCTTGATCTATTTGTGAAGACCACTCCTCCCTTATTAGATGATCTAGAAGAGCTGCAACTTGCTTTGGTTAGGATGCAACAAGAAATGGATGCTTGGAAGAACAAGTTCCAAACTTTAGAGAGTTCCTATAGAGAAGACTTAAAGGACATAGACGACTTGATTGAGATTCTTAAGAGTCGGGCTGTAGAGACCATGGAGAGGCAAGGGGATTTATTTTCTCCTAAGCCTCAATCATATGCTAGTTGCTCACTTCCTGATTCAGGTGATTTGAAGGAGGTTACCACCAGATATATGGGAGAAAATCAGGGGTTGAAGGCTCATATTTCCAGGCTCACGCGGAAGCGCCAGCATATAGAGTCATCTCCATCAGTTTTTCTTTTCAGGGTTTTATATTTTATTTTCATCTTGTACTTGGGATCATTGAAACTTGTAATCCATTTTGGAGTTGTTATAATAAAAAATTCCAGTATTTCAAATGTGTTATTACTTTGATATTTGCAATATGTCCATAAACTTTACATCCCTTGAAATATTAAATAGTAAAAATCATCATGTGCATTACATATCATGCATCATATTGCACATTTTTCTTGCATTTGTTATGCATATCCAAGTGTCTTGCCAAGCTTCTTTACTTCGTTCAGCAAGCTGACTCATCACTACAACACTCGGGCTAATTTCAAAAAGAAGATGGACAACTTAGAACAAGAGAATTGTGAGCTGCGCAAAGAAGTTTCTGCTTTGAAGGTCGGCATGGCCAATCTGAATACTCTGATGGAAGCTCTGGTGGCTGCTCAGAATCAGCCACCGAGTGTTCAACCTCGACCAATAAGGGAAACTACTGAAGCTCCGATTGTTCCCGTATCTGCTACTCCGGCTGTTGTTCAGAATCACACGCCTCAAGGTTATCCATGGGGAATGCCAGAGAATTACGCATCTGAAGGTTTCAATCTTGGTCCTCAAGATACTCCAGTGGTTCAGACTATTGTTACTCCAGTACCTCCAGTGTTGCATGCTGTTCCTGCTGCAACTTCTTCGGTGAATATGGTTCTGTTTGTTAATGATGATGTGTGTCATCCTTTCCCTCCACCGTGTGAAGACTTGGGTATTTATGACAGAATGGATGATTTTCAAGAGCAGTTTGACAAGATGCAAAGAGAGATGAAGGCCCTTAGGGGAAAAGAGCTATTTGGGCAGAATGTGAATGAGCTATGTTTGGTCCCAAATGTTAAGATACCTGCTAAGTTTAAGGTCCCGGAATTTGAGAAGTATAAGGGTAACGCTTTCCCTCGTGCACATCTGGTGATGTACGTAAGGAGGATGTCTACCCATACTGATGATCAGCGTCTGTTGATTCACTTTTTTCAGGATAGTTTGACTGGTGTTGCGTTAAAGTGGTATATGAGTTTGGACAGCGCCAATATCCATACTTTTAATGATTTGGGAGAATCATTCATCAAATAATACAAGTACAACATGGACAGGGCGCCTGACTGTGACCAACTTAGGGCCATGGTTCAGAAAGACAGGGAATCTTTCAAAGAGTATGCACAGAGATGACATGAGGTAGCCGCCCAAGTGATTCATCCCATGGAAGAGAAGGAGATGACTAAGATTTTCTTGAAAATGCTGGGTGTTTTCTACTACGAGAGGATGGTAGCAAGTGCACCAAGTGACTTTACTGAGATGGTAGAAATGGGTATCCGCTTAGAAGAGGCTGTAATAGAAGATCGTTTGACGAAGAGTGAAGGATATGGAGGTGTAAAGAAGCCATCTTATGGGTTTACCAAGAAGAAAGAAGGATATGCAAATGATGTTATAAAAGAGAGGAGGGTAAACGCTCCTAGAAGGAATTATCAGCGTCATCAGCAAGTCGTCTCATTTACTCCTGTTATGAATGCCACTCCAACTACTGTTGCTTATTAGAGACCGTCCCAGCAGGGGAATCAAGGGTATTATCAGAGAAGGGAGAGTTATGACCCTATTCCCATGAGCTATATAAAGCTATTACTAGCATTGATTCAGAAGAAGTTGGTCCAGACACGACCACCTCCCGCCGTACCATCACCATTGCCTTGGTATTACAAGGCAGACCAAACATGTGCTTTTCATCAAGGAGCACCAGGGCATAATGTTGAGTATTGTTATCCTTTGAAGACTGAGGTGCAAAAATTGGTAAAGTCTGGTGTTCTATCTTTCAAGGGCGTGGGACCTAATGTGAAAGATAACCCATTACCCAAGCACGGGGGAGTAAATGCTGTGAATATGGTGGCCGGTTATCCAGGTGACTTCCAAATTTTTAATATTAATCACGTTAGAGGAGATTTTGTGAAAATGCACGCAGACCTCTGTGAATTTAGCTACTATACGCATGACCATTCTGGTTGTGCTATTTGCAGTACAAACATACAGGGTTGCGAGAAGATAAAGGCTGATTTACAGGAGATGATGGATAAGGGCCTCATCCATATAATCAGGCCTAGGGCAGAGTATGAAGAGGAAGTGAACATGGTTTCTGGATGTCTTGGTGAATTCAGAATTTTTGATGTGGAGGATATGAATGAGGATCTCGTGCAGTTGCATGCTACCTTCGGCCGTACGGCTGGTCAGGTTGGACACCAATATGGATCTTGCCTAGTTTTTTGTCGAGATCCCCGAGGATGTTCAATCATGAATAAGGATGTTTAGTTGTTGTTGTTAGACAATGGAACTATCAAGATTATAGGTCAGAGGGATGATTATCATGAGGTTGATATGGTTGAGGTTTGTTTAATGGAAGAAGAGACAGATGAAGAGTATGCCTCCGCATATGAGTATTTCTCTTCATACGGAGATTTGTTTTCCAAAAATGACTTATTGATGACTGATTGTGTTGAAGAAGGGGTAAACGTCATCGTGCCTTGTTTTGGTGCACCCACCCATTTTGAAGTGGAGTATTATAGCAAGCTAGCTGTTACCCCATTGGTGATTAGTTTACCAGGGACTATCCCCTACAAATCAGATAAGGATGTGCCTTACAAATATAACACTATAATCTTAGAATATGGAGTGGAAGTTCCCATCCAGCCAATGCCTGATATTGGAAATATAGCTAAAAATGGCAGGGTGACCCGTAGCGGTCGTGTGTTTGTGTCGGTTGTTCGGAGAGATGTTGCTACTAGAAAGAAAATTGTTGAGAATGACGAACCTAAGAAGGCTATAGGAGAGACTAGTGGAGCTACGTTAGAGAAAGAAGTGGATGATATTTTAAAGATAATTAAGATGAGCGACTACAGAATTGTAGATCAGCTACTGCAGACTCCTTCAAAAATATATATCTTAGCTTTATTGATGAACTCCTCTGCTCATAGAGAATCCTTGATGAGGGTACTGTAACAAGCTTTTGTGAAGAGTGATATGCCAATAGATCAGTTCAGCAGCGTAATAGGAAACATTACATCATGTAATAACTTGAGTTTCTGCAATGATGAATTACTAGATGAAGGGAGGAATCACAACCTGGCCCTCCACATCTCTATGAACTGCAAGAATGATTCACTATCCAATGTGCTAATTGATAATGGATCCGCGTTGAATGTTATACCAAGGAGTACTCTCATGAAGTTGAAATATCAAGGAACGCTTATGCGCCCGAGTGGCATCATTGTTAAGGAATTTGATGGGTCAAGGAAATCTGTCATCAGTGAAGTGGACTTACCTATCCATATAGGACCACATTTGTTCCAAATAACCTTCCAGGTCATGGACATCATTCCCGCTTATAGTTGCCTGCTAGGACGGCCGTGGATACATGAAGCAGGGGCTGCCACTTCAACTGTACATCAGAAGCTAAATTTTGTGCTTGAAGGGAAGGTAGTGATCATAAATGGGGAGCAGGCATTATTGATATCTCATTTATCCTCTTTAAGAATTGTAGAAGCGGATGAAGATGCTATTGGAACCCAGTTCCAAGCCTTATCCATTGACAACATAAGGAGAAATGAGAATTCCATGGTCTCGCTGAAGGATGTGCAGCAGGTTGTGCGTAAGGGTCATAATAAAGTATGGGGATGAATTGTGGATCCACCTGTGAACAAGAACAGAACTGGCTTGGGATTCTCTTTGAAGAATAGAAAAGGCGAAAGTTTAAAGTCAAAGTCTACTATGAGAAGCTATCATAATGTTTTTCCGCAACGGAGGTTACCTCCATCCAACTGATTCTGGAGTTAATGTTGTTGAGGAGGATGAAGCAGAGCAGGAAATGTTGAATTATGTGACGCACGGAGTCAGGGATCAGAACTGGGTCACCATTGATATTCCCTCTTGCATACATGTTTCAAAGTAATTTGATTTGTTAATCTTTTTTTCTTGAAAAGCTTTCACTCTGCCCAAGGTGGAAGTATTAATGTTGTAGGGCTTATCTGTTTGTTGTGACTTTTAAAATCAATAATAAAAGTTGTCTTTGCTTCCCGAATTATGTCTTAATTTTCTGCTTTTTCTTGGAAAATGGTAATAAAATAAAAACCCCTTTCAAAATAAATAATAACTTAAATTCAATCTGCATAATCACTTGTTATATGTGTCAGTTTTTAAAAGCAATCATAAATCATATGTGCAGATTAACTAAAAAAACCGTTGAATACAATGACCCTGCACCCTCTCCCAACTTTGAATGTCTTGTGTTTGGGGCTGAAGAAGAAGATTATGATGAGATTCCAAAAGAGGTCTCATGGTTTCTTTAGCCCGAGGAAAATACCATTCATCCATATAAAGAGCCTTTAGAAGTTATCAATTTGGGTTCAAAAGAAGATCCAAAGGAAATCAAGATTGGAGCATCGCTACATCCCGATGTAAAGAGAAAGTTGATTTGAGATGTTGAAGGAGTATGTGGATATTTTTTCTTGGTCTTACCAAGATATGCTTGGTCTAGATATAGATATTGTCGAGCCCTGTTTGCCATTGAAGCTAGAGTGTCCGCCAATTAAACAAAAGTTTAGAAGAACTCACCCAAATATGGCAGTAAAGATCAAAGAGGAGGTTCTAAAGAAGATTAATGCTGGTTTACTCGTGACGTTAGTGTATCCTTAATGGATTGCCAATATTGTCCCAGTACCGAAAAAAGACGGAAAAGTCTGCATGTGCATAGATTACAGAGATCTAAATAAAGCTAGTCCAAAAGATGATTTTCCATTGCCACATATCAACATGTTAGTGGATAGCACAGCAAAATTCAAAGTATTCTCATTCATGGAAGGATTTTCTGGGTATAATCAAATAAGAATGGCTTCAGAGGACATGGAAAAAGCAACCTTTATCACACCTTGGGGAACATTCTGTTATAGAGTGATGCCTTTCGGGTTGAAGAACGCTGGTGCAACGTACCAGAGGGCTATGACAACCCTACTGCATGATTTGATGCACAAGGAAATTAAATTATATGTTGATTATATGATTTCCAAATCCCAGACTGAATAAGGGCATATAGAATATTTGTTGAAGCTATTTCAGCGTTTAAGGAAGTATCGTCTCCGCTTGAATCCAAATAAATTCACCTTCAGTGTCCGATTGGGGAAGTGGTTGGGTTTCATTGTTATCCAGAAAGGAATTGAATTTGACCCTGATAAAGTCAAAGCAATTCAAGAAATTCCAGCACCATGAACCGAAAAGCAAGTCAGAGGTTTCCTCAGGCGTTTGAATTATATTTCCAGATTCATGTCCCACATGACTGCAACATGTGAACCGATCTTTAAGTTGTTAAAGAAAGATCAAGGTTGTGTGTGGACAGATGACTGCCAAAGGGCATTTGAAAGTATTAAAGAATATTTTCTTGAACCTCCTATCTGGCTCCCTCCCGTAGAAGGAAGACCGTTGATTATGTATCTGATAGTGTTAGATAAATCCATGGGTTGTATACTGGGACAACAGGATGAAACAGGGAAGAAGGAGTTCGCCATTTATTATCTCAGTAAAAAATTCACTGATTGTGAGTTGCGGTATTCCATGCTGGAAAAAACATGTTGTGCTTTGGCCTGGGCAGCAAAGCGTTTGCGGCAGTATATGTTGAATCACACCACTTGGTTGATCTCCAAAATGGATCCAATCAAGTACATTTTTTAAAAACCTGGTCTTACTGGGAGAATTTCCCGCTGGCAGATGTTTTTATCTGAATATGATATCGAATACCGCACTCAAAAAGCTATTAAAAGTA
Organism: Vicia faba; assembly: GCA_948472305.1. Classification (NCBI taxonomy): domain Eukaryota; kingdom Viridiplantae; phylum Streptophyta; class Magnoliopsida; order Fabales; family Fabaceae; genus Vicia; species Vicia faba. Next base: position 733,933,087 of record OX451740.1, on the reverse strand, counting down.
GTGTATTGGCAGATTATCTTGCTCACCAACCAGTGGAGGATCACCAGTCCGCAGAATATGAATTCCCCGACGAGGATGTGATGTTCTTGAAAGTGAAGGGTTGTGACGAACCATTACTTGAGGAAGGTCCTGACCCTAAATCTCATTGGAGTATGATATTTGATGGAGCTGTGAATGTTTATGGTAAAGGAATTGGTGTTGTGATTGTCACTCCTCATGGATCGCACATTCCTTTTACTACAAGGTTAACATTTGATTGCACTAATAATATGGAAGAATATGAGGCTTGCATCATGGGTCTCGAGGAAGCTATTGATCTCATAATCAAAATTCTAGATGTGTATGGTGATTCAACTTTGGTAATAAATCAAATTAAAGGATAATGGGATACTCGTCACCCTGTATTGATCCCTTATAAAGATTATGCTAGAAGATTATTACCATTCTTCAATAAAGTTGAATTCCATCACATCCCTATAGATGAAAATCAAATGGCGGATGCTCTGGCAACTCTGGCTTCTATGTACCAAGTGAATACTTGGAATGATATACCCCGAATTACGGTTCAACAGCTGGATAGGCCTGCTCATGTGTTTACAACAGAGGAGGTAGTAGATGAAAAACCTTGGTATTATGTAATCAAGCATTTTCTTCAGACTCAGTAATACCTGATTGATGCATCGAAGAAAGATAGAAAGACATTGAGAAGATTGGCAGGAAGTTTCTTCCTCAGTGAAAATGTGTTATACAATAGAAATTATTACATGGTCTTGCTCAGATGCATGGATAGACACGAAGCAGACATGTTGATGCATGAGATTCATGAAGGTTCATTTGGAACTAATTCCAATGGACATTCGATGGCTAAAAAGATGCTAAGGGCATGTTATTATTGGTTGACAATGGAATCTGACTGTTACAAATTTGCAAAGAAGTGCCATAAATGTCAGATTTACACAGACAAGCTCCATGTGCCTCTGACACTCCTCAATGTGATTTCCTCCCCCTGGCCTTTCTCTATGTGGGTTATTGACATGATTGGGATGATAGAACACAAAGCTTCGAATGGGAACCATTTTATCTTGGTAGAAATTGATTACTTCACCAAATGAGTGGAGGCTTCTTCATATGCCAATGTTACTAAACAGGTGGTTGTACGTTTCATCAAGAATAATCTTATATGCTGGTATGGTGTGCCAAGAAGAATCATCACTGACAATGGCTCGAATTTGAACAACAAGATGATGACAGAACTGTGTGAAGAATTCATGATTTTCCATCACAATTCATCTTCATACATGCCAAAGATGAATGGGGTTGTTGAAGCTGCTAATAAGAATATCAAGAGAATTATCCAGAAAATGGTTATTTCTTATAAGGATTGGCATGAAATGCTCCCTTTTGCTCTGCATGGATATCGATCATTTGTCCGCACTTCAACAGGAGCAACCCCATTCTCCTTAGTGTATGGAATGGAAGCTGTACTCCCAGTCGAGGTAGAGACTCCCTCGTTGCGTGTGATAATGGATATCAAGTTGACAGAGGCTGAATGGGTCCAGAACAGGTTTGACCAATTGAATTTCATTGAAGAGAAGAGAATGAAAGCCTTGTGTCATGGCCAGTTATATCAAAGAAGAATGAAGAAAGCTTTTGATAAAAAGGTCAAACCTCGTGAATTCAGAGAAGGAGACCTAGTGCTCAGGAAGATCATGTCTTTCAACACCGATTCTAGGGGAAAGTGGACTCCTAATTTCGAAGGCCCATATGTTGTCAAGAAAGCCTTCTCTGGCGGTGCATTAATTCTTGAAACTATGGATGGCGAGGAGTTCCCACATCCCAGAAACGCTGTCGCATTCAAGAAATACTTCGCCTAAAGAAATAAAAGAACAGTTCGCTAAGTTGAAAACCCGAAAGGGAGACTTCGGCAAAAAAGGAGCATCTCGGTAGGCTGAAAACCTGTAAGGGCGGTCTAGGAAAAAATTATAGACATAAACAGAATAAATTTCCCGCTAAGTTGAAAACCCGCAAGGGCAGCTTAAGCAAAAGTAAGGGATTTTCTTGGCAAATAACTACGTCGGACAAGACTTGATCATTGAAGCAACAATCTTCTCGGATCCTCACCATACTTCAACAAAAGATGCTGCTCAGGATTTTAAAAGTTGTTAGGGGGATAGTGGACATTGTATCTCAATGTATCTTTTCCATTATGTATTACCATTCCTCAAACTTTGTAATCATTTATGGAGTCTCGTCATTCGCAGACTACCATTCTATTAATGAAATTCGAGCTTTTACCCCAAAAAAAATGTTTACAATTTACTTTTACTTTGAGAGTTGTGATGAAGCAATGACAACAAAAATGGTGATCCCAGGAATGGACAAACTCCAGTTGTTTTGAGAAGCTTTTGTTCCCCTTGGGAAGGTCTACTCGGGTTGTTTTCACCATATTGGGTTTACGATTCTGGTATCCTCAGTCAAGTTTTAATTCATTTCTCCTCTTTTCTGTGTTTTCATGATGTGAAGTTTCAATCCGCATTTTTCTCCAGTGAAGTAGGCTTGAATTCCCCAACGAAGTTTGAATGTTTCGGTGTCAGTCAGCTTTATTTGAGACTGGTCTTGCAATCTCCAGTAGGCATGTGTTGTACCCCAATTTTTCCCCCTAAGATTTTTGCATCATACCATATTGTTTCAATCAAAACAAAATCACATTAGGGTTTTTGGTTCTTCTCCCTATCTTTAGCCTTGCTCTTTTGAGGAGTTACCAAGCACCTTGACTTGTTTTTATTTTGTGATCATGGATATTTTGCTTTGATTTTCTCCCTAATTAAAAAAATTCAATATTGGTTTGTATTAATTGTTAATAATGTAGGTAAAGGAAATGAGGTTTAGCAAGTTGCTTCATGGGTTCATGAGTTTATTTCCATGCCCTAGTCAATAGCTTGAGAAATTCAAAACTCACCATTGAAGTTGTTTTGGAAGAATTGGTATGGAAGTGGTTTTGGTGGCCATGAGTACTCATCATCATCCTCAACAATTTCTATTCACAAAGGAAGAATATTGGCACAAAAAGTTTGTTCAAACTTGTCAAAGTTCCTCAAAGCATTCTCTTGATCTAGAGGTTAGGGTTTTGAACTTCAAAGGAGCATATCTTGCTCATATTTTGGTATTTTTGAGTGATTCCAAGGACATCCTTCTCTTCAAAGGGTTATCAACAAATCACTTCAAAAGTTCCAAGGAGTTTTCATGTGGAAGGAACTTGGTGAAGAAGAAAGATTACTAGTCACCCAGATGAATCCCCAATTTTCCATATGTGACTTCAAATGGTCATAACTTGGTCAATTTGTATCACCTTGAGCCCATTCCTTTTTCATAATGATCCTAAGGATGTGTTCTTCATGCCTTCTTTTATGTCCAAAGTAAGAAAATGGATGGAAGTTGCCTTAAGAATGCAAAAGATTATAGGTCATTTCATGATTTTTGGCCAACTTCAACAAGTCATAACTTGCTCAATTTTTGGAGATTTTGAGTGGTTCAAATTTAAAAATGTCATTCAAGAGGTCTACTTCATTCCATATTTTTTGGTCAAGAGCAAATTATAATTGGAAGACCATGTTTGGATGCAAACGATTATAGGTCATTTTAAAGAAGAATTTGAAATATTTCTAAGTATGGAAAGTCAACTCTTTTTCTTCAACTTTGACTCCATGTAACTTTCAGCTCAAGCATCCATTTGATTCCATTCTTTTTCCATTGCAAAGCTTGTAACCTCATCTTTCCAAAGCATCAAGAATTATGACCTAAGACCCCTTGAGTTGGAAATGCCATGGATTTGAATTTGGTAGTTTGAAACTGAATTTTGCACAAAGTCAGAATTTTGAAATCTTTGTTTTGGCTTCTAATCACAGGATTTCCATGCGTTTTTATTTCCAATCTTGTTTAGCAACTTGCCATAAGTGATTAGCATCATGAAACACACGATTTGGCTGAGTTTTGATCAAGTTTGAGTCACACTTTCTTCATGATGCAAACCCACACGAATACCCTCCAAAACGCATCATTTTTTATTCCTTTTGATCCCATTTGCTTCCCTATAAATAGAGGGTCATCCCCCATTCAATTTCCCAAGCTTAGATAGCCAGAATCACCCTGCCAAACTTGCTTCACAACCCAGAACTCAGCAACTTCGAAATCTATTCTCAAGCCTTTTTCAATCCATTTTTTCTCTCAATTCACCTTCCTTGATCTTCCCTGAAGCTAACCATATAATTACATTCAAGAATCGTGCCCTATATTGCTCCATAGAAGTCCAGTTTCATAGTTCTACAACTCAACTTCAATAGGTAGATTCCTTTATCAATTCTTTAAAACTCTAATATCACTGTGTTGCTCCCATTGCCTTGGTTCTAGTCGCAACACTTACACCTTACTGGAAACACGTTTTGACCATGAAATTTCAAATCCCTTTTCAAAACTTTTCTTCCAAATTGCTTGAGCTACAGTTTATATAAATTTGGCGCGAGGGTATGGCATAGGTCTGAGCTTCTGATTTTAAAGTTTGAGAGACCTGCAATTCGTGATGGCTGGAGGTTGAAGATGACCAACATGTCATCTTCTAACCAATGAAGGCGCGCCATCTGTTTTTTTCAAATTCCGATTTTATTATTGATTTTGTACATTATTCATTAAAGACCATGATATGCACAGCGCGTCAGATCCCTTGGATTTGATTACTAACGCGTTTTGACTCTCATCCAATGCTCCACGACTTTTTCTTTTATTTTCTTTTTCTGATTTTTATATTTTAATTGTCTTAAATTTCAAAAAATCATAGAAAATTCTTTTTTAATCCAAAAAATCTGGAAAAATTATAAAAAATATTTTTGATTATTCTCTTTCTGACTTTTATTTTTTCACAATTTAATTTTGTGTTTTGGTATTTTTTATAAATTTTACACTTATTTGATTTGTTTAAAATGTTTAAAAATACTTTTATACATTTTTAAATTCTGAAAAAATTATGGAATGATCCAATGATATTGTGACAAATATTGGTGATCTTATTTTATTTTTGTTTCTGAATTTATAATTTTTTTTTACTATTTTTGTTTATTTTACTCATTTATTTTAATTTTTAAAAATAATATCTGACTTTTAAAAATTTTCCAAAATTTTATAAAATTACTTGACCTCTTTTCTGATTTTTCTATGGTCTTATTTTTCATTTCTTGATTAATTTGAATATAATTGATATTTTCCTCATTATTTTTGTCATTTCTTAAACATTTTTAAACCTTTTAATGTATATATCAATTATATTATTATTTTTGTGATTATTTTCTGGCTGTCTTGGGTTGATTTTTTTATCATGGCTTTATTAACATCATTGGATCCATGGTTTTGAGTTTAACTCCACAAAAATGGATGAATGATTTTAATAATAGTTTGATTAAATATTAATTCAAATGTGGTTTCTTCTTTTACCTTAATTCCTCTTCATCTCATCCCCTTCTCATTGCACTAAATGTTGTTGGAGCGTGATCTCTATATCATGTCTCAAAAAAAATGGTGCATAGATTGCTATTGACCGTCCTCAAAATAGGTGTGACTTCTATATAAGTCCACTTACTATTGCTTAACATAGTGCTAAATTTTGTCCCGATTCGAATTAATGATCATTCGCAGCCCAAACTTATGATTGCAAGCCCAAGTATGTTAATTTGATCTCTTTGATCCAATAACTTTGAGATTCATTGTGTGGAGGCTTTGGTTCTACCAATCCTCTAATGGATCTACAACACTTTTGGTCAACGCGGATCACTTAAACATCGTTGATCATTAAATGGTACTTATGAGAATTCCAAATGGATGATATACTTGACAAAAATAAAATGCAACTTGTTTTGTGGAGGATTTGCTTCTACCAATCCTCTAATATGTTCCAAATGCAAGTTTAAAGATGGTAATCCAACTAACCACTAATTATTGACTTGTTTATTTTATGCTTTTATTCTTTTATGCTTTATGTACTATTTATTTTTTAGTATTTTTTATTTCATGTAATTTTCATCTTTGCTCATTTGAGAATTTATCTTCTTGCCATTTTTATTTTGCTCACTTGAGCTTTTCTTTTACTTTTCCTAAGATACTTAATAATAAACATAAACCCTAAAAAACTCTTAATGGTACTTGGACTATTTGGTTACTATCCTTGGCATTATGGAGCATGGGACTTTTTCTTGGACTTAGGATTAGAAACCTTGGCCTATCTTGGAGACCTTGTGATCTTATTATTTTGTTTGGAGCTCTTGAGGTTTACCTCAAGACATTGGGTTTCTTGTTTTTTTTTTGTGTGCAGGTTTTTGTGATTACATCATTTGTTTGTAATCTGGAATTCACCCGTATACAACCGTTACTCTGCCTAATTTTTATGAAGACTTAATACATTTGAAGAGGTCTAGTACCTTTGCTTGCTTGGTTTCAATCCAAAGAATGGGAATTATATCTTGGCTCATGATGTCAAGTTTTGGCTTCTTGTTGGTTAGATGGTTCTTATCCTTAGCTTTTACCTTATGCTTTAGGATAGTCTCTTCTTCTCCTCCCATCTTCTTTAATTTCAAAAAGTCTTCTCCATCCTTTGAAAACCTTTCTTGTTTTGAAACTTAAACAATTTCATAATAAACTTGGACTTATGTCCATGCATTTTAAAAATCTTTTCATAAATAAACTCCAATCAATTTAATAATACATTGACATTTTAAATGAGAAGACTAAAAGTCAACAAATCTTATTTCAAACCATTTTTCTACTTTGGCTTTTATCTTTAAAACTTTTCTCAAAAGATTAGACTCTTGTCAATCCTTATAGTGATGCAAACAACTATACTTCTATAATATGTAGTGAAAAGAGATATTTTCCACTTGGGTGTTGAGTAAGGCATTGTTGATTTTAAAATCCAAACCATATCCTCCACTTTAAGATGATGCAAATTCTTCTTTCTCATGATTGTGGGTAGTAAGTATGTTTTCCACACGGACAATGACGATGATGTCTTACCTCTTAAAATCAACCAACACACTTGTGTTTCAAACTTTTAAAAGAGGGACTATGTATACCCTGATCCCCTATTGCATAAAAGGTGGTACGTAGGCACTAAAGGTTCGCAACCGTGGCGGGTGCAAAAATCATAAAAAATATATTTCTTTTCTCACTTCCACCATCCATTTTATATACAACACATTTTATATAGCCAAAATATACAGATTTATCAAAGAAGTTTCTGCGGAGTACCGTAGATGTTTAGGGTGCTAATACCTTCCCTTTACATAACCAACCCCCTTACCTTGAATCTTTCCCTCTCTTTTGGGTTATTCGCTCTTTTCCCATTCCTTTGGAAACAATAAAGCGCGGTGGTGATTTTTATTTTTTGATTTGTATAAAGTCTAAAGAAAAATGGCGACTTCACTGGGGATAGATTGACCTCTTGCTAGTCCATCCATAAGTGGGTTAATCCTATCTTTGTTTATATATGTATATGTGCTATTGTTGTTTATGTGTTATATTTTGTATAAATGTTTATTTGGATTTTCCTGGTTTTCAGGGTGTTTGGTGATTACTCATAAGTCCTATACCCGGACTTGGGAAAACTTTAAGATAGGACGGGCGGTATAGTCATGTTAACTTTAAGGGAGTGTCCAAAAAAAGGAGGCATGAGATCCCCCACTCAGTGGAGGCCCCTTTGACTATAGTGTCGTTTACCGAGTAATCTGGAAGATGTACTGCTTTCGACCTGGGAGCCTGCTGAAACTGAGGACCGTAGAATACCAAACCCATCTTGTCCTTTTAGGTGTAGTGCGGAAGCTATGACAGAGTAATCCAGAAATAGTTGTCACGCGATACTATGCTCGGACGAGTATTTCTTGAGAATATTACTAATTACCCAGTTAATCGGGAAGTTGGTAATATCCGAAGGAAGGATGTAGACTCTGGGAACCTCTAGAACCTTGTTCGGTAGGTGATAACTTTTTAGACCAACACCTTATGGGTAGTACCTTTGACCTCACGCTCGTGACGTTGAACCTATGAACCTTATATGTGTGATCTTGTGTGTGATTGTTGCATCATGCATCCATGCACTCATAAACATCTTTTGCAGAAAACAATATTTCAAGGGATTTAAAGGTCGACTATTTGTGAATATCTCAGGTACTATTAACCATGGATTCTGGAAAGAGAAAGACCGGGAAATACAGTTTCAAGGATCCCAAGATAGATGAGTTGATCAGTCTAATTCCACAGATCGAGTGTTCTGCAGACTTTCGGAAGAAGTATGGATCCATTATTCCTCTCATGAAGCTGAAGATGAAGGAGGGTATTCTCCTGACCTTGGTCCAGTTCTATGATCCGGTGTATCACTGTTTTACTTTTCCTGGTTATCAGTTGATGCCTACACTGGAGGAGTATTCCTATCTATTGGATTTACCTGTTACCAATTGTGTTTCTTTCACTAGTTTGGAGGGTGAGCCAAAACCACATGAGATTGCTGCTTTGATTCATCTGGGGAAGTCTGAGGTGGAAGCCCATATGACTACCAAAGGAGGGATTAGAGGATTACCAGCTTAGTTATTATTGGATAAAGCTTGTTACTTTGCCAGAATGAAGAGTACAATTTCTTTTGAGGCCATCTTTGCTCTACTTGCTTATGGATTGTTCTTATTTCCTAATGTGGACAAGTTTGTCGACATTAACACTATCAGGATTTTCATGATTGGAAACCCAGTTCCTACACTATTGGGTGATGCTTATTACTCTGTTCATCTTCAGAATTCTTATCGTGGGGGAATAATTATTTGTTGCACGCCTTTGTTGTACCGGTGGCTTATCTCTCATATGCCTCAGTCTGATGCTTTTTGGGATGTCAAGAAGGAACCCCGTTGGGATCCTAAGATCATGGCACTTAATCACTCGAATATTGATTGATATCATCAAGCTTATCATGATATAGAGATTATTGACAGTTGTGGTGGTTTCCCCAATGTACCTCTTCTTGGTACAAAGGGAGGAATTAACTATAACCCTGTTCTTGCGCGGCGACAACTTGGTTATCCGATAAGAGATAAGCCGAACAGTATTTATTTGAGTAGTTTCTTCCTGAAGGAAGGAGAAGACCACATGGAAGCTAGGGATCAGATTGCGAAGGCCTGGCGTCACATTCATAAGAAGAGTAGGAAGGGTTTGGGACCTAGGAGTGATGTTTCTTTGGATCCATATCTTTATTAGATCTGATCGAGAGCCATTCAGTTGAATATGTCGTATACTCGGGAGACACCCATGCCTGATTTGTTTGTGAAGACCACTCCTCCTTTGTTAGATGATCTAGAAGAGCTGCAGCTTGCTTTGGTTAGGATGAAACAAGAAATGGATGCTTGGAAGAATAAGTGCCAAACTTTAAAGATTTCCTATAGAGCAGACCTGAAGGAGAAAGATGATTTGATCGAGATCCTTGAGAGTCGAGCAGTAGAGTCTAGGGAGAGACAAGGGGATTTATTTTCCGATAAGCCTCAAACAGGTGCTGATTACTCACTTCCTGCTTCAGATGATTGGAAGGAAGTTGCCATCAGGCATGTGGAAGAAAACCAGAGGTTGAGGGCTCAGATTGCTAGGCTCATAGGGAAGCGCCAGCATACAAATTGATCTCCATCAGTGCTTTTTCTTAGGATTTTTAGATTGTATTTTCATCTTGTACTTGGGATCATTGAAACTTGTAATCCATTTTGAAGTTATTATAATAAAAAATTTCAGTATTTCAAATGCGTTATTATTTTGATGTTTGCAATATGTCTATAAACGTTAAATCCATTGAATTATTAAATGATAAAGTGAAAATAATCATACGCATTGCATATCATGCATCATATTGCACATATTTCTTACACTTGTTATGCATATCCAGGTGCCTTACCCAGCTTCTTTACTTCGTTCAGCAAACTGACTCATCACTACAACACTCGGGCTAACTTCAAAAAGAAGATGGACAACTTGGAACAGGAGAATCGCGAGCTACATGAAGAAGTTTCTGCTTTGAAGGCTGGCTTGGCCAATTGGATTACTCTGATGGAACCTCCGGTGGCTGCTCAGAATCAGTCACCGAGTGTTCAACCTCAACCAACAAGGGCAAATGCTGAAGTTCCAACTGTTTCTGTATCCGCTACTCCGACTGTTGTCCAAAACTGTATGCCTCAGGGTTAGCTGTGGGAAATTCTAGAGAACTTTGCACTTGAAGGTTTCAATTTGGTACCCCACGATGCTCTAGTGGTTCAAAGTGTTGTTATTCCAGCACCTCTTGTGGTGCATACTGTTCCTGGTTCACCTCCTGCGGTGAATTTGGTTCCATTTGTTAATGAAGATATGTGTCGTCTTTTTCCTCCATCGAGTGAAGACTTGGGTCTTTATGACAGAATGGATGATTTCCAAGAACAGTTTGATAGAATGCAAAGAGAGATGAAGGCTCTTAGGGGAAAAGAGCTATTTGGGAAGAATGTGAATGAGCTATGTTTGGTCCCGAATGTTAAAGTGCCTGCTAAGTTCAAGGTCCCGGAGTTTGAAAAGTACAAGGGCAACACTTTCCCTCGTGCTCACTTGGTGATGTACGTGAGGAGAATGTCTACTCACATCGATGATCAGCGTTTGCTGATTCACTTTTTCCAGGATAGTATGACCGGCGCATCGTTGAAATGGTACATGAGTTTAGACAGCGCCAACATCCATACTTTTAATGATTTGGGAGAAGCATTCATTAAACAATACAAGTACAATGTGGACATGGCGCCCGACCGTGACTAGCTTAGGGCCATGGTTCAGAAAGACAGAGAATAGTTCAAAGAGTATGCACAGAGATGGCGCGAAGTGGCTGCACAAGTGATTCCTCCCATGGAGGAGAAGGAAATGACTAAAATTTTTTTGGAGACGCTAGGCGCTTTCTACTATGAAATAATGGTAGCAAGTGCCCCAGGTGATTTTACAGAGATGGTAGGAATGGGTGTCCGCCTAGAAGAGGCAGTAAGAGAAGGTCGTTTGACAAAGGGTGAAGGATCCGTAAGTGGGAAAAAGCCAGTTATGGGTTTACAAAGAATAAAAAGGGGGATACAAATGTTGTTATACAAGATAGGAGAGTAAACACTCCGAGAAGGAATTATCAGTGTCACCAACAAGTTGCCTCAGTTACTCCTGTTATGAACGTCGCTCCGATTACCGTTGCTTATCAAAGACAGACCCAGCAGGGGAACCAAGGGAATAATCAGAGAAGGGAGAACTATGACCCTATTCCCATAAGTTATGCAGAACTACTACCAGCATTGATTCAAAAAAAGTTGGTCCAGACACGACCACCTCCAGCCGTACCATCACCATTGCCTTAGTATTACAAAGCAGACCAGACGTGTGCCTTTCATCAGGGAGCACCAGTGCATAGTGTTGAGAATTGTTATCCTTTGAGGAATGAAGTGCAAAGGTTGGTGAAGTATGGAATTCTATCTTTCAAAGACATGGGACCTAATGTGAAAGACAATCCTCTACTCAAGCACGGTGGAGTGAATGCTGTGAATATGGTGGCCGGTTGTCCAGGTGAATTCCGGATTTTTGACATTAATCTGGTTAGAGGAGATTTAGTGAAGGTGCACGTAGACCTCTATGAATTCAGTTATTATACGCATGACCATGCCGGTTGTGCTGTTTGCAGTACAAACATACAGGGTTGTGAGAAGATAAAGGCTGATTTACAGGAGATGATGGATGAAGGTTTAATCCATATAATCAGGCCTAGGGCAGAGTATGAAAAGGAATTGAATATGGTTTCTGGATGTCCGGGTGAATTCAGAATTTTTGATGTGGAGCATTTGAATGACGATCTCGTGCAGTTGCATGCTACCTTCTACCGTACTGCTGGTCAGGTGGAACACTAATATGGATCTTGCATAGTCTGCTGTCGAGACCCCCAAGGATGTTCTATTATGAGAGAGGGTGTTCAATTGCTGTTAGGTAATGGAACTATCAAGATCACATGTCATATAGATGATTATCAAGAGATTAATATGGTTGAAGTTTGTTTGATGGAAGAAAAGTCAGAGGAATAGTATGCCTCCGCGGATGAGTATTTTTCTTCAGACAAAGATTTGTTTTTCGGAAATAAACTTTTGATGGTTGATTGTGTTGAGGAAGGGGTAAATGTCATTGTACCTTTTTTTGGTGCACCCGCTCATCTTGAGGTGGAGTACCATAGCAAACCAGCTGTTACCCCATTGGTAATTAGTCTGCCAGGTCCTGTTCCCTATGAATCAGATAAGGCTGTGCCTTACAAATACAATGCTACAATCTTGGAAGATGGGGAGGAAGTTCCCATCCAGCCAATGCCAAATGTTGAAAATATAGTTAATAATAGCAGGGTGACCCGTAGCGGTCGTGTGTTTGCGCCAGTTATTCGAAGAGATGTTGTTGCTGGAAAGAAAATTGTTGAGAATGATGAGCCTAAGAAGGCTGCAGGAGAGACTAGTGGAGCTACATTAGAGAAAGAAGTTGATGATATCTTGAAGATAATTAAGATGAGCGACTACAAAATTGTAGATCAGCTACTGTAGACTCCTTCAAAGATATCCATCCTAGATTTATTGATGAATTCCTCTGCTCATATAGAATCACTGATGAGAGTACTAGACCAAGCTTTTGTGGAGAGTGACATGCCATTAGATCAATTCAGTAGCTTAATTGGAAACATTACGTCATGTAACACCTTGAGTTTCTGCGATGGTGAGTTACCAGATGAAGGGAGGAATCACAACCTGGCCCTCCACATATCCATGAACTGCAAGAATGACTCGCTATCCAATGTGCTAATTGATAATGGATCCGCGTTGAATGTTATACCGAGGAGTACTCTCATGAAGTTAAAGTATTAGGGAACACCTATGCGCCCGAGTGGTATCATTGTGAAGGCTTTTGATGGGTCGAGGAAATTTGTCACCAGTGAAGTCGACTTACCCATCCATATAGGACCACATTTGTTCTTGATAACTTTCCAGGTTATGGACATTATTCCCACATATAGTTGCTTGCTAGGACGGCCATGGATACACTAAGCAGGGGCTGTCACTTCAACTCTACATCAAAAGCTAAAATTTATGCGTGAAGGGAAGGTAGTGATCATAAGTGGGGAGCAGGCGTTGTTGATATCCCATTTATCCTCTTTCAGTATTGTAAAAGAGGATGAGGCTACTGTTGGAACCCAGTTCCAAGCTCTATCCATTGACAACATAAGGAGGAATGAGAATTCTATGGTTTCCCTGAAGGATGCACGACAAGTTGTGTGCAATGGTCATAATGCAGTTTGGGGACGACTTGTGGATCCACCCGTGAACAAAAACATAGTTGGTTTAGGTTTCTCTTCAAGGAGTGGCAAAGGCGAAAATTTGAAGTCAAATTCTTCTGTGAACAGTTATCATGATGTTTTCCACAGCGGGGGCTACCTCCATCCAATTGGTTCTGGAGTTAATGTTGTTGAAGAGGATGAAGCGGAGCAGGAAGTACCGAATTATGTGACACATGGAGTCCGAGTTCAGAACTGGGTCACCATTGATGTTCCTTCTTGCATACATGTTTCAAAGTAATTTGTTTTGTTAATTAATTTCTTTCTTTTGAAAAGCTTTCACTCTGCCCAAGGTGGAAGTATTAATGTTGTAGGGCTTATCTGTCTGCTATAACTTTTAAAATCATTAATAAAAGTTGTCTTTGCTTCCAAAAATATGTCTATTATTTTCTGCTTTTTTCCTTGGGAAATGGTAAAAAATAATATAAAAAATAAAAAATATAAAAAACCCTTTCACAATAAATAATAACTGAAAATTAATCTGCATAATCACTTGGTATATGTGTCAGTTTCTAAAAACAATCATAAATCACATGTGCAGATTAATTAAAAAACTCGTTGAATACAATGACCCTGCACCCTCTCCCAACTATGATTGTCTTGTGTTTGGAGTTGAAGAAGAAGATTATGATGAGATTCCATAAGAGGTCTCACGGTTGCTTGAGCACGAGGAAAATACCATTCAACCATATAAGGAGACTTTGGAGGTGATTAATTTGGGTTCAGAAGAAGAGCCGAAGGAAGTTAAGATTGGAGCATCGTTGTATCCTGATGTAAAGAGCGGGTTGATTAAGCTGTTGAAAGAGTATGTGGATATTTTTGCTTGGTCTTATCAAGATATGCCTGGTCTAGATACAGACATTGTCGAGCATCATTTGCCGTTGAAGCCAGAGTGTCCGCCAGTTAAACAAAAGTTGAGAAGAACCCACCCGGATATGGTAGTAAAGATCAAAGAGGAGGTCCTAAATCAGATTAATGTTGGTTTTCTTGTGACGTCAGTGTATCCTCAATGGATTGCCAATATTGTCCCAATACCAAAAAAAGACGGAAAAGTCTGCATGTGCGTAGATTACAGAGATCTAAATAAAGCTAGTCCAAAAGATGAGTTTCCATTGCCTCACATTGATATGATAGGGGGTAGCATAGAAAAATTCAAAGTATTCTCGTTCATGGACGGATTTTCCGGGTATAATCAAATAAGACTGGCTCCAAGGGACATGGAAAAAACAACGTTTATCACACTCTGGGGAACATTCTCTTACATAGTGACGCCCTTCGGGTTGAAGAACGCTGGTGCAACGTACCAGAGGGCTATGACAACCCTATTCCATGATCTCATGCACAAAGAAATCGAAGTATATGTTGATGATATGATTTCCAAATCCCCGACTGAAGAAGGGCATATAGAAGATTTGTTGAAGTTGTTTCAGCGTTTGAGGAAGTATCGTCCCTGCTTGAATCCAAATAAATGCACCTTCAGTGTTCGATCAGGGAAGTTGTTGGGTTTCATTGTTAGCCAGAAATGAATTGAAGTTGACCCTGATAAAGTCAAAGCAATTCAAGAAATGCCAGCACCAAGAACTGAAAAGCAAGTCAGGGGTTTCCTCGAGCATTTGAATTATATCTCCAGATTTATTTCTCACATGACTGCAACGTGTGAACCGATCTTTAAGTTGTTAAAGAAAGATCAAGGTTGTGTATGGACGAATGACTTCCAAAGGGAATTTGAAAGTATTAAAGAGTATTTGCTTGAACCTCCTATCTTGCTCCCTACCGTAGAAGGAAGACCGTTGATTATGTATCTAACAGTGTTAGATAAATCCATGGGTTGTATTCTGGGACAACAGGATGAAATGGGAAAGAAAGAGTTCTCCATTTATTATCTCAATAAAAAGTTCACTGATTGTGAGTCGCGGTATTCCACACTAGAAAAAACGTGTTATGCTTTGGCCTGGGAGGCAAAGCGTTTGCGGCAGTATATGTTGAATCATACCACTTGGTTTATCTACAAAATGGATCCAATCAAGTATATTTTTAAGAAGCCTGCTCTTGCTGGAAGAATTACCCGCTGGCAGATGTTGTTATCTGAATATGATATCGAATACTGCACTCAAAAGCCTATTAAAAGTAGTGTGTTGGAAGATTACCTTACTCACCAGCCTATGGAGGATCATCAGTCTGCAGAGCATGAATTCCCTGATGAGGATGTGATGTTCCTAAAAATGAAAGATTGTGATGAGCCATTGCTTGAGGAAGGCCCTGACCCTGAATCTCGTTGGAGTATGATATTTGATGGAGATGTGAATGCTTATGGTAAAGGAATTGGTGTTGTGATTATCACTCCTCATGGATCACATATTCCTTTTACCCCGAGGTTAACATTTGAATGCACTAATAATATGGCAGAATATGAGGCTTGCATCATGGGTCTTTAGGAAGCTATTGATCTCAGAATCAAAATTTTAGATGTGTATGGCGATTTAGCTTTGGTAATAAATCAGATTAAAGGAGAATGGGACACTCGTCACCCTGGCTTGATCCCTTACAAAGATTATGCTAGAAGATTACTACCCTTCTTCAAGCAATTTGAATTCCATAGCATTCCTAAAGATGAAAATCAAATGGTGGATGCTCTGGCAACTTTGGCTTCCATGTACCAAGTGAATACTTGGAATGATATACCTCGAATTACAGTTCGACATCTAGATAGGCCCGCTCATGTGTTTGCAACAGAGGAAGTAGCAGATGAAAAACCTTGGTATTATAATATTAAGCATTTTCTTCAGACTCAGGAATACTCAATTGGTGCATCAAAGAAAGATAGAAAGACATTGAGAAGACTAGAAGGCAGTTTCTTCCTCAATGAAAATGAGTTATACAAGATAAATTATGACATGGTCTTGCTGAGATGCGTGGATAGACACGAAGCAGACATGTGTTGGCTGGGAATTTCGACCAAGATAATAAAGGAATCATTCATTTATATTTCCACAACATGGCTTGAAAAATCTATAGTCGAAGTATGTTGTTACTGGATCTGAGTCGAAGAAGACAGTTTGAAAGGTCAATCTGAGTCGAAGAAGACAATTTGAAAGGACGTGTTTTTGTTTTGTCAAAAACGCGCGTTTCGACGACCACGTGAGAAAGTTGTTGCTGAAGGCTTGAGCGAGAATGTTTGAAATTTGAAATAGTTTTGTTGGATAAGAAAGACGCATGGAAGCCTTAGAGTGTCGAAAGACATGCAAGAAGTGACGTGGTTTTTCATTAGAATATTACCGTTATGGTTAGAACATTATAAATAGTTCCTTAGTTTTAGGGAGAAAGCATGATCATAATTCGTACAAAATTACTCATAAAATACTCAAGTACCAAGTTACAGAGAAAGAGTTCATTGAGAATGTACGTATGACCTCACACATTTTATCTTTGAAATGCACTTATCAATATAATTTCTTTTAAACCATTCTTTTACGTACTCCTGCAATTATTCTTAATTTCTTTATGTTCTGTCGAATTGCTTCATTCTCCTGCAAAGCTTTATGTATCAAGTTTATTCTTAAAGGCTCTTTCCTTTACAATCAAGTCCTTTAATTCCAGTTTTAAGTCTTTTCATTGTAAAATATTTACATTCAAACCTTTTTTGACTAAGACGTTTCGTCCAAACCTTTACATTTGAATTTAATCCTAGAAGTATTTGTATTTTAAGCCTTTACACAAACACATGCACAAGCACTACGTCGTGTTTAACATAAACCGTCAAGTAAATGTTACAATTAATCTTAAGACACATTTCCTAGGATCAATCTAGTCGATATTGCAAGTAACCATACATATCAAATTTGTTTGGAAGACTAGCGGTTGTTTCGCCAGAAATCACTGCCAACAAATTGGCACACCTGGTGGGACTGTGTCATAATGTTTTAAGAATAAACCAGTTGTAATCATAACTGACAGTTTAAAAGACTATTTTCTGGTAAAATACCCAAAAGCGTTGTATGAACCTTAGGAGTGGCAGAATTATTAGTGAATCTCAACCAATACCTAAGAAAAAACATACCAGAAGAATGGTTAACATAACTAATGATCAAGGAGGACAAAATCCTCCACAAGGATGATCAGGAACGGTCGGTACAAATTCGATAACTAGTTCCCAGGCCATTCCAACATCAATAGGATCAATGGCCGCAACTAATTCGGATCCACCTTACACAGGAACTGCTTCTGTGGCTAGTGTGACCAACGTGCCCCCCTTTGAGGGTACATCAGAGTCTCTTTCGAATACTCAAAATGGCCCTATTTTGACATATGTAGGAAGCCAAGTACCGCCTTCGACACCCCCCAGGCCACCAGGGTTCGAAAATTTTAGGCCTTGGACAGAACAATCATATGGAGGGCCCTCATCATCATTCATGTCTGGTTTACACAATGTCACTTCCGCATATACGCAACCTAACGTAAGTACTTTTTCGCCGATTTAAAATGTTGGTTCAATTGGTTGAAGCGCCCAAAACCTAGGCCTGTCAGCCTAGATGCCTGCTTTAACAACAAATACCCAGGCAGCACTTAGACAACAAATGGACGCTAGTAACCATGATATGGTTAGAATATTGGCGAGGGAAATGAATATTATTTTTTTCTCCCCTAATCCAGAATATAAACAGAACCAATCAAGAAAACACCCAATCATACGAATAGTTGTCAGCGCATATGGCGCGAATAGCGGATTTCTTTGGGAACCCCCAACCACCTGTTCGACGCAGGCAGAATATCATGGGAGTTCAAGAAGAACCAACCATAAACCAGGTTCAACAACCTAGACAAAATATTGACGAAGAACCAAGAGTTGAACCAGTAGGTATTCGACAGCCAAATCCTGAGGAACCACCCAGGAGAATAGCCATGGTCAATAGAAGCCAAGATACAGATGAAGTTGTTCATAGAATGAGATAAGACAACCTGTTGGTCGAAAATAATATAACAAATATAGTCGAAAGAATTATGTCTAATAATGGTTTAAACACAGAGTTTCAACGCCCCAACTACACTTCCCCTATAGCAGAATTTATTCTGCAAACAGAATTGCCAAGGGGTCGCAAGATCCCAAAATTCACCAATTTTTCAGGGGATACAAAAGAATCCACTATTGAGCACATAGCCATATATTTGACAGAGTTAGGAAACTTGGCAAACAATGAAGACCTAAGAATAAAGTATTTCCCTAGTTCACTAACCAAAAATGCTTTTACATGGTTCACCACATTACCTCCTAGTTCTATAGATACATGGTCTTACTTAGAGAAACTGTTCCATGAATAGTTTTACGTGGGACAAACGAAGATAAGTTTGAAGGAATTGGCAAGCGTAAAGAGGAAATTCACATAACCCATAGATGACTACCTGAATAGGTTCCGTCTTCTGAAATCTAGATGCTTTATTGTGGTGCCTGAGCATGAGTTAGTCGAAATGGCTGCAGGTGGATTAGATTATTCCATTAGAAAGAAGTTAGATACTCAACACTTGAGAGATATGGCCCAGATGGCAGATATAGTTCGACAGGTCGAATGACTGAAAGCTGAAAAGGCCAAGGCAAGTAAAAATCATAAAAAAGAAAGGGTAGCCTATGTCGAAGCCGAAAATGAAGAATATGAGCCGCATAACAACCCTTATGGTGTTGAAGAAGTATAAATAGATTTGGCTTAATTAAAAGAGGCACCCCCTTACTCTTGTAAAATGTTAACACATTTGAATAGAAAGAACCCCGTCGAAGAGGAAAAGAGTGATAAATATCCTAAAAGAACTTACACTTTTGATGTCACTAAACGTGACGAAATATTTGATTTACTAGTAAAGGATGGCCAAATGATAGTGCCTCCTAACACTAAAGTTCCTTCGTTAGAACAACAGAAGAAAAGAGGTTATTGCAAATACCATGGTTTTCTTGGCCATAAAACATCAGCTTGTTTTCTTTTCATGGATTTAATTCATAATGCTATCAAGGATGGACGTTTAAAATTCGCTGATAAAGGAAAACGTCCTATGAAGGTGCATGTTGATCCTTTGAATGTGGTTGCCACCAACTACGCTGAACCTTTGGATATCAATATGGTGGACATAGTCAACACTGACCAAGCAGAGATCGTGGAAGATGGAAAGCAGGCTACTGATAGCCTAAACACCAGAGGATCCTTCGACATTGACGTTGAAGACCCCCAGGCTGGACAAAAAAAATTTAGGACTACTGAGGGTTCTTTGAAAACCACTAATGATACTACTGAAGGTCTCAGAGTTAGGTTCGAAGAAATCGAAATCTATGAAGTACCCATGGGAGTCAACATGGTCAATCTGGACCAACCCGCTTCAGAGATGGAAGAATTGGAAAACTGCCTGCTGATGCAACAGAAGAAGAAGAGTTTTGGCTACCCAAAGGAAAATGAGAATCTGCGCGAATACTTGTGGAGATGCCATGAGAGGAATGCCCACAAGATGTTGTTGTGCCCAAGGTGCTCCATTATGTTGAGTCGAAGAGTGGCTGAAAATTATTAGAGGGTCCACATCAACACCCAAGGAAATTGGCGCCAAGAAAGTCAACTGATGAGAGTATACCCAAGGCCAGGCGAATCAATTTTGGTTTTCATACTCCGATGTTACAAAGCAGAATCAGAAATCCTGATGTGCCCAAGATGTGGCGCAGTATATGACAAGGAGATTGCTGAAATGTTTGAACGAATCCCTTTCCATGGTATTTGGGAGCCAAGGAAAGCAAACCCAAGGATGTACGTGTTTGATAAAAGGGGAACATCGAAAAGGCCAGATAGCCCACATCCCAAGGCAAGAAGAGTCTCGTTCAAATTACCTTCTGAGATACCAACTGACTGATGGATGCATGTTAATGATGAGAAGTCAAAGTGGGGGACTTTCGAGAAGGGAGGCAGAACAGCTTTCGCCTATAGAAGGAAATTCCAGGCATCAACAAGGGAGGCTCACAGGCTAGACAATTACAAAGGAAAAAAACCCATGTCAAGATCCCAGTGGCGTAGACACCAGAGAGCAAGGAAAACAGAAAGGGAATCAAAGCAGAAAGAGGTAGGTGAATCAAGCAATACCAAAGAAGTATCTGGAACATCGACATTCGTCAAACCGCCGGTAGAACGAAGGTTGTTCACTGAGGAACAGCAGAAAATGAAAGAAGTGACTCAAGAAAATCCCATAAAATCTGAAGATATGTTGACAGACGATTTCGAATCTGATGGCGTGTCATCTCTGAACATGAATTGCAATGTGGTATCCGTTATCCCCCATGAGTACTATCAGGAAACTGAAGTTGAAGAATGCGAAGAAGCTGATGAAGAGGAGATGGCGAAACACAAACCAGTGTGTTACTACATCCTCAATAATGGAGCAGTCGAAGAGCAAAATGCCTTCTTCAAAAGGCCTGACGGAGCTATGAAAAACCATCTCAAACCTTTGTATATAAGGGCCAATATCGAAGACACTGGTATTAAGAAAGTACTGGTGGATGGAGGGGCTGCAGTTAACTTGATGCCTCATTATATGTTGAAAAGAATATGGATGTTCGATACGGACATTAAACCTCACAATATGGTGATGTCTAACTATGAAGGAAAAATAGGTCGCACCCTGGGGGTAATTCAAGTAAACTTGACAGTTGGGTCTGTGATAAGACCAACTATGTTCATGGTGATTCCTGCAAAAGCGAATTATAATTTTCTTATAGGGAGAGAGTGGATAGACGGGGTGGGGGAAATGCTATCGACCATGCATCAAAGATTAACCATTTGGAGAGAGGATGGAATTGTAGAAAACATGGAAGGGGATCAAGGTTACTACATGTCGGAGGTAAACACGGTAGATAGAACCAGCTATGACAAAAATCTAGCAAACATTGGACCATGTGGAGTGGTAGGAGATTGCTACTTACCAAACAAGAAATGCCTATTTCTGCACATATTCGAAACAGACATTTATTGGGGGCAATTTGTTGGCTGGAATTTCGACCAGGATAATAAAGGAATCATTCATTTAAATTTCCACAACATGGCTTGAAAAAGCTATAACCGAAGTATGTTGTTACTGGATCTAAGTCGAAGAAGACAGTTTGAAAGGTCAATCTGAGTCGAAGAAGACAATTGAAAGGACGTGTTTTTGTTTTGTCAAAAACGCGCGTTTCGACGACCACGTGAGAAAGTTGTTGCTGAAAGCTTGAGCGGGAATGTTTGAAATTCGAAATAGTTTCGTTGGACAAGAAAGACGCATGGAAGCCTTAGAGTGTCGAAAGACATGCAAGAAGCGACATGGTTTTTCATTAGAATAATACCGTTATGGTTAGAACATTATAAATAGTTCCTTAGTGTTAGGGAGAAAGCATGATCATAATTCGTACAAAATTACTCATAAAATACTCAAGTACCAAGTTACAGAGAAAGATTTCATTGAGAATGTATGTATGACCTCACACATTTTATCTTTGAAATGCACTTATCAATATAATTTCTTTTAAACCATTCTTTTACGTACTCCTGCAATTGTTCTTAATTTCTTTATGTTCTGTCGAATTGCTTCATTCTCCTGCAAAGCTTTATGGATCAAGTTTCTTCTTAAAGGCTCTTTCCTTTACAATCAAGTCCTTTAATTCCAGTTTTAAGTCTTTTCATTGTCAAATATTTACATTCAAACCTTTTTTGACTAAGACGTTTCGTCCAAACCTTTACATTTGAATTTAATCCCAGAAGTCTTTGTATTTTAAGCCTTTACACAAACACATGCACAAGCACTACGTCGTGTTTAACATAAACTGTCAAGTAAGTGTTACAATTAATCTTAAGACACATTTCCTAGGATCAATCTAGTCGATACTGCAAGTAACCATACATATCAAATTTGTTTGGAAGACTAGCGGTTGTTTCGCCAGAAATCACTGCCAACAAATTGGCACACCTGGTGGGACTCTTGGATCATAACAGACGGTTCAAAATACTATTTTCTGGTAAAATACGCAAAAGCTTTGTAAGAACCTTAGGAGTGGCAGAATTGTTAGTGAATCTCAACCAATACCTAAGAAAAAACATACGAGAAGAATGGTTAACACAACTAATGATCAAGGAGGACAAAATCTTCCACAAGGATCAGGAACGGTCGGTACAAATTTGACAACTAGTTCCCAAGCCATTCCAACATCAATAGGATCAATGGCCGCAACTAATTCGAATCCACCTTACACGGGAACTGCTTTTGTGGCTAGTGTGACCAACGTGCCCCCCTTTGGGGGTACATTAGAGTCTCTTTCGAATACTCAAAATGGCCCTATTTTGACATATGTAGGAGGCCAAGTACCGCCTTCGACACCCCCTAGGCCACCAGGATTCGAAAATTTTAGGCCTTGGACAAAACAATCATATGGAGGGCCCTAATCATCATTCATGTGTGGTTTACACAATGGAACTTCCGCATATACGCAACCTAACGTAAGTACTTTTTCGCCGATTAAAAATGTTGGTTCAATTGGTCTAAGCGCCCAAAACCAAGGCCTATCAGCCCAGATGCCTTCTTTAACATCAAATACTAAGGCAACACTTAGACAACAAATGGACGCTAGTAACCATGATATGGTTGGAATATTGGCGAGGGAAATGAATACTATTTTTTCTCCCCTAATCCAGAATATAAACAGAACCAATCAAGAAAACACCCAATCATACCAACAATTGTCAGCGCATATGACGCGAATAGCGGATTTCTTTGGGAACCCCCAACCACCTGTTCGATGCAGGCAGAATTTCATAGGAGTTTAAGGAGAACCAACCATGAACCAGGTTCAACAACCTAGACAAAATATTGTCGAAGAACATAGAGTAGAACCATTAGGTATTCGACAGCCAAATCCTGAGGAACCACCCAGGAGAATAGCCATGGTCAATAGAGGCCAAGATGGAGATGAAGTTGTTCATAGAATGAGACAAGACAACCTGTTGGTCGAAAATAATATAAAAAATATAGTAGAAAGAATCATGGCTAATAATGGTTTAAACATAGGGTTTCGACGCCCCAACTACACTTCCCCTATAGCGGAATTTATTCAGCAAACAGAATTGCCAAGGGGTCACAAGATCCCGAAATTCACCAATTTTTCAGGGGATACAAATGAATCCACTATTGAGAACATAGCCAGATATTTGACAGAGTTAGGAAACTTGGCAAACAATGAAGACCTAAGAATAAAATATTTCCCTAGTTCACTAACCAAAAATGCTTTTACATGGTTCACCACATTACCTCCTAGTTCCATAGATACTTGGTCTTACTTAGAGAAACTATTCCATGAACAGTTTTACGTGGGAAAAATGAAGATAAGTTTGAAGGAATTGGCAAGCGTAAAGAGGAAATTCACAGAACCCATAGATGACTACCTAAATAGGTTTCGTCTTTTGAAATCTAGATGCTTTACTATGGTACCTGAGCATGAGTTAGTCGAAATGGCTGCAGGTGGATTAGATTATTCCATTAGAAAGAAGTTAGATACTCAACACTTGAGAGATATGGCCCAGTTGGCAGATAGAGTTCGACAGGTCGAACGACTGAAAGTTGAAAAGGCCAGGGCAAGTAAAAATCATAAAAAAGAAAGGGTAGCCTATGTCAAAGCCGAAAATGAAGAATATGAGCCGCATAACAACCCTTATGGTGTTGAAGAAGTAGAAATAGATTTGGCTGAATTAAAAGAGGCACCCCCTTACTCTTGTAAAATGTTAACACCTTCTAATGGGAAGAACCTCGTCGAAGAGGAAAAGAGTGATAAATATCCTAAAAGAACTTACACTTTTGATGTCGCTAAATGTGACGAAATATTATATTTACTGGTAAAGGATGGCCAAATGATAGTGCCTCCTAACACTAAAGTTCCTCTGTTAGAACAACAGAAGAAAAGAGGTTATTGCAAATACCATGGTTTTCTTGGCCATAAAACATCAGCTTGTTTTCTTTTCAGGGATTTAATTCAGAGTGCTATCAAGGATGGACGTCTAAAATTAGCTGATAAAGGAAAAGATCCTATGAAGGTGGATGTTGATCCTTTGAATGTGGCTGCCACCAACTACGTTGAACTTTTGGATATCAATATGGTGGACATAGTCAACACTGACCAAGCGAAGATCGTGGAAGATGGAAAGCAGGCTACTGATAGCCTAAATACCAGAGGATCCTTCGACACTGACGTTGAAGACCCCCAGGCTGGACAAATCAAATTTAGGACTACTGAGGGTTCTTTGAAAACCCCTAATGAGACTACTGAAGGTCTCAGAGTTAGGTTCGAAGAAATGGAAATCTCTGAAGTACCCATGGTAGTCAACATGGTCAATCTGGACCAAACCGCTTTAGAGATGGAAGAATTGGAAAACTGCCTGCTGATGCAACAAAAGAAGAAGAGTTTTGGCTACCCAAAGGAAAATGAGAATCTGCGTGAATACTTATGGCGATGCCATGAGAGGAATACCCACAAGACGTTGTTGTGCCCAATGTGCTCCATTATGTTGAGTCAAAGAGTGGCTGAAAATTATGAGAGGGTCCACATCAACACCCAAGGAAATTGGCGCAAAGAAAGTCAACTGATGAGAGTATACCCAACTCCCGGCGAAATGCTTTTGATTTTCATACTCCGATGTTACAAAGCAGAATCAGAAATCCTGATGTGTCCAAGATGTGGCGCAGTATAAGACAAGGAGGTCGCTGAAATGTTTGAACGAATCCCTTTCCATGGTAGCTGGGAGCCAAGGGAAGCAAACCCAAGGATGTACGTGTTTGAAAAAAGGGGAACGTCGAAAAGGCCAGATATCCCACATCCCAAGGCAAGAAGAGTCTCATTCAAATTACCTGCTGAGATACCAATTGACCGATGGATGCGTGTTAATGATGAGAAATCAAAGTGGAGGAGTTTCGACAAGGGAGGTAGAACATCTTTCGCCTATAGAAGGCAATTCCAGGCATCAACAAGGGAGGCTCACAGGCTAGACAATTACAAAGTAAAAAACCCCATGTCAAGATCCCAGTGGTGTAGACACCAGAGAGCAAGGAAAACAGAAAGGGAATCAAAACAGAAAGAGGTAGGTGAATCAAGCAATACCAAAGTAGTATCTGGAACATCGACATTTATCAAACCGC
Organism: Vicia faba; assembly: GCA_948472305.1. Taxonomy (NCBI): domain Eukaryota; kingdom Viridiplantae; phylum Streptophyta; class Magnoliopsida; order Fabales; family Fabaceae; genus Vicia; species Vicia faba. The sequence continues at coordinate 733,907,505 of OX451740.1, read as the reverse complement.
CAGTAAGACGAAGGTTATTCACTAAGGAACAACAGAAAACGAAAGAAGTGACTCAAGAAAATCCCATAAAATCTGAAGATCTGTTGACAGAAGATTTCGAATTTGATGGTGTGTCATCTCTAAACATGAATTGCAACGTGGTATCCATTATCCCCCATGAGTACGATCAGGAAACTGAAGTTGAAGACTGCGAAGAAGCTGGTGAAGAGGAGATGGCGAAACACATACTAGTGTGTTACTACGTCCTCAATAATGGAGCAGTCGAAGAGCAAAATGCCTTCTTCGAAAGGCCTGAGGGAGCTATGAGAAACCATCTGAAACCTTTGTATATAAGGGCCAAGGTCGAAAACACTGGTATTAACAAAGTTATGGTGGATGGAGGGGCTGCAGTTAACTTGATGCCTCATTATATGTTGAAAAGAATAGGGATGTTCGACACGGACATTAAACATCACAATATGGTGTTGTCTAACTATGAAGGGAAAATAGGTCACACCCTGGGGGTGATTCAAGTAAACTTGACAGTTGGGTCTGTGACAAGACCAACTATGTTCATGGTAATTCCTGCAAAAGCAAATTACAATTTGCTGCTAGGGAGAGAGTGGATACACGGGGTGGGGGCAGTATCATCGACCATGCATCAAAGATTAACCATATGGAGAGAGGATGGAATTGCTGAAAACATCAAAAGGGATCAAGGTTACTACATGTTGGAGGTAAACACAGTAGACAGAACCAACTTTGACAAAAATCTAGCAAACATTGGACCATGTGGAGTGGTAGGAGATTTCTACTTACCAAACAAGAAATGCCTATTTCTGCACATATTCGAAACAGACATTTATTGGGGGTAATTTGTTGGCTGGGAATTTTGATCGGGATAATAAAGGAATCATTCGTTTAAATTTCCACAACATGGCTTGAAAAAGCTATAGTCGAAGTATTTTGTTACTGGATCTGAGTCGAAGAAGACAGTTTGAAAGGTCAATCTGAGTCGAAGAAGACAATTTGAAAGGACGTGTTTTTGTTTTGTCAAAAATGCGTGTTTCGACGGCCACGTGAGAAAGTTGTTGCTGGAGGCTTGAGCGGGAATGTTTGAAATTCGAAATAGTTCTGTTGGATAAGAAAGACGCGTGGAATCCTTAGAGTTTCAAAAGACATGCAAGAAGAGACGTGGCTTTTCATTAGAATAATATCGTTATGGTTAGAATATTATAAATAGTTCCTTAGTGTTAGGGAGAAAGCAGGATCATAATTCGTACAAAATTACTCATAAAATACTCAAGTACCAAGTTACAGAGAAAGAGTTCATTGAGAATGTACGTATGACCTCACACATTTTATCTTTGAAATGCACTTATCAATATAATTTCTTTTAAACCATTCTTTTACGTACTCATGCAATTGTTCTTAATTTCTTTATGTTTTGTCGAATTGCTTCATTCTCCTGCAAAGCTTTATGTATCAAGTTTATTCTTAAAGGCTCTTTCCTTTTCAATCAAGTCCTTTAATTCCAGTTTTAAGTCTTTTCCTTGTCAAATATTTACATTCAAACCTTTTTTAACTAAGACGTTTCGTCCAAACCTTTACATTTGAATTTAATCCCAGAAGTCTTTGTATTTTAAGCCTTTACACAAACACATGCACAAGCACTACGTCGTGTTTAACATAAACCGTCAAGTAAGTGTTACAATTAATGTTAAGACACATGTCCTAGGATCAATCTATTCGATCCTGCAGGTAACCATACATGTCAAATTTGTTTGGAATACTAGCAGTTGTTTCGCCAGAAATCACTACGAACAAATTGGTAGCCTCTTCTAAGTGAGCAACACTTTCCTTCGCCAGGAGATCAGCCTGAGGGTCATTCAAGCCTTGAATGGCAGCCTGTCTCTCTTTCGCCTCAATAATCCTCGCCCGTAACTCTGAAATCTGAATTTCCCAAACTTGGATAGAAGATTCATAGGTATTGTATTCCTCTTGAGCCTTCTTCTTCGATTGCATGAGAGTTTCAGAGGTAGTGTAGGTGTTGTAATCTTTTTCATATTCAAGAGATTGTGCCTTTTCTGCCGCTTGAAGTTTCTTCTGGGCATTGAAATCTCTATTGAAATCAGAACTCACTTGATCAATCAACTGTTGTATATCAACTAAAGCTTCGCCCACATCAGGTGGACATGCTGTGATGTGTATCTGAGAAATCAGTGTCTTTATCCGACAACCAGCAGCACAATCCTTCTTTAGGGTGGTAAAAAGGTCAGCATCGAAGACAGCTTGCTTCACTTGTTGCAAGAGGGCATCAAAAGAAGTTTCTTTGGTACCAACACCAGCTTGGGCAGAGGCACCAGGAAATGTTTTGGCAGGAGATGAATCCTTTAAAGCCATCATTAGTTTGACATACTTTAAGGGATACATTGCTTTGAGGGAAGTTCTTTCCTCTTCTGAGAGAGTGGCAATGGTGGGCTGACTTGAAGAAGGCTGGTTGTGCGTCGAAACAGGGTTAGACTCTCCAGTGGCGTGAGTGGAATCCAAGTCTTTGTTACTGAGAGTTTGTTCTGACTCTTCGACGGTTCCTTCGTCATCTCCCATCCCTTTGTTACCATCGGAGATTCCTTCTATGTCAGAGGAGCGTTATGTGTCCTCATCCAGTTCAATTACCTTAGACGTGCCGGTCTTAGGAGGATTGTTTCTTTTTTGAGCATCTTCCTCAGGAGAATAATTCTCCTGATCCTCTGCATCCTTCGACTCAGGTTGAGGGTTTCCAGTCGTGGACCCTTTGTTTTATGCAATACCAGCGTTGGGAGGGGGTGAAGAAGTTCCTTCGACATTCGAATTTCTGAGAGGATCGAAAGGTTTGGGAGACTTGTCAGATTTTTCCTGCAAGAATGAATGTCAATATTTGTTCAGGAAATGTAATATGTCAAAGTGTAAGGAAATAAAAAGAAGAGTCTAAAATAAATACCTTATCAGCAGTGGAGGTATTGCTTCCAATACGCTCCTAAATTTTGGCTCCAGAGGGTGTTGGCCCAGCTTCTTTCGCAGAAGTAGGGAGAGTTGCAGTTTCGATTTCCTTTTGGGAAGTGCCCTAGGACGAAGTAACCTTCGACAGCTTTTTCTTTTGCTTCTTCTTCAGAGGAGAAGGAGAGCCATCAGTGCTGCTACCTTCGATTGTAATTGCTTCTTTTTCAGAAGCATTTTTTCTCTTTTTCGCCTTGGCGATTGGCGAATTTCCATCCTGCAGAAAACATCAAATTTTGATAAGTAAGCAAAATAAGAAGAAATTCCAGAAAGGAAAGTTTAGTATGAAGACCTCAGAAGCTTTGGCAGTATTTTTTGAAGAAGTAGGTTTTGAAGTTCCAGTTGGATTGGTCTTTGAAGTGGGTTTTCCTTTTTTGGGGGTTTTTCTTTTGACAGCTGAAAATTCACAGAGTTAGAAGGAAATATGTTAAGATGATAAAGTTAAGATACATTTTCGACATGGCACCTTGAAGTGTTGGAGAAATGATTTTCATAGCAGACAAGTCATAGTGTAGGAAATCGTCGAAACTGTCCAGAGTGAGCTTAGTCGAAACAACCCTTTTTGCATGTTTTTGACTATCATTATGTAAGTCATGAAAAATGTTCCCAAGGACGAACCAGTCTGGATAAGGTGGCGAAAAGGCCAGAGCAAATACCGCTGTGGGTAATTTTGGAAATTTGGGTGGTTGCAGTTTGAAGGCTAAATCATACTTGAATTCAGGTTTTATAGATTTGGGAAGTTTTAATTTTGGAAGAGCTTTTGTAAATTTTTCTTTCAAAATGAGTGGCGCTTGATAGACTGTTCGACTAAGCTGCGTAGGGTCATAGACAGTTTCAAAATAATCCTGAAAAGCTTTTATTTCTTCGCAATTAGTAGTTTTACCTTTGGGTCCATGATCCTGCAAAGATGAAAAGGCTTGGTTCAGTTGATCTTTTATTTCAGTGTTGTCCAACATGTTGTTAGAATAAAACTCTCTCCACTAAGTGTAAAAGCCTTTAGTCATATAAGTCGCAGGGTCGAAAGGGGAAAGTTTGAAGATGGCAAAATCGGCATGATATTCTTGATGCTTCGCCACGTCCCAAATAACATAGTCTATTCCATCATAGCAGATTTCCTTCTTACGGTTAAAAAGAGATACGGGGACAAGTTGATTCAACCCAAATTGTCGAGAGACAAAGTTTGGTTGGTAGGCTAACATGCATACGTAACTCTTCACGGGCAGAATCCTGGAAATAAGGAGTATGGGTAGGAGAAATGCACGCCAGACATCTTCGACTTCAGTATTAGCATCCTTTATGGCTCCCTCAATCGAAGCAGTAAACCAGGTGGGGCCATGGGTTCGTTTGGAAAAGGGAGCCATGGCTGAAGTAAAGGCATGACGTTTTGAGAACATCAAAATATATTTGGTGAGGCTGGATTGAAGATTCATGTCTTCACTGGGAGTTAATAGCAGAAGCCTAGTTCCTTCAATACTTCTTGCTGCTATCATGGGCTCTTCTTCGCTCACATTTCCAGAAGTTTGGAGAGATGGTTCGAAGGTGGAATTCAGCCACAGTTGAAGAAGCCAATAAGGTCCGACTAAAAGAAGTTTACTGCCAGCTTCATGTTCTTTGAGCTTGGTTACAGCAGAGCCTAGACTTTCGTACAAACTTACTAGTAATAATTCACTAAGGAAAACCTTTCGACCTGAATGCAATTGGTTAGCCAAAGTTAAAAATCTTCTGGCTACTTGGAGGGATTTGCAATAGAAAACAAATTTGGACAACCATAAGGCTAAGAAAGCTATATGTTCGATGTCGGAAACGTCTTCACCGTCCGTGTGATAAAAATTCATATAGGCATTGAAAGAAGCAGTATTTATGTTGAAATCTATTGTGTTGTCGGAGTTGAGAAAAGGGTCAAATATTTCTCCAATAGGAGAAAGTCCTGTGATGGCTGCTACCTCGAATAGCATAGGGGTTATCATCCCACAAGGAAGATGGAAGGTGTTATAAGTGGTATCCCAAAAGTAGTGAGACGCAAGAAGTAAAGATTGGCAATAACTAAAACCTAATTTCGACATCTGGATCAGGTCGAAAGTACCTAAATCTTTCCAAAATTGGATTTTCTTTTTCTCTACTTTACCTAGCCAATTCAAATAAGACTTGTCCAAAGTGGGACAAGATCGAAAAGGTCTGAAATTTTCAGTAATATAATTCATTTGGAAAGGTTCCCTATTCAGTTCTTCAGGACTTTCTGTCGATGTATTTTTGGGGGATTTGGAATAATCATCAGAAATATTTCCCTTATTAGCTATGGGTCTAACAGCATGATAAGTTGGGAAAAAGTTTTTACATTCTTCCAAATGTTCAGTAGAAACTAAAGGACCTAGGAATCCTAGGGTTTTACCAGATAACAAAGAGGAGATTAATACCTAGGAAGCGTAAATGGCTTTTTGTTCTTTGGACAGCTTCGGAGGTGTAATAAATTCCTTGTTCTCATGCGTGATTATTTTGCTAGTTGGAATGGATTGAGAATTTGAACCTGTAGAAGCTCTAGGGTTTTTGATTTTGATTTTCATTTGCTGTTTATCAGAGGCCATTGTTGGGATTCTTCTAGGTTTTTTCTAGAGATTTTTGAGTTTTTTGGAAAGGAAAGGGTTTTCCGGAAACTGAAAGGGTTTTGACTAAGAGAAGTTTGTAAAAGTAAGAGAGAGGAAGGAGAACAACCTTTTTATAGTGAAGAGTGATTGTCCATCAAAAGGACACGTGTTCGCATCCTGAAGGAGAACGTGAGAAGTTTGTCAAGTTACTTGACATTGGGAATGGTTATTCATCATTGTAATTGTTGCACGCATGTCTTGAAGAGACGTTTTTTGGGAAGAGATGTTATGATGATATCATTAAAATACGAAAAGATTCTCTTTGCTGGTCGAAATAACGTAAATCACAAGAAATGCTTATTTCTGCACATATTCGAAACAGACATTTATTGGGGGCAATTTGTTGGCTGGGAATTTTGACCGGGATAATAAAGGAATCATTCATTTAAATTTCCACAACATGGCTTGAAAAAGCTATAGTCGAAGTATGTTGTTACTGGATCTGAGTCGAAGAAGACAGTTTGAAAGGTCAATCTGAGTCGAAGAAGACAATTTGAAAGGACAAGTGTTTTTGTTTTGTCAAAAACGCGTGTTTCGACGGCCACGTGAGAAAGTTGTTGTGAAGGCTTGAGCGGGAATGTTTGAAATTCGAAATAGTTTCGTTGGATAAGAAAGACGCATGGAAGCCTTAGAGTGTCAAAAGACATGCAAGAAGCGACATGGCTTTTCATTAGAATAATAACGTTATGGTTAGAACATTATAAATAGTTCCTTAGTGTTAGGGAGAAAGGAGGATCATAATTCGTACAAAATTACTCATAAAATACTCAAGTACCAAGTTACAGAGAAAGAGTTCATTGAGAATGTACGTATGACCTCACACATTTTATCTTTGAAATGCACTTATCAATATAATTTCTTTTAAACCATTATTTTACGTACTCCTGCAATTGTTCTTAATTTCTTTATGTTCTGTCGAATTGCTTCATTATCCTGCAAAGCTTTATGTATCAAGTTTCTTCTTAAAGGCTCTTTCCTTTACAATCAACTCCTTTAATTCCAGTTTTAAGTCTTTTCATTGTCAAATATTTACATTCAAACCTTTTTTGACTAATACGTTTCATACAAACCTTTACATTTGAATTTAATCCCAGAAGTCTTTGTATTTTAAGCCTTTACACAAACACATGCACAAGCACTACATCGTGTTTAACATAAACCGTCAAGTAAGTGTTACAATTAATGTTAAGACACATGTCCTAGGATCAATCTAGTCGATCATGTAGGTAACCATACATGTCAAATTTGTTTGGAATACTAGCAGTTGTTTCGCCAGAAATCACTACGAACAAATTGGTAGCCGCTTCTAAGTGAGCAACACTTTCCTTCGCCAAGAGATCAGCCTGAGGGTCATTCAAGCCTTGAATGGCAGCCTGTCTCTCTTTCGCCTCAACAATCCTCGCCCGTAACTCTGAAATCTGAATTTCCCAAACTTGGATAGAAGATGCATAGGTATTGTATTCCTCTTGAGCCTTCTTCTTCGACTGCATGAGAGTTTCAGAGGTAGTGTAGGTGTTGTAAGCTTTTTCATATTCAAGAGATTGTGCCTTTTCTGCCGCTTGAAGTTTCGTCTGGGCATTGAAATCTCTATTGAAATCAGAACTCACTTGATCAATCAACTGTTGTATATCAACTAAAGCTTCGCCCACATCAGGTGGACACGCTGTGATGTGTATCTGAGAAATCAGTGTCTTTATCCGACAGCCAGCAGCACAATCCTTCTTTAGGGTGGTAAAAAGGTCAGCATCGAAGACAGCTTGCTTCACTTGTTGCAAGAGGGCATCAAAAGAAGTTTCTTTGGTACCAACACCAGCTTGGGCAGAGGCACCAGGAAATGTTTTGGCAGGAGATGAATCCTTTAAAGCCATCATTAGTTTGACATACTTTAAGGGATCCATTGCTTTGAGGGAAGTTCTTTCCTCTTCTGAGAGAGTGGCAATGGTGGGCTGACTTGAAGAAGGCTGGTTGTGCATCGAAACAGGGTTAGACTCTCCAGTGGCGTGAGCGGAATCCAAGTCTTTGTTAGTGAGAGTTTGTTCTGACTCTTCGACAGTTCCTTCGTCATCTCCCATCCCTTTGTTACCATCGGAGATTCCTTCTATGTCAGAGGAGCGTTCTGTGTCCTCATCCGTTTCAATTACCTTAGACGTGCCGGTCTTAGAAGGAGTGTTTCTTTTTTGAGTATCTTCCTCAGGAGAAGAATTCTCCTGATCCTCTACATCCTTCGACTCAGGTTGAGGGTTTCCAGTCGCGGACCCTTTGTTTTATGCAATTCCAGCGTTGGGAGGGGGTGAAGAAGTTCCTTCGACATTCGAATTTCTGAGAGGATCGAAAGGTTTGGGAGACTTGTCAGATTTTTCCTGCAAGAATGAATGTCAATATTTGTTCAGGAAAAGTAATATGTCAAAGTGTAAGGAAATAAAAAGAAGAGTCTAAAATAAATACCTTATCAGCAGTGGAGGTATTGCTTCCAATACGCTCCTAAATTTTGGCTCCAGAGGGTGGAGGCCCAGCTTCTTTCGCAGAAGTAGGGAGAGTTGCAGTTTCAATTTCCTTTTGGGCAGTGCCCTGGGACGAAGTAACCTTCGACACCTTTTTCTTTTGCTTCTTCTTCAGAGGAGGAGGAGAGCCATCAGTGCTGCTACCTTCGATTGTAATTGCTTCTTTTTCAGAAGCATTTTTTCTCTTTTTCGCCTTGGCGATTGGCGAATTTCCATCCTGCAGAAAACATCAAATTTTGATAAGTAAGCAAAACAAGAAGAAATTCCAGAAAGGAAAGTTTAGTATGAAGACCTCAGAAGCTTTGGTAGTATTTTTTGAAGAAGTAGGTTTTGAAGTTCCAGTTGGATTGGTCTTTGAAGTGGGTTTTCCTTTTTTGGGGGTTTTTCTTTTGACAGCTGAAAATTCAGAGTTAGAAGGAAATATGTTAAGATGATAAAGTTAAGATACATTTTCGACATGGCACCTTGAAGTGTTGGAGAAATGATTTTCACAGCAGACAAGTCATAGTGTAGGAAATCGTCGAAACTGTCCAGAGTGAGCTTAGTCGAAACAACCCTTTTTGCATGTTTTTGACTATCATTATGTAAGTCATGAAAAATGTTCCCACGGACGAACCAGTCTGGATAAGGTGGCGAAAAGGCCAGAGCAAAGTCCTCTGTGGGTAATTTTGGAAATTTGGGTGGTTGCAGTTTGAAGGCTAAATCATACTTGAATTCAGGTTTTATAGATTTGGGAAGTTTTAATTTTGGAAGAGCTTTTGTAAATTTTTCTTTCAAAATGAGTGGCGCTTGATAGACTGTTCGACTAAGCTGCGTAGGGTCATAGACAGTTTCAAAATAATCCTGAAAAGCTTTTATTTCTTCGCAATTAGTAGTTTTACCTTTGGGTCCATGATCCTGCAAAGATGAAAAGGCTTGGGTCAGTTGATCTTTTATTTCAGTGTTGTCCAACATGTTGTTAGAATAAAACTCTCTCCACCAAGTGTAAAAGCCTTTAGTCATATAAGTCGCAGGGTCGAAAGGGGAAAGTTTGAAGATGGCAAAATCGGCATGATATTCTTGATGCTTCGCCACGTCCCTCATAACATACTCTATTCCATCATAGCAGATTTCCTTCTTACGGTTAAAAAGAGATACGGGGACAAGTTGATTCAACCCAAATTGTCGAGAGACAAAGTTTGGTTGGTAGGCTAACATGCATACGTAACTCTTCACGGGCAGAATCCTGGAAATAAGGAGTATGGGTAGGAGAAATGCACGCCAGACATCTTCGACTTCAGTATTAGCATCCTTTATGGCTCCCTCAATCGAAGCAGTAAACCAGGTGGGGCCATGGGTTCGTTTGGAAAAGGGAGCCATGGATGAAGTAAAGGCATGACGTTTTGAGAACATCAGAATATATTTGGTGAGGCTGGATTGAAGATTCATGTCTTCACTGGGAGTCAATAGCAGAAGCCTAGTTCCTTCAATACTTCTTGCTGCTATCATGGGCTCTTCTTCGCTCACATTTCCAAAAGTTTGGAGAGATGGTTCGAAGGTGGAATTCAGCCACAGTTGAAGAAGCCAATAAGGTCCGACTAAAAGAAGTTTATTGCCAGCTTCATGTTCTTTGAGCTTGGTTACAGCAGAGCCTAGACTTTCGTACAAACTTACTAGTAATAATTCACTAAGGAAAACCTTTCGACCTGAATGCAATTGGTTAGCCAAAGTTAAAAATCTTCTGGCTACTTGGAGGGATTTGCAACAGAAAACAAATTTGGACAACCATAAGGCTAAGAAAGCTATATGTTCGATGTCGGAAACGTCTTCACCGTCCGTGTGATAAAAATTCATATAGGCATTGAAAGAAGCAGTATTTATGTTGAAATCTATTGTGTTGTCGGAGTTGAGAAAAGGGTTAAATGTTTCTCCAATAGGAGAAAGTCCTGTGATGGCTGCTACCTCGAATAGCATAGGGGTTATCATCCCACAAGGAAGATGGAAGGTGTTATAAGTGGTATCCCAAAAGTAGTGAGACGCAAGAAGTAAAGATTGGCAATAACTAAAACCTAATTTCGACATCTGGATCAGGTCGAAAATACCTAAATCTTTCCAAAATTGGATTTTCTTTTTCTCTACTTTACCTAGCCAATTCAAATAAGACTTGTCCAAAGTGGGACAAGATCGAAAAGGTCTGAAATTTTCAGTAATATAATTCATTTGGAAAGGTTCCCTATTCAGTTCTTCAGGACTTTCTGTCGATGTATTTTTGGGGGATTTGGAATAATCATCAAAAATATTTCCCTTATTAGCTATGGGTCTAACAGCATGATAAGTTGGGAAAAAGTTTTTACATTCTTCCAAATGTTCAGTAGAAACTAAAGGACCTAGGAATCCTAGGGTTTTACCAGATAACAAAGAGGAGATTAATACCTAGGAAGCGTAAATGGCTTTTTGTTCTTTGGACAGCTTCGGAGGTGTAATAAATTCCTTGTTCTCATGCGTGATTATTTTGCTAGTTGGAATGGATTGAGAATTTGAACCTGTAGAAGCTCTAGGGTTTTTGATTTTGATTTTCATTTGCTGTTTATCAGACACCATTGTTGGGATTCTTCTAGGTTTTTTCTAGAGATTTTTGAGTTTTTTGGAAAGGAAAGGGTTTTCCGGAAACTGAAAGGGTTTTGACTAAGAGAAGTTTGTAAAAGTAAGAGAGAGGAAGGAGAACAACCTTTTTATAGTGAAGAGTGATTGTCCATCAAAAGGACACGTGTTCGCATCCTGAAGGAGAACGTGAGAAGTTTGTCAAGTTACTTGACATTGGGAATGGTTATTCATCATTGTAATTGTTGCACGCATGTCTTGAAGAGACGTTTTTTGGGAAGAGATGTTATGATGATATCATTAAAATACGAAAAGATTCTCTTTGCTGGTCGAAATAACGTAAATCACAAGAAATGCTTATTTCTGCACATATTCGAAACAGACATTTATTGGGGGCAATTTGTTGGCTGGGAATTTTGACCAGGATAATAAAGGAATCATTCATTTAAATTTCCACAACATGGCTTGAAAAAGCTATAGTCGAAGTATGTTGTTACTGGATCTGAGTCGAAGAAGACAGTTTGAAAGGTCAATCTGAGTCGAAGAAGACAATTTGAAAGGACAAGTGTTTTTGTTTTGTCAAAAACGCGTGTTTCGACGGCCACGTAAGAAAGTTGTTGTGAAGGCTTGAGCGGGAATGTTTGAAATTCGAAATAGTTTCGTTGGATAAGAAAGACGCATGGAAGCCTTAGATTGTCGAAAGACATGCAAGAAGCGACATGGCTTTTCATTAGAATAATAACGTTATGGTTAGAACATTATAAATAGTTCCTTAGTGTTAGGGAGAAAGGAGGATCATAATTCGTACAAAATTACTCATAAAATACTCAAGTACCAAGTTACAGAGAAAGAGTTCATTGAGAATGTACGTATGACCTCACACATTTTATCTTTGAAATGAACTTATCAATATAATTTCTTTTAAACCATTCTTTTACGTACTCCTGCAATTGTTCTTAATTTCTTTATGTTCTGTCAAATTGCTTCATTATCCTGCAAAGCTTTATGTATCAAGTTTCTTCTTAAAGGCTCTTTCCTTTACAATCAACTCCTTTAATTCCAGTTTTAAGTCTTTTCATTGTCAAATATTTACATTCAAACCTTTTTTGACTAATACGTTTCATACAAACCTTTACATTTGAATTTAATCCCAGAAGTCTTTGTATTTTAAGCCTTTACACAAACACATGCACATGCACTACATCGTGTTTAACATAAACCGTCAAGTAAGTGTTACAATTAATGTTAAGACACATGTCCTAGGATCAATCTAGTCGATCCTGCAAGTAACCATACATATCAAATTTGTTTGGAAGACTAGCGGTTGTTTCACCAGAAATCACTGCGAACAACATGTTGATGCATGAGATTCATGAAGGTTCATTTGGCACTCATGCTAATGGACATTCAATGGCTAAAAGGATGCTAAGGGCATGTTATTATTGGTTGACAATGGAATCTGATTGTTACAAATTTGCAAAGAAGTTCCATAAATTCCAGATTTATGCAGATAAGATCCATGTGCCTCTGACACTTCTCAATGTGATTTCCTCCCCATGGCCTTTCTCTATGTGGGGTATTGACATGATCGGGAATATAGAACCCAAAGCTTCAAATGGACACCGTTTTATCTTGGTAGCAATTGACTACTTTACCAAATGGGTAGAGGCTGTTTCATATGCCAATGTTACCAAACAGGTGGTTGTACGTTTCATCAAAAACAATCTTATATGCCGGTATGGTGTGCCGAGCAGAATCATCACTGACAATGGCTCAAATTTGAACAACAAGATGATGACAGAACTGTGCGAAGAATTCAAGATTGTTTATCACAATTCATCTCCATACAGGCCAAAGATGAATGGGGCTGTTGAAGCTGCTAATAAGAATATCAAGAGAATTATCTAGAAAATGGTTGTCACTTATAAGGATTGGCATGAAATGCTCCTTTTTTCTCTGCAAGGATATCGAACATCTGTTCGCACTTCAACAGGAGCAACCCCGTTCTCCCTAGTGTATGGAATGGAAGCTGTACTCCCTGTCGAGGTAGAGATTCCCTCGTTGCATGTGATAATGGAAGCCAAGTTGACAGAGGCTGAATGGGTCCAGAATAGGTTTGACCAATTGAATTTGATTGAAGAGAAGAGGATGACAACTTTATGTCATGGGCAGTTATATTAGAAAAGAATGAAGAAAGCATTTGATAAAAGGGTCAAACCTCATGAATTCAGAAAAGGCGACCTCGTGCTCAGGAAGATCATGTATTTCAACACTGATTCTAGGGGCAAGTGGAATCCCAATTTTGAAGGTCTTTATGTTGTTAAGAAATTCTTCTCTGGTGGTGTATTAATTCTTGAAACTATGGATGGCGAGGAGTTCCCACGTCCCTTGAATGCTGACGCAGTCAAGAAATACTTCGCCTAAAGAAATAAAAGAATAGCTCACTAAGTTGAAAACCCGAAGGGCGGCTTAGGCATAAAGGAGCATCTCGGTAGGCTGAAAACCCGAAAGGGCGGTTTAGGAAAAAATTAGAGACATAAACAGAATATATTTCCCGCTAAGTTGAAAACCCGCAAGGGAAGCTTAGGAAAAAGTTAGGGATTTTCTTGGCAAGTAACTACGTTAGACAAGACTTGATTGTTGAAGCAACAATATTCTCGGATCCTCACCATACTTCGATAAAAGCTACTGCTCAGGATCTCAAAAGTTGTTAGGGGGAATAGCGGTCATTGTATCTCAATGTATCTTTTCCATTATGTATTACCATTTCCCAAACTTTGTAATCATCCATGGAGTCTCGCCATTCACAGACTACCATTCTATTAATGAAATTCGAGCTTTTACCCAATTCTTTGTGTTCTTATTTTTATTTAGCTTGCAAAGACTTCATTTATTACTGATAATAATTGTTAAAGCAAAAAGATTAAAAAAGAAAAAATAACTTTTCAAAAAAAAATAGATCTTTACAATTCAATTTACTTTGGGATTTTTGATGAAACAATGACAACAAGAATGGTGATCCCAGGAATGAACGAACTTCGGGTGTTCTAGAAGATTTAATCCCTTCATGAAAGTTTTCTCAGGTCATTTTGTCGGTGTGCACAATCTTTGTGTGTTTCTCAGATAGTTAAAGACGATATCAGTGGGTGCAAGGTACAATATTGGGTTTGTGATCCAATTATCCCCAGTCAAGTCTTGGTTCGCTTTTAACTTTGGGTTTGCATGGTCAGAAGCCTCCGTCCCAGATTCCCCTGTGAAGTCTTCCCTCATATAATGAAAGGTTTTATTCCCTTGGTGTGCTGAGATGTCGCTCTTTTTGCAATATTGGCACTAGTGTTGACCTCTTGATTTCCTGGGAAGGTTATCCCAGGGCATCTCTTGTTGGAATAAGTGTTTGTGATGAAAACTTTCAGTCCACAGTTTTTTCTCCAGGGAGGTAGGCTTGAATCCCCCAGTGAGGTTTGGTTGTTTCGGTGTCATTCTGCTTTATTTGAGGCTGGTCTTGCAATCTCCAGTAGGCATGTTTCTTTTGGAAAATTGCTTTTCCGATGAAACCGGAAGAAGGATGTTCTATCCCGGTGTCTGTTTGATTTGGCTACATTAGGATTATGTTTCTCCTCAGTGAAGTTAGGGCAGGAAATAGGTTTGGTTTCCGTAATTGCTTTTACCTTTCTTGGATTGATCTCTCTGGTTGAAGTTTAGCCCAATGTTGTTAGTACTTGAGGAGGTTTTGTTTAATTATACTGATCGTGTATCCTTTTATCAGCATATGCACGATATCACTCATGCATTAATACATACATCATGCATTGCTAAAAATCATCATTCATTGACACTGTGTTATGACCTTCCTGTAGCGCTCTTTGTTTAGTTGAATTTGGTTTTCCCTCTTGAGTTTATTTCTCAAAGGATGTATCTTCATTGGCCGTCTTTCTCCAGTTTATTCCTGAATTAGATTTGTGGTTGCATGACAATATTATTTATGTTGGACTTCTAAGAACTTTGAGTTTTGGTTTGTGCATTTATTTTGCACGGGAAGACTTTATCTCCTCAGTAGGAATATCGTGGCATTTCCCCGAGAAGTCATGTTTCTATCCCCAAGAAGTCATTTCTCTTTGCAATTCCCCTTGACAATGAGTAACAAGTCTCTTTATTTGAGACAGCTTATGTTTGTCCTTTCCAAGTAGATTTCCTTGGTTAAAGAAGAAGTTGAGACCCGTTCTAGGTAAAACGCCGGAATTTTGGGACAACTATGATATATTTTCTCTTTCTACCTACAGTGAATGTTGGTAGTACATCGGCAGTGGACGTCGGTGTTTGTTATCTTCTTGCTATCTTCAGTGAACATTGATAGTTCATCTTCAGTGAATAGCGGTGATATGATATATTTTCTCTTTTTACCTACAGTGAACGTTGGTAGTACATCGGCAGTGAACGTCGGTGTTTGTTATCTTCTTGCTATCTTCAGTTAACGTTGATAGTTCATCGTCAGTGAACAGCGGTGATATGATATATTTTCTCTTTCTACCTACAGTGAACGTTGGTAGTTCTTCTAACACTTAGCAAGATTCCTTATTCAGAATATTACTTGAAAGCAAGTGTTGTTCAGAAGTTTATTTGAAAGCAAGCGTTGATCAAGTTCATATCAAGCAAAGCAGTTGCGCTTAAAGCAAATAGTTCTTTCATTTAAAGAACTTCTTCATATAATATTTAGCTCAACACATCAAAATGCTTCTGTCAGAACATTATCTGAAACATTCAAATATGTTCATCAGAGTATAAATTATCTAAAATATAATTTATTGTTATCATCAAAACTATGAGATAGATCAGAACTAATCTTGTTCTAACAACATCGATAATGAACGTCGGTGTTTTTTATCTTTTTTCTATCTTTATTGAACGTTGATAGTTCATCATCAGTGAACAGCGGTGATATGATATATTTTCTCTTTCTACCTTCAGTGAACGTTGGTAGGACATCGGCAGTGAATGTTGATGCTTGTTATCTTCCTCTCTGATTCTTTTCTTGTGGTTCACCTGTGATTTATTTTCCTGGTGGGGTTGCTCCTATGTTTTTTTAATATTTTTAGTTGCATCCCCAATGTTACTTTGCGTCTCCTTGGTTCTGTTCGTATGCATTCATATGCATAAGCATTTACATGGCATCTTAGGGCCAAAAATAGGTTTTGTTTTATATTTAAGCATCTTCGATCACGTTGACACGAGGATTTTTAACCTTCGTATCTCCGGATAGAAGAAACTTAAATAAGGGCAGTTGTTGTACCCCAATTTTTGCCCCTAAGATTTCTACATCATACCATATTATTTCAATCACAACAAAATCAAATTAGGCTTTTGGTTTTTCTCCCTATCTTTAGCTTTGCTCTTTTGAGGAGTTACCAAGCACCTTGACATGTTTTCTTTTGTGATCATCGATATTTTGCTTTTATTTTCTCTCTAATTAACAAAATGAAATATTGGTTTGTCTTACTTGTTAATAATGTAGGTAAAGGCAATGAGGTTTAGCAAGTTGCTTCATGGGTTCGTGAGTTTATTTCCATGCCCTAGTCAATAGCTTGAGAAATTCAAACCTCGCCATTGAAGTTGTTTTGGAAGAATTGGTATGGAAGTGGTTTTGGTGGCCATGAGTCCTCTGCATCATCCTCAACAATTTCTATTCACAAAGGAATAATATTGGCACAAAAAGTTTGTTCAAACTTGGAAAAGTTCCTCAAAGCATTCTCTTGATCTAGAGGCTAGGGTCTTGAACTTAAAAGGAGCATATCTTGCTCATCTTTTGGTATTTTTGAGTTATTCCAAGGACATCCTTCTCTTCAAAGTGTTATCAACAAATCACTTCAAAAGTTCCAAGGAGTTTTCATGTGGAAGGAACTTGGTGAAGAAGAAAGATTACAAGTCACCCAGATGAATCCCCAATTTTCCATATGTGACTTCAAATGGTCATAACTTGGTCAATTTGTATCACCTTGAGCCCATTCTTTTTCATGATGATCCTAAGGATGTGTGCTTCATGCCTTCTTTTATGTGCAAAGTAAGAAAATGGATGGAAGTTACCTTAAAAATGCAAAAGATTATAGGTCATTTCATGATTTTTGGACAACTTCAACAAGTAATAACTTGCTTAATTTTTTAAGATTTTGAGTGGTTCAAATTGAAAAATGTCATTCAAGAGGTCTATTTCATTCCATATTTTTTGGCCAAGAGCAAATTCTAAGTGGAAGGCCATGTTTGGATGCAAAAGATTATAGGTCATTTTTAAAGAAGAATTTGAAATATTTCTAAGTATGGAAAGTCAACTCTTTTTCTTCAACTTTGACTCCATGTAACTTTCAGCTCAAGCATCCATTTGATTCCATTCTTTTTCCATTTCAAAGATTGTGACCTCATCTTTCCAAAGCATCAAGAATTATGCCCTAAGACCCCTTGAGTTAGAAATGCCATGGATTTGAATTTGGTAGTTTGAAACTGAATTTTGCACAAAGTCAGAATTTTGAAATCTTTGTTTTGGCTTCTAATCATAGGATCTCCACCCGTTTTTGTTTCTAATCATGTTTAGCAACTTGCCAGGAGTGATAAGCATCATGAAACACACGAATTGGCTGAGTTTTGATCAAGTTTGAGTCACACTTTCTTCATGATGCAAACCCACACGAATTCCCTCCAAAACACATCATTTGCTATTCCTTTTGATCCCATTTGCTTCCCTATAAATAGCGGGTCATCCCCCATTCAATTTCCCAAGCTTAGATAGCCACAATCACCCTTCCAAACTTGCTTCACTAACCAGAATTCAGCAACTTCGAAATTTATTCTCAAGCCTTTTTCAATCCATTTTTTCTCTCAATTCACTTTCCTTGATCTTCCCTGAAGCTAACCATATAATTACATTCAAGAATCGTGCTCTATATTGCTCCATAGAAGTCTAGTTTCAAAGCTCTGCAACTCAACTTTAATAGGTAGATTATCAATTCTTCAAACTTCTGATATCATTGTGTTGCTCTCATTACCTTGGTTCTAGTCGCAACACTTACACCTTACTGGAAACACGTTTTGACCATGAAATTTCAAATCCCTTTTCAAAACTTTCCTTCCAAATTGCTTGAGCTACAGTTTATATAAATTTAGCGCGAGAGTGTGGTTGTCTTCGTCTTGAAGAGACAAAGCGAATGTCATAGGTATGAGCTTCTGATTTTACAGTTTGAGAGACCTGTAATTCGTGATGGCTGGAGGTTGAAGATGACAAACGTGTCATCTTCTTACCAATGAAGGCGCGCCATCTGTTTTTTTTCAAATTCTAATTTTATTATTGATTTTGTATATTATTCATTGAAGACCATAATATGCACAGCGCGCCAGATCCCTTGGATTTGATTACTAACGCGTTTTAACTCTCATCCAATGGTCCACATCTTTTACTTTTATTTTCTTTTTCTGATTTTTATATTTTAATTGTTTTTAATTTCAAAAAATCAAAGAAAATTCATTTTTAATCCAAAAAATATGAAAAAATTATGAAAAATATTTCTGATTATTCTCTTTCTGACTTTTATTTTTTCACAATTTAATTTTGTGTTTTGGTATTTTTTATAAATTTTACACTTATTTGATTTGTTTAAAATGTTTAAAAATACTTTTAAACATTTTTAAATTCTGAAAAAATTATGGAATGATCCAATGATATTGTGACAAATATTGGGGACCTTATTTTATTTTTGTTTCTGAATTTACTATTTTTTTACTATTCTTGTTTATTTTACCCATTTATTTTAATTTTTTTAAAATAGTTTTTGAATTTTAAATATTATAAATTTTTTTTATAAAATTACTTGACCTCTTTTCTGATTTTTCTATGGTCTTATTTTTCATTTCTTGATTAATTTGAATATAATTGATATTTTCCTTATTATTTTTTCATTTTTTAAACATTTTTAAACCTTTTAATGTATATATTAATTATCTTATTATTTTGTGATTATTTTATGGCTGTCTTTGATTGATTTTTTTATCATGGCTTTATTAACATCATTAGATCCATGGTGTTGAGTTTAACTCCACAAAAATGGATGAATGATTTTAATAATAGTTTGGTTAAATATTTATTCAAATGTGGTTTCTCTTTTTATCCTAATTCCTCTTCATCTCATCCCCTTCTCATTGCACTAAATGTTGTTGGAGCATGATCTCTATATCATGTCTCAAAACAAATGATGCATAGATTGCTATTGACCGACCTTAAAATAGGTGCGACTTCTATATAAGTCCACTTACGATTGCTTAACATAATGCTAAATTTTGTCCGAATTCGAATAAATGATCATTTGTGGCCAAAACTTATGATTGCAAGACCAAGTATGTTAATTTGATCTCTTTGATCCAATAACCTTGAGATTCATTGTGTGGAGGCTTTGGTTCTACCAATCCTCTAATGGATCTACAACACTTTTGGTCAACGCGGATCACTTAAACATCGTTGATCATTAAATGGTACTTATGATAATTCCAAATGGATGATATACTTGACAAAAAGCAATTACAACTTGTTGTGTGGAGGCTTTGGTTCTACCAATCCTCTAATGAGTTCCAAATGCAAGTTTCAAGATGGTCATCCAACTAACCACTAATTATTGACTTGTTTATTTTATGCTTTTATTATTTTATGCTTTATGTACTATTTATTTTTTAGCATTTTCCATTTCATGTCATTTTCATCTTTGCCCATTTGAGCATTTATCTTCTTGCCATTTTTATTTTGCTCACTTGAGCTTTTCTTTTTATTTTCCTAAGATACTTAATAATCAACATAAACCCTAAAAAACTCTTAATGGTACTTGGACTATTTGGTTACTCTCCTTGTCATTATGGAGCATGGGACTTTTTCTTGGACTTAGGATTAGAAACCTTGGCCTATCTTGGAGACCTTGTGATCTTATTATTTTGTCTAGAGCTCTTGAGGTTTACCTTAAGACATTGGGTTGCTTGTTTGTTTTTTGTGTGCAGGCTTTTGTGATTACATCCTTTGTTTGTAATCTGAAATTCACCTGTATACAGTCGTTACTCTGCCCAATTTTTATGAAGACTTAATACATTTGAAAAGGTCTAGTATCTTTGCTTGCTTGTTTTCAATCCAAAGAATAGGAATTTTATCTTGGCTCATAATGTCAAGTTTTGTCTTCTTGTTGATTAGATGGTTCTTATCCTTAGCTTTTACCTTATGCTTTAGGATAGTCGCTTCTTCTCCTCCCATCTTCTTTAATTTCAAAAAATCTTCTCCCTCCTTTGAAAACCTTTCTTGTTTTGAAAATTAAACACTTTCATAATAAACTTGGACTTATGTCCATGCATTTTCAAAATCTTTTCATAAATAAACTCCAATAAATTTAATAATACCTTGACATTTTTTTGTGAGAAGACTGAAAGTCAACCAATCTCATTTCAAACCATTTTGCCACTTTGGCTTTTATCTTTAAAACTTTTCTCAAAAGATTAGACTCTTGTCAATCCTTCTAGTGATGCAAACAACTATACTTCTACAATATGTAGTGAAGAGAGATATTTTCCACTTGGGTGTTGAGTGAGGAATTGTTGATTTTAAAATCCAAGCCATATCCTCCACTTTGAGATGATGCAAATTCTCTTTTCTCATGATTGTGGGTAGTAAGTATGTTTTCCACACGTACAATGACGATGATGTCTTATCTATTAAAATCAACCAACACACCTGTGTTTCAAACTTTTAAAAGAGGAACTACGTGTACCCTGATCCCCTATTACACGAAAGGTGGTACGTAGACACTAAAGGTTCGCAACCGCGGCAGGTGCAAAAATCATAAAAAAATATATTTCTTTTCTCACCTCCACCATCCATTTTATATACAACACATTTTATATAGCCAAATTATACATATTTTTCAAAGAGGTTCCTGCGGAGTACCATAGATGTTTAGGGTGCTAATCCCTTCCCTTTGCATAACCAACCCCCTTACCTTGAATCTTTCCCCCTCTTTTGGGTTAATCGCTCTTTTCCCATTCCTTTGGAAACAATAAATCACGGTGGCGATTCTTATTTTTGATTTGTATAAAGTCTAGTCAATCCAATGGCTTAGTCTTGAACATTTCTACCGCTACAGCATGTTACTTTTGAAAAAACACAGGTTTCCCCGATGAAGCCTGAAGAAGGATGTTCTATCCCGGTATCCGTTTATTTTATCACTTTGATTTGTCTACCTCTGGATTATGTTTCTCCCCAGTAAAGTTAAAGCAGGCAGTAGGTTTTGTTTCCGCAGTTGGCCTTTACCTTTCTTGGAATGATCATCTTGGATGAAGTTTAGCCGAGTGTTGTTAGTGCCTGAGGCGGTTTTGCTTGTTCGTTCCCAATGACTGTGTATCTGTTTTGTCAACATACGCACGATAGAACTCATACATTCATACATACATCATGAATAGCTAAAATTATCATATCATTGTTCATTGACATTTAATAATATTTTTGTTGACATATTACCCAGTTTTGCAGAGTTATGTTTCCCTCTTTTCAATAGAGTGTTGGACTTAAGCAGAAAACATATATTCTTTCAATTTCCCTACTGAGTTTTCCCTCATAGAAGATTTTTTCTTTAAGCCTTCCGGTACAGCTCCTTGTTTGGATAAATTTGGTTTTACCTCTTGAGTTTATTTCTCAAAGGATGAATTGTGGTTGACTGTTTCATTCCAGTTTATTTCTGGTTTGGAAATGTGGTTCCCTGGAAATGATATTCACTTTGGATTGCTGAAAACCCCAAGTTTTAGTTGGTGCATTTTTTTTGCACAAGAAGACTTTATCCCCTCAGCAAGAGTATCATGGCATCTCCCTAGGAAGTCATACCTCCTTCCCAAAAAGTCATCTCTTTTTACAACCCTCTGTGAAAACAAGTAGCAAGTCTCTTTATTTGAGACAGCTTATATATTATCCTTTCCAGGCGGAGTGCCTTGGTTAAAGAAGAAGTTGAGACCCATTCTAGGTTAAACACCAGAATCTTGGGGAAACCTGTTATCTTTTTGCTACCCTCAGTGAACGTTGGTAGTTCATCGTCAGTGAACAGCGATGATATGATATATTCTCTTTCTACCTTTAGTGAAAGTTGGTAGACCATCGGCAATGAACGTCGGTATTTGTTATCTTTTTTCTACCCTCAGTGAACGTTGGTAGTACATCGTCAGTGAACGGCAGTGATATGATATATTATCTTTCTACCTTCAGTGAAAGTTGTTACACCGTCGGCAGTGAACGTCGGTGTTTGTTATCTTTTTTCTACCCTCAATGAACGTTGGTAGTTCATCATCAGTGAACGAAGGTGATATGATATATTCTCTTTCTACCTTCAGTGAAAGTTGGTAGACCATCAGCAGTGAACTTCGTTGTTTATTATCTTTTTTATACCCTTAATGAATGTTGGTAGTTCATCGTCAGTGAACAACAGTGATATGATATATTCTCTTTCTACCTTCAGTGAAAGTTGGTAGACCATCTGTAGTGAACGTCGGTGTTTGTTATCTTTTTGCTACCCTTAGTGAATGTCAGTAGTTCATCATCAATGAACGGCAGTGATATGATATATTCTCTTTCTACCTTCAGTGAAAGTTGGTAGGCCATCGGCAGTGAACGTTGGTGTTTGTTATCTTTTTTCTACCCTTAGTGAACGTTGGTAGTTCATCATCAGTGAACGACGGTGATATGATATATTCTCTTTCTACCTTCAGTGAAAGTTGGTAGACCATCGATAGTGAACGTTGGTGTTTGTTATCTTTTTGCTACCCTCAGTGAACGTTGGTAGTTCATCGTCAGTGAACGTCGGTGATATGATATATTCTCTTTCTACCTTCAGTGAAAGTTGGTAGACCATCGGCAGTGAACGTCGGTGTTTGTTATCTTTTTGCTACCCTCAGTGAATATTGGTAGTTCATCGTCAGTGAACGGCGGTGACATGATATATTCTATTTCTACCTTAAGTGAAAGTTAGTAGGACATTGGCAGTGAACATCGATGTTTGTTATCTTTCTCTCTACCTTCAGTAAACGTCGGTAGCTTCGCCTTCAGTAGAAGTTGTTGTGTCCTTTAACCATCCTACCATCCTCTGTTATTCAGTTCTCTGGGTCCACCAGTGATATATTTTCCTGGTGGGGGGTGCTCCTTTGTTTCTTTATTATTGTTACATCCCTAGTGTTATTTTTGCTTCTTTTTGGTCTTGTTCATATGCATTCATGATCATAAGCATTTGCATGGTATCTTAGGGCCAAAAATAGGGTTTGTTTTATATTTAAGTATCTTCGATCGCGTCAACACGAAGATTTTTAACCTTCTTATCTCCGGATAGAATAAACTTAAATAAGGGCAGTTGTTGTACCCCAATTTTTTTCCTTAAGATCCCTTCATCATACCATGTTGATTCACTCACAACAAGATCACACTAGGATTCTTGGTTCCCCTCCCTACATTTAGTTTTGCCCTTTTTAAGGGATTACTAAGCACCTTGGCTTATGTTCCTTTTGTGATCATGAATATTATTTTGTTTTCTTCATTTAACTAATAAAATGCAATGTTGGTTTGTCTTGCTTGTTATCCATGTAGGTGAAGGAAATGAGATTTAACAAGCTACCCCATGGGTTCATGAGTTTATTTCCATGCCCTAATCAATATAGCTTGAGAAGTTCAAACCTCGCCATTGGATTGGTTTTGGGAGAACTGGCATGGCAAGGTTGCTTTGGTTCATCATATTTCAAGGTTATTAGATTTGACTCAAAAGTACAAGGGGTTGATTGGAGAAGTTTTCATGTTTGGACAAGGACTTGTTCCTATTGGTCACAAGAGCATATTTCTATCAAATTTCAAGATATAAAAGTGGTTTTGGTGGCCATGAGTCCTCATTATCATCCTTAACAACTTCTATTCACAAAGTAATGATATTGGTACAAGAAGTTTGTTCATACTTGTCAAAGTTCCTTAAAGCATTTTCTTGATCTAGGAGCTAGGGTTTTGAACTTAAAAGGAGTACATCTTGCTCACCTTTTGGTATTTTTGAGTGATTCCAAAGATATCCTCCTCTTCAAAGGGTTATCAACAAATCACCTCAAAAGTTTCAAGGAGTTTTCATGTGGAAGGAACTTGGTGAAGAAGAAAGATTACAAGTCATCCAGATGAATCCACAATTTTACATGAGTGACTTAAAATGGTCCTAACTTGGTCAATTTTTATCACCTTGAGTCCATTATTTTTCCATAATGATCTTGAAGATGTGAAATTTATGCCTTCTTTTATGTGCAAAGTGGTAAAATGGATGGAAGTTGCCTTAAAGATGCAAAAGATTATAGGTAATTTCATGATTTTTTGCCAACTTCAACAAGTCATAACTTGCTCAAGTTTTGGAGATTTTGAATTATTCAAGTTTAAAAGTGTCATTCAAGAGGTCTACTTCATGCCATCTTTTTTGGTCAAGAGCAAATTTCAAGTGGAAGGCCATGTTTGGATGCAAGACATTATAGGTCATTTTTGAAGAAGAATGTGAAATATTTCTAAGTATGGAAAGTCAACCCTTTTTCTTCAACTTTGACTCAATACAACTTTCATCTCAAGCATCCATTTAACTCCATTATTTTTCCATTGCAAAGCTTGCAACCTCGTCTTTCTAAAGCATCAAGAATCATGCCCTAAGACCCCTTGAGTTGAAAATGCCATTGGTCAGAAGTTGGCACTTTGAAATTGAATTTCTCACCAAGTCATAATTTTCAAATCCATAATGTGGCCTCTAATCACAAGTTTTCCACACGTTTTTGCCTCTAAATATGTTTAGTAAATTTCCAGATTTGTTTAGCGCATCAAAACGCGAGAATTGGATGAGTTTTGATGAAGTTTGTATCACAATTTACTCGTGCATCAGGTGTGCACGATTTCCCTCCAAAATGCATCATTCACTCTTCCTTTTGATCCCATTTGCTTCTCCTATAAATACATGAACTATCACATTCAATTTCCCAAGCTTGGATAGCCAGAATCACCCTGCCAAACTTTCTCCATTACTCAATTTTCTATAACTTCAAAATCCATTCTCGACCCTTTTTCAATCCAATTTTTCCATCAATTCACCTTCCTTGATCTTCCCTGAAGCTAACCATATAATTACATTCAAGAATCGTGCCCTATACTGCTCCATAGAAGTCCAGTTTCAGAGCTCTGCAACTCAACTTCAATAGGTAGATTCCTTCATCAATTCTTCAAAACTCTGATATCATTGTGTTGCTCTCATTGCCCTAGTTCTAGTCGCAACACTTACCTTTTACTGGAAACACGTTTTGACCATGAAATTTCAAATCCCTTTTCAAAACTTTCCTTCCAAATTGCTTGAGCTACAGTTTATATAAATTTGGCGCGAGGGTGTGGTTGTCTTCGTCTTGAAGAGACGAAGCGAATGGCATAAGTCTGAGCTTTTGATTTTACAGTTTGAGAGACCTGCAATTCGTGATAGCTGGAGGTTGAAGATGACCAACGTGTCATCTTCTAGCCAATGAAGGCGCGCCATCTGTATTTTTCAAATTCTGATTTAATTAATGATTATGTACAATATTCACTAATGACCATGATATGCACAGTGCGCCAGATCCCTTGGATTTGATTACTAACGCGTTTTGACTTTCATCCAATGGTCCACATATTTTACTTTTATTTTCTTTTTCTGATTTTTATATTTTAGTTGTTTTAAATTTTAAAAAAATCATAGAAAATTCATTTTTAGTCCAAAAAATCTGAAAAAATTATGAAAAATATTTTTGATTATACTCTTTCTGGTGTTTTTTTTTCACAATTTAATTTTGTGTTTTGGTATTTTTTACAAATTTCAAACTTATTTGATTTGTTTTAAATGTTTAAAAATACTTTTATACAATTTTAAATTCTGAAAAAATTATGGAATGATCCAATGATATTGGTGACCTTATCTTATTTTTGTTTCTGACTTTACTATTTTTTACCATTTTTTGTTTATTTTACCCATTTATTTTAATTTTAAAAATAGTTTCTGACTTTAAAAAATTACCAAAAAATTTGTAAAATTACTTGGCCCTTTCTCTGATTTTTCTATGGTCTTATGTTTCATATCTTGATTAATTTGAACATGGTTGATATTTTTCTCATTATTTTCTATTTTTAAAATATTTTTAAAAATCCTTTTTTGTGTATATTAAATGTGATATTATTTTGTGATTATTTTCTGGATGATCTTGGGTTAGATTTTGGATCATGAACTTTATTAACATCATTGGATTCATGGTGTTGAGTCTAACTCCATAAGAATTGATGAATGATTTTAATAATAGTTTGATTTAAATTTAATTCAAATGTGGTTTGTATATTCTTTCCCACCCCTCTTCATCTTATCATTTTCTTATTGCACTAAGTGTTATTGGAGCATGATCTTTATATCATGTCTCAAAATAAATGGTGCATAGATTGCTATTGACCGATCTCAAAATAGGTGCGACTTCTATATAAGTCCACTTACGATTGCTTAACATAGCGCTAAATTTTGTTCCGATTCGAATAAATGATCATTCGTGGCCCAAACCTATGTTTGCAAGCCCAAGTATGTTAATTTGATCTCTTTGATCCAATAACCTTAAGATTCATTGTGTGGAGGCTTTGGTTCTACCAATCCTCTAATGGACCTACAACACCTTTGGTCAACGCGGATCACTTAAACATCGTTGATCATTAAATGGTACTTATGAGAATTCCAAATGGATGATATACTTGACAAAAAGCAAACACAACTTTTTGTGTGGAGGCTTTGGTTCTACCAATCCTCTAATGAGTTCCAAATTCAAGCTTCAAGATGGTCATCCAACTAACTACTAATTATTGACTTGTTTACCTAATACTTTTATTTTTTTTTATGCTTTATGTACTATTTATGTTTAGCATTTACATTTCATGCCATTTTCATCTTTGCTCATTTGAGCATTTATTTTCTTGCCATTTTTATTTTGCTCACTTGAGCTTTTCTTTTCCTTTCATAAGACACTTCATAATCAACATAAACCCTAAAGAATCTTTAATGGTTCTTGGACTATTTGGTTACTATCCTTGGCATTATGGAACATGGGACTTTTCTTGAACTTAGGATTAGAAACCTTGACCTATCTTGGAGATCTTATTTGATTATTTTGTCTGGAGTTCTTGAGGTTTATCTCAAGATATTGGGTTGCTTATTTGTTTTTGTGTGCAGGTTTTTGTGATTACACCCTTTGCTTATAATCTGGAATTCACCTGTATACAGCCGTTACTCTGCCCAATTTTTTGTGAAGATTTAATACACTTGAAGTTTGGTTCTCTCAAGAGGTCTAGTATTTCTTTACTTGATTGGTTTCAATCCAAGGAATGGGAATTCTATCTTGGCTCATAATGTCAAGTATTGGTTTCTTGTTGGTTAGATGGTTCTTATCCTTAGCTATTACTTTATGCTTTAGGATAGTCGCTTCATCTCCTCCCATCTTCTTTAATTTCAAATATCTTCTCTCCTTTTTTGAAAACTCTTCTTGTTTTTGAACTTGAACCACTTTCATAATAAACTTGGACTTATGTCCAAGCATTTTCAAAAGATTTTTCATAAATAAACTCCAATCAACTTAATAATGCCTTGACATTTTTGTGAGAAGACTAAAAGTCAATCAATCTTGTTGTACCCCAAAATTTGCCCTCTCATTTCATCAACATTTCTCATCACAAGACTCTTGGAACTCAAGATCAAGTTAGGGTTTGCTCTGCTTAAGACACCTCCTTGCACTGTTGACCTAAATATGGGTTTGAGTTGGCACAGGGATGTTTTGACCTACAATGCCCAAAGTGACTTTCATACTTCATATTGGACTCACAAGTTTGTCCATACCAAGTTTCAAGCCTTGGTTCAAATTTTTGCCCAGTCAATGGGGCAGTTGACCTAGAAATCAACTGTATTGGGGGAAAAGTCAATTGTGGCCAATTGACAGTCAAACCTCATGAATTTTGACCCAAATCAACATTATTAACTCATATGAACCATTTAATCAAGTTTGGATCACAATTCCACAAGAAATTTGATCAAGATCACCAAAAGGGAAAATTGGTCATTTTTAGGGTTTTGACTGTGCAAAGGCAATTTTTGACTGTTTGACCTAGCCAATGGAAAATCAAGCTCAACCATGGACACAAGGACTCAATGACATTGTCTTAACCCACTCAATAAGTTCAAAAGATCTCAAATGCATAGGATTGACAGATGAATTTTTTCAGTCAACTGATCAAAATTTAACTGTACACTGAAAAGTCAAACTTTGACTTTTTGGTCAAAATCAAGTGCCAAGGGTCATTTTTCATCAAGACGTGTCAAATTATGAAACTTGTTCATCAAGAAACCCAAAATTGTAAATTAGGGTTTAAAATGGAAAAAATTTCATAACTTAGAAATTTTCTAAGTTATAAAATTTTCTTATTTTTTCCTACCTTTGTCCCATTTTTTCACCAAGATGCAAATAGATTCAAACAAAACTTATAACATGAAAGTTGTAGTCCATCACAAAGTATACAACTTTTATTCACAAAGTTTTCTCAAAAGAAGCTTGTATCTCAAGTTATGATTTTTGAAACAAGCGTACCTAAAACTTTTAACTTAGAGAAATTTTGCCCTAGTTTAGGCAGGATTTTGACCCATCTTCTTGGCCATTTTTCACATAGTTCCACTTGGAGTCTTATGTTGCATTTCAAATATGGATTATAGTACATGTTGCAAGCTTTCCAAATTGTCGAAGAACTCCTCAAACACCTTTGTGGTTAGGGAGAATTGAATGCTTGAAGTTGGCAAAAACTCACTTTGCAACCATGGCCAATGCATGTTCATACCACTTTCCAAATCTGACCAAGCTAGCTTAGTACACAATTACAGGCCTCTAAACCAATTTGTACTCAATAATTAAATGCAAATCCCTTGGTCTAAGGTTTTGTTTTGGACATTAGAGGATTATACACTAGATTAATCCTTAAATAGAAAAAGCAACATTGCCATTTTTGCTTGAATCTTGCTTTATGTCAAAACAGCATCCTAGAGCCTTGAACCAGATATTATGCTGCAAACAAAATCCACAAACTTGGGGCCAAGCTTACACAATGTGTGCAGAGTTAGAGCTAGCCTGTACAGGCCTGCTCTTGGTCACTTCTCATTTTGCTTCATAACCAAGCAACTTGTAAAAAACAAGAGAACTCACACATCTGATAAAACCAACTCAAGCAAAGTTGTCAAACAAGTTTCTCATACCCTAGCAAGCCAGAAGCACGAGCCCTTGACCTCTCAAACCTCCTTATGCACAAAATCCTCATTTTCTTGCAAAACAGGGCCAGTTCTGCATATTGCAAGCCACAATCAAATCCCCCTGTGCGTTTTGTCCAAATTCACTTCAACTACATTCCAATCAATATACCTAAGTTGTCTAGACCATTCACAAGTTGTTGTAACTCCATTAACACACATTGCCATTTTTGTTTGGAAGAATTGCAGGTTGAGTTCTGTAGCACGATTCAGGCCACTTCAAAACAAACTAAGCATTGGGAAAGGTTTAGTGGACATCAGGAAAGCTCAAAAGAACCTCAAGCACCATTGAAAGTTGCTACATTGTCCAGCTCGAACTCAACTGAAATAGGTATTTCATGAACTTCTATCTCTCTATTTAGGAATATTTATACTTAGGTTTGTGAATGAAAGATGTTGTATTCATAGCCCTGAAACCATACATGTGCTTAGTTTTCATTTATATTAATCGTGCTAGGAGAATTTCATCCATGAACTTTCTGAAAAAACTAGGTTAGGAATTAGGGCCAGAGAAATTCTCTCTGGTCTTTGAGAGTTAACTTAAGTTTTTTATATGGTTAGATTCGTTGTTTGATGCTCTACAAGTTTCATATTTTAAGTTTTATCAAAAAAGCACTGAATCAGGAGATACAGGTTTGAACTAAGCTAGGCGCGCGTTTCTGTTGGACAGTGGAAGAAGATGAAGTAGCTGGGTTGGGCCTGGCTACTTCCTGCTTTTCACACCCCATTTTTCAGTTTCACACCCCCTGGTCCATTTCTTGTATATTTGTTATTTTTTCATTTTTATTTCATTTCTGACTTTATTGTTTTATTTCCAAACATAAAAAAATGCTAAAAAATATTTTCATAAATTTTTATATTTATTTGATATTTATTTTAATTATTTCTAACATTAATACATTAAATACTTTATATTTATTTTGTTTAAACTTAAAAATAATGTAAAAAATACTTTTATTTTCATTTATTATTTTTATTCACATTTGAAAATATTTTCTTGAAATATATACATTTTTGTAAATAATTTATTTTATTTTTTACACACTTAATATATATATATATATATATATATATATATATATATATATATATATATATATATATATATATATATATATATATATATATATATATATATATATATATATATATATATATATATATATATATATATATATATATATATATATATATATATATATATATATATATATATATATATATATATATATATATATATATATATATATATATATATATATATATATATATATACATACTATGTTTTATTAAATAATTAGAATAAAAAGACCAAAAATATTACATTTTTATTTTTATCATTATTTATGCTAAAAAATACCTTTTTTGAATATATTTCATTTTTATACATATTAATATTTTTTGTACATAAAAAATACATTATATTCATGTTCCTAAGGAATTAGGGTTTTTGCCCTAAAAACAAAAATAATTAAAAATAACCCTTTTTATTTATTTCTTTACTTTTCTTTCCATTGAAAATACTTTACATACACAAAAACCCTTTTTTTGCATAATACATTTTATTTAATATTTATTTATTATATTTATTTAAATATTGTACATTTAAATATTATGTCTTGCAAATTCAATTTGGATGTAATAGTAATTAGGGTTTTATATTTCTTGCAAAATAATCCCCTATTCAAATTTGTACCCCCTCCCTATATCATGTTGTAATAGTGTAGAATTTAAATTCTCGGACCTTTAAGCTTTCAATTATGCCATGATTAGAGAATTAGGGTTTGTATGCAAAATCAAAACCAACAAATAGCTTGACCTAATCAAAGACAAAAATCCATGAAAAACAAACACAATGCACACTTGCACCCCTAGGGTTACAATCCACTTGTTGCCTTCAAAAAAGGGCCATGGTATGCATGTCAAGTATTTTGGCAAAACAAAAACAAAACAAAGATCATAGTCCCTCGATGACGCTATCTGAGTTGCCTAAACAAAATGATCAAGTCCCTCAAGAAAATTTCCAAAAATACTTGACACTATTGCTATCATGGTCTATACGATGACCCGCGCCTGTCCCGTTTAACATCCTAACGCAAGGTTGTTCATCAAATACAATGGTGAAACAACACTGTTAAAAGGGTTAAAAATATAGGAAAGATCTTTGAGTAAAATAGGGTAGACGACTCTTAGTTACTTGATCAAAACTTGCAAAACATCCTTGCTATTTTCAAAACACACTTCACAACACAATTTCAAAACCCTACTTTCAAACATTGAAAACTTTTCAAAAGACAAAAACACCTTTGTATACATTCAAACAAGAATCATTACAAAGGTTGCCACAACGATGGCCTCTTTTCAAAACATCTTTCAAAACCACACACAAAGCACCATTTCAAACAATTGAAAAGCAAAGCAAGTGATCTAAGCAAGTAACTAAGAGCCCATGGATAACCATGGATAGAAAGGGTGCTAATACCTTCCCTTTCTATAATCTACTCCCCGAACCCGAGAAAACATCTCAAAGGTCTTTTCTGTGCTTTTTGACCTTTCCTTAGGATAAAATAAAAAGACGGTGGCGACTCTTGCTAAACCGAAACATTTGCGAACACAAACGCAAAATCCCAAGTCAGTTCAACCACTGTATCACAAATCTCATTTCAAACCATTTTGCCACTTTGGCTTTTATATTTAAACTTTTCTCAAAAAATGATGAACTCTTGTCAATTCTTGTAGTGATGCAAACAACTATACTTCTACAATATGTAGTAAAAAGAGATATTTTCCACTTGGGTGTTGAGTGAGACATTGTTGATTTTTAAAATCCAAGCCATATCCTCCACTTTGAGATGATGAAAATTCTCCTTTCTCATGATTGTGGGTAGTAGGTATGTTTTCCATACGGATAATGACAATGATATTTCATCTCATAAAATTAACCAACGCATTTGTGTTTTAAATTTTAAAAGAGGAACTACGTGTACCCTGATCCCCTATTGTACAAAAAGGTGGTACGTAGGCACTAAAGGTTTGCAACCGCGGCGGGTGCAAAAATTATAAAAATAAATATGTTTCTTTCCTCACCTCCACCATCCATTTTTTTATATATACAACATTTTTTATAGCCAAAATATACGGATTTTACAAAGAGGCTCCTGCGGAGTACCGTAGATGTTTAGGGTGCTAATACCTTCCCTTTGCATAACCAACCCTCTTACCTTGAATCTTTCCCCCTCTTTTTGGGTTATTCGCTCTTTTCCCATTCCTTTGGAAACAATAAAGCGATGTGGCGATTTTTATTTTGATTTGTATAAAGGCTAGTCAATCCAATGGCTTAGTCTTGAACATTTCTATCGCTACAGGTGGTTCATTTTTATTCAACATAAATACCTGTATTAGGCTCCAAAATTCAAATAAATCTTAAGAAAGTTCAACTTCCAATTCAAAGTTCGTAGGTGCTACACGGTATCCTAGGGCCAAGATCATTCGGGATTTCAATGGATAATACAAGTTACGATATTCTAAATTGTTTCTTTTCATTCATGCTCAAGAATTCAAAGCTACACAAAGTTTCATTGCTATTCAAATTTACAAGCATAAAGTTGAATACACTTGTTTCTAGTTTCACTACCAATTACAAGTCCTCAAGTCTCAAAGTTCAAATTACAAGTTGAAATCTTAATGTTACAAAATTTCCTAATGGATACAAGCTTGTTCTAAAGACTAAAAAGATGTCCTCTTTATCTTTAAAGCTTATCACTTCATATTTCCCTCCAAACTCCTCCAAAGCCATGCCACGGTTTCCCTTGCCATTCCCATCTTTCTCCCATTAATCCATTATTTCTCACATGAAACAAGGAAAAGGAAGTGGTTAGTACATATTCAATCAAAGAAGCATGAACAAGGAAGCTTCCAAGAAAATATTTTGCAATTCATCATTAGGGTTTTGTTTGAGGAATAAGATTAAAGGGGTTGTTCCTCAATCATATTCAAGCATACATTAAAGCCTCATACAATTTTGTTTCGCACAAATCAGATTCTATCATTGGCCAAAATTCTCTACTGCAAATCACAAAAGTTTATTTTTGGTTCACAATAGAAGGGAAAAGTCGTTGCAGTAAAAACAGAATGCAAACAGAATTCCATCACAGTCTATCCCAATAGAAAAATTAAAATTGCAAAGCCCAACACACAACAAGAGCCTCATACAAAATCGTATTCAATCATAGGCCCAAATTCTTTACTACAAATCTCAAAACAAATGCTAAAAAAGGGATTTGTTTGGTTCACAGTAAAAGTTAAAAATACTCAAAAAAGGTAATGTACTGCACAATCACAGAGAATCAGTTCACAAGAGCCAGCAAGCAACAAAGACAGTTCACAAAAGCCTACAAGCAATAGAGACAGTTCACAGGTCTAGCAACCAACATGGACAATTCACAAAAAATACAGTCACAGAACTACAAGCCAAAGATTCAAAAACCATTCAAAAATATTTCAAGCCAAGAATATAGTGGAAAGCATATAAAGAAGGGGCAATAGTTCACACAAGGAGAGAAGACGACAAGTATACAAAAACAGAGGCCACAACAAGAACAACAACAAACCCTTCCAAATCGTGAAAACCAAATACAGAGTTCACAAACAAATATACAGTACAACCACACAAACCCTAGATTAAAAAAACCATCAAAATTTGTTCATAGAGAGAAAAGAGAGATTATTATTCATATCATAAAAAATGGAGCCGCGACAATAACAAAAAACCAAACCCTAAAAACTTTTATCATCATTTTCTCAAAAACAAAACTCATCAGAAACGAAGAGAGGAAGAGATTTCATAAATCAGAAAAATCTCACCGGAAATCGCAAATCGGAACCGCTAGGGTTTTGTTTCTTCCCTTTTTAGATCAAGGAAAAACTGCGTACCATCTGCAAAATCAAGCACTGGATTCAGGATCAGAAGAAGAAGATGAACAAAATGGTGTAAAAAAATGAGGATATGAGCTAAGTTGTCGTAAGAGCTGCCGTAAGAGCCACCGTCTGTCGCAGCCAAGGGTGATTTCCGGTGAGCCTTAAAGACATAGAGAGGGAGAGAACTCAGGAATGAAGAGAGATAACATTTTTTGTTTCTGGTAAAAATACAATTTAGTTTTTATTTTTTTGTTATATTTGTTATTTTAACTCAAATTAATCTGGCGGTGACACTTGTCACCCCCTTGAGGTTGCAGGCTATCCAATTCCATGTAGTGGCTCCATCATTTCTACCATACACCTTCACTCAGCATCACCTGATTGCCATCCAACAGGCCAAAATGTGCATTCCACCATGCACCCTTAGATACTGCAGGCGCTGAATCAGGGACACGAAGTTGGGCCTTGGATGGACCGACTTTTCCCACTCTCATATATGCTGCAATCAGGCCCATTTTTTTAAGTCTTTTTTTATTATTTCATTTTTCATAACTGTTTTGTTTTTGTTATAATTGTTTTGGGCTATACATCTCACACCCCCCTGATTTACTTATCTCGTGCCATTATCTATTGTTCTTTTATATTTGTTTTTATTATATTACTTTGTATAATTATTTGAATTTCAATCAATTAAATAAAAATACAAAAATATTTTTATTAAATAATTAGACTAAAACTTTCTAATTTTATTTTATTTTTATTTATTTATCTATTTTATAAACAAAATAAACAAAATAAACAAAACTTGCAAAACATCCTTGCTATTTTCAAAACACACTTCACAACACAATTTCAAAACCCTACTTTCAAACATTGAAAACTTTTCAAAAGACAAAAACACCTTTGTATACATTCAAATAAGAATCATTACAAAGGTTGCCACAATGATGGCCTCTTTTCAAAACATCTTTCAAAACCACACACAAAGCACCATTTCAAACAATTGAAAAGCAAAGCAAGTGATCTAAGCAAGTAACTAAGAGCCCATGGATAACCAGGGATAGAAAGGGTGCTAATACCTTCCCTTTCTATAATCTACTCCCCGAACCCGAGAAAACATCCCAAAGGTCTTTCCTGTGCTTTTTGACCTTTCCTTAGGATAAAATAAAAAGACGGTGGCGACTCTTGCTAAACCGAAACATTTGCGAACACAAACGCAAAATCCTAAGTTAGTTCTCCTACTGTATCACAGAACTGGCGACTCTGCTGGGGAAAACTTTAAAAGTGGAGTAACCTTAGGGCTTAGATCACCCTTTGCATGATTATATTGTTTGCCTTGATTGCTTTACATTTGGTTCTCTTGTTTGGGCTTGAAATCCTCCACCCGGATTTGGGAAACATTCATAGGTAAATAGCAATACGTTGTGGAAACTGTGCGGGGTATATCGACATGGTTGAAGCAATAGATATATTAGTGCGGCATATTTGTGAGTACTGGTAGCCTTTGAGTCAATCAAAGAGAATATGGGGCCGTTGAGTGATGTCATGAAGCACTAATGAACTCTTAGAACCTTACTTGACCATCTTGGCCTTTTGTTAGGAGTAGTGAGATGACCGGCTTTGGTGCAGTCCGAAGTTGGTAGATACTCGATACTGCACTCATTGAGGGTTATTTTCTTGGAATATTTTGGTCGCTAGTTAAGTGGATAAACCAAAACAATGAACATAGAAAACAATCCAGTGATATTGAGCTCCTTAGAATCCGGTTACCATTTATAGGACAGGTTTGAGCCAACTAAACTCAAGAGGGTATTTACCTATGAAACCTCATGCAAACCTGAAATTAGGGTTTTGTGTGACTTGCTTGTACATGTGCTTGTGCATACATCATGAACATCATAAAGCATCATATGCATCCACTAACCATTTCAAGGGTTTGGATCTTCATCTTTGTTCTTATTTTGTAGGTCATGGAATCTCTTCGCAGGAAAACAATTCAAGTCAACCTTGTGAGAATCCCTCCTCAACTCAAGGAACTCACTTCCAAGATTCCAAATAATTCTCTCTTCAGTGAAAGACATGGTAGGCTTCTCAACTTGGTCAACTCCAACATTGAAGAAGACATAGTCAAAGTTCTCTTCCAGTTCTTTGACCCCTTACACCACTGTTTCACATTCGCTGATTATCAACTAGTACCCATTTTGGAGGAATTTTCTCAACTCCTGAGAATTCTTATTCTTCATCAACTACCCTACAACGGTACGGAAAAAGAACCAAAGCCTGAAGATGTTGCTCAAGCATTACACTTGTAACCATCTGACATCAAGGGACATTGGGAAACCAGAAGTGGTGTCAAGGGTTTCTTGGAAAAGTTTCTGCTTGAGAAGGCACTAGATTGCTGGAATTCTCTTGATCTACAAGCCTTTGAAGAGATTGTGGCACTCCTTATCTATGGGTTGGTCCTATTCCCAAACCCGGATCAGCTTATAGATGTGAATGCTGTCAAGATTTTCATATCGCGAAATCCTATACCCACATTGCTTGGGGACATCCTACACTCATTTTACACACGAACAATGAGGAAAAGAGGTGTTCTCATGTGCTATACTCCTCTCCTAGCAAGGTGGTTTATTTCTCACCTTCCACAATCAGTTTTGAAGAATGAGCAGGGTTTAAGGTGGTCACAACAATTGATGACCCTCACACATTCTGATGTATATTAGTGTTCTCGGTCCAGAGAAAATGTCATCATCATTGATCGTTGTGGGGAATTCCCTAATGTCCCACTTCTTGGAATTAGGGGAGGCATTACCTACAACCCTTGTTTGGCTCTAAGACAGTTTGGATATGCTCGGAGGGATGACCCTCATGACATGCTGATTCCTGACCTAGTTTTTAACTTCGACAGCGATGAGAAAGGACTTCGACAAAGGTTCATCAGAGCTTGGAGGATGCCCAACAAAGTGGATACTAAGACACTGGGGCACAAGAATTCCATCCCCCTTGAGCCTTATCTGAAGTGGGTACGAACCCGCGCCCAGAATCTTATGATGCCATATCCTCACATTCTCCCCTTGATCAAAGAGCCTGTTATGGAAGGAGAGGTTCCATACACCCTCCTACATCCTGATATGCCAACATCATGGGAAGAAATGCAAAAGAGTTGGATCCAACTCAAAGAAGAACGAAATACTTTTGAAGCCAGCTTCTATGACAATGAGAAGAAGGTTTTGGAGCTTACCCGCCGACTTCACGGGGAGGAAACTCTCAACACTTACATCGCACCAAAGAGGATGCGCAATGTCTTTTTACATTAAGAATTTTGTAATATTTTGCCCATGGGGCACTTATGTACTAACAATTTCTTCTTAATATGACGTGTGTTCCTTTTTGTTTGCAACAAATTTGAATTTTTGAATCCTTGAATGCATTACATGAATAACATACCATTCATCATATGCATAAACAGGTCTTCACACCAGGTTTCCTTATCTTTCTGCTGTTTATTTCAGCAAGATTGATTTGGAGCAGACGGTTAAGGATCTGCAAGCACATAATTCTCAATTCCAGCAACTCCTCATGACCTTAGCAAAGGGTCAAGAGGACCTCAAAGTACAGTTGGAGAAAAATAAAGAGAAAGAAAAGGCCCGGAGTAGCCACTTTTGGAAGAAGGTTTGAAAGCAATGCTAGAAAAGTTCCCGAGTTCCCCTCAACATCTGATGAAGGGGCTGGTAAAGGAAAGGGAATTGCGGTACCTTCTGAATCTGAAGTTGAAGAGGAGGAAGAGGAAGAAGACAGAGACTACTCTGAACAGCAATATCCCCCGGCGGATGATAAATATAAGAATCTTGAGGATAGATTGGCAGCCATGGAGTTGCAAAGGGTACCTAGCTTAGATTTTGAAGAACTGGGTTTGGTCGCTGGGATCGTCATCCCCCAAAATTCAAAGTACCAACATTTGCCAAGTATGACAGTCTGTCGTGTCCAAAGATGCATCTGAGATCCTATGTCAGAAAGATCCAACCCCACTCATCTGATAAAGACCTCTGGGTACACTTTTTCCAAGACAGTTTGTCTGGCACACAATTGGACTGTTTCTATCAACTCGAGAGATCAGAGGTTCACAATTGGGAAGATTTAGCTGCTGCTTTTTACCGTCAATACCAATACAATGCTGATTTGGCGCCCACTCGTACTCAGCTACAAAGTATGGGGATGGCTTCCAATGAAGGATTTAAAGAGTATGCCCAGAAGTGGCGTGATCTGGATGGAAGGGTGCAGCCACAGTTGTCAGATAGAGAGCTAGTTGACATGTTTCTAGGGACCCTGTCTGGTCCTTTCTTCAATCATTTAATTGGGAGTTCCTCAGCGGGATTTACTGAATTAATTTTGATTGGTGAAAGGGTCGAGGCCGGTATTAAAAGTGGTAAGATTCAGAAAGATACCTCCGCGTCCACTGCTGTTAAGAAAACCTTCCCAGCTAAGAAGGAAGCCTCTCCTGTTTACTCTCAGAAAAGTCAGGGAAGAACTAGCGCCGGCCAACTGTAGGGGTTGTGATGATTCAAAACTCTTCAAAGGATCAACCTCGCGGCAATCAGTCAAGACATAATCAACAACGGGTAGAAAGGTCACAATGGCAGTTCACCTGAATCAACATGACGCCAGCTCAAGTACTCCCTCATTT
This sequence comes from Vicia faba, assembly GCA_948472305.1. Classification (NCBI taxonomy): domain Eukaryota; kingdom Viridiplantae; phylum Streptophyta; class Magnoliopsida; order Fabales; family Fabaceae; genus Vicia; species Vicia faba. The sequence continues at coordinate 733,868,780 of OX451740.1, read as the reverse complement.
GTTAAAACTGAATCTTACCAGTTTGAAGGAAGCGCCAAAGAACCCTAATACTTCCTCTCCATACTACCACTCCAATGCCAAGTGTGCTTACCACTCTGACAGTGTTGGGCATGATACCAATAATTGTTGGCGCTTAAGAACAAAATCAAAGACCTGATTGACGCCAAGGAAGTAGAATTTGATGCTCCTGAGAAGCCCAATGTGATTTCTGCTCCGATGCCCAAGCACGGTCATAATGTTCATGTCGTTATGGAAGACCTTCATGTTACTGATGTCGCTGATCTTTTGACCCCGTTACTAGTGATTAAAGAGAATTTGATGAGAGCCGGGATATTCCCAGGCTGTGGAAAGGACTGCTACTTTTGTTTGAACATACGAGCTGATTGCCCAATGTTGAAGTCATGCATCCAACGCCTGATGGATACCCAAGAGATACTCTTCCAAAAGACCCATGTTGATACCTTCACTCCTGTTACTCCTGATACTTTTGCTACTTCAACCAATTATATTGCAATTATAACCATATCCGACAATCTTCCCAAGGCTTGCAAAAGGCCTGTCAAGATTACACCTGATCCTGAATTTGTACCTTTAAAAATCACCATGCCGGGGCCCGTCCCGTATCAATCTAGTAAAACGATACCATGGAACTACGGAGGAGAAATCTTCTATCATGGCATCAAACAGATTGAAGCAGTCCAAGAGAATTCTGAAGAGGATACCCCTGATATAGGGAACATTGCGGGAACAAGCAAGATAACCCGCAGCGGACGGATTTTTTCTCCGGAGATTGCTCCCCCTCGAACAGTTTTCGGACCCTCGAAAGCTTCTGTACCTGCTAAGCCATCTGTGCAAGGCCCGATGATTGAAAACTTGGATACTCCTGAAGTAAGACCATCTGTCGATACTACCGACAAGGGTAAGGGGATACTAGAAGCGCCTGTCAGGACGAAGGCTCATGTTGTGGTTATCCCCGAAACCACCCAGAGAGAAATGGATGAAATCTTGAAAATAATCAGAAAGAGTGACTACAACGTCGTGTAACAGTTAGGGCAGACCCCTTCTAAAATTTCAATGTTGGCTCTTCTACTCTGCTCTGAGGACCATGCTAAGGCCCTGATCAAATTTTTGAAGGCGGCACACGTGCCCCAAGAAATTTTGGCTGACCAATTTCAGGAGTGTGTGGCCAGTCTTACTGCTGATAATGGCCTTGGCTTTTCCGATGTTGATTTAACTCGCAAGGGAAGGAAACACAATGACGCGCTACACGTCTCAGTTGAATGCAGGGGAACCACCCTCGCCCATGTCTTAGTTGATACTGGTTCTTCCTTGAATGTGCTGCCGAATAAAGCTTTAGACCGTTTGGACTGCGAAGGATTGACCCTCAAACCTATTTACATCGTTGTTAGGGCCTTTGATGGGTCCAAAAGAATGGTTCATGGAGAGGTTGACATTCCTATCAAAGTAGGCACAGAAGTTTTCAACTCCACCTTTTATGTGATGGACATCCGTCCTTCATACTCGTGTTTATTGGGAAGACTGTGGATCCATTATGTCGGAGCAGTTACCTCCTCTTTGCACCAAATGCTGAAATATCCTGTTAAGGGTAAGATTATAATGGTGCACGGAGAGGAAGAGTACATGATAAGTCATCTCAATTCCTTCCATTATGTGGAGTTGGATGGCGATTTCATCGAAACGCCTTTCTAACATTTTGAGGAAGTTTCTCCTGAGGTAGCAGTTGCGAAGAAAATGGTTGGAGTGCCTACCGTTCCCAAGCATGTATCTAGGATGGCATCTCTCAAGGACGCAAAAGATGTAGTTAAAGAAGGAAAGAGCACAATGTGGGGGCAACTGCCTTATTTTCCCCATAAGACGGACAAGTTTGGGTTAGGGTTTACTGCTGCAGGACAAAAGGCTATGCGTCACTCCAAGGCTGGAGGACCACCCGTCAAAATCACCCACCATGAGATCAATGCTGTAGAAGATGAAGATGAAGAAGGACACTTTGAAGATTGGATCTTTCCAACCGTCGAAGGGGGTTTAAGCAACTGGGAAGCAAAGGATTTTATTCCCATAACCTTTATCAACCAGTAATTTTATCTTTGAACAATTTCCTATTTTTGGTCTGTAATAACTAAACAATTCATACACTATTTTCACCTCATGCCTTGCCCGAGGCATGTAGGTCCATTTGTAAGGGCTTGATTTTCTTCATTATCATATGCCATGTTTTAATGAATCATTGGATGTTTTTCATCTATAAACTGTTGTGTTCATATTCTTTCCTTTTGCATTTTGTTTTGTTCGAGGATGGCTATCCCTTACACACACCCACACTCACAAATGCAGGTACCCATCCACTCCGGATTCCATGGGTGACTTCTGATTTAACCTTCGATAACTCTGAAGATTTGGTCAATCATGTTGAGTACGAAATTGACGAAGATTGTGAAGTGCCGGGAGAGCTAGCCAGACTTTTGCAACAAGAAGAGAGGGTTATTCTGCCTCATAAAGAGTTGCTTGAAACCATCAACTTGGGAATAGAGGAAGATAGGAAAGAGGTAAAAGTGGGTGCCAACCTGGAACCAAATGTCAAAGAGCGCTTAGTGCAGTTGTTGAACGAATATGTTGAAATCTTCGCCTGGTCTTATGTAGACATGTTGGGATTAGACACAGATATCGTGGTTCACCGTCTCCCTACAAGAGAAGACTGTCCACCGATTAAGCAAAAGGTCCGCCGAATGAGGCCCGACATGTCTGAGAAGATCAAAGCTGAGGTAATGAAGCAATTCAACGCTGGCTTTCTGGCTGTTACTTCCTATCCATAATGGGTTGCTAACATTGTGCCCGTGCCTAAGAAGGACGACAAAGTCAGAATGTGTGTGGACTATCGGGATTTGAACAGGGCTAGCCCCAAGGATGATTTTCCGCTGCCACATATCGACATCTTGGTTGACAACACAGCTCAACACAAGGTATTTTCCTTCATGGATGGATTCTCGAGATAGAACCAGATCAAAATGGCCCCCGAGGACATGGAGAAAACTACTTTTGTCACGCAATGGGGTACCTTCTGCTACAAAGTGATGTCATTCGGACTGAAGAGTGCAGGGGCAACCTATCAACGCGCCATGGTAGCTTTGTTTCATGATATGATACATCATGAGATCGAAGTTTGCGTAGACGACATGATAGCTCGATCACAGACAGAAGAAGAACACCTTGATCATTTGCAAAAGCTGTTTTCCAGGTTGAAGGAGTATAAGCTCAGACTGAACCCAAGCAAGTGCACTTTTGGAGTTAGGTATGGTAAACTTTTAGGATTTATTGTCAGCAATAAAGGCATTGAGGTTGATCCAGCTAAAGTAAAAGCTATACAAGAAATGCCTGCCCCCCGCACTGAAAAGGAGGTTAGAGGATTCTTGGGACGCTTAAATTATATTGCGAGGTTCATCTCTCACCTGACATCTACCTGTGAGCCAATTTTCAAACTGTTGAGGAAAGATCAGGTAGTTGAATGGAACAATGATTGTCAAGTTGCTTTTGATAAGATCAAGGAGTATTTACTAGAACCTCCTATTTTGATGCCACCCGTCGAAGGAAGGCCGTTAATCATGTATCTGACTGTTTTGGATAACTCAATGGGGTGCGTGCTAAGCCAACATGACGAGTCTGGCCGAAAAGAGCATGCCATTTATTACCTTAGCAAAAAGTTTACCGACTATGAGACTCGCTACTCACTGCTTGAGAAAACTTGTTGCGCTTTGGTATGGACTGCTCGCCGACTAAGGCAGTATATGTTGACTCATACCACTTTGCTGATTTCCAAAATGGATCCGATCAAGTATATCTTCGAGAAGCCTGCTTTATCTAGAAGAATTGCTAGATGGAAAATGATCCTGACTGAGTATGATATCCAGTATACTACCCAAAAAGCTATAAAGGGGAGTGTACTAGCCGACCATCTAGCTCATCAAGCCGTCGAAGATTACCAATCTATGAGATTCGATTTCCCTGACGAGGACATCATGACATTGGACAGCATTGAAGGAAACAGACCGTATGACGGACCTGAACAAGGATCCTGATGGACCCTGTACTTTGATGGTGCTTCAAATGCACTTGGAAACGGTATCCGTGCGGTACTCATTTCTCCGGAAGGTTGCCATACACCCTTCACTGCCCGACTTTGCTTCAGCTGTACCAACAACATGGCTGAATACGAAGCTTGCATCTTTGGTCTCAAGGCTGCTATAGACTTGGGAATCAAATCTTTGGTCGTATTTGGGGACTCGGCTTTGGTTATCAGTCAAGTCAAAGGAGAGTGGGACACCAAACATCCTAATCTTATCCCATACAAAGAATATGTCCTAACATTGCTGCCTCATTTCGAGCAGATTACCTTCGAGCATTTCCCGCGAGAAGAAAATCAGCTAGCAGATGCTCTGGCTACAATGTCTTCCATATTTAAACTCAACTGGGATAACGAGGCTCCCCAAATCACCATCGAGCGAATGGACGAACCTGCGCACTATCATGAGATTAACACCGAAGAAGTAGTGGAACAACCCTGGTTTCATGAAATCAAAAGGTATCTCTAGACTCGAGAATACCCTGAAGGAGCTTCCGTCAATGACAAAAAGTTCTTAAGGAGATTTGCTGCCAAGTTCTTCCTAAGCAATGGCATCCTTTATAAGCGCATTCATGATTGTGTTCTACTTCATTGTGTGGACAAGGTTGAAGCAGAGTTGATCATGACCGGAATACATAGTGGCACATTTGGCACCCACTTGAGCGGACATACGATGGCTAATAAGATTCTAAGGGCAGGCTACTACTGGTCTACCATGGATGTTGATTGTCATCAACATTCCCGTACTTGTCACAAATGCCAAGTCTATGCTGACAAAGTACATATTCCTCATGTTCCTCTCAATGTTCTAACAGCTCCTTGGCCATTCGCAATATGGGGAATCGACATGAATGGAGAGATCAAGCCTATGGCATCCAATGGACATCGCTTCATCCTGGTGGCTATTGATTACTTCACCAAATGGGTCGAAGAAGCTTCCTACGCCTCTGTTACAAAGAATGTGGTTGCCCACTTCATCAAACAGAATTTCATATGCCGGTATGGTATCCCCGACAGAATCATTACAGACAACGGTACAAATTTGAACAACACTATGATCACCGCTCTATGCGAGCAGTTAAAGATTTATCATCACAATTCATCTCCTTATCGGCCGAAGATGAACGGTGTTGTTGAAGCCGCGAACAAAAATATCAAGAAGATCATTCAAAAGATGACAGTCACCTACAAGGACTGGCATGAGATGTTACTGTTTGCTCTGCATGGATATCGTACCACGACACGTACTTCACCAGGGGAAACTCCCTTCTCTTTCGTATATGGAATGGGAGTTGTTCTGCCTATGGAAGTTCAGATTCCTTCCTTGAGGATTATGAAGGATGCCGGTTTGAGTGAAGATGATTGGATTCAGACCCGGCTTGATCAACTTAACTTGATCGACGAGAAACGACTTACTGCTGTTTGTCATGGTCAGACGTATCAAAAACGGATGATCAAGGCCTTCAACAAGAAAGTCAGGCGTCAAGTATATCAAGTCGGAGATCTTGTTATCAAGCGGATCATCTTGCCGCAAAGTGATCCCAGGGGCAAGTGGAATCCTACTTACGAAGGACCATTTGTGATCAAGAACATCTTTTCTGGTGGAGCAATGATTCTGACCACAATGGACGGCGACGATTTGCTGCACCCTGCGAATGTTGACATAGTCAAAAGATACTACGCATAAAAACGACCCGACAAGTTGAAAACCCGAAAGGGCGACTTGGGCAAAAGTGGGCATCCCGGTGAAACGAAAACCCGAAAGGACGGTTCAGGCAAAAATTAGGGATAAAACAAAAAATCTGTACACCCGGCAAGTTGAAAACCCGAAAGGGCGACTTGGGCAAAAAAGGGTTTCCCGGTGGATCGAAAACCCAAAAGGGCGGTCTAGGAAAAAGTTAGGGAATTAAAGCGTATGACTATGTCTCGTCGGATCACTTTAAGAACAAGCTCTTCACCAACAAGCTCCAAGCTTCTGATTAATCCAGTCATCAGCGGACGAAGCAGCGAATGGACAAGATAATCAGAGTTGTGAAGGCTATAGCAGAATGGGAATCCCATGGAATTGTTACACATAACCATCTTTCTTTTTGTATAAATTTTTCAATTTTTTACGAAAACATTCTCTTACTAAGATGTATGTCTCCTTTGTACAAAGATACTTACAAAAGTTAAATACAAAGATACTTCAAAGTGCAGAAATTTGTTTACCTTTCTTTTCTTTTTTACAGTTATGTTTTTATTTGAAAACGTCCAAAGTTTTGTTAAATAGGCATATGCATTTGAATGTAATCACTGCTTACAAATAAAACGAAATTGAGAAAGGATAATTACTGATAGGTTGAAGGTGTAGGAAGATATCCTTATGCTATTTCAGAATAAATCCCCCACAATACATCATTCAGATCCTCAACAAAGCTAAAAATTTGGAGTATTATTCCCCAGCGGAGTTAAGCTTCGGGATCCTCAGCGGAGCCAGTGCATTCTAAACTTGATTCTCCAGCTGAGTTAAGTTTCAAAGTTCCCGTCAGAGTTCAAACTCCCAATCCACAGTGGAGCCCGAAAATCCTGAAATACCTATCCCTAGCGGAGTCAGAATATTCTAAACCTTTTTCCCCAGCGAAGTCAAAATTCCAACTGTTCAACTTCCCCCAATTTCCCCAGCAAGCTATCTTAAAAAATATGAAAATCAAGCAGATAACAGTTAACTTCTTGGCTTATCCCCGACTAAGATGCTTCCCCAGTAGTTTGGCATCCAACCCAAAACTCCTGATCCCACCGGCCGAGTATACATTCTCCCCACAGAGTTATCTCCCAACAGATTGAAGATTCTTGGTCTCATTTCTCCAAGCAGAAGCCTCCTAGGTTTTAACTCCCCAGTAGAGATTTTCAGAGTTTTCCCTATTTCCCAGGAAAGTCATGAAGGATTCTCATTCCCTGCAGAAGTTGCCAAAGGCCTTGTTAATCACCACAAATCGCCGAGAATTTTCAATCTCCAGCAGTGGTCCAAGGATTTCTCCTCCTCAAACAATCAAAGATCTTTAATCCCCAAGCAGTTAGCAAGGATTTCTCATCTTCAGCAATCAAAGATTTTTGAATCCTCAGCATTGGTCAAATATTCACTTTCCCCGGCAGCAGTCAAGGATTTCATTGTCTCTAGTTATCAAGGATTTATTTTCCTCAGCAAGAAAGCTACTCAGCTTACATGCATAACCATTACATTCATATATCATAAACATTGATGAAACACAGTTCATTGCATCATACATATCATGCAACATAACTTTGTGTTTTAGCTAACATTTTACCCTTTTCAGGATAAGATTAAAAGGTTATCATCAAAATTTTTCCTGATACAGTATGGATACACCCCAGACACGGCGGTCATTCTATTACTCATTCACCATTTCAAGTCAAAATACAGTACAGATACACCCCAGACACGACGGTCATTCTACTACTTATTCAGACTTCAGCAATCCGATACAGACTAGATACGCTCCAGACACGGCAGCCATTCTATCTCTCATTCAGATTCAACTATCAACTTCAAGTTCAGATACGCTCCAAACACGGATGCCATTCTGGCCTTTACACCAGCAGTTTGATTCTCCCCAATGCAGTCGCCACGGAAGTCATTCTGCCACTTATTCAGATCCCAGTTACGGTCTCAGATACACTCCAGACACGAAAGTCATTCTGCTACTCATACAGATCTCAATTTCAGATACAGTCCAGATACGCTCCAGACACGGTTGCCATTCTGTCACTCATTCGGAATTTATCCCCAGCCCAGAGATGCTCCATACACAGATGTTTCTCTGTCGCCTATTTAGAATTCAGATACAATAAAGATACACTCCAGACATGGTAGTAATTCTAATATTCATTCAAAGTTCAAATACAGTTACAGCTCATATACGCTCTAGACACGGACGCCATTCTTTTGCTCATACAGACTCAGTCTCCGGATACAGTTCAAATGCATTCCAGACATGTATACCATTTTGATGCTCATTCCTCTGACCTACAACATTGCAATTCAACAAACATTCTTGGATGGCATCTTTAATCCCATCTCCAGCAAGATTCTACCATCTCCAAATGGAATCTTTAAGCCCATTTCCTCAGCTATATTTTGACGAGTGCAAATTTACGGGAACTCTAGTGTCCAATCCTCTTTTACCTTCGAGTCGCGAAAGACAAACTTGCCAATCTAACTCTTCAGGTTCAAGAAGATTGAACAGGGGAAACTGTTGTACCCCAAAATTTTCTCTCTCATTTCATCAACATTTCTCATCACAAGACTCTTGGAACTCAAGATTAAGCTAGGGTTTGCTCTGCTCAAGACACCTCCTTGCACTGTTGACCTAAATTAGGGTTTGAGTTGGCACAGGGATGTTTTGACCTACAATTCCCAAAGTTACTTTCATACTTCATATTGGACTCACAAGTTTGCCCATACCAAGTTTCAAGCCTTGATTCAAATTTTTGCCCAGTCAATGGGGCAGTTGACCTAGAAATTAGCTGTATTGGGGAAAAAGTCAACTGTGGCCAATTGACAGTCAAACCTCATGAATTTTGACCCACATCAATATTATGAACTCATATGAACCATTAGATCGAGTTTGGGTCACAATTACACAAGAATTTTGATCAAGATCACCAAAAGGGCAAAATGGTCATTTTTAGGGTTTTGACTGTGCAAAGGCAATTTTTGACTGTTTGACCTAGCCAATGGAAAATCAAGCTCAACCATGTACACAAGGACTCAATTACATTGTCTTATCCCACTCAATAAGTTCAAAAGATCTCAAATGCATAGGATTGACAGATAAATTTTTTCAGTCAACTAATCAAAATTTGACTGTACACTGAAAAGTCAAACTTTGACTTTTTGGTCAAAATCAAGTGCCAAGGGTAATTTTTCATCAACACATGTCAAATTATGAAACTTGTTCATCAAGAAACCCAAAATTGCAAATTAGGGTTTAAAATGGAAAATTTATATAACTTAGAAATTTTCTAAGTTATAAAATTTTCTTATTTTTTCCTAACTTTGTCCCATTTTTTCACCAAGATGCAAATGGATTCAAACAAAACTTATAACATGAAAGTTTTATTCCATCACAAAGTCTAAAACTTTGATTCACAAAGTTTTCTCAAAAGAAGCCTTGATCTCAAGTTATGATTTTTGGAACAAGGGTACCTAAAACTTTTAACTTAGAGAAATTTTGCCCTAGTTTAGGCAGGATTTTGACCCATCTTCTTGGTCATTTTTCACATAGTTCCACTTGGAGTATTAAGTTGCATTTCAAAAATGTATTATAGTACATGTTTCAAGATTTCCAAATTGTCTAAGAACTCCTCAAACACCTTTGTGGTTAGGGAGAATTGAATGCTTGAAGTTGGAAAAAACGCACTTTGCAACCATGGCCAATGCATGTTCATACCACTTGCCAAATCTGACCAAGCTAGCTTAGTACACAATTAAAGGCCTCTAAACCAATTTGTACTCAATAATTAAATGCAAATCCCTTGGTCTAAGGTTTTGTTTTGGACATTAGAGGATTATACACTAGATTAATCCTTAAATAGAAAAAGCAGCATTGCCATTTTTGCTTGAATTTTGCTTTATGTCAAAACAGCATCCTAGAGCCTTGAACCAGATCTTATGCTGCAAACAAAATCCACAAACTTGGGGCTAAGCTTACACAATGTGTGCAGAGTTAGAGCTAGCCTGTACAGGCCTGCTCTTGGTCACTTCTCATTTTGCTTCATAACCAAGCAACTTGTCAAAAACCAGAGAACTCACACATCTGATAAAACCAACTCAAGCAAAGTTGTCAAACAAGTTTCTCATACCCTAGCAGCCAGAAGCACGAGCCCTTGACCTCTCAAACTTCCTTGTTCACAAAATCCCCATTTTCTTGCAAAACAGGGCCAGTTCTGCATATTGCAAGCCACAATCAAATCCCCCTGTGCGTTTTGTCCAAATTCACTTCAAACACATTCCAATCAATATACCTAAGTTGTCCAGACCATTCCCAAGTTGCTGTAACTCCATTAACACACATTGCCATTTTTGTTTGGAAGCTTTGCAGGTTGAGTTCTGTAGCACGATTCAGGACACTTCAAAACAAACTAAGCATTGGGAAAGGTTCAGTGGACATCAGGCAAGCTCAAAAGAACCTCAAGCACCATTGAAAGTTGCTACATTGTCCAGCTCGAACTCAACTGAAACAGGTATTTCATGAACTTTTATCTCTCTATTTAGGAATAGTTAGACTTAGGTTTATGAATGAAAGATGTTGTATTCATAGCCCTGAAACCATACATGTGCTTAGTTTTCATTTATGTTAATCGTGCTAGGAGAATTTCATCCATGAACTTTCTGAAAAAACTAGGTTAGGAATTAGGGCCAGAGAAATTCTCTCTGGTCTTTGAGAGTTAACTTAAGTTTTTTATATGGTTAAATTCGTTGTTTGATGCTCTACAAGTTTCATGTTTTGAGTTTTGTCAAAAAAGCACTGAATCAGGAGATACAGGTTTGAACTAAGCTAGGCGCGTGTTTCTGTTGGACAGAGGAAGAAGATGAAGTAGCTGGGCTGGGCCTGGCTACTTCTTGCTTTTCACACCCCATTTTTCAGTTTCACACCCCCCCTGGCCCATTTCTTGTATATTTGTTATTTTTGCATTTTTATTTCATTTCTGACTTTATTGTTTTATTTCCAAACATAAAAAAATGCCAAAAAATATTTTCATAAATTTTTATATTTATTTTGTTTAAACTTAAAAATATTGTAAAAAATACTTTTATTTTCATTTATTATTTTTATTCACATTTGAAAATATTTTCTTGAAATATATACATTTTTGTAAATAATTTATTTTATTTTTTACACACTTAATATATATATATATATATATATATATATATATATATATATATATATATATATATATATATATATATATATATATATATATATATATATATATATATATATATATATATATATATATATATATATATATATATATATATATATATATATATATATATATATATATATATATATATATATATATATATATATATATATATATATATATATATATATATATATATTATACTATATTTTATTAAATAACTAGAATAAAAAGACCAAAAATATTACATTTTTATTTTTATCATTATTTATGCTAAAAAATACCTTTTTTGAATATATTTCATTTTTATACATATTAATATTTTTTGTACATAAAAAATACATTATATTCATGTTCCTAAGGAATTAGGGTTTTTGTCCTAAAAACAAAAATAATTAAAAATAACCCTTTTTATTTATTTCTTTACTTTTCTTTCCATTGAAAATAATTTACATACACAAAAGCCCTTTTTTTTGCATAATACATTTTATTTAATATTTATTTTTTATATTTATTTAAATATTGTACATTTAAATATTATGTCTTGCAAATTCAATTTGGATGTAATAGTAATTAGGGTTTTATATTTCTTGCAAAATAATCCCCTATTCAAATTTGTACCCCCCCTCCCTATATCATGTTGTAATAGTGTAGAATTTAAATTCTCACACCTTTAAGCTTTCAATAATGCCATGATTAGAGAATTAGGGTTTGTATGCAAAATCAAAACCAACAAATAGCTTGACCTAATCAAAGACAAAAATGCATGAAAAACAAACACAATGCACACTTGCACCCCTAGGGTTACAATCCACTTGTTGCCGTCAAAAAAGGGAAATGGTATGCATGTCAAGTATTTTGGCAAAACAAAAACAAAACAAAGATCATAGTCCCTCGATGACGCTATCTGAGTTGCCTAAACAAAATGATCAAGTCCCTCAAGAAAATTGCCAAAAATACTTGACATTATTGCTATCATGGTCTATATGATGACCCGCGCTTGTCCCGTTTAACATCCTAACGCAAGGTTGTTCATCAAATACAATGGTGAAACAACACTGTTAAAAGGGTTAAAAACATAGGAAAGATCTTTGAGTAAAATAGGGTAGACGACTCTTAGTTACTTGATCAAAACTTGCAAAACATCCTTGCTATTTTCAAAACACACTTCACAACACAATTTCAAAACCCTACTTTCAAACATTTAAAACTTTTCAAAAGACAAAAAAACCTTTGTATACATTCAAACAAGAATCATTACAAAGGTTGCCACAATGATGGCCTCTTTTCAAAACATCTTTCAAAACCACACACAAAGCACCATTTCACACAATTGAAAAGCAAAGCAAGTGATCTAAGCAAGTAACTAAGAGACCATGGATAACCATGGATAGAAAGGGTGCTAATACCTTCCCTTTCTATAATCTACTCCCCGAACCCGAGAAAACATCTCAAAGGTCTTTCCTGTTCTTTTTGACCTTTCCTTAAGATAAAATAAAAAGACGGTGGCGACTCTTGCTAAACCGAAACATTTGCGAACACAAACGCAAAATCCCAAGTCAGTTCTCCCACTGTATCACAAATCCCATTTCAAACCATTTTGCCACTTTGGATTTTATATTTAAACTTTTCTCAAAAAAGGATGAACTCTTGTCAATCCTTGTAGTGATGCAAACAACTATACTTCTACAATATTTAGTAAAGAGAGATATTTTCCACTTGGGTGTTGAGTGAGACATTGTTGATTTTTAAAATCCAAGCCATATCCTCCACTTTGAGATGATGTAAATTCTCCTTTCTCATGATTGTGGGTAGTTGGTATGTTTTCCATACGGATAATGACAATGATATTTCATCTCATAAAATTAACCAACGCATTTGTGTTTTAAATTTTAAAAGAGGAACTACGTGTACCCTGATCCCATATTGCACGAAAAGATGGTACGTAGGCACTAAAGGTTTGCAACCGCGGCGGGTGCAAAAATTATAAGAATAAATATGTTTCTTTCCTCACCTCCACCATCCATTTTTTTATATATACAACATTTTTTATAGCCAAAATATACGGATTTTACAAAGAGGCTCCTGCGGAGTACCGTAGATGTTTAGGGTGCTAATACCTTCCCTTTGCATAACCAACCCCCTTACCTTGAATCTTTCCCCCTCTTTTTGGGTTATTCGCTCTTTTCCCATTCCTTTGGAAACAATAAAGCGCTATGGCGATTTTTATTTTGATTTGTATAAAGTCTAGTCAATCCAATGGCTTAGTCTTGAACATTTCTATCGCTATAGGTGGTTCATTTTTATTCAACATAAATACCTGTATTAGGCGCCAAAATTCAAATAAATCTTAAGAAAGTTCAACTTCCAATTCAAAGTTCGTAGGTGCTACACAGTATCCTAGGGCCAAGATCATTCGGGATTTCAATGGATAATACAAGTTACAATATTCTAAATTGTTTCTTTTCATTCATGCTCAAGAATTCAAAGCTACACAAAGTTTCATTGCTATTCAAATTTACAAGCATAAAGTTGAATACACTTGTTTCTAGTTTCACTACCAATTACAAGTCCTCAAGTCTCAAAGTTCAAATTACAAGTTGAAATCTTAATGTTACAAAATTTCCTAATGGATACAAGCTTGTTCTAAAGACTAAAAAGATGTCCTCTTTATCTTCAAAGCTTCCCACTTCATATTTCCCTCCAAACTCCTCCAAAGCCATGCCACGGTTTCCCTTGCCATTCCCATCTTTCTCCCATTAATCCATTATTTCTCACATGAAACAAGGAAAAGGAAGTGGTTAGTACATATTCAATCAAAGAAGCATGAACAAGGAAGCTTCCAAGAAAATATTTTGCAATTCATCATTAGGGTTTTGTTTGAGGAATCATATTAAAGGGCTTGTTCCTCAATCATATTCAAGCATACATTAAAGCCTCATACAATTTTGTTTCACACAAATCAGATTCTATCATTGGCCAAAATTCTCTATTGCAAATCACAAAAGTTTATTTTTGGTTCACAATAGAAGGGAAAAGTCGCTGCAGTAAAAACAGAATGCAAACAGAATTCCATCACAGTCTATCCCAATAGAAAAATTAAAATTGCAAAGCCCAACACGCAATAAGAGCCTCATACAAAATCGTATTCAATCATAGGCCCAAATTCTTTACTACAAATCTCAAAACAAATGCTAAAAAAGGGATTTGTTTGGTTCACAGTAAAAGTTAAAAATACTAAAAAAAAAGGTAATGTACTGCACAATCACAGAGAATCAGTTCACAAGAGCCAGCAAGCAACAAAGACAGTTCACAAAAGCCTACAAGCAATAGAGACAGTTCACAGGGCGAGCAAGCAACATGGACAATTCACAAAAAATACAGTCACAGAACTACAAGCCAAAGATTCAAAAACCATTCAAAAATATATCAAGCCAAGAATATAGTGGAAAGCATATAAAGAAGGGGCAATAGTTCACACAAGGAGAGAAGACGACAAGTATACAAAAACAGAGGCCACCACAAGAACAATAGCAAACCCTTCCAAATCGTGAAAACCAAATACAGAGTTCACAAACAAATATACAGTACAACCTCACAAACCCTAGATTCAAAAAAACATCAAAATTTGTTCATAGAGAGAAAAGAGAGATTATTATTCATATCATAAAAAATGGAGTCGCGACAATAACAAAAAACCATACCCTAAAAACTTTTATCATCATTTTCTCAAAAACAAAACTCATCAGAAACGAAGAGAGGAAGAGATTTCATAAATCAGAAAAATCTCACCGGAAATCGCAAATCGGAACCGCTAGGGTTTTGTTTCTTCCCTTTTTAGATCAAGGAAAAACCGCGTACCATCTGCAAAATCAAGCACTAGAATCAGGATCAGAAGAAGAAGATGAACAAAATGGTGTAAAAAAATGAGGATATGAGCCAAGTTGTCGTAAGAGCTGTCGTAAGAGCCACCGTCTTCCGCAGTCTGCCGCAACCAAGGGTGATTTCTGGTGAGCCTTAAAGACATAGAGAGGGAGAGAACTCAGGAATGAAGAGAGATAATATTTTTTGTTTCTGGTAAAAATACAATTTAGTTTTTATTTTTTTGTTATATTTGTTATTTTAACTCAAATTAATCTGGCGGTGACACTTGTCACCCCCCTTGAGGTTGTAGGCTATCCAATTCCATGCAGTGGCTCCATCATTTCTACCATACACCTTCACTCAGCATCACCTAATTGCCATCCAATAGGCCAAAATATGCATTCCACCATGCACCCTTAGATACTGCAGGCGCTGAATCAGGGACATGAAGTTGGGCCTTGGATGGACCGACTTTTCCCACTCTCATATATGCTGCAATCAGGCCCATTTTTTTTAAGTCTTTTTTTTTATTATTTCATTTTTCATAACTGTTTTGTTTTTGTTATAATTGTTTTGGGCTATGCATCTCACACCCCCCTGATTTACTTATCCCATGCCATTATCTATTGTTCTTTTATATTTGTTTTTATTATATTACTTTGTATAATTATTTGAATTTCAATCAATTAAATAAAAATACAAAAATATTTTTATTAAATAATTAGACTAAAACTTTCTAATTTTATTTTATTTTTATTTATTTATCTATTTTATAAACAAAAACCCTAGAAATAATTACTTAACTAATTAATCTCTTTTAATTAAAATTAAACTAGACTCATGGTTTATTTAATTTTCTTTTAATTGACCTAGACTATTAGGTTTTGTTAAATAATTATTTAATTTCCCTTGTAAGTTAATTAGGATTAAATTAGGTAAACCATAAAATCTTTTCCATAAAAAGCCCTAAAAACAATTTTTTTCTCTTTTATTTATCTTTACATTTTTGTACATTTTTTTATTTCGCGTTACAATTTATGTAATTGTGAAAGCTTTGTAATAGTAAATAGGGTTTATTTTACTTGTCATCCTCATTTTTAAATTTTTATCCCCATCCCCTAAAGTATTGTAATAGTGTAGGATATTTAAATTTCGTAATTTATCGCTTTCCTTATTATTGCTAGTAACTAGGGTTTGTATGGCAAGATTTAAATCGACCGCTAGACAACCCTAATTAAGACAAATTAAACTTGAATCAAACACACTTTTTACACGGGCACCTCTCGGGTAACCTCGCTTGTTGCCTCGAAAAAAACAGTCATGTCACTCGAATGTGGGATGTTTTAGCAAAGACCCTCGATTAAGAGAACATAGTCCCTCGATGACCCTTCAATGTTTCCTTCGGTAAAACAATCTTAGTCCCTTATGAAATTGCTAAAGCGTCTCACAAGTTGCCTTCTATGACTGTATGATGACCCGCGCCTGTCCCTCACATCCAATAATAGGGCTTCCTACTATCTAAAGGAGGAGGAAAAGAAAAAAAAGACTTTTTGAGTAGGTAGATCGCTCGTAATTGCTTGCTCATAAATCAAAACAATCTTCACACCTTACACTTTCAAAACATCTTTCAAACATTTTTCAAACACTCCTTTTCAAACAAATATTTTCAAAACCAACACTTTTTATACATTCTCAATGATACGAGAATCATTACAAATTTTGCCGCACGAAAGCGTTTTCAAAATATTTTCAAACTTACACAAACACAAAGCATTTCAAAGTTAGCTAGCAATTAAGAGCCCGTAGATAACTACAGATGAAAAGGGTGCTAACACCTTCCCTTTTTATAACCTACCCCCCGAACTCATGAAAATTCTCAAAAAGTCTTTCCTATCCTTTTCACCTTTTCCTTTATTGGATAAAAGAAAAGTCAGTGGCGACTCTTGCTATCTGCAACACTTGTGATCAAATGCAAAACACCAAGTCAATTCTCCCACCGTATTACACTCGTTCTATTAGGGATTGTGATTCTTGTATACCCTGACTAGGGATAAAAGAGATGGATATTCTTTTGAGGTGTTGTTTGACTTAGTTTCTGATACGGATACCAACTTGTTTGGAGTGACTAAGGTTGAATGATATCTAATCTAGTTTCAGATTTTGTAGCAACTCTTTGGGGATAGAAATCCAGACCGTCCTTTGCTAGAGATGGTAATCTTTCCGATAATTTGCAATAGAAGCAGTCTCGAGCTGGGGAGATTGAACCTCTCTTGGAAAGTAAACCTTGTTAGGTAAATAAAACTTGTTGGGGAAATAAAACCCTGCTAGGGAAATAAACCCTGTTGGGGAAATAAACCTTATAGGCAGAGAAATACTTTGCTGAGGGAACATCCTACTAAGGAGATGAGTTCTGCTGAAGAGAGGAAATTTGTAGGGGAATTCACAGTTATGGAGGAATAAACTCAGCTAGGGAGGAGAAATTTCCATAAACTTTACTGATTAGGACTCCATCGGTAGAGGATATTACTGGGGAAAAGATCATATTTCTTTATCCGCTGGGGAAATTCGCTGGTGAGTATGATAGGACTACTCTATATGGATAATCCCATGGAAATGGCTCTATGGGGATTTGTGGATAGCTTGAACATTATCCCAACTCCTAGAGTCTTGAGCAAATGCTTATTCCTGTTTTTATGCATATATTTGTTAACAGTTAATTGTATTCATATGCATATGCTCATTCAATTTTAGTCATTGGACGTTTTTGCTAACAAAAAAGAAAAAGTAAAAAACAAAAAATTTGAATCTTGAAATTTGTATTTGTATTGATAATTTTGCCCATAAACAGGCGATTTTGTACAAAGAGATAGAGATCCCAATAAGGGGAAATCATCATGAAATGCAAAGATTATAAAGTGTAAACAAGATAATATCTATGTGGAAATAATCTTGTCGGGTTCCAACTCTGCTATTGCCCCTATGCCTTCAAGCATCTCATTCCTTGTTGTCAGAAGAAGTTGATTGAATTGATCTGTATCGTTTGAACTTTGACTTTGGTAATAAAGATTGTTGTAAGTGATCCAATGGGGACACAGTCGTACGCTTTTATCCCTAACTTTTGCCTAGACCGCCCTTTTGGGTTTTCAGTCCACTGGGATACCCTTTTTTTCTTAAGCCTCCTTTTCAGGTTTTCAACTTGATGGGTGTATAGTCTTTTATATATATATATATATATATATATATATATATATATATATATATATATATATATATATATATATATATATCCCTGATTTTTTCCCGAACCCTTTTGGTTTTTCGGGATGCCCTTATTTTTGCTTAGGCCAGTCAACCTAGCGGGTCATTTTTATGCATAGTATCTTTTGACTATGTCCACATTCACAGGGTGCAGGAAATCTTCACCGTCTGTGGTGGTAAATATCATAGCACCGCCAGAGAATATTTTGTTGATTACAAATGGTCCTTCATAGGTGGGAGTCCATTTTCCCCTGGGATCACCTTGCGGTAGAATGATGCACTTTATTACCAAGTCACCAGCCTGATATACCTGATGCTTGATCTTTTTGTTGAATACCTTGATCATGCTTTTCTGATACATCTGATCGTGACAGACAGCCACAAGCCTTTTCTCGTCGATTAGATTTAACTGATCCAACCTGTTCTGAATCCACTCATCTTCGTCTAGGTCTGCATCTTTCATAATCCTTAGTGAAGGAATCTGAACTTCGACAAGTAGGATAACTTCCATACCATAGACCATAGAGAAAGGGGTTGCTCCAGTTAATGTTCACGCTGAAGTTTGATAGCCATGGAGAGCTAACGGTAACATCTCATGCCAGTCTTTATAAGTCACAACCATCTTTTGTATGATCTTCTTTATGTTCTTATTGGCGGCTCCCATTACGCCATTCATCTTGGGAAGATACGAAGAAGAGTTGTGGTGCTTGATCTTGAACTGCGTGTAGAGCTCAGTGATCATGGTGTAGTTGAGATTGGTACCATTGTCTGTGATGATTCTCTCGGGGATGCCATACCGATATATCAGTTTATACTTTATGAACCGGGCAACCACATTCTTGGTAACATAAGCGAACGAGGTTGCTTTAACCCATTTTGTAAAGTAATCGATAGCGGCAAGGATGAAGCGATGTTCGTTAGAGGCCATAGGCTTGATTTCTCTGATCATATCAATCCCCGCATTGCGAATGGCCAAGGAGCAGTCATGACATTCAGAGGTAATGGAGGCACATGAACTTTATCAGCATAAATTTGGCATTTGAGACAAGTTCTCGAGTGGTGCTGACAGTCAGTTTCTATAGTCGACCAATAGTAACCAGCTCTCAAAATCTTTTTAGCCATAATATGTTCACTATGAGTACCAAAGACACCTTTGTGCATATCTTGCATAATTTCTTCTGCTTCTTTTTTGTCCACACAATGGAGTAGAGTCGAATCAGGATTGTGTTTGTATAAAATTCCATTGTTCAAGAAGAACTTAGCCGAGAACCTCCGTAGGAATTTCTTGTCATTGATCGATGATCCTTATGGGTATTCTTGAGCCTCAAGGTACCTTTTCACCTCATGAAACCATGGTTTTTCATCTACTCCGTCAGTGTCAATTTCATAGAAGTGTGCCAGTTCATCTAATATTTCAATAGTAATTCTGGGAGCCTCATCATCCCATCTGACCTAGAACATAGATGACATGGTAGCCAATTCGTCTGCCAGCTGATTCTCTTCTCTTGGTATATGCTCAAAAGTAATCTCTTCGAAATACGGAATCAAGGTTAACACATGTTCTCGGTAAGGGATAAGATTCGGATGCTTCGTATCCCATTCTCCCTTTACCTGACTGATCATCAGGGCCGAGTCCCCATATACGATTAAGAACTTGATTCTCAGGTCAATTGCAGCTTTAAGACCCATGATGCACGCTTCATATTCAGCCATATTGTTGGTCCAATCAAAGTAAAGTCTGGCAATGAAGGGTGTGTGATAACCCTGAGGAGAGATAATTACAGCACTGATTCCATTACCAAGTGCGTTGGAAGCTCCATCGAAATTCATAGTCCATCAGGATCCTGGCTCAGGTCCTTCATATGGTCCAGGTTCTTCACAATCTATTACTAACATAATTTTCTCGTCCGAGAATTCGAAGTTCATAGACTGATAGTCGTCTACAGCTTGATGTGCTAAATGATCTTCCAGTACACTTCTTTTGATTGCTTTTTGAGTGGTGTACTTAATGTCGTATTTTGTTAAGACCATTTCCATCGAGTTATTCTTATGGAGAGAGTTGGTTTCTCGAATATATATTTGATGGGATCCATTTTAGAGATCCACAAGGTAGTATGGGTAAACATATACTGTCTTAGTCGGCGAGAAGCCCATTCCAAAGTCCAGCAAGTTTTCTCGAGCAGTGAATATCTTGTTTCACAATCGGTAAACTTTTTGCTAAGGTAGTATATTGCATACACTTTTCGACAAGACTTGTCATGCTGCCCCAGTACACACCCCATTGAGTTATCTAGCACTGTTAAGTACATGATTAGAGGTCATCCTTTAACTGGTGGAATCAGAATAGGAGGTTCTTGTAGGTACTCCTTAATTTTATCAAAGGATATTTGACAGTCGTCGTTCCATTTTACTACTTGGCCTTTCTTCAGCAGCTTGAAGATTGGCTTACAAGTAACAGTCAAATGAGAAATGAAAAGGGCAATGTAATTCAGTCGTCCTAAGAAACCCCTGACTTCCTTCTCGGTACGGGGGACCGGCATATTTTGAATAGATTTAACTTTTGCAAGATCGACTTTAATACCTTTACCACTGACGACGAAACCCAAGAGTTTACCAGATCTCACCCCAAAAGTTCACTTGTTCGGGTTTAACCTTAGCTTATATTTCCTCAGTCTTTCAAATAGTTTATGCAGATGATTAAGATGCTCTTATTCAGTTTGTGACATGGTTATCATGTCATCAACGTAGACCTCTATCTCATGGTGAATCATGTCGTGAAATAAGGCTACCATGGAACACTGATAAGTTTCCCCGACGTTCTTCAACCTAAAAGGCATAACCTTGTAACAGAATGTGCCCCACTGTGTGACGAAGGTAGTTTTCTCCATATCTTCAGGCGCCATCTTTATCTGATTATAACCCCAGAAACCATCCATGAAGGAGAATACCTTGTGCTGAGCGGTGTTGTCGACCAGAACATTAATATGTGGCAGTGGGAAGTTGTCTTTGGGGCTCGCCCTGTTCAGATCCCTGTAATCTATGCACATACATACCTTGTTGTCTTTCTTCGGCACCAGAATAACATTATCAACCCATTAAGGATATGACATCACTGCTAAGAACCTTGTGTTGAATTTCTTCATAACCTCGACTTTGATCTTTTCTGACACTTCAGGATGCATATGATGAACCTTTTGTTTTATCGGAGCACAACCCTCTTCCATTGGAAGATGGTGAACCACAATATCAGTATCGAGCCCTAGCATATCTTCGTATGACCAAGAAAAGATTTCAACATAATCATGTAACATCTAGATTAACCTGTTCTTGACACTGCTCCCTATGTTGGTGCCGATCTTGACCTCTTCCTTGTCTGTCTCGGTACCCAAGTTCACCACTTCATCCGGCTCTTCATGTGGTTTGATAGCCTTTTATTCTTGTATCAAGAGTCTAGAAAGTTTTCCAGGTATTTCACAATCTTCCTCACCTTTGTCCCCTGTTTGGTAGATCGGATTTTCGAAGTCATATGCGGCAATAGCAGAATCATTATCAATGAGATCCATAGTGGATGAGGATTTGCAATGTAGTGTTTGGGTGTGTGTAAGAACACATAGCTATTTTGAAAATGAAATAAGATAAAAGAAAGACAAAGATCACAAAATTTGTATGCAAAACATCCAATGTTTTTATTGAATGAGCAATGTTTATGAATTATCAACCCTTAACAAATGAACCATTGTACCCCGGGTAAGACACGAGGTTTTAATGTCATTGTTTTATTACATAACCAAAAATATTTTGAAAATAATAAGACATGAATATAGCTATTACTCATGACTAAAGGAGATAGGAAAGATGTCTTCTGCCTTCCAATTATCAAGTTCATCACCAATGGTAGGGAATATCCAGCTGTTGAAATCACAATCACTGTCAGCTCCTTCTATAGCATTGACCACGTTGTTGCTTATACGGAACAAAGGTGTCCTAGCACGAGCACGACGAACAACCTTCTGACCTTCTGCAGTAAAGCCCATACCAAACTTGTTAGATTTATAAGGGATATCACGACCCTAAATAGTACTACCACCTTCTTCTATAGCAGCCTTAGCATCTTTCAAGGAGACCATCTTGCGCGGAGTTTTGGTGATCTTCGGAATGGCAGAAATGTCCTCAACAGCAGTAGGGGAAATCACTTCAAAGGTTTGACAAGGTGTTTCAATAAATTCTTTGTCCATCTCCATGTATCGAAACGAATTCAGATGGTTGACCATGTATTCCTCTTCTCCACAGACAGTAACAACCTTCCCTTTTACCGGATACTTTAGTTTTTGATGCAAGGCGGAGGTGATTGCACCTTCCCCATGGATCCAAGGGCGTCCCAATAAACAAGAGTAAGTTGGTCGGATGTCCATCACATAGAAGGTGGACTCAAAAATCTGTGAACCCACATTGATTGGGAGGTCTACTTCTCCATGCACCATTCTTTTCGATATGTCAAAGGCTTAAACTATGATATTACTGGGCTTTAGAACAACCTCTTCGCAAGCTAATCTGTCAAGGGCACCTTTCGGCAGAACATTCAGGGAAGAGCCAGTATCGATCAACACATGAGCTAACATAGTGCCCCTGCATTCAATGGAGACATACATGACCCTATTATGATTTCTCCCTTTCGGAGTCAGGTCATATTTGGAGAAACCTAATCCATTATCTGTTGTTAAACTCGCCACATAGCTTCCAAATTGATCAGCCGAAATTTCTTACGGCACATGAGAGGTCTTCAAGAACTTTACTAAAGCCTTCGCATGGGCTTCAGAACACAACAATAAAGATAGCATGGAGATTTTAGACAGGGTATGCCCCAGTTGTTCAAAAATTTTATAATCACTTCTGGAATAATCTTCAAAACCTCTTTAAATCTTGTCCAGGGGTATCCTTGACGGTGGCTTCTTTTGGTGCCTCCATTCGGGCAGGCTCTATCACTGGCTCTTTTCCCCGAGCTTCGACAGTTGCTTTGATAGTTGTGACTTGAACAGGCAGAGAGATTTACAAGTAGAAAATCCTTCTGCTTCTTGTAATTTTGTTGGTCCCCACAATATTGACAATGTTGGGATCAACCTCTTTGTTATCTTCGTCAGACAACTCTTGTTTTATACCGTGAAAATAGACACCAAACCCAAAATTCCAAGGAACAACCTTTTCTGAGGAGTACGGGATGGGCCCAGGTGTTGTAATGATTAATGGTGTAGCTTTCGGTTTGGCGGAAATCCTTATAGGACCTTTGGAAGGGATCTTGAAAGAAGTACCAGAGATAACAGACAAATCTTGGCACAAATTCAAAATTTTCTCAATCAAAATAACATGCTCATCCATCAGGCACTGAACACCTTCCTTCAGTAACCTGCAGCCATTGGGTTGGACTACACAACAATAACATTCTTCAGCATAACCCGAAAATAAATTGGCTTGTAACAAATTCTTCTTGATTGTAGAGAGGGGGGGTAACCACATCATTTATAGAGGTAGCATACAACACATCTTCAATAGCACTTATACCCTTGTCATGCTTGGGCATAGGTGCAGTGATCACGTTTGGAGTCTCCGGAGGATCAAACTTAATTTCCTTATTATCGATCATATCTTGAATCTTGCTCATCAGAGCCCAGCAATTGTTGGTGTCGTGCCTAGGACTATTCGAATGATAAGCTCACCTCATGTTTGGATTATACTTGGGAGAGGATGTGTTGGGATTCTGAGAAGGATCCCACAATGAAATAAGTTCAGCCTTCAACAAATGTTGCAATGCTTGAGATAAATGCATGCCAATCTTGGTAAAATGCCTTGGCGGAGCGTCTGGCCTTCGTCGGTTACTATGTTGTTGTTGTTGAACATGCGACGGATTGGAAATCAACACCGCTCCCACAAACTGATGGAAGTTACTTTTACTACGGCTCTTCTAGCCATATACAACATTAACTTTATTTTTACCTCCAAATGGCTTCTTCATAGCATTAGAAGATGTAGACATCGAAATATTTCCACTTTTAATGCAACTTTCCACTCTTTCTCCAGTCAAAATCATCTTCGTAAAACTAGACTACGAGCTTCCAATCAACAGGTTAAAGAACGGGTCTGTCAAAGTGCCTATGAACATATCCACCATTTCCCGATTAGTCAAGGGAGGTTACACCCTTCCAGCCAAGTCTCTCCATTTATGTGCATATTCCTTGAACCCTTCATTAGAGCCCATGGACATATTATGCAGATGCACCAGTGTTGGTGCTAGGTCAGCATTATATTGATACTGCTTATAACAAGCAGCAGCCAAGTCTTCCAAGGTATAAATGTTGGCTCTCTCCAGCTGATAGAACCATTCCAGTTGAGTACCATCCAACTTTCCTGAAAGGAATGGACCCACAATTTCCGGTCAGCAGTATGAGGTTGTATCTTCTGAACATACGACCTCAAATGAAGTTTAGGACAAGAGACCCCATCATATTTAGCCAAGACAGGAAACTTGAACTTATGTGGGATGACCACCCCTGAACCAGACCTAGTTCACCAAAATCCAATCCAGGCACCTTCTCGATTTCCATTGCCTTGAGTCTGTCTTCTAACTGCTTATACTTGTCATCTGCAGGAAGGTACTGTTCATCAGAATAGTCTTCATCTTCAGGAGAATTCTCATAACCCTGATTGTTCCTTCCTTCATTCTTGATTCTTCTACCATCTTCATCCTGGTTATAATCTTCCTAAGAGGAGATATCATCCACTTGGACTGGTTGAGCAGGACCTTTGAACCTTCTCCCCATATTGAGGACAACAGTTGGCTTCTTAGTATTCTTTTTCTTGGCGACGAGCGCCAATAACTCTTTATGCCCCTGTTCCAGGTTTAGAAGAGTCTCTTGAAATTGTGCATGCTGAGCCTGGAGATCCTTGACAGTTTCTTCGAGGGCCATTTTTCTACTGAAATAAACAGCTAGAAAATGAGAAACCTGTATGAAAAACCTATTATGAAATGACGCATGATATGTGAATGCAATGATTTCAAGGACCTTAAGATATTTAAATTTGTTAACCAAGAGGAAACAAAAACAAAGATTTTATTAGTGAATTCAGAATTACAAAATTCCTCTTTAGGCTTACAATGAAATCAACAAGGTCTCAAAGAGACAAAAAGGTAAACTCCTAAGACCTAAGACTCAAGTCTCCCACGGACACTTACTCTTTATTTTGATGTATGCATTAAGACTCTGCTCCTCGTGAAGTTTCTTTGTGAGCTCTAACACTTTATTTTCACTTGCATAGACTTGAGTCTCAAAGGTGTCCCATTCTTCCTTCAATTAAATCTAAGACTTCTGTAATTCTTCAAGGTCCGTAGGCATGTCTGTAAGGAAGATGGTGCGAGAAACATCCCCTTCAACAACAGGTTCTATAATCACTGGTAGGATAGACGGATATGGAATCATGAGGTTTTAAGCACGAGCTCATACCCATTTGAGACAAGGCTCAAGAGGGATGGAATTCTTCTGTCCTAAAGCCTTACTATCAGTCTTGCTTACCATGCCCCAAGCATGTATAAACCTTCGACGATAACCTTGAGGATCATTTTCATAATAAAACACAATACCCTGGATAAGTGCGTTATGAGGACCATCTCTTTGAGCGTAACCAAATTGACGTAGATCCAGAGAAGGGTTGTAAGTAATACCTCCCCTAATGCCAAGGAGTGGAACATTAGGGAACTCCCCGCAGCGATCAATGATAGTGATATCCTCATGAGATCGGGAACACCAATAGATATCTTAATGAGAAAGTGACATTAATATTTGCGACCACCTTAAACCTTGTTCGTTCTTTATTACTGAGTGGGGAAGGTGCGAAATAAACCACCTGGACAACAGAGGTATATAACACATGAGAGTTCCTCGCCTCTTTATAGTACGAGTGTGAAGAGAATGCAGAATGTCTCCAAGCAAGGTAGGCATGGGATTACGAGCAAGGAAAATCTTGACAGTGCTCACATATATGAGTTGGTATGGATTAGGGAATAGTACCAACCCATAGATTAGAAGAGCCAAGATATCCTTAAAAGCCTAGAAACTTATAGCATCTAGGAATAGTTGAGTCTTCTCCAATAGAAATTTATCCAAAAAACATTTGACTCCACTTCTCGTTTCCTAGTTGGATACAATGTCGAGCCGCATCAGATGTAAAGCTGCTGCAATAACTTCTAGCTTCAGAGTTTCTTCTAAACCAGTGAAGGGTATCTTGTAAAGAACAGGCACTCCCAGTAATTGAGAGAACTCCTCCATAGTGAGTACCAAATGATAATCGGGAAAGGTGAAGCAATGATGTGCAGGGTCGAAGAGAACACTCATCATATCTTCGTCAAAACCTGGGGTAACCAAACTGAGCAGTCGACCATGCCTTTTGATAAATGGAGAACTTTTGGGAACCCTTGAGACTAACTCTTTAAGTTGAGGAGGGACCCTTACGAATTTGACCCGGATAGTGCTTCTTCCAGTGGAGGCCATAGCCTGAAAGACATAACAAAGATAAATTCCTTGGTCCTTGAAATGGTTAGAAAATGATATGTTATGATGTTATGATGCTATGATGACATGTTCGAACAAATAATCAAACATAAATGAAGCATACGAGGCCTTAGATTTAAGCTTGCATGAAGTTTGTAGGTAAGTACCCTCTTGAAGTTTTAGTTGGCCCAACCTGTCATAACAGAAAGTAACTGGGTTCTAGGAGCCTTAATATCACCGATCTTTCTCTCAGGCATTATTTCAGCACAAGCATCTTTTGCGCCCGAAATATCCCGAGAGTCTGACCTTAATGAGTGTAGCATCAAGTGTCAACCAACTTTAGTCTGCACCAAAGCCGACTACCTCGCTTCTTTCTAATGGCTAAGTTGTGTCAACTAAGGTTCTACAGTCAGTTAGTATTTTATGACACCATGTGGCAGCCCAGTATCCTCCTTGACTTAACTCAAGGGACACCGACACCAACCAATGTGCCGCATTAATGTAGCCATCACTTCAACCGTATCAGTGTACGCCATACAATTTTCACGATCTATTGCTACTTACCTAAAATGCCCCAGATCCGAGTGTAGGATCTTTACAAGAATAACACAAACAACCCTCAAACATAAATCATACAAGTCAAACAATGAAAGCATTTACATGTGAACTATCTCTAAGGTAAACCCACTTTTAGTGTCTCCCTAGCAGAGTCTCCAGTTCTATAATACGGTGGGAGAACTAAATTTTAGGTTTTACGTTTTATCACAAATGTTGCGTGTGATACGGTGGGAGAACTGACTTGGGTGTTTTCTGTTTTATCGCAAATGTTGCGGATAGCAAGAGTCACCGCCGACATTTCTTTTATCCAATAAAGGAAAGGGTTAAAAGAACAGGAAATAACTTTTGACAATTTTCTTGAGTTCAGGGGGTAGGTTATGAAAAGGAAAGGTGTTATCACCCTTTTCATTTGTAGTTATCTACGGGCTCTTAATTGCTTGATCACTTTGAAAATTGCTTTGTATTTGTGTAAGTTGAAAGATGTTTTGAAGATTTTTTTAAAGTGGTGGTTTTGTAATGATTCTCGTATTGTTGAGAATGTATACAAAATGTTTGTTTTGGAAATATTTTTGAAAATTTCTTAGTATGGAAAACTTTGTAATGATTCTCGTATTGTTGAGAACGTATACAAAGTGTTTGTTTTGAAAATATTTGTTTGAAAAGAGAGTATTTGAACGTGTGAGGTGTAAATATTGTTTTGTTTCTGAGCAAGCAATTATGAGCAATCTACCTACTCAAAAAGTTTTTGTTCTTTTCCTCCTCCTTTAGATTATGCTATTTCACCATTGATTGATAGAGAGCCATATCATTGGATGTAGGGGATAGGCGTGGGTCATCGTACAATCATTGAAGGTAACTTGTAAGATATTTTAGCAATTGTTGTAAGGGACTAAGATCGTTTACCGAAGGCAACATTGAAGAGTTATCAAGGGACTACGATCTTTTAATCGAGGGTCTTTGCTAAAACATCCCACATTCGAGGGACATGATTGTTTATATCTGAGGCAACAAGTGTGGGTTACCCTAGAGGTGCATCTGTGTAAAGTTTATTGATTTCAAGTATTTTATCCTTGAATTAGGGTTTTGCTAGGTTTGATTTTAAGTCTTGTCATGCAAACCCTAATTATTAACAATAATAAGGAAAGCAATAAATTGCAGAATTTAAATGTCCTACGCTATTACAACACTTTGGGAATGGGGGGTACAAGTTTGTGAAAGAGGGGAGAAAAGCAATAAATCTAATTATCTATTATAGACCATGTGCATAAATGATAATGCGAAGTAATAAAATACGCAAAAAGGTAAAGTAGAGGAAAGAAATTGTTTTGGTGATTTTTGATGGAAAATGTTTGATAATTAACCTAATTAAACTAATTAATTTTATTTACAATAGAAGTTAATTAATATTTTAATAAAACCTAAAAATCTGAATTAATTTAAATTAAGAAAATAAAGCCTAAGTTTAAATGATTTGTTTAGAAAATAATTTAGATATTAAGGTTTAGAAAAAATTTGTGAAATAATAATAAAAGAAAACCTAATCAAGCTAATTAATTTGAAAAAAAAAAGAGAATTAATTAATATCTTAAATAAACCCTAAAAAAATCTAAGTTAATTAAAATAATATCTAATTCTAATTTAATTGTTCAAAAAAATAATTTGAATGTTAATGTTAATTTGGAAAAGAAAATGTTTAATAATATATAAAAAAAGTAATAAAATCTAATTTAATTAACAAAAATAAAGTGTTTAAATTAAAATTATTTTAAATTTTAGAATTATTTAAAACAATATTATTCTATTTAAAAATCTAAGTATAATACTAAAATAAATTAATAAACAAAATAAGAAAACAAATAATGTATAAATTAAAGTAAGGAGAAATAGAGAGAGTTAATGGGCCTGATTGAAGAAAATATGGTGTGTGATGATAGAAGCTGATGTCCAGGCCCAGCTACAGGTCCATGATCCAACGCCTGAAGCCTCTGAGGGTGCATGGTGGAGCGACATTATTAGAGCGCTTGATCTTGATCCTAGGACTGCAAATAGAATGTTTACGGTGAGCTTTGAGAGAGATGATGTATGGGATTACTGTGACCACAAGGGCACTTACAAGTGTCACAGCCAGATTACTTATTAATGGATTAATAAAATGAAAATAAAAACTAAAATCTTAATCAAAACAGAAAAATATATTTTCCTCTTCCCTGTGTTCTCTCGCCTTTCTCTGTCTTTAGGGCTTGCTAGAAATCTCCCTAGCAGCGGCAGACAGCGACGGGCAGCGGCAAGCAGGGCGGCTTAGCTCTGATTCATGATTTTTTACATCTTTAGCTTCATCTCTTTCTCCTCGGTGCTAATCTCTGGCTCGTTTTTGCAGATATGGTGTGATTTTCCTAGATCTAAAAGGGGGTGACCGAAACCCTAGATGCTCAGTTTAGAAAAACAATCAAGATTATGATGATGGAGTGTTGTACCCCAAAATTTGCCCTCCCATTTCTCATTGATTTCTCCTCACAAAGCTCTTGAAGCTCAAGATCCAGTTAGGGTTTCATCTGCTCAAGACTCCTCCTTGCACTGCTAACCCCAAATTAGGGTTTGTGTTTGCACAAAGATGTTTTGACCTAAAGTGCCCAAGATGACTTTCTTACTTCATATTGACCTCCTAAGTTTATCCATACCAAGTTTCAAGTCCTGATTCCAAATTTTGCCCAGTCAATTGGACAGTTGACCTAGAAATCAACTGTATTGGGGAAAAAAGTCAACTGTGGCCAATTGACAGTCAAATCTCATGAAATTTGATCCACATCAACATTATGAACTCATATGAACCATTTGATCAAGCTTGGATCACAATTCCACAAGAAATTTGATCAGATCACTAAAAGGGTAAAATGGTCATTTTTAGGGTTTTGACTGTACAAAGGCAATTTTTGACTGTTTGACCTAGCCAATGGCAAACCAAGCTCACATATGGACTCAAGGACTCCATGGAATTATCTTGACATGCTCAACAAGTTCAAAAGACCCCAAGTACAAAAGATTGACAGTTGAATTTCCCAGTCAATTGATCAGTTTTGACTGTATACTGAAAAGTCAAACTTTGACTTTTTGGTCAAAATCAAGATTCAAGATTCATTTTTCATCAAAACATGCCAAATCATGAAACTTGTTCACCAAGAAATCACAAATTGCAAATTAGGGTTAGAAAATGGAATTTTTCATAACTTAGAATTTTTCTAAGTTATGAAAAACCCTAATTTTTTTCCCAACTTTGCCCCACCTTTTCACCAAGATCCATTTGGATTCAAACAAAAGTCAAAACATGAAAGTTGTAGCTTGTTGCATAGTCTACAACTTTGATTCACAAAGTTTTCTCATTTGACGCTTGTATCTCAAGTTACGAGTTTTTGAATAAGGGCACTAAACCATTTTTAACTTAGTAGAATTTTAACCTATTTTGACAAGGTTTTCTACCCCACTTCAAGGCCATTTTTCACACACTTCCACTTGGAATTTCAATTTTCATTTCAAAGATGGATTGTAGTACACATTCCAAGATTTCCAAAATGTCCAAGAACTTCTCAAACAACCTCATGGTTAGAGAGAATCGAATTTCACAATATAGCAAAAAACCACTTTGTTCATGACCAAGTTCCATGTCCATAACTTTGCAAATTTGAACTCAGCATGCTTTAGGCTAGATTACAGGTCCTTAAACCAATTTACACTCCATAATTTAATGCTTGTTCATTGTGCCAAGGTGTTGTTCCAAGAGTTCAAGCATTGTACACAAGATTGATCCATTTCTAGATAAAGCAAATTAGCCATTTTGGTAAAAGTTCACTTTATGTCAATTTAGAAATCTAACAAGTACAAGCTAAATCCTTTTGGCACAAGATTATGGACAAATTGCTCTGATCAAGAGAAGATTATGCAGCACATTAGGAGGCCCCCTACATGCCTAGAAAGTCAACTTGTTTTTGTTGCTTAAGAAAGAAGAAAAGTTCCATAACTTGTAACAACTTCCATCTCAGCCTTAAAACAAGAAAGCAAATATTGTGGACACATTCAAAACATCCCAACCAAGCTTTTGCACGAATCCTTGACCCCTCAAACACTCTCCATCTCAGAAACACCATCAAACTGCTAAAACAGAGCAAGCCCTGCAGATTGAGTGCCATCTCTCAATCCCTTCAAGATTTCTGGCCCAAACTTGTTCCTCTACCTTACTTACAACCTATGCAAGCTATCCAGAAGCTAAGGCACGATCTGTAATTGCTCTAACCACCTCCACCATTTTCACATCTTTAACTTGCAGGTGAAGTTCTACAGCTTGATTCAGAAGCTTTCAAGACAAAGTAAACATTGGAATAGCATCCCTGGACCTCAAGGAAGCTTTTCCAATCATCACCTTGTACTGAAAGTTCCTCATTCTCCAGATAGAAGTTCAACTGAATAGGTAAAATTTTGAACTCGTATCTCTCTTATTATGCATCTTTAGTCTTAAGTTTGTGAAGAAACAAGGTTCTACTCATAGCCCTGAGCATGTACATAGCTTTACATTTCATTTCTTTTGCCTGAGTTGAGAGAATTTAAGCTTTGAAAATGGCAGAAAGTTTAGGTCATGATTTGGGATTGATAAAATTCTCTCTCATTTCTGAGAGTTAGGATGAGTTTTTTATATATTTGGAATCGTGATTCAATGCTTGACATGTTTTGTGTTGAAAGTTTGTGCAAAATCTCAAAGAATCAGGATGTTTGAATCTCTGAAACAAGGCGCGCGTTTTTGGCCAAAGGTTGAAGAAGAAGTGGATTGGGCTGGGCCTGTATCATTTTGCTATCCACACCATTTTTTCTGTTTCACACCCCTGAGCCCATTTGCTTCATTTTTAATATTTTTGACTTTTTTCTTTTTTTGTTTGACTTGTTTATTTTTTCTCAGCATATTAAAATTTTGAAAATAATTTTCTCATCATTTTTTGATTTTATTTGGTATTTATTTGATTTTTTTATTTATTTATACATATATGTATATATATTATTATTTAGGATAAATAGAAAAATAATGTAAATACATTTTCATTTTCATTTTTTATTTTACATTACCCTCTGAAAATATTTCATATAAAAAATACTATTTCCTAAAAAAAATTGAATATTATTATTATTTGTATATAATACATATTTAAAATAATATAAGTATACATATATATATATTAATATACTTAGAGTAAAAATACCAAAAATGTACATATTTTATTTTTTTAATATTTAATACTAAAAAATACCCTTTTTTACAAACATACTACATTTTATTTTATTTTTGTATGTAAATAATAAATATTATATGAATTAAGTAATTAATATACATTTTGATTAAAATTAGGGTTTTTGCCCTAAATATGAAAATACTCAAAAATAATACCTTTTCATTTCCTTGTTTTATATTACATAAACCATACTTTTTTCATACATATAAAAACTTTCTTTTTGCATTTTGCATATTTATTTAATTTCTATTTAATTGTGCAATTTATTTACCTTGTAAATATTCAAAACAAATGATGTAATAGCCTAGATTTAAATTCTTGTCTAAATATCCCCCATTTGTAAATCTGTACCCCCCTCCCTATATTACTATGTTGTAATAGCGTAGGAATTTAAATTTCGCACTTTATACGCTTTCTAATTATGCCATGTTAGAATTAGGGTTTGCATGCGAAAAACGATAAAAAATAGTTTGACCTAATACAAGATAAATGAGCATGAAAATAAACAACACATCTCACACTTGCACCCCTAGGGTATTCCATTTTGTTGCCTTCAAATAATTGGGCTATATTGCATGTTGAATTTCTTTGGGCAAAACAAACAATTTGAATGATCATAGTCCCTCAATAAGACTTTTCAAAACAAACAAAAACAAATGATCAAGTCCCTTAAAGAAAATTGCCCAAAGGCCTTTAACACTATTACAATTATGGTCCAAACGATGACCCGCGCCTATCCCTCTCACCTCCTAAGACAAGATTGTCCACCAAATGCAATGGTGGAACAAATTTGTCAAAAGGGCTTAAAACATGACAAAAATCTTTGAGAAAGCTTTAGGGTAGATAAACTCTTAAGTACTTGTCAATTTGCAAAGAAAACACTTGCCTAATTTCCAAACCCACTTCACAAACACTTTCAAAATCAACTTTTCAAACCCTTGAAACATCTTTTTAAAAGATAAAACACCTTTTGTAAAACATTCGAGTAAAGAATTGTTACAAGGTTAGCCTAGCACAAGGCATCTTTTCAAAACATTTTCAAAACCACACACAAAGCACCATTTCAAACAATTGAAAACTAAGGCAAGTTGATCTAAGCAAGTACCTAAGAGCCCATGGATAACCATGGATAAAAGGGGTGCTAATACCTTCCCCTTCTATAATCTACTCCCCGAACCCAAGAAAAATCTCAAAGGTTTTTGCTGTGCTTTTTAAACCTTTCCTTAGGATAAAATAAAAAGTCGGTGGCGACTCTTGCTCAACCGAAACATTTGCGAAAGCAAACGCAAAACCATAGTCAGTTCTCCCACCGTATCACATGGAGCGTAAACAAAAGCGAAAACGAAAGAAAAGGAGAGAGATGGAGACCGTGAGACTCGAAAGCACAAGTTTGCCACCTTTTGATGAGATTTTTCTGTGTTTGTCCGTGTTCTCGTATTTTTCCTTTCCGGTCCTTGCGATTTTCTTCTTTTCTCCCTCTTTTGCAATTTTTCTGAAGGGTTTGTTTAGGAAAGTGATGAACAATTTAGGGTTTGTTTCTGTATATTTGTGTGAACTGTGTGTTTGGATTGAACGATTTGAAGGGTTTGATGATACTGAGGAAGATGATGAATCCTTTAGGGTTTTTGTTGTTGCGGTTGTGTTTCTGTATATTTTTTATATGAACTGTATATTGGGTTTGTCCCTTTTGTGAACAATTTTGAAGGGTTTTTAATCTCTCCTTTGTAGTTATATGGCCTCCTCGATAACTTGTGCAGTGAATTATTTTTTGTACTAAAAACTTAGGGTTTCCTGTTGAACTTAATTTTGTGATAACAGGCCTTGAGAAACTCATATTGGACTTGTTATTTTCTGATATCTGATTATTTTCTGATATGTCAACTCTGTTGTAATTTGAGATCTTTCACTTTTTTTATGCTATGCTACCTATGTTAATGTCCCTGTTGCTTGCTGGTTTTGATTTTTTGTACTGTCTTTTCAAATGAGTTTGTACTTGTTCAGTACATTTCCTTTTTTTAATTTTTAACTTTACTGTGAACCAAACAAGTCCCTTTTGTTTGAGATTTGTAGTAAAGGGCTAGGCCTATGATTGATATTGTAGCTCTGACTTTTGTTGAAACAAAGCAATATGAGGCTTTTGATTGTTGCTTTATTATTTTTCTGTTATTTTGTGATAAGTCTTTGTGCTGAGGTGTGAACTTTGTCTATTTGGGCCTTGGACCTATAATTCTGACTTACTGTAACTGGGTTGGTCTTGTGATTTTTGTACTTTGTTATTGGGCTAGAACCGTGATGGAATTATGTTTTGACCCTCTTTGAATTTGTCTTTTATGAACCAATTTATTTGTGATTTGCAATAGACCTAGGCCTATGATTAAATCTGATTTTTGTATGAGGCTTTTTGGCGCATGAACATGATTGAGAAACAACCTAAAATTCATTCCTTAAACAAAACCCTAAAGATGAAATTGAAGAGAAAACTCTTTGAAAATTTCTTGTTTTTTGTTCAAGTTTTGATGATTGCTAACCCATTCTCTTTATTGTTTC
Source organism: Vicia faba (assembly GCA_948472305.1). NCBI lineage: Eukaryota > Viridiplantae > Streptophyta > Magnoliopsida > Fabales > Fabaceae > Vicia > Vicia faba. The sequence goes on along the minus strand of OX451740.1, from coordinate 733,833,678 downwards.
ATGTATTTGGTGTGAGAGAATGGAGATTATACTTGAAGATGGAGGAGAGCAGTCGTGGATAAGCTTGAAGAGAAATGATAAAGCTGGGCATGAAGAAAATGATGGTTTGAAGAAGACATAAAAGTTTTATAAATTAGGACTTAGGAACCTTTGTAGAAACTGTAAAACTCAAGACAACTCCTTTGTTATAAATAAACTTGTAACTTAAATATTTGATGTAGTAATCCTGTCCATTTGAGAAACTTGAATGTCTTGTAATCAATGTTGAACTTTGTACTACAATGTATTCAAACAGAACTTGTAACTTTCAAAAGACTTTGCAATCAAATATTTCACTTGTTATATTTGAATGGTAGCATGAATCTAGAATGCAACATAGAACTTTGATCAAAGAAGTATTGCATTTGATATTTGCCTTGTTGAAATATTGTGAAACAAGTTTAGAATAACTTTGAAATTGTGCACTTGGAATTATAACATGGAGCTATCTTCGATCAATGAAGAACGAAAAAGGCCTTAGAATTGTAGTAGTTAAACCAATCTTGTCCTTATGCAATAGAATTTCTTGGTTCCACAATAAAAAGTTTGAAATCTCTCTTCACTGAAAAATATTTGGCAAACAAGTGAATTTTTCTTCTTAAGTAGTGAAAGCATACAACAATACTTTCTATCTAATGAATTTTTCTCTTGAATGAACATCTCAATCATATTAACACAAACACCTTGAATGATCTTTGGAGATGTGTGAGATTCGACATAAAGCTCCAGCAAATCTTCCATTGACAATTATCAACAAACCCAAACCAAAAGATGAGAAAACTCCAACCTCAAATTCAACTTTGGTTAACTTTCTTCACAGGTAAACAATGTATCATCAAAGAGTCCTCAAGCTTAAAATTTTTTATCATGAATCAAAACCTGACTCAAGATAAAATCAATTGTAAAAAAACCCTAATATTGCACAACCATTGAACCATGAACCTTGGGTGATAAAAGCGATTAAAAACCCTAGGAGTATGAAGGGATATTTTTTGAATTAGATGAGAGGGCAAATTTTGGGGTACACCAGCTGCCCCTGTTTAATCTTCTTAAACTTGAAAAGATAGATTGGTGCACCCGACATTCGTGACTTAAAGTTAGAAGATGATTGAACACTTAAGTGCCCAAAAATTTGCACTCGCCCGTGCAAGAAGTAACGTTGTTGGTTGATTAAACCTAAAATGGGCTTAAAGATGCTATTCGGAGAGTGACGGAATATTGTTGGAGATAGGCTTATAAATGCCATCCAGAGGAAATGAAGAGTTGTCAGAGATGGGCTTATAGATGCCATCCAAAGTAACTATTGATGGAGAAATTAGACTAAGACTACGCTCGACTTTAACTGGGAGAAGTATCAGAATAAATCTTTGGTTGATTTAATCTGAGCCAGAAAAGGTTTACTGAGAGAAGTATCAGAATAAATCTTTGGTCGATTTAATCTGAGCCAGCAGAGGCCTTTAAATCTTTAACTGGGAGAAGTATCAGAATAAATCTTTGTCGATCTAATCTGATCCAGCAGAGGTCTTTAAATCTTTAACTGGGAGAAGTATCAGAATAAATCTTTGGTCAATTTAATTTGAGCCAGAAAAGGTCTACTGAGAGAAGTATCAGAATAAATCTTTGGTCGATTTAATCTGAGTCAGCAGAGGTTTTTAAGCCTTTCAATGGGAGACGCATCAGAATAAATCTTTGGTCGATTTAATCTGAGCCAGCAGAGGTCTTTAAATATTTAACTGGGAGATGTATCAGAATAAATCTTTGGTCGATTTAATTTGAGCCAGAAAAGGTCTATAGAGAGAAGTATCAGAATAAATCTTTGGTCGATTTAATCTGAACCAGAAGATGTCTACTGGAAGAAGTATCAGAATAAATCTTTGGTTGATTTAAACTGAGCCAGAAGATGTTTGTGTTTGTCTTTAACTAGGAGAAGTATTAGAATAAATCTTTGGTCGATTTATCTTGAGCTAGAAAAAGTGTCTACTGGAAGAAGTATCAAAATAAATCTTTGGTTGATTTAAACTGAGCCAGAATATGTCTACTGGAAGAAGTATCATAATAAATCTTTGGTTAATTTAAACTGGGCCAGAAGATGTCTGTGTTTGTCTTTAACTGGGAGAAGTATCAGAATAAATCTTTGGTCAATTTATCCTGAGCCAGAAAAATTGTCCACTGGAAGAAGTATCATAATAAATCTTTAGTCGATTTAAACTGAGCCAGAAGATGTCTTCGTCTTTCTTTAAATGGAGAAGTATTAGAATAAATCTTTGTTCGATTTAAACTGAGCCAGAAAAGGTGTCTACTGGAAGAAGTATCAGAATAAATCCTTGGTCGATTTAAACTGAGCCAGAAGATGTCTACTGGAAGAAGTATCAGAATAAATCTTTGATCGATTTAATCTGAGCCCAAAAAATTCTACTAGAAGAAGTATCATAATAAATCTTTGGTTGATTTAAAATGAGCCAGAAGATGCTTGTGTTTGTCTTTAACTAGGAGAAGCATCAGAATAAATCTTTGGTCGATTTATCCTGAGCCAGAAAAGGTGTCTACTGGAAGAAGTATCAAAATAAACCTTTGGTCGATTTAAACTCAGTCAAAAAATGTCTTTGTCTGTCTTTAACTGGGAGAAGCATCAGAATAAATCTTTGGTCGATTTATCCTGAGCCAGAAAAAGTGTCTACTGGAAGAAGTATCGGAATAAATCTTTGGTCGATTTAAACTGATCCAGAAGACGTCTACTGGAAGAAGTATCAGAATAAATCTTTGGTAGATTTAATCTGAGCCCGAAAAAGTCTATGCTCGATTGTATCTTAAAATATATTAGAATGATTCTATGCTCGACACTATCTAAAAAGTGGATCAGAATGAGTCTTCGTCTGACTGTATATAAAAAGGTACTTTCCAAAATGAACCTCTAGGAAAGGTGTTTGAGTATCTGCTTGTTATGTAGATGGTCGCCTCGTCCTGTTTCGGTAATCAATCTACGATCTGATTTGTTGGTAAACCCGTCTTGTTTCGAGAGTTCAAACCATTGGTGATAAATATAGTCGCCCCGTCTTGTTTCCAGAATTGATCTTTATCTGACCAAAAAGAAAGAAAAATAATGTCCCCGTCTTGTTTCAGGAGTTAATACCATTGGTTATAAAGATAGTCACGCCATCCTGTTTCGGGAATTAATCTTTATCTGACCAAAAAGAAAAAGATATAGTTTTCCCGTCCTGTTTCGGGAGTTAATTTTCAATCTGCTCATGTAGATAGTCAACCCACCTTGTTTCGATAATTGATCTACAATCTTCTTTTCATAGATAGTTGACATGTCTTGTTTCACGAATTAATTAGTGGCTGGTCATTCAGATAGTTACCCCGTCTTGTTTTGGGAATTAATCTGGGACCTGCTTTTTATTGGCCGTTGAGATAGTTGCCCCATCATGTTTCAGGAATTAATCTCTGACCTGGTCACATAGATAGTTTCCCAGTCCTGTTTCAGGAATTAATCTTAGACCTGTTTGAAAATTGTTGATGATATCGTCTGTTGATTGATCTTTCCTGAAAAGGTAAAGAGTTGGTTGTATGCAAAGTCATGATGTATGAAATGCATTGTGTAATGATATTGTCAAAATAAATGAGATTATGTTATATGTGTTTTGTATGCATATGTTATGACGTATGAATGTGAAATGTTGTTGAAGTGTATTTGTAAACCCATGCAATATATTTGCTTGGGAAAATAAATCCCTGACTATTGTTGGGGATGAAGAGTATGTGTATCTTCAATCTTGTCTAGAATGCTTCCGTTGGGGATTCCTGCTTACTTGTTCAAGGAAACTCTACAGGGGATGCATTAATTTCTGTTTGGGGAGTAGAGTTTAGGAACCTTGGTTGTCCATTGCTCTAGTGGGAAATTTAGTTTTTATATACCCTGACTAGGGATAAAAGAGATGGATAACCTTCCGATTCATCTGAGGAGGATAATTCTTATATACACTGACTGGGGATAAAAGAGATGGATAACCTTCTGATTTGGCTGGGGAAGATAATTCTTATATACCCTGACTGGGGATAAAAGAGAAGGATAACCTTCCGATTCGTCGGAGGAAGATAATTCTTATATACCCTGACTGGGGATAAAAGAGATGGATAACTTTCCGATTTGTCTGGGGAAGGTAATTTTTATATACCCTGACTGGGGATAAAAGAGATGGATAACCTTTTGATTCGTATGGGGAAGGTAATTTTTATATACCCTGACTGGGGATAAAAGAGATGGATAACCTTCCGACTCGTCTGAGGAAGATGATTCTTATATACCCTGACTGGGGATAAAAGAGATGGATAACCTTCCGACTTGTCTGGGGAAGATAATTCTTATATACTCTGACTGGGGATAAAAGAGATGGATAACCTTCTGATTCATTTGGGAAGGTAATTCTTATATACCCAGATTAGGGATAAAAGAGATGGATAACCATCTGATTCGTCTGGAGAAGATAATTTCCATGAATTGTACTGATTAGAACTCCATTGGTGGGCGATATTTTAGGGGAAAAGATCATCTCCTTTATCCTCTAGGGGTATCTGATGGTGAGTATGATTATGTTATCAGCTGGAAGATCCCCACTTTCTTTTTGAAGGCATTTTAGACCTGTCAGGAAATGTATCTTTGTTGAAGATAAACCGGTGAAGATAACTCTGTGGGGATAATCCCGTGGAGATTGCTCTATGGGGATTTATGGATGAATTGAACATTGTCCTATCCCCTACAGTCCTCGGTAAATGCTGATCAGAGTGGTAAGTCTTTTATTGATAGACAAGTGATGAGATAACGGGGCATAGTCGTACGCTTTAATCCCTAACTTTTGCCTGGACCGTCTTTTCAGATTTTCAGTCCACCGGGATACCCTTTTTTCCCAAGCCGCCTTTTCAGGTTTTAGACTTTTCGGGTGTACCATATTTATGTATATATATCGTTGTACCCCAAAATTTACCCTCCCATTTTACTCAAGACATACTCATTGAGGTTCCCAATTGCTCAAGGATGACCAAGAATTGACCAGACAAATTCTCCCTCTAAGGCAATGAACCTCTAATTAGGGTTTCAATTTTCATCAAGTTGTTTGAGCCACTAGTGCAGAAATGACTTTTTACATCGGGTAAAATTGACTTTTTACATCGGTTTTGGATCCGATGTAAAGTCAGGTGATATAGTAAATCAGGGACTTTTTACATCGGTTCTGGGACCGATGTAAAAAGTCCCTTTTTTACATCGGTTATAATATCAGAACCGATGTAATAACCTGTTATTATGCACATTTTTTTAAAAATTGATCCAGTTTTTTACATTGGTTGGAAGTAATACCCGATGTAAAAAGTACCTTTTTTACATCGGTTATAATATATGAACCGATGTAAAAAACAATTATTATGCACATTTTTTTAAAAAATTGTTCCAGTTTTTTACATCGGATGGAAGTAATACCCGATGTAAAAAGTCCCCAGTGACGCGACTTTTTACATCGGGTATTACTTCCAACCGATGTAAAAAGTCCCTTTTTGAAAGTTTTTACATCAGTATTACTAATAACCGATGTAAAATGTATGAAATTTTTTTGGAATAGATTATTTATTTTCTGGGTTTGCCTATACAAATATAATTTGTACCCATTTTTTCATATTTTTCCAATATCAAACAGACTATATTTATGTCGCTATATAGATTTCATAGCTTTCCAACATCACATATATCACATTTAGGACGATGTTTTCATATTTTTCACAACAAACTTACAAATTGAACAATTGTATTGCAAACTTGTATTGTATTACAACATACAAACTTACAATTACAAATTCTTAACAAAATATAAAACAATATTCAACTATTTATAAGTCTTTTTCAAAACTTACAATTACATAATATTCACAAAATATACATATACTAAAATATTCAACTATTTCTAAGTTTCCAAACTTGAATTACCAATATAAAATCTTCGGTAGACAACACCAAAATCATATTGCCTGACAATAAATAATAACAATTAACATCAGCAAAAAAATCAAGAAACTCAACACATGAGCAAAAACCACATGTATTGTGCAAAAACCATAGTGTATTCATTGTTTCAAACTTGAGGTATTTTTTTTTCTTTAATTTCTCTTCCGAATTAAAACCTTGTTCTTATGCCATAAAAGAAAAAGTAAACCGCAAAGATAAGAAATTATTCTTAATAAAACTTTATAAAGATAACAAACTCTAGCTCTAGCTTTGTAACTAACTCTATTACTAGATAGTAACAGAAAGTTGTATAACATCACTAACTAATTCTATTTAAATTCATTCTATAATAAAAATATAAATTAAAGGCAATATAAAACAAACAAAAACAATTAATAGTTTTCATAAAAGATTAGATTAATAGGCTAATATCTAATTTAACAGTCTTATTTATTGGAAAATTATTACACATATGTATACATTGCCAAATACTTAATAACATTATCCACAAATCTTGGGCTGGATTGAGGTGTGATTCATTTTCCATTCTATTCATATTTTCATATTTTCAAAGTTACTACCTTACCCTTACCCTATGCTTCCTGCTTTCTCTTTCACAACCAAAACACAAACGCTACACATTATAACCTTTAGATAACAGGTTTTAATTTTAGACAAGAAGCACAGACCATTCAAGCACTATAACCTTTGTTTGATGGATGTAATAGCCCTACATCATAACCACCACATGCTGCCATACATGCCTCCTCCATCGAATCCTCGGAAATACCGCTGTTGCAAATGTTCGCAAATGCCCGCATGTGTTTCATCCCATACTGAGTCAGTGAACCACAATGAGCTTCGAACATCCGAACCTACAAACCAAATTCAACGTCAATCAATAATGTGATAATAACAACAAGAAAATTCAGTTATTTGTTTATATTTTACCCTTGATTTTAAGCATTCCCAGTCATCAACAAGAGGCAAACCAGAAGCTCTAACGGATAGTAGAACTGAAGAGCCTTTTGTTGGACCAAACAATAAAACTCCAATCAATTCCACACTACCATCTAAATGATTCCTATGTTTCACTGTCTCGGAAATCTTTACGAGAATGTCTCTCTTCTTTTCTGGTTGATGGTGTAATCTCTGATACTGAAAGAAAAGTGAACAATTTATGTATTCTCGGTACAGAATCAATCATTTGAGCAAAGTTTTCGTATATTAAAACTCGAGGTTGAAGAGAATATATACCATTTGCCACATGAAGAGAATCTCTGCATCTCTTTGGTTTACAACTTCCATTTTAGCTTCTAGTCTGCCATTGTTTGGAGGAAGGTTCACTGTTGCAGGATCAAAACCATGGTATAAATAAAGCTTTTCATCGGTTATATTGGTATCGCCATATTGCATCACATGAGAACCTAAATTGTAGTTGTAATTTGAAGTCCGTTCCTTCACCTGCATAACAAATTCAAATATGATTTTTCTCCCTCATTGCTAATCCTGAAAAGCAACATTGCTATAACATCGAAAAAATTATCTTACCAACATGTATTGTTGCTGCACCGTTTCCCTTTTTAGATTGTGCGTCTCACTGCATAATTCAAAAGACACCGATTGTGTTTGATTGACAGTTTAAAAATTTTACAACTGCATGAGGTTATTAGAAAAGGCGATAGTACCTATCTTCCAACCAAGCAACGCTATACAAATCGCCGAGGCAAGTGATGTACTCGGGAGGTGGAGCAGGATCCACACCAGGAAAGTAAGTTCCCCAACTATTCTCTTGCGCATTGGACGCAGTTGTTACATAAACGTTTATATCCTTCGGCATTATACCTTCAAAAATGCTACCACTTTCACAAGCTTCAACATATATAACCTATACAAAATAATACCTCCATGACTTTACATAAACAAACATCATTTCTAGTAATATTTTACACGAGAAATGCTATCTTACCATCTCTTTGTAACCTCTAGATGCATGTTTCTTTTTCAAAACATCGATGAAATCCATAGCATATACATATGGCATATTTGGCATCCCTGCATTGAAAATGAGAATCACTCTATGTGATTTATGTGCAAGATAAAGCTAGTTACTAAAATCTATGCTTAGGTGCTTGACTCACCAAGGACTCCGGGGCCTCCATGATCAGAGTAATATATAAATATTCTATCATCTGCTTTGCTGTTGATCACTTTGCCACTTCCACCCCTAACTTTACTCTTGTCCCCAAGTATAACAGCATATAGGTTCTCAGCTGTCACGAAGTCACCGGTGTAATCCTGCATATATTTATAGAATAAAGTATCATAGAATGAAATAGTGCAACTATTCTATAGAGTATAGACCCAATAAGAAGTTTAATTACAATTTGATATCTACTTTAACTCATATTTCAAATTCAAACGATTTTATCCTACTCTTGTAAATTTTTAACTTTTTTTCCTATTTCACTCTTGTTTATTTGCACTCAAAGTTGATGACAAATAACTGTAGAATGTGATAAATAATCATAAAATTCTTGTGAAACGTGACACATGAGAAATATAAGTGATGTAAAAATATGAGAGAAAACTAAAACTATTTGAATTTGAACTAGTGAGATTAGTTCAATGAGTAAGTTAAAATAAAAAAGACAAAATATAATTCAACATTATCAACTCCATTGGAGAGATATTTTGTAGGAAGAGGACGGCATTGAACATGAAGTTGTAGTATAGAAAGAAAGAGAAAAATGAAGAATGCTGATATTTTCATGTTTCTCATTTTGTTTTGTCTATATTCAATCTTCACACCACCATAATAACATCACCGATTCAACGTGAATGATCACAGATAAACACAACCTAACACAAATAGCATAACCATATCAAAATTCAATATCCACATTTAAACCAAACAACACAATAACATCAATTTTATCATTCAGATTTGTTTCAAACAACACAATGGTACCATCAACTTCACTATTCAGAATCACAATCAAAACAGTACCAAAAACTGAAACCAAACTAGAACGGTAAACGTGAATTTGAAGTTTACCCACAGTGGCGGAATGTCGAACATGTCAGAACTAAGATGTTGAGGTTGCTGTGATATGCTAGACGGACAAAAGAGAAAGTTGAGCGGAGCTCTGCTTGTGAACAGAAGAGTCTTAAAGAAATGGCGGTGGATTGATGGACTGTGAGCGGAAGCTGGTTGATTGTTGAATGTTGGCAGGAGTGCGTCTGGGTTGCGACAAATACGAACCGGAGGTGTGGGTCTTGGTTGTGTTGCTGTGTGAACGGCAGCGGAAAGATAACAGGTTGAAAAAGCTCGGTGATGATGGTTGTGAGAGAGGAACGCGGAATCAGGCGGAAGGAGAATGGGTTTCCGGCGGATAGAGTTCGGATTCAGCGAAATTGTGAAGAGAAGAAAGAGATTTGATGGTTGTGAGAGAGAAACGCGGAATCAGGCGGAAGGAGAATGGGTTTCCGGCGGATGGAGTTCGGATTCAGCGAAATTGTGAAGAGAAGAAAGAGATTTGATGGTTGTGAGAGAGGAACGCGGAATCAGGCGGAAGGAGAATGGGTTGTTTTTTTTTTTTTTAAATACGGCTTAGGCTATTACATCGGTGGAGACTCCCACCGATTTAATAGGTTGTTTTTTTTTTTTAAAATACGTCAGGCTATTACATCGGTGGAGACTCCCACCGATTTAATAGGTTTTTTTTTTTTTTATCCACGTTTTTATGATTTTTCAATATAATTTATATATTAATTCAAAGAATCACTTTTTACATCGGTTTGTCTTTAGACCGATGTAATAGCTTTCTTATATTTTTTTTAACTTTTTTGTCACCTTGTTTCTTATTTACAAAAATGCCACCGTGTTTTTTTTCTGGAAATCTTTTACATCGGTGGATGAGATTACCCGATGTAATAGGTGACGAAAAAAAATTTTTCCCTTATTTTTTATATCATTGGAAATAAATACCTGATGTAAAAAGTTTGTTAACTGTATTTTTTACATCACCTATTTTGATACCCGATGTAAAAACCTTTTCTCAAATGTCTTTTTTTTAGTAGTGAGCCTTAAAGGTCTCAAATGTTTTCCAGGGTCCTAATATGTCTTCAAGATTGTCCATGTCAAATTTCATGCCTTGCACTACAAGTTTTCTCAGTCAATTGCCTAAATGTTTGAAAATCAATTGTACTAGGTCAAAAGTCAATTGTGGCCTATATACAGTCAAACATCAAGATTTTTGGTCAACCTTAACATTTTGAAGTGATATTCATCATTTGATCAAAGGTTGATCATGATTCCTCAAGAAATGCTCCTAATTCATCAAAGTCAAGAATTGTTAATTAGGGTTTCTATAGGAAAAGTCAACCAAACTTTGACCAGACATAAATTTCACATACCTCATCCATTTTTCCCCAAACAAGGATCATTTTTAATAGAATTTAATTCCCTACAACTTTTCTTCATCCCACAAGTTCACGAGATGCACCATTTGAAAGATACAAGCTTAAACGTTACATGTCATTTTCAGAAAGTCAACAAAAGGAACTTTTTGTCAAGACCATTTACATCAAGATAAAATATTCAAATGCACAATTGATCAAAAGAAGGATTTAATTATACATCTTGGGCTATCCAAAAAGTCAAATATCATCATCATGAGATGAAAATTGAGCAAGTTATGGATTGCCCAAGTTGGGAAAATTTGGGAATTTTCAAGAATTATGCATTGAGCAAACTTGAAGTTTTAGGTCAATGGCTTAATTTCTTGGACTTCAAACATCTTCTTAAGATTATAGAGTACCTCCAAAAACACTATTACCATGCCTTACATTTTTTTACTTATTTTGTACACATTTATTTTAATTTATTTCAAATAAAGATAAAATAAAGTGTATAAAATAATTGGAAATAGGTTTTGGCATTTGGGCTGGTGTTTTAGCTTGCCTTGAAGCCCAAGATTTCGTGCAGCCATGTCCACATTCATTTAAATTCAAAAAATGACAAGTTTCCTTGTTTTTGGCCAAAGTTACAAATTTCATCAATGGCTTTGAAACGTTTGCTTTAAGGTTGTTTAAACCTTTGTTTTCTTGTCTCCTCATTCCTCTCTATATAAATAAGCATCTAGCAAGCATTTCAAGAGGCCTACACATCCTAGAGAGAGCTCTACCATTTTTGCAAAATTATCAAAAGTGGTAAAAATTCGAAACCCATTTTACAGGTACTTTTGGTCCGAACTAGTAATCATACATTGCTCTTGAGGTTCCCAGGGACTTGTTCCAACCATCCTCAAAGCTTGCAAGGTCCCAGATCACCGGATCCAAGCTATCACCATTTTGGTATAATCTCAAATTCGAATCTCTATTTTTATTAATTGTTGAATGTTCTAATGTGTGTATATGCGTTCCTGGATATCTTTAGAGCAGGTTAGGGGAATTACATGGGATGCATGACGTATAGAACATGAGATACCATGTATCATCAAGTACTGCCCACACTGGATCTAAGGATGGACCTGGGCTTCATAATCTGGGCTTAGCAAAATTTTAATTGCAACCCTCATTCTACTTCAGCCATCAAGCCCAATCTCTTTTCTTTTTGTTTTATTTATTTATCTCATTTCTTAATCTTTTTTAATAATAATAATAAAAAACTCACAAAAAAATTAGGCATAGTTTTTTTAATTAAATAATTAATTTCTTAATCAATTAATTAATTATATTTTAACTATTTTCTTAATTTAAAATGAACTAGAATTTAAGACTTAATTTAGATTTAATATTTCTTTTCATAAATATAAAAAACCACAAAAAGAGTTTAGTTTATTTTTCTTAAGTTAATTTTCTAAATAGACTTTAGAATAATTTATTTAGTTATTTTCTTAAATTAAAAAATAACACAAAAAAGATTTTTCTCACTAGGTTTTAGAACGTATTTTCATTCTTCCGGGCATTATTCATTTTTTCGCATTTTTTTTATATATTTATGTAACTGTTATTTGGGATGTAATAGTTTTAAATAGGACTTTTCATTACTTTCTTTATTTTTTCCCAATTGTTTGTACATTGTAAATACCCCCTCCCTGAAAGCAATGTAATAGTTTAGATTTACGCTTTCCGCCCTTTATTTTCTGTACATATTAATTGTTAGTAACTAGGCGTATATAATAAGACTGAAAAATTATAATGTTAGAAAACTTAACAATGCAAGATAAATAACTAAACCTAACACATATGCACATATACACCTATAGGGTATCTCCACTTCGGTTGCTTTTGGAAAACAGTCACAAATCTCAAAATGTGAGAGACTTTAGTGGCTATCCTCTAGTTTAAAGATCATTAGTCCCTCGATGACCTTCTCGATGTTGCCTCAGTTTAAAAGTGATCTAGAACTTTAGGGTGGTTACTAAAGCCTCTTTCCAAGTTGCCTTCGTGACTGTAAAAGTCCCTTCAATTATCCCTCTAACATCCAATGGCAAGGCTACCTACTCACTAATAGTAGGATAGCACTGTCTAAAGGATAGGAGGAAAAGCACGACCCTTTTCGAGTATAAAAGTATATATATATATATATATATATATATATATATATATATATATATATGTTAGAAGTTTGCTCAAACATTTTGCACTTACACAAAAATTGCTTTTCAAAAGACATTTCAAAAAATACTTTGTATACTTTCTCCACTATCCCGAGAAATATTACAAAGTTTGTCGTACTAAGGCGTTTTCAAAACATTTTCAAACACAAATCACAAAGGTATTATTAAAATGAGCAAACCTCTAAGAGCCCGTAGATAACTACGGATGAAAAGGGTGCTAACACCTTCCCTTTCCATAATCTACCCCCTTACTCAGAAAATTCTCTAAAAGGTCTATTTCTGTTCTTTTCACCCTTTCCTTTGTTGGATAAAAGAAAAGTCGGTGGAAACTCTTGCTTACCGCACATTTGTGAATACAAAACTTAAACCAGTATTAACAGTCGGTTCTTCTATCGTATCACATATCCCTAATTTTTCCCGAATCCTTTTGGTTCGTCGGGATGCCCTTACTTTTTCCTAGGCGTGTCAACCTAGCGGATCTCTTTTATGCGTAGTACCTTCCGACTATGTCAGCATTCACAAGGTTGTAGCACTACCAAAAAATGTTTGATTGGTCCTATATGACCCTCCATTTTCCCCTGGGTTAATCTGGTGCACCCGATGTTTGAAGTTATTGATCGACCATAGATTTCAAAGTTTCTGATAGTCTTAACCTTCCTCGGTATTTTTCTAAGAACTGTCATGGAAAGACCCGAAGGCATGATACTGACACCATCTGATACTACTAGATAAGATAAGAAATTTGATGATACCAAAGATTCGAATTTCAAAGTAGTTTTTGCTGGAACCCCTAATCAATGTAACATGCCCCAAGTGACACAGATGAAGATCTGCCCCTGGCTATTCAACACGTTTGAGATATTCTTTGAATCTCGACTTGACTACCATATATGATTTGGACAATAACATGTCATTCCCCTAGATTATGGAAGGGTTATCATTGGAAGTGATTTTCCATTTGAAGTAATTTCGTTTACTGAAAGGATTTTCGTTCATTGGACATTCGTCATGCGAATTTCTCTGCTGTCAAACAATTGGTTATATGCAAATAGTGGTATCATAAAATGAAAAACTTATGTCTGTCTTGAAGAAATGTATTTTTTAGTAAAACAAAATTTTCAAGAATGTGATATCAACTCAGGATTTATAGCAAGCCTTATAAGAGTCAGGATACATTTTTGTAACTGTATGCTTTCGAACTAACCTATGCTTCAACTAGGACTTTTAAGGGTTGTAACGTGGCCTGGTTCACGGTTTAAGAAACAAAGGATAAGTCTCAAATTTTATTTGTACCCAACCCGTTCTCCATGATGTTCTTAAACCCTACACTCAGTTAATTGTGCGTTTAGATTTCAATTGAGTCTAGAATGATATTTTGGTGATGGTTCGGGTACTGGAAGTTTATTTGAGAAGGCATTCATTTTTGTAACATTTTTCTGTTGTCGAGGATTTGTAGCGACCTCTTTTTTTATTTTATTATCCCTAACTTTTGCCTGAACTATTTCTTTTTTGATTACAGTCAGTGGGATGCCCCAGTTTTTTTCTTAACTCTCCTTCATGGGTTTTGACTTAGCGGGCTCTTCTTTTGAAAGATAATGACTGCCTATTTTACGGGGAACCATCTTCGTCTTTTGATTTGCAAGGACATCTCCGATGCTATTTGTTGTGTACAAAGTGAAAGCTTGCGACTGAATACGCATTTGAATTAACTGAGAAACTACTCTGCCCCAGATTATGATTAAAGGTTTCAATTTGCATGAAAAAGAAAACTCCTACTTCTTAGGATCAAAAGGGGTTGAGTAGGGATTATGTTCCTTATAAATCCATTGTTTAGGATTTGAAACAACGCTTGTACATTGTCAACAAGGTCTGTTCAAAGTCATATTGTAGAGATTACGCTATTTTTTCGTCATCCTCCCTCTAAAGGCTTATAACTTTTAATCGAGAGCTGAATATCACAAAAGGAAGTAAAAGCATAGCTTAAGTATAGTGAAAATGAATGGAACAATTCAAGACAAAAATATGCAATGCATTAATGAGGACGACCAAAAGTCTGACATAAAGATAAATGTTTGAATCAACTAGAGAAATTACAAACGAAATTTTGAATGAACAAAAAGCTTCTCCGCCTGAACTTGTCACTTTAGATGGTGTGCCTTGCAGCATCGGCATTTGGGGGATAACAGAAGAACTCGATCTACCCATCTTGCATAAACTCGACTATTCCTTCGTCAATCAGATCCTGAATCTTATTTTTCAACGCCCAACAATTGTTAGTGTCATGCCCTGAACTGTTGGAGTGGTATGCACACCTTACATTAGGATTGTGACGGGAAGAAGGAGTATTGGGCTTAGGATGTGTATCGTTCAATGTCACCAGCTCGGACTTCAACATGTGTTACAATGCTTGAGCCAATGACATGTTGATTTTGGTAAATCGTCTTTTGGGTGCATCTTGCTTAAACTAATTCCCCTGTTGTTGTTGGGGATGACGTTGTTGGACTTGTGATGTAGTAGCAATCCAGAAAGGCCTACTTTTAACCAAGCCAACTTCCTATCTCATTAGAGGTTGATTAATGATTTGATCCCCAATTCTAGCCGTTCGTCCAATACGGTTGCATTTGTCTTGATGAAGTTTGCTGATGAGAGTTCTCAACTCTTCTTGTCCCCGAGCTAGGTTTTAGATAAGAGGCATCTGACCCATCATCTGGATTCTCATCGTTGCCATCTCAGCTTGCAATTGTTTCAACTGGTCATCCTTGTTGTCTTCAGGATTCTTCTTGGCCATGCTCTCAGTGAGGAGTGCTTTCAATTCTTCTTGTCCCTTGGATAAGTTCAAGAATATTTCTTTGAACTGGGCATCTTGAACTTGGAGATTTCTGACAGTCTGTTCGAGAGCCATCTTTACTGAAATAAACAGTAACCAGATAAAAAAATCTTGTATGGGGAAAACTTGTTATTATGACATGATGCATGATATGTAGATTCAATGTTTTCAAGGATCTCGTGGGGTAAGAAGAAAATGTTAGAAGTCGAATCTGACTGCAATTTTGATTGAAGAACTTTGTATCGTTGAACACCCCTCTATTTTACTAGCTTAGTATAATTTGCACCCCCACACTTTATTTTATTTTCTTTACTTTTTTATTATAATTATTTTTATATTCTTATTTTAATATATTTAATATTTAATATTATTATTGTTATCATATAAAATCATATTATTTTCCAATTTCATTCAAACATATTTTATTTATTGCATTAAATTATTCTTTTAATCATGCATTTTAAATAAGACATTTTTGCAATTAAATATATAAAATATCAACCAAACACAAAGCATTTTCCTAAATCAAATTAATTCAATAAACAATTTTCAAAAAGGATTGCGAATATATTCAAATCGACTGCATGGGTTGTCTAAAAATCTCCTCTACTCCCAACACCTAGGCAAAGCACGCGGGAAATCAAATATATTTTGTAACTCCTAAAAAATACAAACCAACTGCGAACTACGAAATGAGACTCTGATTCCTCCTAAGAGGATACATAGACATACGATCAAAAATTGTGGCGAGTTCCCCTAATTAAACTTAAAACCATATTTTCTTAAAATGTGCTTCTAAACCTAGTATTGTTGCAAACAAGGTAGATAAAGGGTGTCTAACACCTTCCCCTCATCTAGAACCGAGTCCAAATCTAGAATCTCTGAACTTTAGGGTTATTCCTTTATACTTCGTTCCTTTAGGATAAAAATTAAGGGCGGCGACTCTGATTTAAAAACCAGTTGCAACACACCGATCTCCTAATGTATAAAAGATCTTCTCCTTAAGAATATTCAATTCAAGACCTAATTTCAGACTTGTCTCCCGAATAATATCTATGGTTTATCCACCTCCTACGAGTTCCCTATGATTTTTTCATCATCAAGATACCAAAAATGAAGAAGAAATTTACAATTGTCTCTAATCTTATGTATAAGAAGGTGTAACACAAGAGAAAACAAGAGTGACCTTAATGAGCCATCTTGTTGCACTCCACTAGGTGGCATAAATTTTCATCTCCAAGGTATAACATCGCTTCCCGACAATAAAGAAACTCAGCCCACAAAGAATTAAATTGATATTTCACCCTCACTTTGCACAGTAAGACTAATCAACCTACCTTGTTGAAAGAATTCAAGAAGTTTATTGTGAACGTAGCGAAATAATCATTTTCATGCCCCTTGTTCAACACCCTGCTAAAATTATGCAAAATAGTCTCAGCACCACCTGATACCCCGACGGAAAATTAAACGTCATTAAAATTTTATGATACATATTTACCAACTTTTTTCATGACAACTTGGATATACACCTTTAAATAGAATCTACATCAATTGAGCATATTTCTCCATTAGGCTTCAACAACAACGTCAAAGGTGTGGAAACTACAAACTCTGTCAAACTCGTCAGACATCTTACTCTTATCCATAAATTAACAACTGAAGTGATTCCATATAAAATATTTATGTCCACAACAAAACCTTTTTCACACAAAATTTATAAAATGCATTGGGCTCACAAATCATTTACACCACATGATGCCCCATTTGAAAATGATTTAATGCACTAGAAAAATAATCGATTTTAGACATCAGGAGAGCTATAATAAAGAAGGTGGTCGTTTGGAGGAAGGTGACCCCAACACTTTAGGGATGAGGTCATTCCATATGACCCCAAGACTATGAGGCCAACACTTTCTTGTATGAGGTGACCCAACACTTTTTTGGATGAAGTCACTCTAAATGACCCCAACAAAATTTCATTATATCTCTATTATATGAGACCATTTCTAATGACCTTAACACTTTCACAATTACTATGAATTGATCATCTACAATTTTACAGAGACATTGTCTAATGTTAGTGCTTATCTTTTATCTCCTTCCTCAACATGGATTCTCCTATAACTCAAATCATCTTGACTGAGTAATACTTTAATAGAAGAAAAAAAAAATCTAAAATCTAAATATCAAAATATAATTTTAAAATATAATTAACTGAAATTATATTAATATCATATACATTTAAATTTAAAAATCGATTTTGGGTAATTAATGACACATCATTTACGAATAATTACCTTTGTTTTATTAAATGGTAGCTAAGAAAAAAATTATTCAAATTCCAAAATCTATAGTTGTTGTGTATGTAAGTTTACATCTTATTATCAACTGAATTTAATTACCTACAGCTACATGCAGAGTGAGGGGGTCACAGGAGCAATGTATTGATGAAGCAAAGAGTTGTCATTAATCCTAAGTTTCATGAGCAACCCGTGGGATGATGCGAGAAAAACGTATGTATATGAATAAGATAAGATTATTGATTAAAAAAATATTATATTGATCCACACACTTAACCATTTCATTGAATACTATAATGACCCGTTCACAGGCACCTAGTGACTATTTGACATGTAGACCAAGTGAAGTTACCCCTATTACACGCAATTAAAGTGATATGCTCATTATTCCTAAATGCTCAACTTCACACCATATAGTTTTTCTTTTTTTCATATCATTCGTTCTCTTTTATTAAAAATTTGTTCAAGATACAATCACACAATTCATAAATAAAGAAAAGTTTAGAGTATGTAGAAAAGAAGATAATGAAAGAGAAGAGAATTAGATAAAGAGATAATTGAAGGTGAGAATAAATAATTATATTAGTTTGAGATGAGGATGTCTTCAATATATTTATACAAGTGTTACATAACAATTATGACCTAAATTAATGTATAAGAAAAAGCCAAAAAACAGGCACATAACCGGTTGATACAAACCGTTAACCATTTACACAAACCAAAATAGAAAGTATAAACTGTCAGGTGTAACTGGTAACGCGTATGCGTAACCGGTTAACGCCAATTCAAAAGTGCTTTTCTTATTTCTATGAGTGCTTTTTCTTCTAGCTGTAACCAGTTACACTTGCGTGTTAATCGGTTATAACACTTGAATTATAAGGATTTCATTCAATACACCACCATAATTCAAGTGCTCCAAATCTTCCACGCTCATGCTCATCTTCAACTTTTTGAACACATCATTTGTGACTCTCTTAGTCAACAAATCAGCAATTTGATCCTCACTTCTACAATATCACAATCTTAACTTGCCTTCACTAACAAGCTCCCTCAAGTAGTGAAACATCATCTCCATGTGCTTACTCCTCCCATGTGCAATTGGGTTCTTAGTAAAAATTAATGGCTGAAATATTATCAACCAAGAGTGTGATAGCATCACCCTCATTGTTTCCCAACTCTTCCAATAAATTCGTTAGCCATACCACTTGGATGCACATAACGAAGTGTCGTAACCGGCAAAAATAAGAGTCGCCACCACTACTTTTTTCCTAAAGATGGGAAAGAACGAATAACCCTAAATTGTCCAGAGATTCTAAATTCGTGAGTTAGTTAGATAAAGGAAAGGTGTTAGGCACCCTTCATCTCCTATTTTCTCAAGGGGCTCTTTTTCTAGGTCGTAGGGTAAATCGAGGATTTCTACTTAGAAGTTGTTGTTTCCATGTATTTTAGAAAAGAGTTTAATTTTTTTAGTTATGAATTCGCCGTGGTTTTAACCGCGTGCCTACGTATCTCCTTGCGAAAAATAAAAGTCTAAATTTGTAGTTCGTATGTGTTTGGTTAGTTTTTTTATGAATTATGTAAATGCTTTCGAGTTATCCTTGAACCTTGTCTGAGTTTGAAAATAGTGTAGTCGTAGACGAAGTTCGCAGTTAATTTTGAAAGTATAATCACAATCTTTTTTGAAAATAATATTAAAATTGAAATTATGTTAGTGAAAAATGTTAGGTTGGATGGGTTAGATGTCTTGAATGGATGATGCAATTGAAAATAAATTTGAATGATGAA
Organism: Vicia faba; assembly: GCA_948472305.1. Classification (NCBI taxonomy): domain Eukaryota; kingdom Viridiplantae; phylum Streptophyta; class Magnoliopsida; order Fabales; family Fabaceae; genus Vicia; species Vicia faba. Next base: position 733,814,109 of record OX451740.1, on the reverse strand, counting down.
AAAAATATTTAATAAATTGATAAAAAAAAAGTTAGTATTTTAGAAAATAGTTAATAAATAATTAATTCCTTATTATTAGAAATATATTAAATATTTATAATAATAGACAAATATATATTTATCAACCTGATTTTTTATGATAAATGAAAAAATATTACTTTAATGCAAAAAATGGAAAAATAATGTAGAGAGAAAAATGCTCAAGATAAATAAATAAATATAGTGAATAAATAAATCAATTAAATAAATAAATTTTTATTAAACAAAGGGGGTGTATATTTATCCAACTTAGTAATTAAAAGGATTTTATCTAGTAGAAGTCAGACCCAATAATAGTTGAAGCCCAAACGCAAAGGGGGTATGAATTATAGTTGTGGTAGTAAACTAGAGGGCGCTAATAGTAATGAGCTTGACCCAGATAATTGTTTGATTCGTTGGACAAAGTGTGAGCGAGCGTAGGGTGTTACAATGCAATAGCGAGATTAGAGTCATCCGATTTAGATCAAAGAGCCACGAGAGGTTAACTCTGAAGCGTTGATCTGAAGTATAACCAACAGACGGCTATGATTGCACATTGATTGAGGGAGTATGTCAGCGTGTGTGTACATAGCGAGTGGAGAGAATATTTAAGGGAGTATCCTTAATAATTACTCATTTTCCCTTATCCCTCTTTCTCTAGAAAAACTATGTCTCTCACTACCCAAGGCTTAAAGAGAGAAGCTCTCTAGATTTCCCACACCAAAAATCGCCTTCGCTCCGTCCATCTTGGAAACTGCCACCAAACACAGTTCTCGGTTGAGCTTCAATCGGAGAACTCATACCTTCAAGCTTGTAAACCCATATCCACTGTGGGCGACCGTTGAGGCCTCCGTCTCAGATGAAGGTTCGCCGGGAACCTCACCTATTTTTGGAAATAGCCAAGAACCCTAGAAACTTCATACAACTAACCCTTCGAACCCTAGTTATCCAGGAAGAACCCTAAGCAAAACCTAATGAACCATAACCCTAATACAAAGAACCCTAAACTAGATGAAGAACCCTAATACCAAGGTGGATGAACCCTAACCCTAGAGAGGAACCATAACCCTAAAAACCCAGAACCCCCCCCCCCCCCCCCCCCCCCCCCGCCCCCCAAATTCCAAATTTCCCAGAAATCCCTATGTTGTACCCTAAAATATGCCCTCTCATTTCTCAAGAAATCTCTCACAAGATCTTCCATGAACCAAGTTTGCAGCGCTGATACATCAATTTAGGTTTGAATTGGCACAAGGGCAAAATGGTCAAAATGCACACTGAAAAGTCAAACTTTGACTTTTGGACCAAAATCAAGTTTCAAGAATCAAATTTAATCAAGATATGTTAGAATATGAAGCTGGTCCATTAAGAAAATTAAAAGTCAAAGTTACTTTAGAAAAGTCAAAATTCTAAACACTTAGAAATTTTCTAAGTGCTAAGAAAAGATGATAAGTTCAGAACTTCTGGCCAGATTTTCATCATGATGCAAGCTGATCCAGGAAATACTTCTGACACAAGGGTTGTAGATATGAATGAGATCTGAAACATTGCAGAACAGAGCTTCTCCTAGAAATGCTGGGATTTCAAGTTATAAAACCCTTGAAGACACGTCCATGAAACTAAGACACTTAGTAAATTCTGAACATTTTCAAGTCAGGATTTGAGTAGAACTTATGGGCCAGTTTTCACATAGGTACAATCACTGTTTGCAAAAGTGATTCAAAGAGGGGTTACCAAGCATGTTACAAGATTTCAGAAAAGTCTGAGATTTCCTTCAGATCATGCTGGAGTAGGGAGATTCAAAGATCAAAAGTTGGACATTTGTTCTTAATTCAAGTTACATTCATGCTGAACTTATGATCCAGTCTCAAGCTAGGCTGCATAATCTCAAGTTGCAGGTATTCTTGCTTGTTAAATCTCTTCATAATTTAATGCTCACACCCACTTTTGAGTCTTTATCCCAATGTTTAAACCTTTATCCAAAATATCTTCCCACGTGTGGCATGAAAGTACCACTACTGTCCTTGGAAAGTAAACTTTTGTACAAAGCTTATGCTGGGCCCATACTTTACATTGTCTTCTGAGTGCACTTCTCCACAAATCATGCCTACAAAATCATATTAGGCGTGGTTAAAGCTGCTAACCACTCTACTTTGCCTTAAAACTTGCTTGTTTAAACTTGCTTCAAAAACAAGTCAATGATCCATAACATATGATGGATGTACTTCTGATTTCTCCAAGTTGCTAAATCCTTTGCCTATAAATTAACTTCATTGGAAAACCGTAAAGGGGGTCGAAAATATTGGAAAAAAGCCTTGAAACTTTGTTGAAAATTCATAAGAACCTGAAACTGCAACACAAACACAAAACCTGCTAGTTTCTGATTTTTTGCATTCAAACTCCAATTTTTCTTGAGTGTTTCTTGACCAAATCATCCATATAGTTTCTAGAACATACAAAGAAACTTTCCCAACCTCTCTTTTCAAACTGTAAAACAGTTTTCACAACTCTCTATTTCAAAAACCAGAACTCTGCACCTTGACTGCTCCAGAACTTTCCCATAATTCATAGCTCAAGTTAAGGATTGCCTTAGCTTTATGAGAACTCGAAGAAGCTGACCAAAACATCACAGCAATTTGAACCAGGCTCTAATTCACAGGACAATTTCCAACTGCAAGGTAAGCTTCTTCTGACTTTTATCTCATTACTTAGGCATTGTTAGGCTTGCATTTTCAAAGATACAATGTAGATATCATGACTTTGATTTTGTATATATCTATAGATTTTATGCATTTGGCCTAAGTAGAGAGAATTTCATATCATAATTTATTGAGGAAATTAGTGTTCAGAATTAGGATTATCAGAATTCATGCTTGTTTCTAGTCTACAGTTTTGATGCTTTGTATTTTTGAAACCATGATGAAATTTTCCATAACTTCTATGTTTGCATTTTCCATTTTGTTGAGAAATGACTAAGTTGAAGATACTCTTACTGGCGCAAAGAAGAATATTGAAGTTTACCATCATAACTTATTTTGCAATATATGTTTATGCTTTTTCTTCTAATACCGGATGTATAGTCGCCCCAATGGTAAAGAGCGGGCGCATAAGGCAGTAGTGTTAAGGGTCTTGAGTTCTAGCCCCAGAAACACCTTTTTTATGTTTATTTCTTGACACTTTTACCCCATTATTTGTCAAACAATATTCTTGGACCAGAGCTTCTAGATAAACCCCCTCCCATTTGTTGGTCAAAACAATACTGCTGAACCGGAACTTCTAGATATTCCCATCCAACAACATTGACACTTCACTGACCCATTACCAGAACTTCTGACCTTCCAGTAACACTAGAACTTCTAGGTTTCCAGCTGCATCAAAACTTCTAGACTTTCTCAACAAATAGAACTTCTGACCTTCCAGTAACACTAGAACTTCTAGGCTCCCTCAACAATCAGAACTTCTAGGCTTTCCTTTGTTCCCAGCAACCCTAAAACTTTAGTGTGTTCGGATCCATAGTTTCCGGCCTTTCCCCATTTTTTCTAACACTTTCTTCCTGATTTGCAGCGTGCCAGAGTCATAACTTATGCTCTCTCTTATTTCAATTCTTTCAGCAACGTGTTGACTCTCACTACTTCTCTCTTATTATTTTTTATCATCACTTTTATTTTAATTATTGAAAAACACCAAAAAAACTACTTTATATTTATATACTTTACTTTATTTCTTTTAAAACAAAAAAGACTAAAAATATTTTTCTTAAGCAAATTTATTTCTTCTCTTAATAAAAACAAAACAAATCTATTTTACATTTCAATTCTTGTACATTATTTCAATATGGTTGTAATAGATAATTAGGACTTTAATTTCTTGCAATCCCTATTTGTAAATTTGTACACCCCATCCCCAAGTGATTGTAATAGCGTAAGATATTTACTTTTCGCAATTTATCACTTTCATATAAATGCTAGTAAAGTAGGATTTGTATGGGAAGATAAAAATAACAAGTAGACAACCCCTAATCAAAGACTAAATGCATGCAAACCACACACACTATTCACACTTGCACCCCTAGGGTAATTCCACTTGTTACCTTATGAAAAATGGTCATGTTATGCATGTGATATGTCTTAGCAAAATACAATCAAAATACAATATCATAGTCCCTCGATGACGCTTCGAATGTTTACTTTCAAATGATCTTAGTCCTTCAAGAAAAATTCTAAGATATCTCACAACATTGCTATCATGTTTATACGATGACCCATGCCCGTCCCTTTACATCCAAAGATAAGGCTTCTTACCAATCAATGGTAAGATAACAATATCTAAAGGAGGAGGAAAAGAAAAAAAGACTTTTGATTAGGTAGAAACGTTCTTAGTTGCTTGCTCATCTTCAAAACAAACATCTTTTCAAATGCACCAACACTTTCCAAGAAATATTTTTAAAAGTCTAACACTTTGTATACATTCTCATAGAAACGAGAATTATTACATAGTTTGCCTAAATGAAGGCGCTTTTCAAAAATACTTTCAAAACCAACCACAAAGCACACTTTCAAACCAAAGCAATGATCTAGAAAGCAACTAAGAGCTCATAGATAACTATGGATGAAAATGGTGCCAACACCTTCCCTTTTCATAATCTACCCCCCGAACTCAAGAAAATAATCTCAAAGGTCTTTCCTGTTATTTTCACCCTTTCCTTTATTAGATAAAAGAAAAGTCGGTGGCGACTCTTGCTATTCGTAACAATTGCGATCAAACGCAAAACACCCAAGTCAGTTCTCCCACCGTGTTACAGAACTGGTGAATCTGCTGGGAAAATCTTAAAAGTGGGGTTACCTTAGGGCTGGATCACCTTTACTTTCTTTTCTTTGTTTGACTAGTTTGCCTTACATTTTGGTTCTTTGTTTGGGCTTGTTTTGATCCTCTACCCGGATCTGGGACACCTTTTTAGGTAAGTAGTAATAGATTGTGGAAATTGTACAACATAGACCGATATGGTTGAAGCGATGGCTACGTTAGTGTGATGCATTTGTTGGTATCGATATCCCTTGTGTTGAATCGAGGAGAATACGGGGCCGTTGAGCAGCGTCATGAAGCACTAACTGACCTTAGAACCTTAATTAAACAACTTGGCCATTAGGAAGTAGTGAGATAGCCGGTTTCGGTGGAAAGCTTAAAATTTGTTGATACTCGATACTATACTCATTGAGATTGGACTTTTGGGATATCTTAGCCGCAAGAAAAGATTGATTGTGCTGAGATAATGCCTAAAAGAAAGGTCAGTGATATTGAGATCCCCTAGAACCCGGTTACTTTCTAGGACAGGTTAAGCCAACTAAACTTCAAGAAGGTACTTACCTACCAACTCCATGCAAGCCTAAACCTAAGGACTTGTTTGTTTGTGTGCAAATAACAACTTTCTTACTTGTACATAACATCATAAACGTCATAATATTATAAGCATTCTCACTAATCATTTCAAGGATTTAGGAATTTATCTTTGTTTTGTTTTGTAGGCCATGAATCTCGTCCTAAGAAATACCATCAGAATAAGCTTCGTGAAAGCACACCCTTAACTCCAAGATTTAGCATCAAAGGTGCCTGAAGATTCTCATTTCACCAAGAAGTATGGTCGACTCATCAATTTGGCTACCTCCAATTTCCAAGAAGAGATGATGTGCGTGCTCTTCTAATTCTTTGATACCATGCATCATTGCTTCACCTTCCCTGACTATCAGTTGGTGCCTACACTAGAAGAATTCTCTCTACTATTAGGAGTGCCCGTGCTGGATCAAGCACCATTCACCGATTTAGAAGGGATTCCAAAACCTGAAGTCATTACTGAAACCTTGCATCTGAAGAGAGACGACATTATAGAAAATTGGGAGACAAGAAGTGGAGTTAAAGGTTTCCTAGCCAAGTTATTATTGGAGAAGGCTCATTCATTTTGGGAAGATATGGATTTTCAAGCCTTTGAATACATCCTGGCCCTTCTCATCTATGGTTTGGTTCCATTTCCCAACTCGGACCAATTCATAGATGTGAATGCCATCAAAGTCATCCTCTCTCGTAATCCTATACCTACCTTGCTGGGAGACATTTACATTGTTTCCATACCTGCACCATGAAGAAAATAGGTACTCTCTTGTGTTGCATTCCCCTACTCGCAAAGTGGTTTACTTCACACCTACCTTGATCAATATTGAAGAACGACCAAGGATTGACATGGTCTCAAAGGATGATTTCCCTCACCCACTCTGATATTCATTGGTATTCTCAATCCTTGGAAGATACTTCTATCATTGACCATTGTGGGGAGTTCCATAATGTCCCTCTGCTTGGAACTAGGGGAGGTATTACTTATAACCCTTGCTTAGATTTAAGACAGTTTGGGTATGCCCAAAGAGATGGTCTTCATGATATTCTCATCCAAGGATTGATGTTCGACTACGAGAGCGACAATCAAGGATACCGTCAAAGGTTTGCACGAGCTTGGATGATGGTAAACAAAGTGGATAGTAAGACACTGTGACACAAGAATTCCATACCCCTCGACCCTTACCTTAGGTGGGTACGAGCTCGTGCTCAGAAGCTCGTAATGCCTTACCCCTCCATCCTACCTGTTATCATGGAGCCTGTGTCTGAAGAAGATATCCCATATACTCTCCTTTACCCAAACATGCCTACTTCTCTTGAAGACTTGCAAAAGGGTTGGATTCAGCTAAAGGAAGAGCGAGACACCTTTGAAGCTCAATTCTACGCAAGAGAGAAAAGAGTTTTGGAGCTTACAAGGAAACTTCATTAAGAACAAAGCTTGAATGCCTACCTAGCATGAAAGAGGATGCGTTCAACCTCTTTGTCTTAGAAATTTATTTTGTAAGCCCAAGAGGCACGTTGTAACCACTTTAACTGATTAATGCAATTTCACGTTTGTTCATTCTTTGTCTAGACAAATTTAAATTTTATAAATCCTTGAAATCATTTGCATACACATTTTTCATGCACCATAACATAACACGTTTTCCACAACAGGTTGCCTTATCTTTCTGCTGTTTATTTCAGTAAGATGGATATGGAGAAAACAGTGAAGGACCTACAAGCACAAAAATCCCAGTTTCAAGAGACTCTGCTAACCCTAGCCAAGGGGAAACAAGATTTGATGAAGTTGCTGTCATCCAAAAAGAAACGAAAGAGTAAAGCCCTAGTCAACATGGGTAAAAGATTCAGAGAGTCAATCCGCCAGATACCGATAGTTGAAGATTCGTCTGAGGAAGACGAAAATAAAATTGGAGAAGCAAGGAGTACCCAGGCTAGGTGCGTCAATGATCGAGTGTCTGGTGATGAATACTATTTTGACGAGCAATATCCTCCTGCCGATGATAAGTACAATCAACTAGAGGATAGACTGAAGGCTAGTGAGATTCAAACCATCCCTGGTTTGAATTTTGATGATTTGGCTTTAATATCTGGGGTTGTCATTCCCCATAAATTCAAGATACTAGTTATTGTACCCCAAAATTTGCCCTCTCATTTTACTCAAAACATACTCCTAGAGGTCCTCAATTGCTAAAGTTGACTAAGGATTGACCAGGCAAATCCTCCTCCTAAGACAATGAGCCTCAAACTAGGGTTTCACTCCTCATTAAGATGTTTGAGTTCCAAGGGTCCTAAATGGTTTCCATTGCCCTAATATTTCCTCAAGATCATCCATGTCAAGTTTCATTCCTTGCACAAGAAGTTTGCTCAGTCAACTGTTCAAATGCCTGAAAATCAACTATATTAGGTCAAAAGTCAATTGTGACCCACATATAGTCAAACTTCAAGAATTTTGGTCAACATCAACATTTTGAAGTGATATCCATCATTTGATCAAGGGATGATCATGATTACTTAAGGAATGCTCCTAATTCATCAAAACTCAAAAGTTGCTAAATTAGGATTCCTATAGGAAAAGTCAACCAAACTTTGACCAGGCATAACCTCCTAATACTTTATCAAAAATTTCTCATCCAAAGCTCATTTTGAATAGAATCCAATTACCTACAACTCATCTTCATCCCCCCAAGGTTAATAAATGCCTCAATCAAAAGATACAAGTTCCTATATTATAGGTCATTTCAAAAAGTCAACAAAAACACCTTTTAGGTCAAAGCTTCTTACATGAACATGAAAGATTCAATGGAGATGAAATCAAAAGGGTTGTTTAGAGGACATCTTAAACTTTCTAAAAACTCCAATAACACCCTCTTAGGGTCAAAATTGAGAGAGATATGCATTGTCAAAGTTGTCCATTTTTGGAAATTTTCACAAAGTCAACAATGCCCAAAAATGCATTTTTCTTCAAATGGGCCTAAGTTTTTATGCTTGCAACACACTCCTAGTCAGGTCCACGACCCATACACGATTCCATGCATTATTGGATTTATTTATTTAATTTATTTTGATTTTATCATTAAAAAAATCAAATAAAATCAAATAAATGATACAAAATAATGAAAGGTTATTTTGATTTGATTTTGAATTAAATGACAATCCAAATATGCTGTAAAACATCAAGCAAAATCGTGCTAAGCCATGAGAGGAAGAAATCTCCAATTTTGGAAAGATTTGAATTTAATTTGAATAGCACATTCATTCCTTGATTTCTTTCCAACCATGTTACCCTAATTTTGATTCACTATATATGCTAAAGGCATCTCAACCCTAAGCATACAGAGTAACACACAGCCTGCCCAAAACCCTACCAAAAGAAACTTCCAAAATTTCAAAGAAAGAGACAATTTGTTCTTGCACGATCTAGCCCTTTTCCACTGTTACTAAGCATCCAAGCTTACTCCTGCAACATCCATGGATTCAACCCAAACCTTGAGCAAGCCAGTAGCATCCAGAATCAGCAGATCCATACCTCACTTTTGGGTAAGATTTCTTTGATCTCAAACTCACTCAACACTTAACTTAAATCCATATTGACTGCATACATGTGTTTCTATTGATGATTGTGGGTGTTTGAACGTAAAACATGTATTGCTAAGGCCTATAATCGTCCTCTTCCATTAACGACCTTGGTTTCACGCTTTTTTTCATAGCGATGCTTGCAGGCTATTTTAGGGCAAGAGAATATCACCACTGGATCCTCAGCCCTCGAATTAGGGGGTAAGGTCCATTCATTGCTTTTTTTTAGGTTTGTGCAAGGTTGAAGGAAGAGGTTACCGGAGAAGGTGACCGAAGCTAGGGCTCTGGCGCTTCTCCAGTGGGTCAATGTTGGGGATGGTGGTCTGACTTTGGCGTGGCATTTGGCTACGTTTTGATTGGATCATTTAATAACCAGGGGCCCCATGTTGCTTGCGTGTGTGACAAATCAGCAATTAACAAGTTTTTCCCTTATTTTATTTTTGCTTGATTATTATAAACGAACGAGTTAACTAGCGTAGATGGCCAGGGAACAAGTATGCAACGTCAAGGACCTGGGTTCGATCCCAGAAACCCAATTTTGCATTTTCTAACATTTCTATGCAGAATCTAATGCACCAATATTCAATGTGTCCATCATGCAACTCAGGATCTGACCATCATATTCATCTCCATCCAAGATCCAACATGCAGTAGGTGCAGTACATAGTGGGTATCCCAGATCCAATGGCACTGGATCAAACGCCAGCCTTGGGCCAACTATTTTGGGCCTGGAAAATTTCAACCATGCACCCCCAGAATTATTTTCCATACCAGGCCCATTTTATTTCTTTTTAATTCCTTTATTTAATTATTGGCTTTAATTACTTTATAAAATCATTGTTTTTTTAATTAAATCTTAAAATCATAAAAGCACAAAAAAAATTAGAATTAGGTTTTTTTATAAAATATTTAATTTTATTAATTAATTAGGTTAATTAGGATGATTTAAATTCCTTTCTCATAATTAAAACTAATTAGAAATTAGGTTAATTTGCAAAATTAATTACTTTCTCAAAAACCCCAAAAAATGTTTTTCTTTTATTCACTAATTAAACGTCTTTGAATTTAATTGTTAAATTCCCCAGATTTAATTTTGTCGCGCGTATTTCTTTTTCCATTATTTTAATTATTGTATCTGCTCCAAAGTTGTAATAGTTTTAATTAGGTTTATTTCATTTACTGTTTTCCCCAAGTTTTTGATTATGTAATCCCCCTCCCCGAGGCTTTGTAATAGCTAGGTTTAAACTTCTCGCACTTTTATTTCCCGTCATTATAAACTATTAGATGATTGATAATAGGGTTGTATGCAAAATATCAATGTTTAAAACAGTAGAAAACCCTAATTGTGCAAAGATAAATAACTGAAAAATAAACACTTGCACATGCTCACTCCTAGGGTTGGCCCCACTTCAGTTTCCTTCGGTAAACGGTCATGAAGTATAGGGAGTTTTAGTGGTTTCCCTCTAGTCCCAAAAGATAAAAAATGACCCATTCGAATGTTGCCTCGGAAAGATCTTTAGGACTCTAGGGTAACTACTAAGGTTTCCTAACCATTGCTTTAGTGGTCGTAATCGTCCCTTTCGATTGTCCCTCTAACTCCAATGATGGAGCTACCTACTCCTTAATAGTAGGATAGCGATGTCTAAAGGAAATAAGAAAAAAACTAACAGTCTTTTTCGAGTAGGTAGAAACTCTTAAGTACTTGCTCAAAACAATAAATTTTGACACCATACACTTTCAAACAAACTTTTCAAACTAAAGTTTTTTTTCAAAACACTTTATCACACCCTTGAGGACTGATACAAGGGTTACCATAAAGTGAAACGCCACACTAAGGCAATTTTCAAAACATTTTCAAACATACAAAAACAATTTAAGAATGAGCAAGTACCTAGGAGCCCATGGAAAACCATGGATAGAAAGGGTGCTAACACCTTCCCTTTCTATAATCTACCCCCCGTACTCAGAAACATCTCGAAAAAGGTTTTTTTCTGTTCTTTTTCCCTTTTCCTTTGTTGGATGAAATAAAAGACGATGGCGACTCTTGCTTACCGTACATTTGCGAACAAAAAACGTAAAACCAGTAGTAACACAAAAAAGACAATTCTGCCACCGTATCACATAACCGGAGACTCTGATGGGGAGTTAAAAGAGTGGGGTTTACCTTAGGATCTAGGTCATTCCTAATTGCTTCTTTGGATTTTCTTGTTTGATTTAATTTTAAGGGTATCTGCTTGGGGTTGTTTGGATCCTAAACCCAGATCGGGTAATTTCTTTTAGGTAAGTAGCAATAAACTGTGAGGGAGTTGTGCGGGGTATACCGAAACGGTTGAAACAGTAGCTACGTTGATGTGATACTTTGGTGTGTACCGGTAGCCTTTTGAGTAATCAAGGAGAATACGTGGCTGCTACGTGGTATCATAAAGCGTCAACTGACCTTAGCACCTTAATTGACCAACTTGGCGTTTAGGACGTAGTGAGATAGTTGTCTTTGGTGTAAACCCAAAGTTGGTTGATACTCGATGCTACACTCATTGATGTTTGACTCTTGAGTTTTATTTAGTGGAAATTAAATTGTCTATCAGAACGAAATTTGGGGGAAAAATCGGTGATATTGAGATCCCTTAGTACCCGGTTACTATATTTAGGACAGGTTAAACCAATCCAACTTCAAGAGGGTATTACCTTAAGATCCATGCAAGCCTTAAACCTAAGGTCTCTGTGTGATTTGCTTGTGTTTGTTATATCTGCTATATCTGAGCATAATCATGACATCATAACATAGCATATCATAATACCCATTTCAAGGATCCTTAGGGCTTATTTTTATCTTGTTTTGTAGGACATGGCCCTCGCCCGCAGGTTCACTATCCAAGTCATTCTGGTAAAGGTACCTTCTCAGCTTAAGGATTCGGTAGCAAGGGTTCCTGAAAGATCTCCTTTCACTGAAAGGCATGGTTTACTTCTCAACTTGGTCACCTCTAAGCCTGATGAAGAAATGTTAAAAGTGCTCTTTCAGTTCTTTGACCCTCTACATCACTGCTTCAATTTTCTGGATTACCAGTTAGTGCTACTATGGAGGAGTTTTCTATGTTATTGGGGGTGCCTATCCTTAACAAGGTACCTTTCAATGGTATTGAAAGAGACCCTAAACCTAAAGATATTGCTAAGGCTTTGTCCTTACAACGGTCTGACGTAGTGGAAAATTGGGAAACCATGAGAGGTGTCAAGGGTTTTTTGGCTAAGTTATTTTTTAACAAAGCTCATCATTTTTGGGATACCCTAGACTTACAAGCCTTTGAAGAGGTGTTAGCCCTTCTCATCTATGGGTTGGTACTGATCCCTAATTCGGACCAGCTCATAGACGTGAATGTGGTTAAGGTTTTCCTGTCACACAATTCGGTACCTACCCTGCTTGGATATATCCTACATTTTATGTATACTCGTACTATAAAGAAAAGAGGGACCCTTCTGTGTTGCACTCCTCTTTTGGCTAGGTGGTTTATTTCGCACCTACCCCGATCCGTCTTGAAGAGTGAACATGGTTTGAGATGGTCTCATAGGCTAATGAATCTTACACATTCAGGTATTCATTAGTGTCCCCGATCCTCTGAGAATGTTACTATCATTGATCGCTGTGGGGAATTCCCTAATGTCCCTCTCTTAGGCATTAGGGGAGGAATCACTTACAATCCTTGTTTGGCACTGTGATAGTTTGGATATGCGAGAAGGGATGGTCCTCATGATACACTTATCCAAGGAATCACCTTCGACTACGAGAATGATGCTCAGGGTTACCATAAAAGGTTCATGCAAGCTTAGGGAATGGTACATAGAGTTGATAGCAAGACGCTGGGGCACAAGAATTACATCCCTCTTGAGCCTTATCTCAAATGGGTATGAGCCTGTGCCCAAAGTCTTATGATACCTTACCCTGCCATCCTACCTATGATTATGGAACCGGTTGCTAAAGGAGATACTTCTTATCTTGTTCTTCATCCTGACATGCCAACTGATCATGAGGAGTTACAAAAATCCTGGGTTTAACTTCAGGAGGAGCGGGATACGTTTGAAGCTCAATTCTACGCCAGCGAGAAGAAAGTCCTAGAACTCACTAGGCTACTTCATGAAGAGAGGAATATAAACGCCTACATCGCACCAGAGAGAATGCGCTCATGGGAAACTTAATTTTCTTTTTGCTTTAAGTTTTATTTTGTTTAATTGTATGCCTAAAGGGCACTCTGTGTAACAATTCGAACTTATTAATACAATTAACGTGTGTTTCTCTTGGTTAAGAAAATTTGAGCCTTTAAGAATCCTTGAAATCATTGCATACGTATATCATCCATGACATTGCATAAACAGGTTTCATAATAGGTTTCTCATCTTCTCCGCTGTTTATTTTAGCAATAATGACTTCTGAATAAAGTATCAAGGATCTCCAGGCACAAAATGCCCAATTTCAGCAAATGTTCGTAAATTTGGCTAAAGGGAAGGATGATCTGAAGGCCCTTATTCTGAAAGATAGAAAGAAGAAGGCGAAGAAGACCGCTCGTGTCCTGAATCTGTGGAGAAGATTCAGGGGACTGTTGAAGCAACCGGTTGATCTGACCTCTTCATCCAAAGAAAGGGAGAACCAAGAGGGTGAAACAAGGGAGGAAGACCCTAGTCCAAGGGTTTCTAAGGATGAATCTGATTACAATGATGAATAGTATCCTCCCGCTGAGGATAGATACAAGAAGTTAGAGGATCGTCTGAGTGCAATGGAAATCCAAAGAGTACCAGGACTGGATTTTGAGGAGCTGAGTTTGGTATCTGGGGTTGTCATCCCACCGAAGTTCAAGGCTCTGATATTTGCAAAGTATGATGGGGTTTCTTGTCCCAATCTTCATCTCCGTTCTTATGTGAGGAAGATTCAACATCACACTGCTGATAAGAACTTGTGGGTCCATTTCTTTCAAGACAGTCCATCTGGGACTCAGCTTGAGTGGTTTTATTAGTTGGAGGGGATCAATGTCCGCAACTGGGAAGATCTGGTTGCTGCTTTTTATAAGCAGTATCAATATAACTCTGACCTTGCCCCTACCCATACTCAACTACAGAGTATGTCTATGGGTGCCAGCGAAGGTTTTGGGGACTACGCGCAGAAGTGGAGAGATCCGGTAGGGAGAGTCCAACCCCTTTTGTCTGATAGGGAGTTGGTGGAAATGTTTCTTGGTACGTTATCTGGTCTATTCTTTAATCACTTGATTGGTAGCTCCTCAGCTGGTTTTACTGAGCTGATATTGACTGGAGAAAGGGTAGAAGCGGGATCCTAATTGGCAAGATCTAGAAAGACACCTCTTTAAGTACAGTGAAAAATCAATTCATGGGTAAGAAGGAGGTCAATGCTATTTATAATCCAAGAGGTTAGAGCAGGACCGAGCACCGTCTAATGGTAGGGGCTGTGATGATACCTAGGCCTGCGGCTACTCAACAATGAAACAATCAGCCAAGGGTAGAAAGACCTCAAAGGCAGTTCACCCGGATTAATATGACGTTGTCTGAGGTTTTACCCCATCTGTTAAAATCTAACTTGGCAACCTTAGAGGAGGCTCCCAAGAATCCAAACACCACATCTCCTCATTACAATCCAAACGCTCAGTGTCCCTACCATTCTGAGAGTCCAGGCCACGATACAAACGACTGTTGGGCATTGAGGAATAAGATACAGGATCTGGTCGAAGCAAAGGAGATTGAGTTTGATGCTCCTGAGATGCCTAATGACATAACTGATCCCATGCCCAAGCACAACCGTGGTGTTAATGTCGTTGATACTGATCTATTTTTCACCTTTGTTGATGAAGTTTCTACTCCTCTCATGACCGTCAAGAAGAATTTGTTGCTAGCCAGTTTATTTCCGGGTTGTGGTGAAGGTTGCCACATGTATCTATCTTTGCCTTCTGGTTGTTATTTGATGAAAGCAGGTGTTCAATGCATGATGGATAACAGAGAGATTTTGTTCGAAAAGACTCTGGTTCCGATTGTTCTACATGAAGATGTTGCTATCATAACCATTTCCGCCAATCCTTCCAAGGTCTCCTCCAAAAGACCTGTTAGGATTACACCTGCTTCAAGATTGCTCCATTAATAATCACTTTTCCTGGCCCTGTACCATACTCCTCAGACAAAGAAGTACCTTGGAATTATGGTTCTGACGTTTACTACCATGGCGTCATGCAGGATTTTTAACCACTAAAGACGAAGAAGCTGAAAAGGTTGATCCCGATATCAGTAACCTTGTCAGGACCAGCAAAATTACTCGAAGTAGAAGGGTTTTCTCTCCTGAGATCTCCCCGAAAACTGTTGCTAAGCCTGTTGTTATTCCATCTGTTGTTCCGACTAGTACTTCTGCTACTACTCCCATCCTTACTCCAGTTGTTACCCCTGCCGACGAGTCATCTAGGACTCGGGGCAAAGAAGTTG
Source organism: Vicia faba (assembly GCA_948472305.1). Lineage (NCBI taxonomy): Eukaryota > Viridiplantae > Streptophyta > Magnoliopsida > Fabales > Fabaceae > Vicia > Vicia faba. Next base: position 733,798,671 of record OX451740.1, on the reverse strand, counting down.
TAGGCGAGCCTTCCCGAACGGAGGCACCTAGAAAAGTTATTTTGGAATCCTCTAAACAATAAATGGAGGAAATTTTAAAAATAATCAGGAAGAGCGACTACAATGTGGTCGAACAGCTGGGGCAGACCCCTTCGTAGATATCAATGTTGTCTCTGCTATTGTGTTCAGAAGCCCATGCGAAGGCTTTGATTACATTTCTCAAGACTGCGCATGTGCCGCAAGAAACCTCCACTGACCAATTCAAGGACTGTGTGGCCAGTTTGAATGTTGATAATAGGTTGTGTTTTATGATGCTGATTGGACACCCAAGGGGAGAAAGCATAATGATGCTCTACATGTCTCGATCGAATACAGGGGCACTACTATGGCCCATGTGCTAGTGGACACTGGATCATCACTGAATATCCTGCCCAAGAAGGCTCTTGATAGGCTAGACTGTGAAGGTTTGACCTTAAATCCTAGTAATATTATGGTAAGGGCTTTCGACGGTTCAAAAAGAATGGTGGACGGGGAGGTGGACATCCCTGTCAAAGTGGGTTCCCAGGCCTTTGAATCCACCTTATACGTGATGGATATCAGGCCGTCTTATTCTTGTTTGTTGGGTCATCCTTGGATCCATGAAGCTGGAGCTGTTACTTCTACGTTGCACCAAATGTTGAAGTATCCAGTGAAGGGGAAGATTGTTACCGTGCATGGTGAAGAGGAGTACATGGTAAGCCACCTGAACTCTTTCAGGTATGCGCAGATGGACGACGAGTTCATAGAGACTCCTTGTCAAAATTTGAAGAGGTTCCCCAGATTATGGCATCGATCGAGACTATCACCAGTGTGACGAAGATCACCAGACTTCCTTTGAAGATGGCTTCTCTCAAGGACACCAGAGTCATAGTTGAAGAAGGTGGGTGTACCCTTTGGGGACAAATCCCTGATTTTCCTCATAAAACTGACAAATTTGATTTGGGCTTTACTTCAGGAGCTCAAAGGGCTGTTCGACGTGCTCGAACTGGAGGACTTCCCCTACGTATCATCAATCATGGGGGTAAATGCTATAGGAGACAATGATGAGGATTCTGATATTGACAGCTGGATCTACCCTACTACCAACAGTGGACCTAGTAACTGGACGACCAAGGATTTTGTGTCGATTACTTTTGTTCAGCAATAATTGTCTTACTTGTTTTTCGGGTTTGTAATAAATAATATAAACTCTATGGCCTTGTGTCTTACCCGAGGCACAATGGTTTATTTGTGAGGGTCATTATATGTCATTTTCATATGTCATCAATAAAACATTGGACGTTCTTGCATACAAATTTTATGCTCTCTATTTTTCTTTTCTGCTTTTCACTTTACCAATACAACTATGCTCTTACACACACTCACATATCAAACTGCAGATCCATATCCACTATGGATCCCATTGATAACAGTTCTTCTATTGCCAGTTATAACTTCGAAAATCTGATCAACCAAGCCGAGGACGAAGGTGAGGAAGATTATGAGGTACCAGGAGAAATTGCTAGACTGTTACAACATGAAGAAAGGGTTATATAGCCTCATGAAGAGCCAGTTGAGACAATAAACTTGGGCACAAAGGTAGACAAAAAAGAAGTCAAGATTGGCAAAAATCTGGAGCTTGGTGTCAAACAGCGGTTGGTAGAGATATTGCACGATTATGTTGAGATCTTCGCCTGGTCATATGAAGACATGTCGGGACTAGACACAAATATAGTGGTTCACCGACTACCAACTAAAGAAGATTGCCCTCCGGTAAAGCAAAAGGCCCACCGTATGCGCCCTGAAATGTCATAGAAGATCAAAGCAGAGGTCATGAAATAGTTCAACGCTGGATTAATAGTTGTCACCTCCTATCCATAGTGGGTTGCTAACGTGGTCCCGGTACCTAAGAAATACGGAGAGGTATGAATGTGTGTGGACTACAGAGACCTGAACAGGGCAAGCCCCAAGTTTGACTTCCCGCTTCCCCATATCGATGTTCTGGTTGGCAACACCGCACAACATAAAATATTTTCCTTCATGGATGGTTTCTCTGGCTACAACTAGATCAAGATGGCACCCGAAGACATGGAAAAGACAACCTTCGTCACACAGGGGGGAACTTTCTGTTACAAGGTGATGCCTTTTGGGTTGAAGAATGTTGGGGCAACTTATCAGCGAGCCATGGTAGCCTTGTTCCACGATATGATTCACCATGAGATAGAGGTTTATGTTGATGACATGATAGCCAGGTCTCAAACCGAGGAGGAAGACCTTGATCATCTACAATAGATGTTTGACAGGTTGAAGCTGTACAAGTTGAGACTGAATCCGAACAAGTGCACCTTCGGGGTAAGGTCTGGTAAACTTTTGGGGTTCATCGTCAATGACAAGGGTATTCAGGTAGACCCTGCAAAGGTGAAGGCCATACAAGAGATGTTGGCTACCCGTACTGAGAAGGAAGTTAGAGGCTTCTTGGGACGCCTAAATTATATTTCCAGGTTCATTTCACATCTGACTGCTACTTGTGAGCTGATCTTCAAACTTCTGAAGAAAGATCAATTAGTAAAATGGAATGATGAATGCCAGACCTCTTTCGAAAGAATCAAGGAATACCTTCAAGAACCACCAATTCTGATGCCTCCAATTGAAGGAAAACCTTTGATAATGTACTTAACAGTGTTAGACAATTCAACGGGGTGTGTGCTGGGGCAGCATGACGAGTCTGGTTGAAAAGAGAACGCAATGTACTACCTTAGCAAAAAGTTTACCAACTGTGAAACACGATACTCACTGCTCGAGAAAACTTGTTGCGCTTTGGCATGGGCTGCTCACCGACTTAGATAGTATATGTTGACCCACACTACTTTGTTGATATCTAAGATGGATCCGATCAAGTACATCTTCGAAAATCCCGCTCTCTTCGGAAGAATAGCATGATGGCAGATGATCTTAACCGAATACAATATCTAATATACAACCCAAAAATCAATCAAGGGAAGTGTATTAGCTGATCATTTGGCTCATCGGGCCGTAGATGACTACCAGTCCATGAATTTTGAGTTCCCGGGCGAGAATATTATGCTAGTGATTGACTATGAAGAACCTGGACCGGATGAAGGACACGAAGAAGGAACCTGATGGACTATGGTTTTTAACGGAGCTTCGAATGCACTCGGTAATGGCATTGGAGCTGTAATCATATCCCCCGAGGGCTTCCATACTCCTTTCACTGCCCGACTATGTTTCAACTGTACCAACAACATGACGGAGTATGAAGCATGAATCATGGGTCTCAAAGCTGCTATTGACCTAAGGATCAAATTCATGAGCATCTTTGGGGATTCAACCTTGGTGATAAGTCAGATCAAAGGAGAGTGGGATACGAAGCACCCTAATCTCATCCCGTACAAAGAGCACGTGCTGACATTGCTCCCACACTTTGAAGAGGTCACCTTTGAACATTTCCCACGAGAAGAGAATCAGTTAGTGCACGCGCTAGCTACTATGTCCTCTATGTTCAAGGTCATGTGGGACAACGAAGCTCCCCAAATCACCATTGAGAGGTTGGATGAACCAACATACTACTGTGAGATTGATACGGAAGAGGTAGCGGAAAAACCTTGGTTTCACGAAGTAAAAAGGTATCTCGAGGCTCAATAGTATCCCGAGGGGGCATCTGTCAATGATAATAAGTTTCTTAGAAGGTTCGGCGTGAAATTCTTCCTCAGTAATGGGTTCCTCTATAAGCGCAACCATGACTCTACCTTACTGCGGTGTGTAGACAAGAGCAAAGCAGAGAGGATTATGGAAGATTTACATGAAGGTACCTTCGGACATTCAAGTGGACATACCATGGCCAAAAAGATCCTACAGGCAGGATATTATTGGTCCACTATGGAAGCAGATTGTTATTAGCACTCCCGAACTTGTCATAAATGGCAGATATATGCTGATAAAGTACATGTACCTCTGGTTCCCTTGAATGTCTTGACGACTCCCTGGATCTTTGCAATGTGGGGCATTAACATGATCAGAGAGATTAGACCTACCAGGTCCAATGGGCATCGCTTCATCCTAGTGGCCATTGATTACTTCACGAAGTGGGTTGAAGCTGCCTCTTTTGCCACTGTTACTAAGAACGTTGTGGCGCAGTTTATCAAACATAACCTGGTATGTCGGTATGGTGTGAGCGAGAGAATCATCACTGAAAATGGTACGAATATCAATAACATGATCATCACCGAACTCTGTAAGCAATTCAAGATATAACATCATAATTCTTCTCCCTACCGGCCGAAGATGAATGGCGCTGTCAAAGCTGCTAATACGAATATCAAGAAGATTGTACAGAAGATGATAGTGACATACAAATACTGGCACGAGATGTTGCCATTTGCTCTCCATGATTACCGAACCTCGGCGCAAACATCGACAAAGGAAACACCCTACTCTCTTGTATATGGCATGGAGGTTGTCCTACCTATTGAGGTCCAAATCCCTTCTCCGAGGATTATGAAGGATGCAGGTTTGAACAAAGACGACTGGATCCTGACTCGACTTGATCAACTGAATCTGATCGATGAAAAGAGACTTACTGCTGTATGTCATGGTCAAATGTATCAAAAACATATGATCAAGGCTTTCAACAAAAAGGTTAGGCGCCAAGCATATCAAGTCAGGGATCTAGTGATCAAGCGCATCATATTGTCACAAGGTGATCCCAGGGGAAAATGGACTCCCACATACGAAGGTCCATTTGTGATAAAAAACATTTTCTCGAGTGGAGCCATGATTCTAACCACCATGGACGGTGACGACCTTCTTCACCATGTCAATACGGACATAGTGAAAAGATACTACGCATAAATAAGACCTGCTAGGTTGACTGGCCTAGGAAAAAATAAGGGCTTCTCGGTGAACCAAAAGGGTTCGGGCAGAAATTAGTGATGAAAACAAAAAAATCTGTACACCCGGTAAGTCGAAAACCTGAAAAGGCAGCTTGGGCAAAAAAGGGTATTCTGGTGGACTGAAAACCCGAAAGGGCGGTCAAGGCAAAAGTTAGGGATGTAAAGCGTATCACTATGCCCCATCAGATCACCTTGCGACTAGACTTCAGTATCGTCTATCAAGCTTCAAACGACACCAATCAATCTAGTCAGCTTCGGACAAGCAACAAAGTGATGAGACGCTCGAAGATATAACGACAATAGAAGAATTGAAACTCAATGGGATTATTACACATAGCTGTTTTCTTCTCTTTGTACATAATATTGCATAGCTTTCATTTTCACGACGACATTCTCTTACTAGAGCGTCAGCTTCCTTGTACAAAAACGCCTGTTATAGGCCAACTTCAGAAATTAATACAAGTCATTTTTATAAAACCATTTATTTTTCTCTTTTTTGTTTTGTTTTGCAAAAATGTCCAATGATTTACTCTTGACATATACTTTTGAATATAATTGCTATTCACAAATATTTGCATATGAAACAGAAAGACAATTGCTCATGACTTAAGGAACGGGGCAAAGCCTAATCTCGACAGTTACTCTGTTCAGCATGGTACAGGGGCAGGACAACTTTGAAACAAGGCCACCATTACCTGCGACCTCGTAATGTCTACACTCCCCACAGAGTCGAGGCAACCAAAGCTTTGACATCGGCTTCCCCTAACAGGAGTTACTTTCCCTAGAAAAGTTCCTTCAGAGAGCCGACATCTATATTCTCCAGCCGAATTTTATAATTGCAAGCGGTTCATAAATTTGTCTCCCAAGAAGAGTTTACTACTCTGAATACAGAAGCTCAATCCCCAATAAAGTTTATTCCTCCAGCTACAGAAGTTCATCCCTCAGCGGAGTTTATTTCTCCAAATCGTCAAAATTTTCTGGTAAAGCATTTCCTCTATTAGACAGGGTTATTCCCCCGCAGAGTTATTCTCAAGCAGAGTCTCTCCCCGACAGAATATCCACAAACAGAAAGGAGTGAATCCACGACATAATCATCTCCATTCACCATCCCCAACGGAAGTAGAAGAACCAATTTTTCTACAACGGTCAGGAATTCAATTTCCAGTACTCTCCAGCAGTAGTCATGGATTTATTTTCCCAGACTCGGATATGTCACAATAGTATTTCATGTTCATACATCATGACACGCGCATACATATTGCATACAGCATAATCTCATTTATTTTGAGAACATCATCACACAATGCATTTCATGCATCACATATAATTAATCTTGTACCTTTTCAGGAAAGCTGGTTATCATTAACAATTCCAACAGTTCAAGATTAAATCCATGAAGCTATACATGTCATATCCGCAGACAACTAATGGAAAATCAGTTCCCAAAACCAAACGGGTCAACTAATCGATGTGATCAAATGAAGCAGCCCTACTATCCAGGATTTTATTTCCAAGTAACCCTACTATTCAGGTTCCTTCTCAGCAGCCCTACTATCCAAACTTTTATTTTGAAGTAACCCTACTACCCAGGTTCCTTATTATAGCCCTACTATCCAGGCTTTTATTTCGAAGTAACCCTACTACCTAGGATCCTTCTCATAGCCCTACTATCCAGACTTTCATTCTGAAGCAACCCTACTGATCAATGCATTTTGATGCACATTATTTCATGATTGTACTTATGCATTTCAATGGTTTGTTTAGCTTATTTTTGTATTTTATAGTGTTTTTCTATTTTAGTTTATTTCTACTCTTATTTGATTTTCGCACTTTATTTTCAGCATTAGCAGTCTGCACGAATAAATTCATAACTTGAGCTATGGGAGTGGGAATGAGGCGTTCTACCAGTCGTTGGAAAGCTAAGAGAAAGAGCTACGATTTTTATTCAGAAGTCGAGAGCTGAATCGGATTGTAGCAGGGACATAAAATTCGTTGAAGTTGCAGCATTTTATATTTAAGTTTTGGGTCATTTGTTTTGGGCATGGGTTATGTTTTCAACCCAGTTGGGTTATGAACCGAATCCTTATCTTTGCTATACCTAGAAGCCGCTATAGTAATGGAGTTTTTGGACCTTTTTTCATTATAGAGAAAAAATACATTTTGCTTTTACGCTTGAATGAAGAACTAATCATACAGGGTTGATCTACTGTAATCGCGTTCCGATGCTTTGAGGTTTTTAATTTATCAATTCAATTTCGTTTCTCTTTCAATTCTATTTTATGAAATTGCATTTGCTTAATTTTTTATTTCATGGAATGTCTTGATTAAATTCGTATGATTGTATTCCTAATCTTTAATCGTTATTTACGTCGCTTAGTCGTTAAATCGCGTTTTATATCGTGTTTTCTTAATTCACGATTGTATTAATCTGTTTGCTTAATTCGGAATGGGAATTCAATCTATTTTATATCTATTGCGCTTGTCAATTGGTATTAAAATCGAATAGAGATTGAAGCCGCTTAGAGAATTGGTAAGGTAAAAACTAATGATTATCAGGAACCTGAAAACAGTAGATCGACTTATTTTTATAATCACTTATTTTAATCACTTATTTGCTCAGCTCTTTAAAAATTGATCCTAAATTAAATCCCCCATAATCACTTATGTTGGTTAATAACAATACAAGAATCCTCGCGATACGATACTCGAGTCATTATCGATAAACTACATTTTTTAAAGTAACTCGTTTTTGATCCGCCCGCGACAACGGATCAAATTGGCGCCGCTGTCGGGGATTCTTGTTGTTATTAATTAATATTTTAGTCATAGGTATAGTGTTCTTGTTGTTTTTTCTTGTTTTTTCGTTGTGTTTGTTGATTTTCAGGGTTGCAATTTCGGCTGCAATACAGTTTTTCAGTTTATCAGGTATGTTTGAAACTTACTATTTCGATTTGCTCCGAATATTTTTTAGAAGTTCAGAAAAAATCGACAAAAAGTACTCCTTTAGAATGAAATTCTAAAAGATTTCGACCCTCAAAATCGCAAATTCCTCTTTTTTCTATTTTTAAATAATTTTTTACTGTTTTCATAGTGTCGAAAAAATCCAGAAAAATTCCTAAAATTCTTATTTTGTTTCATTAGATTATATTTGGTGTTTTTGTATTTTTTTTAAATTTATTTTAATCGTTTTCCTTTTTTCTATTTGTTTTTGTCTATTTCGGACATAGTTGGTATTTTTGTGTTTATTAATAACATGGATTAACAAAGAACTTTGAGGCAGTTGGTTGTCCCTGATGTGAACTATAATTGTTTACATATTGACTATCCTACAGCTGATGCACATTTTGAATTGAAATCTGATTTAATACATTTGTTGTCAAAGTTTAATGGTTTTGCAGGTGAGGATCCGCATAAGCATATGAAGGAATTCCAGGTTGTGTGCTCAGAACCTTCTGAACCTTCGCTAGAGGACATTGTCAAACAAATGGCTGCAAATAATCTCAAGTATGAACAACAAATAGATTCTACTCTCCAGACTTTGCAAACACAAATGAACAACTTGCCTCTTTGATGAATATTATGCAACAAGCTCAAGGATCTAACCAACAACCCTTGGAAGAGAATTATGTTTTTCCAATAGAGTTGCTTTCTGAGACCGTTGATGATACTTCTACTGATTTATTTGCAGCTGATTTTCCATTATTATATGATTTTGATGATGTTTACTCTTGTGATGTTTGTACTGATATTAAAATTTGCTCTGTTTGTGCTGAAATTGAGGCCACCTTGCAAGTTGACATTCTTACTGAAAATGAGGTTGCAAATGAAGTTGTTCATGTGGATGAAGCTCTCGACACTCTGGCTGCCCGAAACAAATCATCCATCGAACTACCACCTTCCCGAGAGCTGAAACAAATTCCTGAAAATCTTAAATATGCTTATTTAGAGATGAATGAAAAACTTCCGGTTATAATTTCTTCTAAACTATATTTTGATCAAGAAAGTAAATTTTTGTAGGTATTGAAGAAGCATAAGAAAGGAATTGGATGGATCTTGGATGATATTTATGATACTAGTCCGTCCATGTGTATGCATAGGATCTCAATTGAAGATGTAACAAATATAATGATACAACCCCTCAATCTTTTGATCTTTGGTGTTGTGGAAAAGAAGATCACGTGCCCTTTCAACACTTTTACTTATCAAAGATTCTTCTTTGATCCTGGAATAAAAGGTGAAGGCACTAATAAAAATTTCAAGTTCAATACACATTACCCAAAGCTACTTCATGAGAGTCCCACGTTGGAAGAAGAAACTATAGAAGAGATTTCGTTGGGAAAGGCTACTTATGCGATCATCTATCCGCCTTGACTTCTCGAGTGTGTTTTTTCCTTTCTCTCCTCTCTCTTATTTTATGCTTATTTATTTCAATGAGGACAATGTGTGCTTTAAGTGTGGGGGAGAGAATTATTTATTTGTTTTTTTTCTTTGCTTTTGTTCGTTGTTTTATTTCCAGTTATAAAAAAAATAAAAAAATATGCATCTTTTTGAAAGTTTTGGGTTATAGATTAATATGAGGTTAGTTGTGGAGACATGAGAAAAGTTTACAAGATTGGTATCGTCTTAACACTATAAGTCTCATGCATATGGAAGTTAATTTGAACTTTTATTATGACATAGCCTTGAATTCTCATCTTTTAATAGCTCTTGAGTAGTTTATTTCAACAGTCAGCACCATCTCACACGCACTCTACGCAGGGAAGCCGATGAAAATAAGTGAGTGATTCAAGTTTTATTTGGAAAAAAAATGAAAGAAAAAGGAATTCGCCTTCTAAGTTTGATGACCCTCACCCGGTCACTTAACCCAACGGTCGTAGAACCTACAAAAAAAGTTGATAATAACACTCGTTGTTAGTTGGTTTAGTGGTTTCTGGTGTTGAACTTGGTAGGGAGAATTACGGTCCAATCCCCCGCAACTACAAATGAGTAAGCAAAAGGTTATGCCACGTAAGTACCAGAACCCCGTGCAAAAAAAAAGATCAGAGTCACTAACCGGTCGCATTGCTATGAGTGTGTGGAGATAACGGGCTTAATGTGATTGCGCCTGAATGAAAAAGAGCAAAAAGGAGGATGAGTAAGTTAGGCTTTGGCATAATAATATGATTTGAATTGGTTTGCATATTCAAGAGACAAGATTAGTGTTCCTACGATATCCTTAGTGTACAAGATTAGTACCTATTGATGCAATCTTAACCGAAGAAGAGTTTGTAGCCTAAAATGAGTAGTTGATGATGCTATTGTGTTTCTTTTGATTTTATTTTTCTCGGAGTGCAAAAGTTCAAGTGTGAGGGAATTTGATCAGTATATTTTGATGTACATTCTTTCAAGATTGTACTTATGCATTTCCATGATTTGTTTAGCTTATTTTTGTATTTTATAGTGTTTTTCTATTTTAGTTTATTTCTACTCTTATTTGATTTTCGCACTTTATTTTCAGCATTAGTAGTCTGCACGAATAAATTCATAACTTGAGTTATGTGAGTCGGAATGAAGCGTTCTACCATTCGTTGGAAAGCTAAGAGAAAGAGCTACGATTTTTATTCAGAAGTCGAGAGCTGAATCGGAATGTAGAAGAGACATAACATTCGTTGAAATTGCAGCATTTTATATTTAAGTTTCGGGTCATTTGTTTTGGGCATGGGTTATGTTTTCAACCCAGTTGGGTTATGAACCGAATCCTTGTCTTTGCTATACCTAGAAGCCACTATAGTAATGGAGTTTTTGGACCTTTTTTTCATTATAGAGAAAAAATACATTTTGCTTTTACACTTGAATGAAGAACTAATCATCCAGAGTTGATCTACTGTAATCGCGTTCCGATGCTTTGAGGTTTTTAATTTATCAATTCAATTTCGTTTCTCTTTCAATTCTATTTTATGAAATTGCATTTGCTTAATTTTTTATTTCATGGAATGTCTTGATTAAATTCGTATGATTGTATTCCTAATTTTTAATTGTTGTTTACGTTGCTTAGTCGTTAAATCGCGTTTTATATCGTGTTTGCTTAATTCACGATTGTATTAATCCGTTTGCTTAATTCGGAATGGGAATTCAATCTATTTTATATCTATTGCACTTGTCAATTGGTATTGAAATCTAATAGAGGTTGAAGCCGCTTAGGGAATTGGTAAGGTAAAAACCAATGATTAGCAAGAACCTGAAAACAGTAGATCGACTTATTTTTATAATCACTTATTTTAATCACTTATTTGCTCAGCTCTTTAAAAATTGATCCTGAATTAAATCCCCCATAATCACTTATGTTGGTTAATAACAATACAAGAATCCTCGCGATACGATACTCGAGTCACTGTCGCTAAACTACATTTTTTTAAAGTAACTCGTTTTTGATCCGCCCGCATAGCCCTACTATCCAGACTTTCATTCTGAAGCAACCCTACTATCCAGGTTCCTTCTTATAGCCCTACTATCCAGGCTTTATTTCGAAGTAACCCTACTACCCAGGTTCCTTCTAATAGCCTTACTATACAGGCTTTCATTTCTAAGTAACCCTACTACCCAGGTTCCTTCTCATAGCCCTACTATCCAGACTTTCATTTCGAAGTAACCCTACTATCCAGGTTCCTTCTCATAGCTCTACTATCCAGGATTTATTTTGAAGTAACCCTACTACCCAGGTTCCTTCTCATAGCCCTACTATCCAGACTTTCATTTCGAAGTAACCCTACTATCCAAGTTCCTTCTCATAGCCCTACTATCCAGGCTTTGATTTCAAAGTAACCCTACTACCCAGGTTCCTTCTCATAGCCCTACTATCTAGGCTTTATTTAGAAGTAACCCTACTACCCAGGTTCCTTCTCATAGCCCTACTATCTAGGCTTTCATTTCGAAGTAACCCTACTACCCAGGTTTCTTCTCACAACCCTACCACCCCAGCTTTCATTTCAAAGTAACCCTACTACCCAGGTTCCTTCTCACAGCCCTACTATCCAGGCTTTCATTTCGAAGTAACCCTACTACCCAGGTTCCTTCTCACAGCCATGCTATCCAGGATTTTATTCCGAAGTAGCCCTACTATTCAGGCTTTTATTTCGAAGTGACCCTACTACCCAGGTTCCTTCTCACAGCCTTACTATCCAGGCTTTCATTTCGAAGTGGCCCTACTACCCAGGTTCCTTCTCATAGCCCTACTATCCAGGCTTTCATTTTGAAGTAACCCTACTATCCAAGTTCCTTCTCATAACCCTACTACCTAGGTTCCTTCTCTTTTATCTCTGGACAATAGTTCACAACACTGTAAAACCTGGACCCGACCAGATACGGTTAATTTCATATTCCCCGGTAGAGTAATGGACAACTGAAGCTCCTAGACTCTATTTCCCAGGACATAAATCAACATTCTCCGGCGAAGTCCTCCTCAATGGCAGGTACAGGAATTCTCGAAAAGGAATCTCTTATGTGACTGATATCTTTTCTGGATGGCATCTTTAAGCCCATCTCCTAAGATTCTCCATCGCCTTCCAAATGGCATCTGTAAGCCCATTCCCGATATTATCGATCGACATTCACTTCATATGAGTGCAAATTTCTGGGCACTCTAGTTTTCAATCACCTTCCACCTTCAGATCACCAAAGGCAGACCATCCAATCTACATCCTCAGGTTTAAGAAGATTGAACAGGGGCAGCTGTTGTACCCCAAAATTTCCCTCTCATTTTACTCAAAACATACTCCTAGAGGTCCTCAATTAAGTTGACTAAGGATTGATCAGGAAAATCCTCCTCCTAAGACAATGAGCCTTAAACTAGGGTTTCACTCCTCATAAAGAAGTTTGATTTCCAAGGGTCCTAGATGGTTTCCATTTCCATAATATGTCCTTAAGATCATCCATTACAAGTTTCATGCCTTACACAAGAAGTTTGCTCAGTCAACTATTCAAATGCCTGAAAATCAATTGTATTAGGTCAAAAGTCAACTATGACCCACATATAGTCAAACTTCAAGATTTTTGGTCAACATAAACATTTTGAAGTGATATCCATCATTTGATCAAGGGTTGATCATGATTCCTCAAGGAATGCTCCTAATTCATCAAAACTCAAAAGTTGCTAAATTAGGGTTCTTATAAGAAAAGTCAACCAAACTTTGACTAGGCATAACTTCCTCATACTTTATCAAAAATTTATCATCCAAAGCTCATTTGGAAGAGAATCCAATTCCCCACAACTCATCTTTTACCCTCAAGGTCAAGAAATTCCTCCATAAAAAAGATACAAGTTCCTACATTATAGGTTATTTTAAAAAGTCAACAAAACACCTTTTGGGTCAAAGCTTCTTACATGAACATGGAAGATCCAATGGAGATGAAATCAAAAGGGTTGTTTCAAGAAAATCTTAAGCTTTCTAAATAGTCCAAGAACACCCTCTTAGGGTCAAAATTGAGAGAGATATAAATTGTCAAAGTTGGCCATTTTTGGAAATTTGCACAAAGTCAACAATGCCTAAAAATGCATTTTTCTTCAAATGGGCCTAACTTTTTATGTTTGCAACACACTCCTAGCCTGGTCCAAGACCTATACACCTTTCCGTGCATTATTGGATTTATTTATTTAATTTATTTTTATTTTATCAATAAAAAAAATCAAATAAAATCAAATAAATGATATAAAATAATGAAAGGTTGTTTTGATTTGATTTTGCATTAAATGACAATCCAAATATGATGTATAACATCAAGAAAACCGTGCCAAGCCATGAGAGGAAGAAATCTCCAATTTTGGAAAGATTTGAATTTAATTTGAATAGCACATTCATTCCTTGATTTCTTTCCAACCATGTTACCCTAATTTTGATTCACTATATATGCTAAAGGCATCTCAACCATAAGCATACAGAGTAGCACGCAGCCTGCCCAAAACCCTACCAAAAGAAACTTCCAAAATTTCAAAGAAAGAGACAATTTGTTCTTGCACAATCTAGCCCTTTTCCACTGTTACTAAGCAACCAAGCTTACTCTTGCAACATCCAGGGATTCAACCCAAACCTTGAGCAAGCATGTAGCATCCAGAATCAGCATATCCGTACCTCACTTTTGGGTAAGATTTCCTTGATCTCAAACTCACATAACACTTAACTTAAATCCATATTGACTGCATACATGTGTTTCTATTGATGATTGTAGGTGTTTGAACGTATAAAATGTAAAGCTAAGGCTCATAATCGCCCTCTTCCATTAACGACCGTGGTTTCACACTTTTTTTCATTGTGATGCTTGCAGGCTGTTTTAGGGCATGAGAATATCACCATTGGATTCACAGCCCTCGAATTAGGGGGGTAAGGTCCAGTCATTGCTTTTTTAAGCTTTGCGCAAGGTTGAAGAAAGAGGTGACCGGAGAAGGTGACCGGAGCTAGGGCTCTGGCGCTTCTCCGGTGGGTCAATGCTAGGCACGGTGGTCTGACTTTGGCGTGACATTTGACTACATTTTGATTGGATCATTTAACAACCAGGGGCCCCATGTTGCTTGTGTGTGTGACAAATCAGCAATTAACAAATTTCTCCCTTATTTTATTTTTGCTTGATTATTATAAACGAATGAGTTAACTAGCACAGATGGCCAGGGAAGAAGTATGCAACATCAAGGACCTGGGTTCGATCCCAGAAACCCAATTTTTCATTTTCTAACATTTCTATGCAGGATCTAATGCACCACTATTCAACGTGTCCATCATGCAACTCAGGATCTGACCATCAGATTCATCTCCATCCAAGATCCAACGTGCAGTAGGTGCAACACATAGTGGGCATCCCAGATCCAATGGCATTGGATCAAACACCAGCATTGGGCTATCTATTATGGGCCTGGAAAATTTTAACCATGCACCCCCAAAATTATTTTCCATTCCAGGCCCATTTTATTTCTTTTTAATTCCTTTATTTAATTATTGGTTTTAATTATTTTACAAAATCATTTTTTAATTAAACCTTAAAATCATAAAAACACAAAAAAAATTAGAATTAGGTTTTTTTATAAAATATTTAATTTCATTAATTAATTAGGTTAGTTAGGATGATTTAAATTCCTTTTTCATAATTAAAACTAATTAGAAATTAGGTTAATTTACAAAATTAATTACTTTCTCAAAAACCCCAAAAAATATTTTTCTTTTATTCACTAATTAAACGTCTTTGAATTTAATTGTTAAATTCCCCGGATATAATTTTGTCGCGTGTATTTCTTTTTCCATTATTTTAATTATTGTATCTGCTCCAAAGTTGTAATAGTTTTAATTAGGTTTATTTTACTGTTTTCATTTACTGTTTTCCCCAAGTTTTGGATTATGTAATCGCCCTCCCCAAGGCCTTGTAATAGCTAGGTTTAAACTTCTCGCACTTTTACTTTCCATCATTATAAATTGTTAGATGATTGATAACAGGGTTGTATGCAAAAGATCAATGTTTAAAACATTAGAAAACCCTAACTGTGCAAAGATAAATAACTGAAAAACAAACACTTGAACATGCTCACTCCTAGGGTTTTCCCCCACTTCGGTTGCCTTCGGTAAACGGTCACGAAGTATAGGGAGTTTTAGTGGTTTCCGTCTAGTCCCAAAAGATAAAAAATGACCCATTCGAATGTTGCCTCGGAAAGATCTTTAGGACTCTATGGTAACTACTAAGGTTTCCTAACCATTGCTTTAGTGGTCGTAATCTTCCCTTTCGATTGTCCCTCCAACTCCAACGATGGAGCTACCTACTCCTTAATAGTAGGATAGCGCTGTCTAAAGAAAATAAGAAAAAAATGAACAGTCTTTTTTGAGTAGGTAGAAACTCTTAAGTACTTGCTCAAAACAATAACTTTTGACACCATACACTTTCATACAAACTTTTCAAACTAATTTTTTTTCCAAAACACTTTATCACACCCTTGAGGACTGATACAAGGGTTACCATAAAGTGAAACGCCACACTAAGGCAATTTTCAAAATATTTTCAAACACACAAAAGAAATTTAAGAATGAGCAAGTACCTAAGAGCCCATGGAAAACCATGGATAAAAAGGGTGCTAACACCTTCCCTTTCTATAATCTACCCCCGTACTCAGAAACATCTCGAAAAAGGTTTTTTCTGTTCTTTTCCCCCTTTCCTTTGTTGGATGAAATAAAAGACGGTGGCGACTCTTTCTTATCGTACATTTGCGAACGAAAAACGCAAAACCAGTAGTAACACAAAACAGTTAGTTCTGCCACCGTATCACACTAGTATTTATTAAATATGATGTGGTTTCCTGCCCAAAGCTTCATCTGAATTCTTACGTGCATAAAATATAACCGCACACCTCCGATAAGAAACTTTGGGTCCATTTCTTTTAAGAAAGCTTGACTGGGGCTCAGCTAGAGTGGTTTTACCAATTGGAGTATTCCCTTATCCATACATGGGAAGACTTGGCCACTACTTTCTATCACCAATACCAGTAAAATGCCGATCTGGCGCTGACTAGAGTTCAATTTCAAGACATGACGATGGGTAAAAATGAAGGGTTCAAAGAGTACGCCCAAAAATTGGAGGGATCTTGCCAGTAGGGTCCAACCATCACTAACGTACAGAGAACATATTGATATGTTTATAGGTACGCTATCTGGTCCATTTTCCAACTTATTGGTTGGGTGCTCTTCGTCCGGTTTCACCGAACTGATCCTAACCGGTGAAAGGGTCGAAAGCGGTATAAAGAGCGGGAAAATCCCCATAGTGTCTGCTTCCACCTCTAACCCCATAAAGAAACTCTTCATTGGGAAGAAAGAAACTAATGTTGTGTATGGGGCAAGGGCCTGTACCAAGAAGGATAATTGTCCATCCGTTAATGTTGTTCGAATTTCCAACCCGACTCATGTTCAAAGACAATCTTCCAATCATCAGCGATTTGAGACTCCACGAAGACAATTCACAAGGATAGGCATGTCGCTATCCCAAGACTTACAACACATGTTAAAGGCTAACTTAGTGACACTGTGTAATCCTCTATCCAATCCGGATACCTCTTCACCTAAATACAATCTGAATACCAAGTGTGCATATCACTCGAATAGTCCCGGGCATGATACCGATCAATGCTGGGCACTTAAGAACAAAATTCAAGACCTAATAGACAACAAGACAATCAAATTTGATCTTCCTACAATTCCCAATTTGATAACAACACCAATGCCAAACCATGGAAAAGGTGTCAATGCAATTGAAGACACCATTTTTTTCCTCCGTCGAAGACTTGACCACTCTGTTGACCATTGTCAAAAAGAATTTGTTGAAAGCCGGGGTTTTCCCTGGCTGTTTAAAGGACTGTGATTGTTGTGCCAAAAAAATTAATGGATGCAAATGGCTGAAAGAAGGCGTTCAACGCTTGATAAATAGTCATGATATCCTATTTGAGAAAACTCCGTCCACCAAAAATTTGACCGGTAAGATTGAAGACCTCTCCATCATAACAATTTCAAACAAGCCTCTTAGGATCTCCTCAAAGGGTCCTATCAGGATTTCGAATGAACCAATTGTTACTCCTCTAATAATTACTAACCCTAGGCCAATCCTATACTCTTCCAATAAAGCAGTGCCGTGGAACTACGGTGCTGAGGTGTTTTACCCTAGAATAAAGCAAAATGCTTTGGTTGAAGAAAGCAAGGATGATGACATTGGTAATATTACTGGATCTAGTAAGGTGACCAGAACTGGGAGAATCTTTTCTCCCAACATTTCACCCCCAACTGCTACAACAACACCCGTCCATATCACCGCTGAGAAGCCTAGTGCTGACATTAGGGGTAAGAAGAAGGTAGTTGAGCCTGCTGAGACAGAGACGCCTGTAAAAGGCATTACTGCTGAGGAACCTTCTGCTCAAGAAATGGATGAGATCTTGAAAATTATAAAGAGGAGTGATTTCAAGATAGTGGAGCAGTTGGGGCAAACCCCTTCCAAGATCTACATGTTATCTTTGCTGCTTTGTTCCGATGCTCATGCCCTTACATTGATCAAATTCTTAAAGAAAGCCCATGTCCCTCATGAGACCAAAACTGACCTGTTTGAAAATTGTGTGGAAAGCTTGACGGCCGATAATGGTTTGGGGTTCTCAGATGCAGATCTGACGCCACTTAGAAAGAACCATAACAAAGCTTTACATGTTTCTATTGAATGTAAGGGGACTACTCTAGCACATGTTCTGGTTAACACTGGCTCTTCTTTAAACGTGCTACCCAAGGGGGATTTGGACCAGTTAGACTGTGAAGAACTAGTGTTGAAGCCGAGTGATATTATTGTGAGGGCTTTCGATGGGTCCAAAAGGAAGGTACATGGAGAGGTGGATCTCCCGACCAAAGTGGGCTCACAGATTTTCAACTCTACTTTCTATATCATGGACATCCGTCCTACTTACTCCTGTTTGCTGGATCACCCTTGGATTCATGGAGTAGGGGTAGTAACGTCAACCCTTCACCAAAAGCTAAAGTAGCCAATCAAGGGGAGGATTGTCACTGTTTGCGGTGAGGAAGAATTTATGGTAAGCCATCTCAATTCTTTCAAATATGTGGAGATGGATGGTGAATTTATAGAAACCCCGTGCCAGGATTTTAAAGTTGTTCCGCCTATGGTTGCTACTACCAAAATTTCCTCTAACATTCCCAAAGCTGATAAGGTTGTGCCAAAGATGGTTTCATTTAAAGATGCTCGTGCCACAGTCGAAGAAGGAAGTTGTGATACTTGGGAGAAACTCCCCGAGATCCCATTCAAAGCAGACAAATGTGGGTTGGGTTTCACTATCAAGGCTCCAAAGGAAGTGAGGCGCGCTTGTGCGGGAAAGCCCCCTCTCCGTATTGGAGACCATGGAGTAAATTCTGTGGAGGATTTTGATGATGAATGTGCATTCGAAGAATGGGTATAACCTACCACGATAGATCTCAACAATTGGCACGCAAAGGACTTTGTTCCCATCTCCTTCATTGAGGAGTAATTACTTTTTTATTTCTTTCTATCAATTCAAGAGCTTTTATTTGTAATATTAAACAATGACTTTTAAGCCATATGCCTGGCCTAGGGCACTATGGTCCACTTGTTAAGGGTTTTATTTATGTTCATTTTATCATATGATCATTCAATATAAACCATTGGACTTTTGCATTCAAATATTTGTGTTCTTTGTCTTTCTTTTTCTTTAAATACCTTTTTTCAAATATCCATGTATCTTACATGAACACACACACACTCTTGCAGGTCCTCATCCACTCCGGATCTCATTGCCAATGAATCAACTATTGCCAACTATGATTTCAAACATCCAATTAACCAAGCCGAAGACGAAGGCGGGGAAGATTGTGAAATAACGGGAGAACTAGCCATACTTCTATTGCAAGAGGAAAAAGCTATTCAGCCGCATGAAGAGTCAGTTGAAGTCATGAACCTGGGTACCGAGAAAGACAAGAAAGAGGCAAAGATCGGTGCCAACCTAGGAAGCAATGTCAAAAGCAGGTTGGTTTAGATGTTGCATGATTATGTGGAAGTGTTTGCTTGGTCGTAAGAAGATATTCCAGGGTTGGATATTGACATTGTAGTTCATCGTCTGCCAACAAAGGAAGATTGTCCTCCTGTCAAGCAAAAAGTTTATCGCATGCGGCCTGACATGTCTGAAAAGATAAAAGCTGAAGTGATGAAACAATTCGACACGGGATTCCTAGCAGTGACATCTTATCCCCAATGGGTTGCAAACGTGGTGCCGATGCCGAAGAAAGACGGAAAAGTTTGTATGTGTGTAGATTATATGGATCTGAATAGGGCAAGCCCTAAGGATGAATTCCCTCTACCTCATATTGACGTCTTTGTCAATAACACCGCTCAACATAAAGTATTCTCTTTCATGGATGGTTTCTCCAGTTATAATCAAATTAGGATGACTCCCGAAGACACGGAGAAGACCACCTTTGTTACACAATGGGCGCCTTTTGTTACAAGGTCATGCCATTTGGATTGAAGAATGCAGTGGCAACATATCAAAGGGCTATGATGGCTTTGTTTCATGATATGATCCATCATGAAATAGATGTATATATGGATGATATGATTGCAAGGTTGCAAACTGAAGAAGAACATCTCAATCTTCTATAAAAACTATTCGAGAGGCTGAAAAAGTACAAGTTGAGGTTGAACCCCAATAAGTCCACATTTGGAGTGCTATCTGGAAAACTTCTAGGTTTCGTTGTCAGTGGTAAAGGCATCAAAGTTGATCATGCAAAGGTAAAATTCATTCAAGAAATGCCAGTTCCCCATTCTGAAAAGGAGGTTAGAGGATTCTTGGGTCATCTTAACTACATCACTCACTTCATATCTCACTTAACTACTACTTGTGAGCCAATCTTCAAACTCTTGAAGAAAGATCAAGTAGTCAGATGGAATGATGAATACCAAGCTACCTTCGAAAAAATCAAGGAATATTTGCAAGAGCCTCATATCCTCATGCCTCCAGTTGAAGGAAGATCCTTGATCATTTACTTGATTGTGCTAGAGGATTCTATGGGGTGTGTGTTGGGCCAACATGACGAGTATGGCCGAAAAGAGCATGCAATATACTACCTGAGAAAAAAGTTTACCGACTATGAAACCAGATATTCACTGCTCGAGAAAACTTTATGCGTTCTGACATGGGCTGCTCGTCGGCTAAGACAATATATATTGACTCAAACCACTCTATTGATTTCTAAGATGGACCCTATCAAGTACATCTTCGAGAAACCTGCTCTTTCCGGGAGGATAGCTAGATGGAAAATGATTTTAACCGAGTATGATATTCAATATACAACCCAAAAGGCCATCAAAGGAAGTGTATTGGCGAATAATTTGGCCCATCAAGCTGTTGATGATTACCAGTCTATAAAATTTGATTTCCCGGACGAGAATATTATGTTAGTGACCGACTGTGCAAAACCTGGACCGTATGACGGACCTGAGCAAGGATCCCGATGGACTATGGTGTTCGATGGGGCCTCCAATGCTTTGGGTAAAGGAATTGGTACTGTGATAGTTTCTCCTAAGGGTTTCCACACCCCTTTCACTGCTAGATTATGCTTCAATTGTAAAAATAACATGGCTGAATATGACGCATGCATTTTGGGTCTGAAGATTTCCATTTATTTAAGGATCAAACATCTAAATGTATTCGGATATTTCGCTCTAGTGATTATCCAAGTAAAGGGAGATTGTGACACTAAGCATCCTAATCTTAATCCTTACAAGGAGCTGGTGCAATCTTTGATTCTATACTTAGAAGAAATCACCTTTGAACACTTCCCTAGAGAAGAAAATCAATTAGTCGATGCATTAGCCACAATGTCTTCTATGTTCAAAGTCAAATGGGACAACGAAGCTCCTATGATTACAATTGAGAGATTTGACGAACCTCCACACTTCTATGAGCTTGACACTGATGTCGAGAAGCCATGGTACCATGAGGTGAAGAGATACCTTGAAGCACAATAGTATCCTGAAGGGGCTTCCATCAATGATAAAAAGTTCTTACGAAGATTTTTAGCCAAATTCTTCCTAAGCAATGGAATCCTGTATAAACGCAACCATGATTCTACTCTACTACGATGTGTGGACAAGAAGGAGGTAGAGAAAATTATGGAAGATATGCATGATGGTCTCTTTGGGACTCACTCTAGCGGACATACTATGTATAAGAAAATCCTGAGAGCTGGTTACTATTGGTCAACAATGGAGATTGATTACCATCACCACTCAAAGACTTGCCACAAATGCCAAATCTATGCTGACAAGGTCCATGTACCTCATATTCCTCTAAACATCATGACTGCTCCATGGGCATTTGCAATGTGGGGCATTGACATGATCAGAGAGATTAAACCTACTGCTTCCAATGTACATCGCTTCATTCTTGGCGCTATCGATTATTTCACCAAATGGATCGAAGCTGCCTCATTTGCCTCAATCACAAAGAACGTTGTAGCCAAATTCATCAAACATAACCTCATTTTCTGCTATGGTATCCCCGAAAGGATCATCACTGACAATGGGACCAATCTCAATAATACTATGATTACCGAACTTTGTACTCAATTCAAAATCAAGCATCACAATTCTTCTCCTTATAGATCTAAAATGAATGGCACTGTGGAAGCAACCAACAAAAACATTAATAAGATTGTACAAAAGATGGCAGTAACCTACACGGACTGGAAGGAGATGTTACTATTTTCTCTTCATGGCTACCATACTTCAGCTCGAACATCAACAGGGGCAACTCCCTTTTCTCTGCTCTATGGCATGGAAGTTGTCCTGCCAGTAGAAGTTCAGATTCCCTTGCTAAGGATTATGAATGAAGCAGGTTTAGCCAAAGACGAATGGATTCAGACAAGATTGGATTAGTTGAACTTGATCAATGAAAAGTGACTGGCTGCTATTTGTCATGGTCAGATGTACCAAAAACGTATGATCAAGGCTTTCAACAAAAAGATCAGGCCTCAAGTATATCAAGATGGTGACTTGGTGATAAAGTGCATCATTCTTCCACAAGGCGACCCCAGGGGAAAATGTACCCCACTTACAAAGGGCCATTTGTTGTCAAGAAAGTTTTCTCTGGTGGAGCCATGATGCTGACTACTATGGACAATGAAGATTTCCCACATCCGGTGAACACAGACATAGTTAAAAAATACTACGTATAAGATACCCCCTATGTTGACACACCTATGCAAGATAAGGGCATCCCGAAAAACAAAAGGTTTGGGCAAAAATTAAGGATATCTGCAAAAGATTATACACCCGGCAAGTTGAAAACCCGAAAGGGCGACTTGGGAAAAAATGGGTATCCTCGTGGACTGAAAACCCAAAAGGGCGGTCCAGGCAAAAATTAAGGATCAAAAGCATATGACTGTGTCCTGTGGGATCACCACAGTCGATTTTAGTACCAAAGTTCGAGTTCGAACGGTCCATGATCAATCTAATCAACTTCTGTCAATGGCAAGGGAATTTCGAAGACATTGGGGCAATAGTAGAGTTTGACCATAATGAGATCATTTCCACATGGCTGTTATCTTTGTTTTCAATTTTGTTTCCCTTTCGACAATTTCCTCTTACTAGGAAATCCGTTTCTTTGTACAAAAACGCCTATTCATGGGCAAAACATCAATACAAATATACTTTGAAGTGAAAATTTTTTGTTTTGTTTTGAGTGCAAAGACGTCCAATGACTAAAATTGAATGAACATATGCATATGAACATATTTAAACTATTTAGTAAATGTGTCCTGCCAAGCAGCAAAAAGTATCTCTTTAATGCAGTTGAGATATTGTGATCGGTGGATCTGGAACTGACTGTTTAACGCTGGTTCGCGAAATGTCGCGGAAGCAAGAGTCGCCACCGTCTTTTATTTTCTCCAACATGGAAAGGACAAAAGCACAGAAAAATTCTTTATTGAGATTAGTTCTCGGTTCGGGAGGTAGATTTATAGAAAGGGAAGGTGTTAGCACCCTTTCTATCCATGGTTATCCATGGGCTCTTAGATACTTGCTCATTTGTGTTTTCAAAATGTTTGTTTGCTTTTCAAGGTGAGTGGGTTTGAAAAAGTTTCTTTGAAAGTTTCAGATCGACTCTTGTATTAGTCCTCAAGAGTGTTTGAAAAGTTGTTTTTGAAAGCTTTTTGCAAAGTGTCGGTGTGAAAAGAAGTTTTTGATTTGTTTTGAATTTAGAGCAAGTATCTACGAGTCATCTACCTACCCTAAGGAATTCGTCTGTGTAAATGTCCTTAAGATAGTACCATCCCACCATTGAGAGGTAGGTAGCACCACCGTTGGAGGTGTTCGGGTCAATTCGAGGATTAGGGACAGTGTGGTCACCAGAGCAATAGAAAGACACCTTAGAAGCTACCCCCATGCCATGGTCATGGACATGAGGACTTACTAAAACGTCCTCTACTCGACGACCACGTTTCGAGGGGCAAGGTAACAGTGAGGCGTACCCTAGGAGTGGTGTGTGATTTGTGTATCATTTTCAAGTATATTTGTCTTGTCATATATCGAGTGAGGTACGCTTTGATTTTATTTTTGGCCATTCATTCTTTCATGCAAATTATTAGCAGTTAAAAGGTGCAGAAAATTAAAATGCGGAAAGATAAAAGTTCTACGCTATTACAAAGGCGCAGGTCTACATCGCCAAATTAAACCAAGACCCGATTTGAAATAAATAAAATGTGGAAAGTAAATATCCTAATTATCTATTACAAAGCTTTGGGGCAATTACATGAAATTTAAAAAGGAAATAAAAGTAAATGTGCGAAAAGAAATAAAATCGAGAATGCGAGGGCGTTGGACCCTTTTAAAGAAATTAAATCGAAATCATAAATTAATTAAATTAAATAAAAGAAAGAACTTTTTTTTTGGAGTTTTTGTATTTATGGAATTAAGGAGAATTAAATTGGAATTAAAAGTTAATTAAAACCCTAGTTCTAAATTGTTTTTAATTTATTAAAAAATGTTTAAGTTGTAACCTAATTTAACCCTAATTAATTAAATGGCATATTTATTTACAAAAATAATTAATAATTAATAATGGTGAAAAAGGAAAAAAAGAATAAAAGTATAAAAAACCTAATTTCTACCTTTTTTAGTTTATTTAAAAAAAATTAGAATTAAACCTAAAATTAAACTAATTAGTTATTAGAATTTTATTTACAAAATATTGATTAAAAAATAAATGAACATATTTTTATTTTTTATAGTTTCTTATTTTTTTTGTATTTTTATGTTATACAAAATTAATTAGTGGAATTAAATAAACAATTAATATAATTAAAATAAATGAAAGAAAAGAAAAAAAGAAGAGAAGAAAGTGCAAACAGATGGGGGTGTTGACCCAAATTGGAGGTTTGTTCACAACAATTTGGCTCATTAGATTGAGGCCCTTTTTGACTTTTCAGACCATATGCATATGCGTTGACTGAGGTATTCCCTAGACCTTGGTTCTTGGCCACTGGATGGGCGCTCGTGGCCACTTGGCAAGCCGTTGGTGAGAGTACATGGTGGATCACTGAAGGACATGCTGCGTAGGAACAAGTTAAAGAAAAAAATATGAAAGATGCAAAGGGGACCTGGGAATCGAACCCAGGTCCCAGTACCTATTGTCCACGTTGGCTACCAATTGAACTAGCGTGTTTGCTTTTATGTTTAGTGGACAAAAATCATTATATGTGAAAAAACAAGGCTATGCTGGACAGAAACAAAACGGGCCAATGTTTGAATCCACCAACCACGTTCCTCCACGCATCATCTTCTCCACTTGCTATTCGTTTTTCCTGAAAAAAATAAACTAGATAGCGGGGGTTTTAAACCCCTACAATCTGAAACAACAAAAAATAACGAATAGGAATTGAGCAATCATAAAAAAGGCGCGATGGTATGGTTATGTTCGTCATGAGCTTCTGATTTCAATGGTGCCATTTAGGTTGGCCAATTTTTCCTCAAGCGTAAAACCCCAATTCATGGTTCCTGAAACCCTAAAAAATAGCCATGGCAATTTTCTATACAAGCAATATTAGTTCAATTCAATGGTACCATAAGCTTCAGTGAGTCCATATTAGTGTAAAACAATCATTAGAATGTATGAAAAATGCGTGTAAATCAAAATACGAATATGCAAATGTTTATGAACAGGGCGACTTCGTGCTACCAGTTCTTGAGGTTAGGGGTTGCGGTTTTGATTGGGAAAGACTCCTGGATGTGTCAGCAAGCTTTTGGAATGGTTCTTTTGCTTTTTAACACACTCTAGCTATGAAATCAGTTTTGGCTTTTTTATGTGAAAAATACAAGTTTGATTCTTGACTCTGAGCGCAGCTTCCAGGTTCTCAAGATTAGGGTTGTGTTTCTGTATGTATATGGAATGATTTAGGTCAAAAATCCAAGCCCAACAACCATGTATTCAATGCTTTTGAGATTTGATTTCAATGGTATCTTTTTCAATCTTTTTCATGTGAAGAACATGCCAATTATTGCCAATCACCTTGATTCTTTCCTTATTGAATAGTGCACGAAATCTTGAGTGAATTCTATGCACAAAAAGATTTGAAAAGCATGGATTAGTATTTTTCTTATAATTAATTTTAATTAAATGATTTAAATAGATTAAATATTCAACTAATTAATTAAAAATAGGAAAATAACTCCCCTTTGGGTCAATGGGTCGTGCATAGCTTTTGGGTGATGATTCTTGGAAGAAATTGAGGTCCATTAGCAATTTTGAGGTATTTGAAGTAAAGTTGACTTTTCAAAATTCCCAAAAATTTCCCAACTTCCACAAGGCATATCTTGCTCATTTTTTAAGCTTTGATCATGTTCTTGGACATTTTGGAAAGGTATTGAAGTCCTCTAACCAATGACTTTGGTCCCATGTCATTTTGATTTACCAATCTCAAGTTATGGTCTTTGACTTAAAGTCCCTTTTTGTTGACTTTTGAAAATGACCTATAATGTTGAGATTGATAACTTTTTGTGAGAGCATTTCTTGGACTTGAAGTGTGAAGAGGAGTTGTAGGAAATGTCATTCTCTTCAAAATGAGCTTTGGATGGAATTTTTCTGATAAACCATGTGGATGTTATGCCTTGGTCAATTTGCAGTTGACTTTTTCAGCTGTCCAAATATAGAAACTTTTGCATCTTGAGACTTTTTGAGCCATGCCTTGAGAATCATGATCAAGAATTGATCAAATGATGTTTGTGGCTTCAAAATAAGATGTTGACCAAAAATTTTGACTTTTGACTGTCAAATGACCATTTTGCCCCTGCAGTTGACTGTGGAGCAATTAGGGTTTTTGACTGTGCAATTTTGTGCTGTGAGTCTTGAAACTTAGCATATGGATGCTTGACCATGTTTGTAGGCATATAGGACTTGTTTGGACCCTTGGAAACTTCAATTTCTCTGCCAGAACCAAAACCCTAATTTTTGACTGTTAGGAGGCCATTGAACTGTGCAACCCTTGGGAGATTTTGAAGCATGCTCTTTGCAAATCTTGAAGAATATGGGAGGGAAAATTTTGGGGTACAACAGTTGCCCCTGTTCAATCTTCTTAAACCTGAGGATGTAGATTGGCTGGCGTGCCTTTCGTAATCCGAGGGTGGGAGATGATTGAACATTAGAGTTCCCAGAAATTTGCGCTCACATAGTAGTGTGATGGTGGGACTGGGCTTACAGATGCCATTTGGAGAGTGATGGATAGGTGGATGGGCTTATAGATGCCATTTGGGTGTTGATCGCGTAAGAGATTCCTTAGCGAGAACTTGCGTACCTGCAAAAAGAGAAATGATTACCTGACCTGTTACAGGAGCTGGTCTTCAAACTCTTTGTGTAAATGTGCCCTGACTGGTTACAGGAATCGGGTCTGGAGCTTCAAACGGTGATGAATGAATCAGGGATGGTTACTACCTCAACGGGACGGTGAGAGAACCTCGAGCGATTACTACCTCAACAGTAACGATGAGAGAATCTGGGGAGATTACTATCTCAACAGTAACGATGAGAGAATCTGGGGCGATTACTACCTCAACAGTAATGATGAGAGAATCTGGATGTCTTCTACTGAGTCTTCATCAGAAAAAATCTTTAGGAATCGATTTAACTGGACTAGAGAAAGCCTTTGACTGGATAAGAATCAGAAAAATCTTTAGGAGTCGATGTAACTGAACCGGACAAGGTCTTGAAATCTTCAACTGGGTAAGAATCAGGGAGATCTTAGGGTCGATCTGACTGAACCAGAGAAGGCCTTTGAATGGATAAGAAT
This sequence comes from Vicia faba, assembly GCA_948472305.1. Classification (NCBI taxonomy): domain Eukaryota; kingdom Viridiplantae; phylum Streptophyta; class Magnoliopsida; order Fabales; family Fabaceae; genus Vicia; species Vicia faba. Next base: position 733,770,923 of record OX451740.1, on the reverse strand, counting down.
CAGAAAAATCTTTAGGAGTCGATTTAACTGAACCGGACAAGGTCTTGAAATCTTCAACTGGATAAGAATCAGGGAGATCTTATGGTCGATCTGACTGAACCAGAGAAGGCCTTTGACTGGATAAGAATCAGGAAAATCTTTAGGAGTCGATTTAACTGAACCGAACAAGGTCTTGGAATCTTCAACTGGATAAGAATCAGGGAGATCTTAGGGTCGATCTGACTGAACCGGAGAAAGCCTTTGACTGGATAAGAATCAGGAAAATCTTAGGGTCGATTTAACTGAACCTGGCAAGGTTTTGGAATATCTTCAACTGGATAAGAATCAGGGAGATCTTAGGGTCGATCTGACTGAACTAGAGAAGGCCTTTGACTGGATAAGAATCCGGAAAATCTTAGGGTCGATTTAACTGAACCAGGCTAGGTCTTGGAATATCTTCAACTGGATAAGAATCAGGGAGATCTTAGGGTCGATCTGACTGAACCAGAGAAGGCCTTTGACTGGATAAGAATCAGGAAAATCTTAGGGTCGATTTAATTGAACCAGACTAAAGTCTTGGACACAGCTGAGAACTTAACTGGATCTTTCCTGAAAGGTAAAGGTCAGTCATATGCAATGCATGATATGGATCAAGCAATGATGTTCTCAACATAAATGAGATTGTAAGATATGATGCGTTTATGCATGTATCATGATGTATATGATGTTTATGAATGTATTTTTTTCGTCTTAGGAACATAAATCCTTGACGGGTGCCGGGAAGTAAAATCCTGGGCTGATGTAGAGCTTCTGTTTCCACTGGGGAGTGATGGTTGCAAGAATACCGGTAGGAGAAGATAACTCCGTTGGGGAATAAACTTGGCGAATAGAACATTCTGCAGGGAGAAAAATTATTCTAGCGATCTTGCTGGGGGAACAGTACTCTATGGGGAGAGAGGTACTCTGTTGAGATGTTGGATGATAACTTCGCTGGGGGATACCACTATTATGTTGGAAGTGTTAATAGACTTCGCTGGGGATAAGAAGACTTCGCCGAGGACGATATTTCCGTGGCTTTTGGCTGAGGATAACCCAGTTATATCCTGATAGGGAAATAACCTTTGAATACAGCCGGGGGACGCGTTCGTGCTCTACGGGGATAAGCTTCCAGAATCTACTGGGGATAAGCTTACTGCTTGGGGAGATGGATTCCAACTTTCCTGGGGAAACTAGATTGGACTCTCCTGGGGAAATTTTGAACTATATTAGGGAAGTGACTCCATTGAATGTTTGATATACCGCCGGGGAACAATCTTTAGGTCAAGACTGTCGGGGATGCTTGTTTAAGAATATCTGTATATCATGCTGGGGAATGTTGAGATCTGCGGGGGTACCCAACTTCCTTAAGGCTGATAATAGCTTTGCTTGGGGAGAGTGCACTGACTTGCTGGCTCACTCTCTGGGGGGTTAAGATATACTGGTTGTGTTCTTCAGCTGAACCTACCTTGATACCTTGATGGACAGAGCAATTAGATCGCTTAGACAACTCATTATTGCCCCTGTTTCTAATGTTACCTGTAATTAATCCTTTGTTTCGTATGCAAATATTTATGAGTTAGCAATTAGTGTCAATGCATATATCACAAATTGAACCTTGGACGTTCTTCGCAAAACAAAACAGAAAAGGAAAAACAAATGGCAATTTGAGCTGAAAAGTGTATTTGTATTGATTTTGAATTGCCTGTAAATAGGCGTTTTATGCATAAGAGGCTGACGTCCTAGTAAGAGAACGCCGCCGAATAAGATTTTATACAAATTTGTAAAAAGGAAAATAAAACAGCTGTGTGAAAAGAATAATCCCACTGGGTTCCAACTCTGCTATCGCCTTTATATCTTCGAGCGTGCCATCACTTGATGACCTAGCTGAAGATGAAGCTGATTGATCGATGCCGTCTGAACTTGATGTTGATACCGGATTCTGGATGCAAGGTGATCCAATGAGACATAGTATTACGCTTTATCCCTAACTTTTGCCTGGACCGCCCTTTCGGGTTTTCAGTCCACCGGGATACCCATTTTTGCCCAAGCCGCCTTTTCAGGTTTTCGACTTGCCAGGTGTACAGATTTTTTCATTTCATCCCTTCATTTTGCCCGAACCCTTTTGGTTCGCCGGGAAGCCCTAATTTTTGCCTAGGTATGTCAACCTAGCGGGTCTTTATTATGCGTAGTATCTTTTTACTATGTCTGCATTGGCAGGGGGAGGGAGGTCGTCACCATCCATGTTGGTTAGAATCATGGCTCTTCCTGAGAACACATGTTTAACCACGAATGGCCCTTCGTATGTACGGGTCCATTTGCCCCTTGGATCACTCTGAGGAAGGATGATACGTTTGATTACCAGATCCCCAACTTGATACTCTTGTGGTCTGACCTTTTTGTTAAATGCCATGATCATCCGTTTTTGGTACGTCTGACCATGAAAAATAGCAGCAAGTATCTTTTCATCAATAAGGTTTAGCTGGTCAAGTCGTGTCTGGATCCAATCATCTTCGCTCAGATCTGCATCCTTCATTATCCGGAGAGAGGGTATCTGCACTTCGATCGGTAAGACTGCCTCCATACCGTAGACCAAGGAGAAAGGAGTTGCCCCGGTTGACGTCCTTGCTGAGGTACGGTACCCGTGTAGAGCAAACGGTAACATCTCGTGCCAATCTTTATAAGTCACTGTCATCTTCTGCACGATTTTCTTAATGTTCTTATTTGCTGCTTCTACAGCCCCATTCATCTTCGGTCTGTAAGGAGAAGAGTTGTGGTGCTGTATCTTAAACTGCTCACAGAGCTCAGTGAGCATCTTGTTATTGAGGTTGGTACCGTTGTCTGTAATGATCCTTTCAGGGACGCCGTATCGACAGATCAGGTTGTGCCGAATGAACCGTGCCACAACATTCTTGGTTACTGTAGCGTAGGAAGCTGCTTCAACCCACTTTGTAAAGTAATCAATCGCTACCAGGATGAAGCGATGCCCATTGGATGACGTAGGTTTAATTTCACCGATCATATCTATGCCCCACATTGCAAAAGGTCAAGGTGCAGTCAAGACATTCATAGGGACTGGAGGAACGTGCACCTTGTCTGCGTAAATCTGGCATTTGTGACATGTCCGAGAATGTTGGTAACAGTCGGCTTCCATTGTGGACCAGAAATACCTTGCCCGAAGGATCTTCTTTGCCATAGTGTATCCACTGGAATGTGTTCCGAAGGTACCTTCATGTAGCTCTGCCATGATCCTTTCTGCTTCAGTCTTATCCACACAATGCAGTAAGGTCGAATCATGGTTTCGCTTGTACAGAATGCCGTTGCTAAGGAAGAACTTCGCTGCGAACCTTCTCAGAAATTTCTTATCATTTACAGATGCACCTTCAGGGTATTCCTGAGCTTCCAAGTATCTCTTCACCTCATGGTACCAAGGCTTCTCGGTCACCAACTCAGTCTCAAGATCACAACAGTATGCCAGTTCGTCCAGTTTCCAGATGATGATCCGGGGAGCCTCATTGTCCCATTTGACCTTGAACATAGAAGACATCGTAGCAAACGCGTCCGCCAGCTGATTCTCCTCTCTCGGAAAGTGTTCAAAGGTTATCTCTGTGAAGTGGGGGATCAAGGTCAACACACATTCTCTGTAAGGAATAAGATTCGGATGTTTCGTATCCCACTCCCCTTTGATCTGATTGATCACGAGAGCGGAATATCCGAAGACACTCAGAAACTTGATCCTTAGGTCGATCGCAGCTTGAAGACCCATGATGCATGCCTCATACTCCGCCATGTTGTTAGTGCAGTTGAAACATAGCCGGGCAGTGAGTGGAGTATGAGTGCCTTGAGGGGATATAATCACAGCGCCGATACCGTTACCCAAAGCATTGGAGGCTCCGTCAAAGTGCATAGACCATCGGGATCCTTCCTCAGGTCCTTCATCCGGTCCAAGTACTTCACAATCAGTCACTATCATGATGCTCTCGTCTGGAAACTCGAAGTTCATTGACTGATAGTCGTCTACTGCCTGATGTGCCAAGTGGTCTTCCAATACACTTCCTTTGATGGCTTTCTGGGTCGTATACTGGATGTCGTATTCTGTCAAGATCATCTGCCATCTTTCTATTCTCCCAGACAGGGCAGGCTTTTCAAATATGTATTTTATAGGATCCATCTTTGAAATCAACAAGGTAGTGTGAGTCAGCATATACTGTCTCAGCCGGCGAGCAGCCCATACCAAAGCGCAGCAAGTTTTCTCGAGCAGTGAGTATCGGGTCTCACAGTCGGTAAACTTTTTGCTAAGGTAATAAATGGCATGCTCTTTTCGGCCAGACTCGTCATGCTGCCCCAGCACACACCCCATTGAGTTGTCAAGTACTGTCAGGTATAGTATCAGAGGTCTCCCTTCAACCGATGGCATAAGGATGGGTGGTTCTTGAAGATACTCTTTGATTCTGTCAAAAGCGGCCTGACATTCATCATTCCAACGTACTACCTGATCTTTCTTCAGCAGCTTGAAGATTGGTTCACAAGTAGCAGTTAGGTGTGAGATGAACCGGGCGATGTAATTCAGGCGTCCTAAAAAGCCTCTGACCTCTTTCTCTGTCTTAGGAACTGGCATCTCTTGAATAGCTTTAACCTTGGTAGGGTCCACTTGAATACCCTTGTCACTTACGACGAAGCCTAGCAACTTTCCAGATCTTACCCCGAAGGTGCACTTGTTCGGGTTCAACCTCAGCTTGTACAGTTTCAAACGGTCAAACAACTTCTGCAGGTGATCAAGGTGTTCCTCCTCAGTTTGGGACCTTGCAATCATATCGTCGACATACACTTCTATCTCATGATGGATCATGTCATGAAATAAAGCAACCATGGCACGTTGGTAGGTTGCCCCAGCATTTTTCAACCCGAATGGCATGACCTTGTAGCAGAAGGTGCCCCACTGAGTAACAAAGGTAGTCTTTTCCATGTCTTCAGGAGCCATCTTGATCTGATTATAACCTGAAAAACCATCCATGAAAGAGAACACCTTGTACTGAGCAGTATTGTCAACCAAGACGTCAATGTGAGGTAGGAGGAAGTCATCTTTGGGGCTGGCCCTGTTCAGATCCCTGTAATCGACACACATTCTGACCTTTCCATCTTTCTTTGGTACCGGCACCACATTAGCAACCCACTGAGGGTAAGAAGTCACTGCAAGAAACCCGGCATCAAACTGTTTCATAACCTCGGCTTTGATCTTCTCAGACATCTCTGGACGCATACGGCGGACCTTTTGCTTAACCGGAGGGCAGTCTTCCTTGGTAGGCAAGTGATGGACCACAATGTCGGTATCCAACCCGGGCATGTCTTCGTAGGACCAGGCAAAGATTTCCATGTAGTCATGTAACATCTGAGTCAACCGTTGCTTCATGCTGAGCTCTAAGTTGGCACCAACCTTAACCTCCTTTCTATCTGTATCAGTACCCAGATTTATCGTTTCCACCGGCTCTTCATGTGGTTGAATTGCCCTCTCTTCCTGGAGTAACAGTCTTGCAAGCTCGCCAGGCACTTCGCAATCATCTTCACCTTCGTCTTCGGCTAAGTTGATCGGATTTTCGAAGTCATAACTGGCAGTAGCAGAGTCGTTACCAGTGAGATCCAGAGTGGATTGAAACTTGTATGAGTGAGTATGTGTAAATACAGCTGTTTTGCAATATATAAAGAAAGGAGAGAAAGAAAAAGAGCATAAGATTTGAAATGCGAGAAAACGTCCAAGGTCTTTATTCATGATATATGAAATGACAATTAATATGCCCTCACAAATGAAGCCACGGTGCCCCGGGTAAGACACCGGGCCATAGAGTTTTAATTCATTGTTTATTACAAATAACAAAAACAAAGGAGTTTATTACTGCGTAACAAAAGTAACAGGTAGGTTGTCTTTTGCACTCCAATTGCTAGGTCCACTGTCGGCCATCGGATAAATCCAGCTGTCAAACTCTGATTCCTCCACCTCATCATCCTCTCTGATAGCATTCACTCCATGAGCAGGCAGGGGAGCAGTCACCACATTGGGCTTCTCAGGTGCCTCAAACTATACCTCCTTTGCATCAATAAGGTCTTGCACCTTGTTCCTTAAGGCCCAACAGTCATCAGTGGAATGCCCCGGGCTATCGGAGTGATAAGCACAACGGGCATTTGGATTGTACTTCGGAGAGGCAGTATTCACAACCTTCGGGGCCTCTCTGACAGTCACCAAGTTGGTGGATAGCAACTGCGGCAAGATTTGCGACAAGGTCATACTCAGCCGGGTAAACTCTCTTCTGGGTCTTTCAGCCCTTTGTGGATTGGTTTGTCGAGGAGCGGCAGCAGGCTTAGCAATCACCACCGCGTTGACAGATTGGCGGCGTTCTGGTTTATCATGTCTTCTAGGCCCATATACAGCACTGGCCTCCTTCTTAAAGGGTTTCTTCTTAGAACTTGAAGATGTACCCTTCTGAATTTTACCGGACTTCATTCCAGCCTCTATCCTCTCCCCAGTCAGAATAAGGTCAGTGAACCCCGCAGATGAGTTACCGATAAGATGATTGAAAAATGGCCCAGATAGGGTCCCCAAGAACATATCCACCAGCTCATGGTCTGTTAACGGAGGCTGCACCTTGCCAGCCAGATCCCTCCACTTCTGTGCATACTCTTTAAAACCTTCGCTTGATCCTAGCGACATACCCTGGAGTTGGGTACGTGTAGGAGCAAGGTCGGCATTATATTGATACTGCTTGTAAAAAGCAGTAGCCAACTCCTCCCAGTTACGAACTTTGGTCCCATCCAGCTGATAGAACCATTCGAGATGAGTCCCTGAAAGACTCTCCTGGAAGAAGTGGATCCACAAGTTCTTGTCCACTTTGTACGGTTGAATCTTCCGCACATAAGATCTGAGGTGCAGCTTGGGGCAAGACGCCCCGTCATACTTGGTGAAAGATGGTGCCTTAAACTTGTGAGGAATGATCACACCAGTAGATAAGCCCAAGTCTCAGAAATCCAGCCCAGGCACTTGTTGGATCTCCATTGTATTCAGTCTGTCTTCCAACTGCTTATACCGGTCTTCAGCAGGAGGATACTGTTCCTCATTAAAGTCAGTCTCGTTGTCAGAGACTACTGGACTTGGAGCCTTTCCCCCGTGGGGACTGTCTTTGCCTACAGAAGAACCAGCCTCCTCATTCTGCAGAGTATTACCAAACCTCCGGCCTGAGTTGAAAAGAACAGTTCTCTTCTTCTTCTTCTCCTTCTTCAGGAGCAAAGCCTTCAGCTCTTCTTGGCCTTGAGCCAAACCCATGATCAGCTCTTGAAATTGTGCGTTCTGCGCCTGAAGGGCCTTGATAGACATCTCGGTTGATGATGAGTCAGGGTTCATGATGCTGAAATAAACAACAAAGAACAGTAAGCAACCTGAAAAGAAGAATACCTGCTATGCACATGATGAATGGAATGCGTATGATTTATGTTTTCAAAGACAATCGGGAATCAACTTTGTAAACAAAAAGGAACACACTTCATTAGATTCAACTTTGAAATTTAAACTGTTCAACAGGTTGCCCTTAGGCTTTATATAAAATGGAAATACTGAAAAGGGGAATAAAAACTGTAAAAGAACATTCAGAGCTCATCATTAATCCCAGGGTCTCCTCTTCTCAGTACAGATGTAGTCATTCAGAGCTCGCTCATTCTCCAACTGCTTTGTCAGCTTCTAGATCTTCAATTCCTGCTCGTTGAACTTTTCCCGATAAGAATCCCGTTCTTCTCGCAGTTGCGACCAGGACCTCTTTAATGTCTCATAATCAGTAGGTATCTGAGGAGGGAGGACAGTTGGTGGAGCCCCATCTTTGTCAGGATACTCAAGAATGACGGGTCTGACAGTTTCGTACGGCATACCTAACTTCTGAGCACGGATGCGAACCCATTTGTAGTAGGCTTCCATAGGTAGAGAAGTCTTTGGCCCCAACTCTTGTGGGTCAGCTTTATGAACTCTGTCCCAAGCCTTGATGAACTTACAACGCAACTCGTCACTATCCACCTGAAACTCAAAACTGATGTGAGGCACCAACATATCATGAGGCCCTGCCTTTCTGGCTCTTCCAAACTGACAGAGCGCTAGACATGGATTGTAAGAGATTCCTCCTTGAGTACCAATCAAAGGAACATTAGGGTATTCTTCGTAACGATCAATAACAGCTATCTCATCCAAACCTTTGAAAGTCCAAATGATGTCCTTATCAGTGAGAGACATTAACCTATGGGCCCAACCTCTTCCTTCTTGGTTCTTCAGCACGAACTTAGGGAGGTGCAAAATAAACCACCTCACCAACAAAGGGATACAACACCACAAAGTTCCTCGTCTTCGGGCAGTACGAGCATAAAGTTGTTGCAGGATGTCACCCAAGAGAGTGGGCACAGGATTCTGAGACATGAAAATCCTTATGGCAGTGATATTGATGAAGTTGTCAGGATTAGGAAACAAGACTAACCCATAAATTAAGAGAGCCAAGATGTCTTCATATGCCCTAAAGTCCAAGTCATTCCAGAAGCCGTTAGCTTTACCAATCAGAAATTTGGCCAAGAAACCCTTAACTCCGCTTCTAGTCACCCAGTTGTCCATTACTTCTTGATGGGTTAAGGGAAGAGCTGCAGCAACCTCCTCAAGCCTGAGAGTCTTTTCCCAACCAGTGAAGGGAGTATGATCCAAGATAGGGATACCAAGCAAATCAGAGAACTCTTCCAGGGTAGGGACCAGCTGGAAGTCTTGAAAGGTGAAGCACTGGTACAGAGGGTCATAGAACTGGGTCAGGACACTCATCAACTGTTGATCCTGCTTTGCAGTGACTAAACTGAGAAGAGAACCATGCCTCTGGATGAAGGAAGTGGTGTTTGGAATCTTGCTAACCAACTCTTCAAGCAACTCAGGTGGGTGAACAAAGTTGAACCGGATAGTATTCCTTCGCACAGGCATCATGATGTCCTACAAAACAGAGCAAAGGTGAAACCCTCTTGTCTTTGAAATGGTCAGTCCTTATGCAGGATGCATGCAATGCTCATGATGTTATGATGTTATGATAAAGCACACCACAAATATTTACAAAGGCAAACATGATAAGGCACACAAGTTACACAAGACAGGCCCTTAAAGTTTAGGCCAGCATGAGGTCTAGGTATTACCCTCTTTCAGTTTATTGGTTCATACCTATCCTATGAAAAGTAACCGGGTTCTTAGAGGATCCCAATATCATTGACTACCCTCAATCGGTCATAACTCCAGCATCGCAATCTTTTCTTGCGGCCAGAACCATCACGAGAGTTTAGCCTCAATGGGCGTAGCATACTGCTACTGTTCTAATGGCCAAGTTGTGTCATTTAAGGTTCTAAGGTCTGTTGGTGCTTAATGACTCATCAGAAGACCCATATTCTCCTCGTTGCAACACAAGGGATATCGGTACAGACCAAGGTGCCACACCAACGTAGCCACTGTTTCACCCATGTCGGTCTACGCCGGACAGGTCCCTCACAGCTTATGCTACCTAAACAGGGTATCCCCAGATCCGGGTTAGGATCTATGTAACTCCGATGCAACCCACAATTTTAAAGCAAACAAGTCAAAACAATTGAAAACACAGTTATGAACTAATCCTAAGGTACACCTCACTTTATAAGTGTCCCCAGCAGAGTCACCAGTTCTGTGATCGGTGGATCTGGAACTGACTGTTTAACGCTGGTTCGCGAAATGTCGCAGAAGCAAGAGTCGCCACCGTCTTTTATTTTCTCCAACATGGAAAGGACAAAAGCACAGAAAAATTCCTTATTGAGATTAGTTCTCGGTTCGGGAGGTAGATTTATAGAAAGGGAAGGTGTTAGCACCCTTTCTATCCATGGTTATCCACGGGCTCTTAGATACTTGCTCATTTGTGTTTTCAAAATGTTTGTTTTCTTTTCAAGGTGAGCGGGTTTGAAAAAGTTTCTTTGAAAGTTTCAGATCGACTCTTGTATCATACCTCAAGAGTGTTTGAAATGTTGTTTTTGAAAGCTTTTTGCAAAGTGTCGGTGTGAAAAGAAGTTTTTGATTTATTTTGAATTTAGAGCAAGTATCTACGAGTCATCTACCTACCCTAAGGAATTCGTCTGTGTAAATGTCCTTAAGATAGTGCCATCCCACCATTGAGAGGTAGGTAGCACCACCGTTGGAGGTGTTCGGGTCAATTCGAGGATTAGGGACAGTGTGGTCACCAGAGCAATAGGAAGACACCTTAGAAGCTACCCCCATGACATGGTCATGGACATGAGGACTTACTAAAACGTCCTCTACTCGACGACCACGTTTCGAGGGGCAAGGCAACAGTGAGGCGTACCCTAGGAGTGGTGTGTGATTTGTGTATCATTTTCAGTTATATTTGTCTTGTCATATATCGAGTGAGCTACGCTTTGATTTTATTTTTGGCCATTCATTCTTTCATGCAAATTATTAGCAGTTAAAAGGTGCAGAAAATTAAAATGCGGAAAGATAAAAGTTCTACGCTATTACAAAGGCGCAGGTCTACATCGCCAAATTAAACCAAGACCCGATTTGAAATAAATAAAATGCGGAAAGTAAATATCCTAATTATCTATTACAAAGCTTTGGGTCAATTACATGAAATTTAAAAAGGAAATAAAAGTAAATGTGCGAAAAGAAATAAAATCGAGAATGCGAGGGTGTTGGACCCTTTTAAAGAAATTAAATCGAAATCATAAATTAAATAAATTAAATAAAAGAAAGAACTTTTTTTTTTGGAGTTTTTGTATTTATGGAATTAAGGAGAATTAAATTGGAATTAGAAGTTAATTAAAACCCTAGTTCTAAATTGTTTTTAATTTATTAAAAAATGTTTAAGTTGTAACCTAATTTAACCCTAATTAATTAAATGGCATATTTATTTACAAAAATAATTAATAATTAATAATGGTGAAAAAGGAAAAAAAGAATAAAAGTATAAAAAACCTAATTTCTACCTTTTTTAGTTTATTTAAAAAAAATTAGAATTAAACCTAAAATTAAACTAATTAGTTATTAGAATTTTATTTACAAAATATTGATTAAAAAATAAATGAACATATTTTTATTTTTTATAGTTTCTAATTTTTTTTTGTATTTTTATGTTATAAAAAATTAATTTGTAGAATTAAATAAACAATTAATATAATTAAAATAAATGAAAGAAAAGAAAAAAAGAAGAGAAGAAAGTGCAAACAGATGGGGGTGTTGACCCAAATTGGAGGTTTGTTCACAGCAATTTGGCCCATTAGATTGAGGCCCTTTTTGACTTTTCAGACCATATGCATATGCGTTGACTGGGGTATTCCCTGGACCTTGGTTCTTGGCCACTGGATGGGCGCTCGTGGCCACTTGGCAAGCCGTTGGTGAGAGTACATGGTGGATCACTGAAGGACATGCTGCGTAGGAACAAGTTAAAGAAAAAAATATGAAAGATGCAAAGGGGACCTGGGAATCGAACCCAGGTCCCAGTACCTATTGTCCACGTTGGCTACCAATTGAACTAGCGCGTTTGCTTTTATGTTTAGTGGACAAAAATCATGATATGTGAAAAAACAAGGCTATGCTGGACAGAAACAAAACGCGCCAATGTTTGAATCCACCAACCACGTTCCTCCACGCATCATCTTCTCCACTTGCTATTCGTTTTGCCTGAAAAAAATCAACTAGATAGCGGGGGTTTTAAACCGCCACAATCTGAAACAACAAAAAATAACGAATAGGAATTGAGCAATCATAAAAAAGGCGCGATGGTATGGTTCTGTTCGTCATGAGCTTCTGATTTCAATGGTGCCATTTAGGTTGGCCAATTTTTCCTCAAGCATAAAACCCCAATTCATGGTTCCTGAAACCCTAAAAAATAGCCATGGCAATTTTCTATACAAGCAATATTAGTTCAATTCAATGGTACCATAAGCTTCAGTGAGTCCATATTAGTGTAAAATAATCATTAGAATGTATGAAAAATGCGTGTAAATCAAAATACGAATATGCAAATGTTTATGAACAGGGCGACTTCGTGCTACCAGTTCTTGAGGTTAGGGGTTGCGGTTTTGATTGGGAAAGACTCCTGGATGTGTCAGCAAGCTTTTGGAATGGTTCTTTTGCTTTTTAACACACTCTAGATATGAAATCAGTTTTGGCTTTTTTTGTGAAAAATACAAGTTTGATTCTTGACTCTGAGCGCAGCTTCCAAGTTCTCAAGATTAGGGTTGTGTTTCTGTATGTATATGGAATGATTTAGGTCAAAAATCCAAGCCCAACAACCATGTATTCAATGCTTTTGAGATTTGATTTCAATGGTATCTTTTTCAATCTTTTTCATGTGAAGAACATGCCAATTATTGCCAATCACCTTGATTCTTTCCTTATTGAATAGTGCACGAAATCTTGAGTGAATTCTATGCACAAAAAGATTTGAAAAGCATGGATTAATATTTTTCTTATAATTAATTTTAATTAAATGATTTAAATAGATTAAATATTCAATTAATTAATTAAAAATAGGAAAATAACTCCCCTTTGGGTCAATGGGTCGTGCATAGCTTTTGGGTGATGATTCTTGGAAGAAATTGAGGTCCATTAGCAATTTTGAGGTATTTGAAGTAAAGTTGACTTTTCAAAATTCCCAAAAGTTTCCCAACTTCCACAAGGCATATCTTGCTCAATTTTTAAGCTTTGATCATGTTCTTGGACATTTTGGAAAGGTATTGAAGTCCTCTAACCAATGCCTTTGGTCCCATGTCATTTTGATTTACCAATCTCAAGTTATGTTCTTTGACTTAAAGTCCCTTTTTGTTGACTTTTGAAAATGACCTATAATGTTGAGATTGATAACTTTTTGTGAGAGCATTTCTTGGACTTGAAGTGTGAAGAGGATTTGTAGGAAATGTCATTCTCTTCAAAATGAGCTTTAGATGGAATTTTTATGATAAACCACGTGGAAGTTATGCCTTGGTCAATTTGCAGTTGACTTCTTCAATTGTCCAAATATAGAAACTTTTGCATCTTGAGACTTTTTGAGCCATGCCTTGAGAATCATGATCAAGAATTGATCAAATGATGTTTGTGGCTTCAAAATAAGATGTTGACCAAAAATTTTGACTTTTGACTGTCAAATGACCATTTTGCCCCTGCAGTTGACTGTGGAGCAATTAGGGTTTTTGACTGTGCAATTTTGTGCTGTGAGTCTTGAAACTTAGCATATGGATGCTTGACCATGTTTGTAGGCATATAGGACTTGTTTGGACCCTTGGAAACTTCAATTTCTCTGCCAGAACCAAAACCCTAATTTTTGACTGTTAGGAGGCCATTGAACTGTGCAACCCTTGGGAGATTTTGAAGCATGCTCTTTGCAAATCTTGAAGAATATGGGAGGGAAAATTTTGGGGTACAACAGTTGCCCCTGTTCAATCTTCTTAAACCTGAGGATGTAGATTGGCTGGTGTGCCTTTCGTAATCCGAGGGTGGGAGATGATTGAACACTAGAGTGCCCAGAAATTTGCGCTCACATAGTAGTGTGATGGTGGGACTGGGCTTACAGATGCCATTTGGAGAGTGATGGATAGGTGGATGGGCTTATAGATTCCATTTGGGTGTTGATCGCGTAAGAGATTCCTTAGCGAGAACTTGCGTACCTGCAAAAAGGGAAATGATTACCTGACCTGTTACAGGAGCTGGTCTTCAAACTCTTTGTGTAAATGTGCCCTGACTGGTTACAGGAATCGGGTCTGGAGCTTCAAACGGGGATGAATGAATCAGGGATGGTTACTACCTCAACGGGACGGTGAGAGAACCTCGGGCGATTACTACCTCAACAGTAACGATGAGAGAATCTGGGGAGATTACTATCTCAACACTAACGATGAGAGAATCTGGGGTAATTACTACCTCAACAGTAACGATGAGAGAATCTGGATGTCTTCTACTGAGTCTTCATCAGAAAAAATCTTTAGGAATCAATCTGGACTACAGAAGGCCTTTGACTGGATAAGAATCAAAAAAATCTTTAGGAGTCGATGTAACTGAATCGGACAAGGTCTTGAAATCTTCAACTGGGTAAGAATCAGGGAGATCTTAAGGTCGATCTGACTGAACCAGAGAAGGCCTTTGAATGGATAAGAATTAGAAAAATCTTTAGGAGTCGATTTAACTGAACCGGACAAGGTCTTGAAATCTTCAACTGGATAAGAATCAGGGAGATCTTATGGTCGATCTGACTGAACCAGAGAAGGCCTTTGACTGGATAAGAATCAGGAAAATCTTTAGGAGTCGATTTAACTGAACCGGACAAGGTCTTGGAATCTTCACCTGGATAAGAATCAGGGAGATCTTAGGGTCGATCTGACTGAACCAGAGAAGGCCTTTGACTGGATAAGAATCAGGAAAATCTTAGGGTCGATTTAACTGAACCGGGCAAGGTCTTGGAATATCTTCAACTGGATAAGAATCAGGGAGATCTTAGGGTCGATCTGACTGAACCAGAGAAGGCCTTTGACTGGATAAGAATCAGGAAAATCTTAGGGTCGATTTAACTGAACCAGGCTAGGTCTTGGAATATCTTCAACTGGATAAGAATCAGGGAGATCTTAGGATCGATCTGACTGAACCAGAGAAGGCCTTTGACTGGATAAGAATCAGGAAAATCTTAGGGTTGATTTAATTGAACCAGACTAAAGTCTTGGACATAGCTGAGAACTTAACTGGATCTTTCCTGAAAGGTAAAGGTCAGTCATATGCAATGCATGATATGGATCAAGCAATGATGTTCTCAACATAAATGAGATTGTAAGATATGATGCGTTTATGCATGTATCATGATGTATGTGATGTTTATGAATGTATTTTTTTCGTCTTAGGAACATAAATCCTTGACGGGTGCCGGGAAGTTAAATCCTGGGCTGATGTAGAGCTTCTGTTTCCACTGGGGAGTGATGGTTGCAAGAATACCGGTAGGAGAAGATAACTCCGTTGGGGAATAAACTTGGCGAATAGAACATTCTGCAGGGAGAAAAATTATTCTAGCGATCTTGCTGGGGGAACAGTACTCTATGGGGAGAGAGGTACTCTGTTGAGATGTTGGATGATAACTTCGCTGGGGGATACCACTGTTATGTTGGAAGTGTTAATAGACTTCGCTGGGGATAAGAAGACTTCGCCGAGGACGATATTTCCGTGGCTTTTGGCTGAGGATAACCCAGTTATATCCTGATAGGGAAATAACCTTTGAATACAGCCGGGGGACGCGTTCATGCTCTACGGGGATAAGCTTCCAGAATCTACTGGGGATAAGCTTACTGCTTGGGGAGATGGATTCCAACTTTCCTGGGGAAACTGGATTGGACTCTCCTGGGGAAATTTTGAACTATATTGGGGAAGTGACACCATTGAATGTTTGATATACCGCCGGGGAACAATCTTTAGGTCAAGACTGCCGGGGATGCTTGTTTAAGAATATCTGTATATCGTGCTGGGGAATGTTGAGATCTGTGGGGGTACCCAACTTCCTTAAGGCTGATAATAGCTTTGCTTGGGGAGAGTGCACTGACTTGCTGGCTCACTCTCTGGGGGGTTAAGATATACTGGTTGTGTTCTTCAGCTGAACCTACCTTGATACCTTGATGGACAGAGCAATTAGATCGCTTAGACAACTCATTATTGCCCCTGTTTCTAATGTTACCTGTAATTAATCC
Organism: Vicia faba; assembly: GCA_948472305.1. Taxonomy (NCBI): domain Eukaryota; kingdom Viridiplantae; phylum Streptophyta; class Magnoliopsida; order Fabales; family Fabaceae; genus Vicia; species Vicia faba. The sequence continues at coordinate 733,755,161 of OX451740.1, read as the reverse complement.
TTTGTTTTGTATGCAAATATTTATGAGTTAGCAATTAGTGTCAATGCATATATCACAAATTGAACCTTGGACGTTCTTCGCAAAACAAAACAGAAAAGGAAAAACAAATGGCAATTTGAGCTGAAAAGTGTATTTGTATAGATTTTGAATTGCTTGTAAATAGGCGTTTTATGCATAAGAGGCTGACGTCCTAGTAAGAGAACGCCGCCGAATAAGATTTTATACAAATTTGTACAAAGGAAAATAAAACAGCTGTGTGAAAAGAATAATCCCACTAGGTTCCAACTCTGCTATCGCCTTTATATCTTCGAGCGTCTCATCACTTGATGACCTAGCTGAAGATGAAGCTGATTGATCGATGCCGTCTGAACTTGATGTTGATACCGGATTCTGGATGCAAGGTGATCCAATGAGAGATAGTATTACGCTTTATCCCTAACTTTTGCATGGACCGCCCTTTCGGGTTTTCAGTCCACCAGGATACCCGTTTTTGCCCAAGCCGCCTTTTCAGGTTTTCGACTTGCCGGGTGTACAGATTTTTTCATTTCATCCCTTCATTTTGCCCGAACCCTTTTGGTTCGCCGGGAAGCCCTAATTTTTGCCTAGGTATGTCAACCTAGCCGGTCTTTATTATGCGTAGTATCTTTTTACTATGTCTGCATTGGCAGGGGGAGGGAGGTCGTCACCATCCATGTTGGTTAGAATCATGGCTCCTCCTGAGAACACATGTTTAACCACGAATGGCCCTTCGTATGTAGGGGTCCATTTTCCCCTTGGATCACTCTGAGGAAGGATGATACGTTTGATTACCAGATCCCCAACTTGATACTCTTGTGGTCTGACCTTTTTGTTAAATGCCCTGATCATCCGTTTTTGGTACGTCTGACCATGACAAATAGCAGCAAGTCTCTTTTCATCAATAAGGTTTAGCTGGTCAAGTCGTGTATGGATCCAATCATCTTCGCTCAGATCTGCATCCTTCATTATCCGGAGAGAGGGTATTTGCACTTCGATCGGTAAGACTGCCTCCATACCGTAGACCAAGGAGAAAGGAGTTGCCTCGGTTGACGTCCTTGCTGAGGTACGGTACCCGTGTAGAGCAAACGGTAACATCTCGTGCCAATCTTTATAAGTCACTGTCATCTTCTGCACGATTTTCTTAATGTTCTTATTTGCTGCTTCTACAGCCCCATTCATCTTCGGTCTGTAAGGAGAAGAGTTGTGGTGCTGTATCTTAAACTGCTCGCAGAGCTCAGTGATCATCTTGTTATTGAGGTTGGTACCGTTGTCTGTAATGATCCTTTCAGGGACGCCGTATCGACAGATCAGGTTGTGCCGAATGAACCGTGCCACAACATTCTTGGTTACTGTAGCATAGGAAGCTGCTTCAACCCACTTTGTAAAGTAATCAATCGCTACCAGGATGAAGCGATGCCCATTGGATGACATAGGTTTAATTTCACCGATCATATCTATGCCCCACATTGCAAAAGGCCAAGGTGCAGTCAAGACATTCAGTGGGACTGGAGGAACGTGCACCTTTTCTGCGTAAATCTGGCATTTGTGACATGTCCGAGAATGTTGGTAACAGTCGGCTTCCATTGTGGACCAGAAATACCCTGCCCGAAGGATCTTCTTTGCCATAGTGTGTCCACTGGAATGTGTTCTGAAGGTACCTTCATGTAGCTCTGCCATGATCCTTTCTGCTTCAGTCTTATCCACACAACGCAGTAAGGTCGAATCATGGTTTCGCTTGTACAGAATGCCGTTGCTAAGGAACAACTTCGCTGCGAACCTTCTCAAAAACTTCTTATCATTTACAGATGCACCTTCAGGGTATTCCTGAGCTTCCAAGTATCTCTTCACCTCATGGTACCAAGGCTTCTCGGTCACCAACTCAGTCTCAAGATCACAACAGTATGCCGGTCCGTCCAGTTTCCAGATGATGATCCGGGGAGCCTCATTGTCCCATTTGACCTTGAATATAGAAGACATTGTAGCTAACGCGTCCGCCAGCTGATTCTCCTCTCTCGGAAAGTGTTCAAAGGTTATCTCTGTGAAGTGGGGGATCAAGGTCAACACACATTCTCTGTAAGGAATAAGATTCGGATGTTTCGTATCCCACTCCCCTTTGATCTGATTGATCACGAGAGCGGAATCTCCGAAGACACTCAGAAACTTGATCCTTAGGTCGATCGCAGCTTGAAGACCCATGATGCATGCCTCATACTCCGCCATGTTGTTAGTGCAGTTGAAACATAGCCGGGCAGTGAGTGGAGTATGAGTGCCTTGAGGGGATATGATCACAGCGCCGATACCGTTACCCAAAGCATTGGAGGCTCCGTCAAAGTGCATAGACCATCGGGATCCTTCCTCAGGTCCTTCATCCGGTCCAGGTACTTCACAATCAGTCACTATCATGATGCTCTCGTCTGGAAACTCGAAGTTCATTGACTGATAGTCGTCTACTGCCTGATGTGCCAAGTGGTCTGCCAATACACTTCCTTTGATGGCTTTCTGGGTCGTATACTGGATGTCATATTCTGTCAAGATCATCTGCCATCTTGCTATTCTCCCAGACAGGGCAGACTTTTCAAATATGTATTTTATAGGATCCATCTTTGAAATCAACAAGGTAGTGTGAGTCAGCATATACTGTCTCAGCCAGCGAGCAGCCCATACCAAAGCGCAGCAAGTTTTATCGAGCAGTGAGTATCGGGTCTCACAGACGGTAAACTTTTTGCTAAGGTAATAAATGACATGCTCTTTTCGGCCAGACTCGTCATGCTGCCCCAGCACACACCCCATTGAGTTGTCAAGTACTGTCAGGTATAGTATCAGAGGTCTCCCTTGAACCGGTGGCATAAGGATGGGTGGTTCTTGAAGATACTCTTTGATTCTGTCAAAAGCGGCCTGACATTCATCATTCCAACGTACTACCTGATCTTTCTTCAGCAGCTTGAAGATTGGTTCACAAGTAGCAGTTAGGTGTGAGATGAACCGGGCGATGTAATTCAGGCGTCCTAAAAAGCCTCTGACCTCTTTCTCTGTCTTAGGAACTGGCATCTCTTGAATAGCTTTAACCTTGGTAGGGTCCACTTGAATACCCTTGTCACTTACGACGAAGCCTAGCAACTTTCCAGATCTTACCCCGAAGGTGCACTTGTTCGGGTTCAACCTCAGCTTGTACAGTTTCAAACGGTCAAACAACTTCTGCAGGTGATCAAGGTGTTCCTCCTCAGTTTGGGACCTTGCAATCATATCGTCGACATACAATTCTATCTCATGATGGATCATGTCATGAAATAAAGCAACCATGGCACGTTGGTAGGTTGCCCCAGTATTTTTCAACCCGAATGGCATGACCTTGTAGCAGAAGGTGCCCCACTGAGTAACAAAGGTAGTCTTTTCCATGTCTTCAGGAGCCATCTTGATCTGATTATAACCTGAAAAACCATCCATGAAAGAGAACACCTTGTGCTGAGCAGTATTGTCAACCAAGACGTCAATGTGAGGTAGGGGGAAGTCATCTTTGGGGCTGGCCCTGTTCAGATCCCTGTAATCGACACACATTCTGACCTTTCCATCTTTCTTTGGTACCGGCACCACATTAGCAACCCACTGAGGGTAAGAAGTCACTGCAAGAAACCCGGCATCAAACTGTTTCATAACCTCGGCTTTGATCTTCTCAGACATCTCTGGACGCATACGGCGGACCTTTTGCTTAACCGGAGGGCAGTCTTCCTTGGTAGGCAAGTGATGGACCACAATGTCGGTATCCAACCCGGGCATGTCTTCGTAGGACCAGGCAAAGATTTCCATGTAGTCATGTAACATCTGAGTCAACCGTTGCTTCATGCTGAGCTCTAAGTTGGCACCAACCTTAACCTCCTTTCTATCTGTATCAGTACCCAGATTTATCGTTTCCACCGGCTCTTCATGTGGTTGAATTGCCCTCTCTTCCTGGAGTAACAGTCTTGCAAGCTCGCCAGGCACTTCGCAATCATCTTCACCTTCGTCTTCGGCTAAGTTGATCGGATTTTCGAAGTCATAACTGGCAGTAGCAGAGTCGTTACCAGTGAGATCCATAGTGGATTGAAACTTGTATGAGTGAGTGTGTGTAAATACAGCTGTTTTGCAATATATAAAGAAAGGAGAGAAAGAAAAAGAGCATAAGATTTGAAATGCGAGAAAACGTCCAAGGTCTTTATTCATGATATATGAAATGACAATTAATATGCCCTCACAAATGAAGCCACGGTGCCCCGGGTAAGACACCGGGCCATAGAGTTTTAATTCATTGTTTATTACAAATAACAAAAACAAAGGAGTTTATTACTGCGTAACAAAAGTAACAGGTAGGTTGTCTTTTGCACTCCAATTGCTAGGTCCACTGTCGGCCGTCGGATAAATCCAGCTGTCAAACTCTGATTCCTCCACCTCATCATCCTCTCTGATAGCATTCACTCCATGAGCAGGCAGGGGAGCAGTCACCACATTGGGCTTCTCAGGTGCCTCAAACTGTACCTCCTTTGCATCAATAAGGTCTTGCACCTTGTTCCTTAAGGCCCAACAGTCATCAGTGGAATGCCCCGGGCTATCGGAGTGATAAGCACAGCGGGCATTTGGATTGTACTTCGGAGAGGCAGTATTCACAACCTTCGGGGCCTCTCTGACAGTCACCAAGTTGGTGGATAGCAACTGCGGCAAGATTTGTGACAAGGTCATACTCAGCCGGGTAAACTCTCTTCTGGGTCTTTCAGCCCTTTGTGGATTGGCTTGCCGAGGAGCGGCAGCAGGCTTAGCAATCACCACCGTGTTGACAGATTGGCGGCGTTCTGGTTTATCATGTCTTCTAGGCCCATATACAGCACTGGCCTCCTTCTTAAAGGGTTTCTTCTCAGAACTTGAAGATGTACCCTTCTGAATTTTACCGGACTTCATTCCAGCCTCTATCCTCTCCCCAGTCAGAATAAGGTCAGTGAACCCCCCAGATGAGTTACCGATAAGATGATTGAAAAATGGCCCAGATAGGGTCCCCAAGAACATATCCACCAGCTCATGGTCATTTAACGGAGGCTGCACCCTGCCAGCCAGATCCCTCCACTTCTGTGCATACTCTTTAAAACCTTTGCTTGATCCTAACGACATACCCTGGAGTTGGGTACGTGTCGGAGCAAGGTCGGCATTATATTGATACTGCTTGTAAAAAGCAGTAGCCAACTCCTCCCAGTTACGAACTTTGGTCCCATCCAGCTGATAGAACCATTCGAGATGAGTCCCTGAAAGACTCTCCTAGAAGAAGTGGATCCACAAGTTCTTTTCCACTGTGTACGGTTGAATCTTCCGCACATAAGATCTGAGGTGCAGCTTGGGGCAAGACGCCCCGTCATACTTGGTGAAAGATGGTGCCTTAAACTTGTGAGGAATGATCACACCAGTAGATAAGCCCAAGTCTCCGAAATCCAGCCCAGGCACTTGTTGGATCTCCATTGCATTCAGTCTGTCTTCCAACTGCTTATACCGGTCTTCAGCAGGAGGATACTGTTCCTCATTAAAGTCAGTCTCGTTGTCAGAGACTACTGGACTTGGAGCCTTTCCCCCGTGGGGACTGTCTTTGCCTACAGAAGAACCAGCCTCCTCATTCTGCAGAGTATTACCAAACCTCCGGCCCGAGTTGAAAAGAACAGTTCTCTTCTTCTTCTTCTTCTCCTTCTTCAGGAGCAAAGCCTTCAGCTCTTCTTGGCCTTGAGCCAAACCCATGATCAGCTCTTGAAATTGCGCGTTCTGCGCCTGAAGGGCCTTGATAGACATCTCGATTGATGATGAGTCAGGGTTCATGATGCTGAAATAAACAACGAAGAACAGTAAGCAACCTGAAAAGAAGAATACCTGCTATGCACATGATGAATGGAATGCGTATGATTTATGTTTTCAAAGACAATCGGGAATCAACTTTGTAAACAAAAAGGAACACACTTCATTAGATTCAACTTTGAAATTTAAACTGTTCAACAGGTTTCCCTTAGGCTTTACATAAAATGGAAATACTGAAAATTGGAATAAAAACTGTAAAAGAACATTCAGAGCTCATCATTGATCCCAGGGTCTCCTCTTCTCAGTACGGATGTAGTCATTCAGAGCTCGCTCATTCTCCAACTACTTTGTCAGCTTCTAGATCTTCAATTCCTGCTCGTTGAACTTTTCCCGATAAGAATCACGTTCTTCTCGCAGTTGCGACCAGAACCTCTTTAATGTCTCATAATCAGTAGGTATCTTAGGAGGGAGGACAGTTGGTGGAGCCCCATCTTTGTCAGGATACTCAAGAATGACGGGTCTGACAGTTTCGTACGGCATACCTAACTTCTGAGCACGGATGCGAACCCATTTTTAGTAGGCTTCCATAGGTAGAGAAGTCTTTGGCTCCAACTCTTGTCGGTCAGCTTTATGAACTCTGTCCCAAGCCTTGATGAACTTACGACGCAGCTCGTCACTATCCACCTGAAACTCAAAACTGATGTGAGGCACCAACATATCATGAGGCCCTGCCCTTCTGGCTCTTCCAAACTGACAGAGCGCTAGACATGGATTGTAAGAGATTCCTCCTTGAGTACCAATCAAAGGAACATTAGGGTATTCTCCGCAACAATCAATAACAGCTATCTCATCCAAACCTCTGAAAGTCCAAATGATGTCCTTATCAGTGAGAGACATTAACCTATGGGCCCAACCTCTTCCTTCTTGGTTCTTCAGCACGAACTTAGGGAGGTGCGAAATAAACCACCTCACCAACAAAGGGATACAACACCACAAAGTTCCTCGTCTTCGGGCAGTACGAGCATAAAGTTGTTGCAGGATGTCACCCAAGAGAGTGGGCACAGGATTCTGAGACATGAAAATCCTTATGGCAGTGATATTGATGAAGTTGTCAGGATTAGGAAACAAGACTAACCCATAAATTAAGAGAGCCAAGATGTCTTCATATGACCTAAAGTCTAAGTCATTCCAGAAGCCGTTAGCTTTACCAATCAGAAATTTGGCCAAGAAACCCTTAACTCCGCTTCTAGTAACCCAGTTGTCCATTACTTCTTGATGGGTTAAGGGAAGAGCTGCAGCAACCTCCTCAAGCCTGAGAGTCTTTTCCCAACCAGTGAAGGGAGTCTGATCCAAGATAGGGATACCAAGCAAATCAGAGAACTCTTCCAGGGTAGGGACCAGCTGGAAGTCTTGAAAGGTGAAGCACTGGTACAGAGGGTCATAGAACTGGGTCATGACACTCATCAACTGTTGATCCCGCTTTGCAGTGACTAAATTGAGAAGAGAACCATGCCTCTGGATGAAGGAAGTGGTGTTTGGAATCTTGCTAACCAACTCTTCAAGCAACTCAGGTGGGTGAACAAAGTTGAACCGGATAGTATTCCTTCGCACAGGCATCATGATGTCCTACAAAACAGAGCAAAGGTGAAACCCTCTTGTATTTGAAATGGTCAGTCCTTATGCAGGATGCATGCAATGCTCATGATGTTATGATGTTATGATAAAGCACACCACAAATATTTACAAAGGCAAACATGATAAGGCACACAAGTCACACAAGACAAGCCCTTAAAGTTTAGGCCAGCATGAGGTCTAGGTATTACCCTCTTTCAGTTTGTTGGTTCATACCTGTCCTATCAAAAGTAACCGGGTTCTTAGAGGATCCCAATATCATTGACTACCCTCAATCGGTCATAACTCCAGCATCGCAATCTTTTCTTGCAGCCAGAACCATCACGAGAGTTTAGCCTCAATGGGCGTAGCATACTGCTACTGTTCTAATGGCCAAGTTATGTCATTTAAGGTTCTAAGGTCTGTTGGTGCTTAATGACTCATCAGAAGACCCATATTCTCCTCGTTGCAACACAAGGGATATCGGTACAGACCAAGGTGCCACACCAACGTAGCCACTGTTTCACCCATGTCGGTCTATGCCGGACAAGTCCCTCACAGCTTATGCTACCTAAACAGGGTATCCCCAGATCCGGGTTAGGATCTATGTAACTCCAATGCAACCCACAATTTTAAAGCAAACAAGTCAAAACAATTGAAAACACAGTTATAAACTAATCCTAAGGTACACCTCACTTTATAAGTGTCCCCAGCAGAGTCGCCAGTTCTGTGATCGGTGGATCTGGAACTGACTGTTTAACGCTGGTTCGCGAAATGTCGCGGAAGCAAGAGTCGCCACCGTCTTTTATTTTCTCCAACATGGAAAGGACAAAAGCACAGAAAAATTCCTTATTGAGATTAGTTCTCGGTTCGGGAGGTAGATTTATAGAAAGGGAAGGTGTTAGCACCCTTTCTATCCATGGTTATCCACGGGCTCTTAGATACTTGCTCATTTGTGTTTTCAAAATGTTTGTTTTCTTTTCAAGGTGAGTGGGTTTGAAAAATTTTCTTTGAAAGTTTCAGATCGACTCTTGTATCAGTCCTCAAGAGTGTTTAAAAAGTTGTTTTTGAAAGCTTTTTGCAAAGTGTCGGTGTGAAAAGAAGTTTTTGATTTGTTTTGAATTTAGAGCAAGTATCTACGAGTTATCTACCTACCCTAAGGAATTCGTCTGTGTAAATGTCCTTAAGATAGTGCCATCCCACCATTGAGAGGTAGGTAGCACCACCGTTGGAGGTGTTCGGGTCAATTCGAGGATTAGGGACAGTGTGGTCACCAGAGCAATAGGAAGACACCTTAGAAGCTACCCCCATGCCATGGTCATGGACATGAGGACTTACTAAAACGTCCTCTACTCGACAACCACGTTTCGAGGGGCAAGGCAACAGTGAGGCGTACCCTAGGAGTGGTGTGTGATTTGTGTATCATTTTCAGTTATATTTGTCTTGTCATATATCGAGTGAGCTACGCTTTGATTTTATTTTTGGCCATTCATTCTTTCATGCAAATTATTAGCAGTTAAAAGGTGCAGAAAATTAAAATGCGGAAAGATAAAAGTTCTACGCTATTACAAAGGCGCGGGTCTACATCGCCAAATTAAACCAAGACCCGATTTGAAATAAATAAAATGCGGAAAGTAAATATCCTAATTATCTATTACAAAGCTTTGGGGCAATTACATGAAATTTAAAAAGGAAATAAAAGTAAATGTGTGAAAAGAAATAAAATCGAGAATGCGAGGGCGTTGGACCCTTTTAAAGAAATTAAATCGAAATCATAAATTAATTAAATTAAATAAAAGAAAGAACTTTTTTTTTGGAGTTTTTGTATTTATGGAATTAAGGAGAATTAAATTGGAATTAGAAGTTAATTAAAACCCTAGTTCTAAATTGTTTTTAATTTATTAAAAACTGTTTAAGTTGTAACCTAATTTAACCCTAATTAATTAAATGGCATATTTATTTACAAAAATAATTAATAATTAATAATGGTGAAAAAGGAAAAAAAATAATAAAAGTATAAAAAACCTAATTTCTACCTTTTTTAGTTTATTTAAAAAAAAATTAGAATTAAACCTAAAATTAAACTAATTAGTTATTAGAATTTTATTTACAAAATATTGATTAAAAAATAAATGAACATATTTTTATTTTTTATAGTTTCTGATTTTTTTTTGTATTTTTATGTTATAAAAAATTAATTTGTGGAATTAAATAAACAATTAATATAATTAAAATAAATGAAAGAAAAGAAAAAAGGAAGAGAAGAAAGTGCAAACAGATGGGGGTGTTGACCCAAATTGGAGGTTTGTTCACAGCAATTTGGCCCATTAGATTGAGGCCCTTTTTGACTTTTCAGACCATATGCATATGCGTTGACTGGGGTATTCCCTGGACCTTGGTTCTTGGCCACTAGATGGGCGCTCGTGGCCACTTGGCAAGCCGTTGGTGAGAGTACATGGTGGATCACTGAAGGACATGCTGCGTAGGAACAAGTTAAAGAAAAAAATATGAAAGATGCAAAGGGGACCTGGGAATCGAACCCAGGTCCCAGTACCTATTGTCCACGTTGGCTACCAATTGAACTAGCGCGTTTGCTTTTATGTTTAGTGGACAAAAATCATGATATGTGAAAAAACAAGGCTATGCTGGACAGAAACAAAACGCGCCAATGTTTGAATCCACCAACCACATTCCTCCACGCATCATCTTCTCCACTTGCTATTCGTTTTGCCTGAAAAAAATAAACTAGATAGCGGGGGTTTTAAACCCCCATAATCTAAAACAACAAAAAATAACGAATAGAAATTGAGCAATCATAAAAAAGGCGCGATGGTATGGTTCTGTTCGTCATGAGCTTCTGATTTTAATGGTGCCATTTAGGTTGGCCAATTTTTCCTCAAGCGTAAAACCCCAATTCATGGTTCCTGAAACCCTAAAAAATAGCCATGGCAATTTTCTATACAAGTAATATTAGTTCAATTCAATGGTACCATAAGCTTCAGTGAATCCATATTAGTGTAAAACAATCATTAGAATGTATGAAAAATGCGTGTAAATCAAAATACGAATATGCAAATGTTTATGAACAGGGCGACTTCGTGCTACCAGTTCTTGAGGTTAGGGGTTGCGGTTTTGATTGGGAAAGACTCCTGGATGTGTCAGCAAGCTTTTGGAATGGTTCTTTTGCTTTTTAACACACTCTAGCTATGAAATCAATTTTGGCTTTTTTTGTGAAAAATATAAGTTTGATTCTTGACTCTGAGCGCAGCTTCCAGGTTCTCAAGATTAGGGTTGTGTTTCTGTATGTATATGGAATGATTTAGGTCAAAAATCCAAGCCCAACAACCATGTATTCAATGCTTTTGAGATTTGATTTCAATGGTATCTTTTTCAATCTTTTTCATGTGAAGGACATGCCAATTATTGCCAATCACCTTGATTCTTTCCTTATTGAATAGTGCACAAAATCTTGAATGAATTCTATGCACAAAAAGATTTGAAAAGCATGGATTAGTATTTTTCTTATAATTAATTTTAATTAAATGATTTAAATAGATTAAATATTCAATTAATTAATTAAAAATAGGAAAATAACTCCCCTTTGGGTCAATGGGTCGTGCATAGCTTTTGGGTGATGATTCTTGGAAGAAATTGAGGTCCATTAGCAATTTTGAGGTATTTGAAGTAAAGTTGACTTTTCAAAATTCCCAAAAATTTCCCAACTTCTACAAGGCATATCTTGCTCAATTTTTAAGCTTTGATCATGTTATTTGACATTTTGGAAAGGTCTTGAAGTCCTCTAACCAATTCCTTTGGTCCCATGTCATTTTGATTTACCAATCTCAAGTTATGGTCTTTGACTTAAAGTCCCTTTTTGTTGACTTTTGAAAATGACCTATAATGTTGAGATTGATAACTTTTTGTGAGAGCATTTCTTGGACTTGAGTGTGAAGAGGAGTTGTAGGAAATGTCATTCTATTCAAAATGAGCTTTGGATGGAATTTTTCTGATAAACCACGTGGAAGTTATGCCTTGGTCAATTTGCAGTTGACTTTTTCAACTGTCCAAATATAGAAACTTTTGCATCTTGAGACTTTTTGAGCCATGCCTTGAGAATCATGATCAAGAATTGATCAAATGATGTTTGTGGCTTTAAAATAAGATGTTGACCAAAATTTTTGACTTTTGACTGTCAAATGACCATTTTGCCCCTGCAGTTGACTGTGGAGCAATTAGGGTTTTTGACTGTGCAATTTTGTGCTGTGAGTCTTGAAACTTAGCATATGGATGCTTGACCATGTTTGTAGGCATATAGGACTTGTTTGGACCCTTGGAAACTTCAATTTCTCTGCCAGAACCAAAACCCTAATTTTTGACTGTTAGGAGGCCATTGAACTGTGCAACCCTTGGGAGATTTTGAAGCATGCTCTTTGCAAATCTTGAAGAATATGGGAGGGCAAATTTTGGGGTACAACATATATCCCCACAGAGTTATCTCATTAGAATTATCCCCACAGAGCCTGCTATAATAAACCTTTCCCCCTACAGAGTTTCCCACAAATCTGGATTTATACAACCCTCAGTAAGAGTCTTAATCTCTCGACAACCCTCTCCTCATATGAGTTGGTCTTAAAAGAAGAAGCCTTGTGGATTTCTTCCTAAATAATTCACCTTGCCAGCATGTCATCAAATATTCTCTTCAACAGGGTTTATTCCCCAACCGAATGATACACTCCTCAACGGAGTCTTTTCCTATTCAAACAACTTTCAGATACTATGAAGCCTGGACCCGACCAGATAATAGTTTAACTTCTCAAGACACTATAAAGCATGGATCCGACAAGATATTAGTTTCACTTCTCAAGATACTATGAAGCCTGGACCCGACCAGATAATAGTTTAAACTTCTCGAGATATTGAAAAACCTGGAATTCAACTAGACAATGGTTTGACTTCTTTTCCCCAGTAGAGTTTGCCTCTACCCTAAGCAAGTTACTGTGAAGCCTGGACCTCACCAGATATCAGTTCAACTTCATCCCTTCAAGCAAGTTACTGTGAATCCTGGACCCTACCAAATATCAGTTCAACTTCATCCCTTCAAGCATATTATTGTGAAGCCTGGACCTGACCAGATATCAGTTCAACTTCATTCAAGCAAGTTACTGTGAAGCCTGGACCCGACCAGATTATCAGTTTAACTTCACTCATTCAAGTAAGTTACTGTGAAGCCTGGATCTGACCAAATATCAGTTCAACTTCATCCTTTCATATGAGTTATTACGAAGCCTAGAATTTAACCAGATAACAATTAACTTCATCTACCTCAAATATCTGCTTTGAAGCCTGGAATCTGACCTGATAGTAGTTTAAAGTTGGTAAGTTACTGTGAAGCCTAGATTCGACCAGATATCAGTTCAACTTTATCCTTTCAGATGAGTTATTGCGAAGCCTGGAAGTTGACAAGATAACAATTAACTTCATCCACCTCAGAAATCTGCTTTGAAGCCTGGAATCCGACCAGATAGAAGTTTAAAGTTAGCAGGTTACTGTGAAGCCTGGATCTGACCAGACATCAAGACATCTTTGTCTTTTCAAGTAAGTTATTATGAAGCCTGGAGTTCGACCAGATAACAATTAACTTTATCCACCTCAGAAATCTTCTTTGAAGCCTGGAATCCGACCAGATAGTAGTTTTAAGGTTGGTAAGTTGCTGCGAAGCCTGGAATCCGACCAGATGACAGTTTAACTTCACTCTCCCAAGTAATTTCATGTGAAGCCTGGAATCCGACTAGATAATAGGTAATTCAATCTTCCCCAGTAACTCGCTGCGAAGCCTGGAATACGACCAGATAACAGTCAACTTCATTATCCCCAACAAATTGCTGTCAAGCCTGGATTTCGACCAGATAATAGCTAACTTCCGATGCTCTCCAACAAGGAATAATTCCCCAGTAGAGCAATGGACAACCAAAGTTCCTAAACTCTATTCCTCCAAGAAAAAATCAACACTCCCCAGATTTTCCTCATGCAAAGAGCCAAAGTTAATATTCCCCAGCGAATTTCCCCTCAAATGACAGAACGGGAATTCCCAGCGGAAATGTTCTGAACAAAGTTAAAGATACATCTACTCTCCAACGACAGTACATGATTTAGCCTCCCAAGGCTCCCTAGCATGTTGTCAAGGATTTATTTTCCTAGACAAAGATACGCTACAATAAATGCATCACATTCATAAATCATAACATATACATGAAAAATGCATACAACATAATCTCATTCTTTTTGAGAACATCATCACGTCATACATACATCTGCATGCAACTAATCCTCTTCCTTGCAGGAAAATCAACAGACAAAAGACATCTACCATTTCCGTATAAATCAACCAAAATATTTATCCTGATACCTTCCATCATTTACCAAAATGGAATCTTTAAGCCCATTCCCTACACAATCAACCACCACATCATCGAGTGCAAATTTTTGGGCACTTTAGTGTTCAATCATCTTCCACCTTCAAGTCACGAATGGCAGGCTCACCAATCTAACTCTTCAGGTTTAAGAAGATTGAACAGGGGCAGCTGTTGTACCCTAAAATTTGTCTTCTCATTTCTCAAGAAATCTCCCACAAGATCTTCCATGAACCAAGTTTGCAGTGCTGATACATCAATTTAGGTTTGAATTGGCATAAGGGCAAAATGGTCAAAATGCACATTGAAAAGTCAAACATTGACTTTTGGATCAAAATCAAGTTTCAAGAATCCCATTTCATCAAGATATGTTAGAATATAAAGATGGTCAATTAAGAAAATCAAAAGTCAAAGTTACTTTGGAAAAGTCAAAATTCTAAACACTTGAAATTTTTCTAAGTGCTAAGAAAAGATGATAAGTTCAGAACTTCTGGCCAGATTTTCATCATGATGCAAGCTGATCCAGAAAGAACTTCTGACACAAGGGTTGTAGATCTCAACGAGATCTGAAACATTGCAGAACAGAGCTTCTCCTAGAAATGTTGGTATTTCAAGTTATAAAACCCTTGAAGACACGTCCACGAAACTAAGACACTTAGTAAATTCTGAACATTTTCAAGTCAGAATTTGAGTAGAACTTCTGGGCCAGTTTTCATATAGGTAGAATCATAGTTTTCAAAGGTGTTTCAAAGAAGGGTTACCAAGCATGTTGCAAGCTTTCAGAAAAGTCTGAGATTTCCTTCAGATCATGCTGGAGCAGGGAGATTCAAATATCAGAAGTTGGACATTTGTTCTTAATTCAAGTTACATTCATGCTGAACTTCTGATCCAGTCTCAAGCTAGGATGCATAATCTCAAGTTGCATGTCTTCTTGCTTGTTAAATCTCATCATCATTTAATTCTCACACCCACTTTTGAGTCTTTATCCTAATGTTAAAACCTTTATCCAAAAGATCTTCCCACGTGTGGCGTGAAAGTACCACTGCTGTCCTTGGAAAGTAAACTTTTGTACAAAGTTTATGTTGGGCCCATACTTTACTTTTTCTTGTGAGTGTACTTCTCCATAAATCATGTTGTGATGCGGTGGGAGAACTGACTTGAGGTTTTGCATTTTATCGCAAATGTTGCGGTTAGCAAGAGTCACCACTGACTTTTCTTTTATCCAAAAGGAAAGGTGAAAAAGCACAGGAAAGACCTTTGAGATTGTTTCTTGAGTTCTAGGGGTAGATTATGAAAAGGGAAGGTATTAGCACCCTTTTCATCCATGGTTTTCTATGGCCTCTTAGTTACATGCTAGATTACTTGCTTTTGTTGTTTGAAATTGTGTTTGGTGTGGTTTTGAAAGTATTTTGTAAAAGAGGCCATCGTTTAGGCAACCTTTGTAATGATTCTCGTTCGTAAGAATGTATACAA
This sequence comes from Vicia faba, assembly GCA_948472305.1. NCBI lineage: Eukaryota > Viridiplantae > Streptophyta > Magnoliopsida > Fabales > Fabaceae > Vicia > Vicia faba. The sequence goes on along the minus strand of OX451740.1, from coordinate 733,739,850 downwards.
AGATGTTTGTCTTTTTTAAAATGTTTCAATGTTTGTAAAATATTTGGAAATGTGTGTGTTTGTTTTGAAAATAGCAAGGATAGTTGTTTGGAAATAGAGCAAGTAACTCGAAGTAATCTACCTACTCAAATGTCTTTCTTGTGCATTTTTTATTCCTTTGACATTGTTGTCTTACCATTGATTTGGTAAGCAACCCTATCTTTGGATGTAAACGGGACGGGCGTGGGTCATCGTATAACCATGATTACCAATGTTTGCAAAGTATCTTAGCATTTTTTGAGGGACTAAGATCATTTTATAAGGCAACTTAGAATAGCGTCATCGAGGGACTATGATCTTATATTTGTTTGTTTTCCCAAGTGTGATACGGTGGGAGAGAATTGACTGTTTTGGAATGCTGGTTCGCGTTTTGCGTTTGTTTTCGCAAAATGTCGCGGTAAGCAAGAGTCGCCACCGTCTTTTATTTTATCCAACAAGGAAAGGAAAAAAGCACAGAAAAATTCCTTTTTCGAGATGTTTCTCGGGTCCGGGGGGTAGATTATAGAAAGGGAAGGTGTTAGCACCCTTTCTATTCGTGGTTATCCACGAGCTCTTAGGTACTTGCTCAAAGTGTTTTCAAAATTTTGCTTTTCTTTGTGTTTGGGGGTTTGAAGAAGTTTTTGTTTGAAATGTGTAAGTGTGAAAAAGATTTTGTTTTTGAAAGAGCAAGTACTTAAGAACCATCTACCTACTCGAAAAAGGAATCAATCTGTACTAATGTCCTTTAGACAATGCTATCCCACTATTGATGAGTAGGTAGCATCGTCGTTGGAGTTTTGAGGGTCAATTCGATTAAGGGACGTGTGGTCACTAAAGCAATGTTAGGACGCCTTAGCGGTAACCCTAATGTCTTAGATCATTTTTTCGAGGCAACCGTTTCGAGGCAACTATGATCTTTGGACAAGAGGGCGACCACTAAAACTTCCTATACTCCATGACCACGTTCAAAGGCAACTAAGTGAGGTGTACCCTAAGAGTGCGCATGTGCGAGTGTGTTGTTTTCAGTTAATTTTATCTTTGTACATGTTAGTGGTTATCTATGTTGATTTTAGGTTAAACATTCGATCTTGTCATACATTCCCTATTATCAATCATCTAATAGTTTATGAGTTACGAAAATTAAAACTAACTATTACAAGGCGTCAGGTATTTACATCGCCAAAAGCAACCCTTGAAATTAAAATGCCAAAAGTAAATAAAGCGATAAAATAATTAAAGTCTTATTTAAGCTATTACATTCCGGGAAACAGATACAATAATGAAATCAAATGGATCGCGTGCAGGAAATTAAACCGGAGGCGAGTTCTTAGGGTTTTGACCCTTTTATTATTAAAGAAAAAGATTTTTGGTTTGTTTTTGAATTAAAAAGAAATTAAATTGAACTAATTATTGAATTAATAAATTAATTAATTAATTAATAAAAATAATATTTTTTGGATTTTTGAGTATTTAAAGAAATAAAATAAATTTGATCAATATTAGTAAGAACTAATTATCTATATTAATTTTAATTATTGCAAAAAAGAAATTAAAGTCATTCCTAATTAGACTAAATTAATTAAATTAATTTATTTACAAAAATAAAGTGCTGAATTTAATTTTAATAAATAAAATATATTTTTTGGTTTTTTTGATTTTATTAAGAAAAACGTTATTGGTTAATTAAATAATAAAATAATAATAATAAACAAAAAATAAAAATAAAGAAATAGAAATACTCAGGGGGTTTTGGGCCCAAATTGGAGGTGAGATTAGCAGTTGGATGGCCCAAACGAATTGGCCTTTTGTTGACCTTTTCTGATTCTCTATGGCACGTTGACTAGGGACCATGATGCACGTCCTATTTGGACCACCAGATCTGGCCTGGGACCATCTGGAAAGCATTGGAATGAGGGAGTATCATGCACTGCGCGCTTGGAAAGGCATTGGATAACCTGAAAGAAAATAATAACAAATATGTGGGGGACCTGGGATTCGAACCCAGGTCCTGTGAGTCACTAGACAGCGCGCTTACCACTACATCACTATGCTTCATTCGTTAGTGTATTGGATAACAATTATTATATGGAAAAACAATTAAATGCCAGAAAATATAAAAAAAATAAAGTGCGAAATTTGAACTATCCAATAGGAGGGAGACGCGTCATCGTGTTCCTCGTTTGACCCTGTAATATTTCCTGCGGATTCATATCCGCAGCTGAATCCCTAGGTCAACCCTAAAACCAATTCTAAGCCATGGAAACTCAATCTAAAACCATAGTCATGCTCGTCTCTCCCTCCTGAACATGCGTATGTCCATCAATGGCGTCAATTTCACCTGCAAACAAAATGCCCACAAACAGGAACCAAGAACCCTAGATTCGGGTATGGCACTACAGGTCATATAAACACAATTAAATAATGCAGAAAGTTTAGAAATTGCACAAGGATCATGAATAGGTCAATGATTTGTCAAGAAAATGCCAGAATGAGAGGTTATGATTTCAAATACAGGGCGGTTTTTTGAAGGACTTACATCGCGATTGAGAGAGTATGAGAGTGTGCTTTTGATTGCTTCTGACTCAGTGGAGGTCCAACAATTGATTCACGTTGAGATTTGGTGTTGAAATTGCCTCTAAGAAGGATTTCAGTTTCAAGCTTTTTTCAAGTTTTCTCAAGTTCGCTTCTTGTGATTTTGCAGCCTCTAACCTCTAAAACTCGTGCCTTTGCCTTGTATATGTATGCAACATTGGATTAGGTTAACTTTTGGCTCTTGAATCTTTGCAAATCAATGCTTGGAGATATGATTTGATTCACCATTGATAACCTTCCAATTTGGTCCAAAATCCAATATTTTTGTACATGAAAAGCTTGATACGGATTTGATCATGATCATGATGATAATTAAGACCTATAACAACCAAAAAGATCCGAAGTAATCAATATTTAGATTTTATTTGATTTAAATTGATTTAAAATGAATTAATTCAATAAAAAAATAAAATAAAATAGAAATATCAATAAATGGACACAAGGCTGAATCTAGGACACGTGTGTAGTGTGACAAGATCAAATCAAGTGGAAAAGAATGGCCCCATTTGACAAAATTTGATGTTTTGGGGATAGTTGACTTTTGGCAATTTTGCAAAAATTCCCAACTTCAACAATGCATAACTTCTTCAACTTTGAACTTTTGGAAGTTTTCTTGGACTTTTTAGAAAGCTTAAGATGTCCTCTAACCAACCCTTTTGGTCTTATCTCATTTTTATACTCCATGCTCAAGTTATAAGCTTTGGAAAAAAAGGTGTTTTTGTTGACTTTCAAAAATGACCTATAATGTCCAAATTCACAACTTCTTGTGAGTGTATTTATAGATCTTGGGGTATGAAGATGAATTGTAGGAAATTGCATCCTATTAAAAATGTGCTTTGGATGGGTCATTTCTCATAAAGTATGAGAAAGTTATGCTTGGTCAAAGTTGAGTTGACTTTTCCTACAAAACCCTAATTTGGCAACTTTTGAGTCTGGATGAATTTTGAGCAATACTTGATGAATCATGATTAACCCTTGATTAAATGATGAAATATCCTTCAAAATGATAATGTTGACAAAAAGTCTTGAAGATTGACTATTTGTAGGCCACAATTGACTTTGAGCAATTGACTGACCAAACTTCCTCTGCAAGGCTTGAAATTTGACATGGATGAACTTGAGAGCATATTAGGACATTGGGGAGCACTTGAGGCCATTTGGGTGCAAGAACCTTGATGCACCACAAAACCCTAATTTGAGGTTGACTGCCTTAGGAGATAGTTTGACTGTCCAACTCTTGAGCAATCTTGAATAACTTGGAGATTTTTCTTGCAATGTCTTGGGAGATATGAGAGGGCAAATTTTGGGGTGCAACAGCTGCCCCTGTTCAATTTTCTTAAACCTGAGGATATAGATTGGCTTTCGGGCCTTTCGTGATCCGAAGGTGGAAGATGATTGAACACTAGAGTGCCCAGAAATTTGCACTCTCGTGAAGTGGTAGCAGCTTAGTGATGTCGGGAATGGGCTTACAGATGCCATTTGGAGACAGTTGATAGGTGGTCTGAACTTCGACAGGAATAGGAATTAGGGAGATCTTATCGGCGATCTAACTGAACCGGAGAAGGTCTTGGATTAACTTTGACTGGATCGGCATCAGATAAATCTCCAGGAATCGATTTAATTGGACCAGACAAGGTCTTGGAATAACTTCAACTGGAATACGAATCAGGGAGATCTTCGCGGCGATATAACTGAACCAGAGGAGGTCTTGATTTAACTTTGACTGGATCGGCATCAGAAAAATCTTTAGGAATCGATTTAACTGGACTAGACAAGGTCTTGGAATAACTTCAACTACAATACAAATCAGGGAGATCTTATCGGCGATCTGACTGAACCAGAGGAGGTCTTGGATTAACTCTGATTGGACCGACATCAGAAAAATCTTTAGGAATCGATTTAACTGGACCAGACAAGGTCTTGGAATAACTTCAACTGGAATACGAATCAGGGAGATCATCACAGCGATCTAACTGAACCAGAGGAGGTCTTGGATTAACTCTGACTGGATCAGCATGACAAAAATCTTTAGGAATCGATTTAACTGGACCATACAAGAGTCTTGGATTAACTTTGACTGGATCGGCATCAGAAAAATCTTTAGGAATTGATTTAACTGGACCAGACAAGGTCTTGGAATAACTTTGACTGGATCGGCATCAGAAAAATCTTTAGGAATCAATTTAACTGGACCAGACAAGGTCTTGGAATAACTTTGACTGGATCGGCATCAGAAAAATCTCTAGGAATCGATTTAACTGGACCAGACAAGGTCTTTTCACATAGCTGAGAATTTAACTGTATCTTTCCTGAAAGGTAAAGGTCAGTCATATGCAATGCATGATATGGATTTAAGCAATGATGTTCTCAACATAAATGAGATTGTATGGTATGATGCGTATATGCATGTATCATGATGTATGGAAATGTAATGCTTTAGCTGGGGAAAATAAACTGGATAGCTGCTGGAGAATAGAGTTGAATTCTTCGCTTCCGCTGGGGATGGTGAACGAAGGTGATTGCGAGAATAAACCTGCAGGAGAAGATAACTCCGTTGGGGAATAAATTGATGACGAGATTACTCTGTGGGGAAGAGATGTTCTGCTGAGGATTTTACTGGTAAATTCCGCTGGGATGAATTACCGTTGCTGGTGATATTGAATCTGTTGAGGGTTGAATTCCTGTTTGTGAAAGGCAAGAACTCCGCTGGGGATGATTTTTCAGTTGTGACCTGCTGGGGCTAACCCTGTTAGACTTTTGTGGGGATAATCCTCTGAGTTCTGCTAGGAATGATCCTTTGAACTCGGTTGGGGAGATTTATTTTTGTACTCCGCTGGGGATAAACTTCTAGAGTCTACTAGGGATGGTGTTTCGACTCTGTTGGGGAAGCTTTTTCAGACCGTGCTGGGAAAATATTGACTCCACTGAGGGGTATCTTGTATTCTTCCGGGGAGCACTCTTATACTCCGTTGGGGAATATTAAGACTGCCGGGGATATCAAGTCTTTTTAGTGCTGATGGTAGATAAACTTTGCTTGGGGAGAGCATTGCTGATTTGCTCGTAGTTGCAAGTCTCAGCTGGGGGAGAGCTACCATTACTATCTTACTCTGCGGGGAGTGAAGGTATCTTAGCCATATTCTTCAAATGAATTTACCTTGTACCTGGTGGACAGAGCAACTATACAGTTCGGACAATTCTTATTGCCCCTGTTTCTGATATTACCCGTAATCGTCTTTGGTTTCTCATGTAAATATTTATGAGCAGCAATTAATGTCAAATGCATATATCAAAAATTAACATTGGACGTTCTTTGCAAAGCAAAACAGATAAAGGAAAAATAGTTTAAAATTTCTTTGAAAATGAATTGTATTGATTTTGAAGTTTGGCCTGTAAATAGGCGTTTTTGTACAAGAGGCTGACGTCCTAGTAAGAGAACGCCGTCGAACAATAGAATTTACACAATTTGTGAAAAGAAAAGAAAACAGCTATGTGAATAATCCCACTGGGTTCCAACTCTGCTATTGCCTTTATGTCCTCGAGGATCTCATCGCTTTGCTGTTGGTTGAAGGTAGGTCAGATTGATTACTGTCGTCCGAGCTTGATAGTCGATACCAAAGTCGGGATGCAAGGTGATCCAATGAGACATAGTGTTATTCTTTGATCCCTAACTTTTGCCTGGACCTTCCTTTCGGGTTTTCAGTACACCGGGTTACCCTTTTTTGCCTAAGCCGCCTTTTCAGGTTTTTGACTTGCCGGGTGTACAGATTTTTTCATTTTCATCCCTTATTTTTGCATGAACCCTTTTTGTTCGCCGGGAAGCCCTTTTTTTGCCTAGGCCAGTCGACCTAGCGGGTGTTTGATTATGCGTAGTATCTTTTCACTATGTTTGTATTGACGGGGTGAGGAAGCTCGTCACCATCCATGGTGGTTAGAATCATAGCTCCTCCTGAGAAAATGTTCTTAACCACAAATGGCCCTTCATAAGTAGGGGTCCATTTTCCCCTGGGATCACTTTGAGGTAAGATAATGCGCTTGATTACCAGATCCCCAACTTGATACTCTTGTTGTCTAACTTTCTTGTTAAATGCCTTGATCATCCGCTTTTGGTACGTCTGGCCATGACAAATAGCAGTAAGTCTTTTTTCATCGATTAGGTTCAGCTGATCAAGCCGGGTCTGAATCCAGTCACCTTCGCTCAAATATGCATCCTTCATGATTCGGAGAGAGGGTATCTGAACTTCGATGGGCAAGACAGCCTCCATACCATATACCAAGGAATAAGGTGTTGCCCCTGTTGACGTCCGTGTTGAGGTACGGTACCCATGAAGAGCAAATGGTAACATCTCGTGCTAGTCTTTGTATGTCACTGTCATCTTCTGCACAATCTTCTTAATGTTTTTATTAGCCGCTTCTACAACCCCATTCATCTTCGGCCGGTAGAGAGAAGAGTTATGATGCTGTATCTTAAATTTCTCGCAGAGCTCAGCGATCACCTTGTTTTTGAGATTGGTACCATTGTCCGTAATGATCCTCTCTGGTACATCGTATCGACAGATCAGATTGTGCCGAATGAACTGTGCCACGATGTTCTTGGTTATTGTAGCAAAGGAAGCTGCTTCAACCCACTTTGTAAAGTAATCAATTGCTCCCAAGATGAAACGATGCCCGTTGGACGCTGTAGGCCTGATCTCCCCGATCATATCAATGCCCCACTTTGCAAAAGGCCAAGGAGCTGTCAAGACGTTCAGAGGAACTGGAGGTATGTGCACCTTATCAGCATAGACTTGACACTTGTGACATGTCCGAGAATGCTGATAACAGTCAGCTTCCATTGTGGACCAGTAATATCTTTCCTGAAGGATTTTATTTGCCATGATGGGTCCACTGGAATGAGTCCCGAAAGTACCTTCATGTAACTCCACCATGATCCTTTCTGCTTCATTCTTATCTACACAATGCAGCAAGGTCGAATCATGGTTACGCTTGTAAAGAATGCCATTGCTGATGAAGAACTTCACCGTGAACCTCCTCAAAAACTTCTTGTCATTAATAGATGCCCCCTCGGGGTATTCTTGAGCTTCAAGATACCTCTTCACCTCATGAAACCAGGGATTTTCTGTTACCTCTTCAGTCTCAATATCATAGCAATGCGCAGGTTCGTCCAATCTTTCAATGATAATCCTGGGAGCTTCATTTTCCCAATTGACTTTGAACATAGAAGACATCATAGCCAGCGCGTCCGCCAGCTGATTCTCCTCTCTGGGGAAGTGTTCAAAGTTTATCTCCTCGAAATGGGGAAGCAATTTCAACACATACTCTTTGTAAGGAATAAGATTAGGGTGTTTCGTATCCCACTCGCCTTTGATCTGACTGATCACGAGAGAGGAATCTCCGAAGACACTCAGAAACTTAATCCTTAGGTAAATTGCCGCTCGAAGACCCATGATGCACACTTCATACTCCGCCATGTTGTTGGTGCAGTTGAAACATAGTCGAGCGGTAAACGGAGTATGAGAGCCTTTAGGAAATATGATCACGGCGCCAACACCATTACCCAAAGAGTTTGAAGCTCCATCAAAGTACATAGACCATTGAGATCCTTCCTCAGGTCCTTCATCCGGTCTAGGTGTCTCACAAATCAGTTACCAACATGATATTCTCATCCGGAAATTCAAAGTTCATAGACTTGTAATCATCCACTGCTTGATGTGCCAAATGGTCTGCCAACACACTTCCCTTAATTGCCTTTTGGGTCGTATACTAGATGTCGTACTCAGTCAAGATCATTTGCCATCTTGCTATTCTTCCGGACAAGGAAGGCTTCTCGAAGATATACTTGATTGGATCCATCTTTGAAATCAATAGAGTAGTGTGAGTCAGCATATACTGTCTCAGCCAGCGAGCAGCCCATGCCAAAGCACAGCAAGTTTTCTCGAGAAACGAGTATCATGTCTCGCAGTCGGTAAACTTTTTTCTAAGGTAATAAATAGCTTGCTCTTTTTGTCCAGAATCGTCATGCTGCCCCAGCACATACCCCATTGAGTTGTCGAGTACTGTCAAATATAAGATCGAGGTCTCCCTTCAACTGGTGGCATCAGAATGGGTGGCTCTTGGAGATACTCTTTAATCCTTTTGAAAGCGGTATGGAATTCATCGTTCCAACGTACTACTTGATCTTTCTTCAGTAGCTTGAAGATTGGCTCACAAGTAGCAGTCAGGTGCGAGATGAATCGAGCAATGTAGTTCAGACGTCCCAGAAAGCCTCTGACTTCTTTCCCTGTTCTGGGAGCTGGCATCTCCTGTATGGCCTTCACTTTTGTAGGATCCACTTGAATACCTTTATCACTTACAACGAAACCCAGGAGCTTACCAGATCTCACCCCGAAAGTGCACTTGTTCGGGTTTAACCTCAGCTTGTACAACTTCAACCTGTCAAAAAGCTTCTGCAGATGGTCAAGGTGTTCCTCCTCAGTTTGGGACCTTGCAATCATGTCGTCGACATATACTTCAATCTCATGATGGATCATGTCATGAAACAAAGCAACCATGGCACGCTGATACGTTGCCCCAACATTTTTCAGTCCAAAAGGCATGACCTTGTAGCAAAAAGTACCCCACTGAGTAACAAAGGTTGTCTTCTCCATGTCTTCGGGAGCCATCTTAATCTGATTATAACCGGAAAAACCATCCATCAAGGAGAATACCTTGTGCTGAGCAGTGTTGTCAACCAGAACTTCGATGTGAGGCAGAGGGAAATCATCCTTGGGGCTCGCCCTGTTCAAATCCCTGTAGTCAACACACATTCGAACCTTACCATCCTTCTTCGGCACATGGACCACATTGGCCACCCACTGCGGGTAAGAAGTAACTGCTAGAAAACCAGTGTCAAACTGTTTCATAACTTCAGCCTTGATTTTCTCAGACATCTCTGGGCGCATTCGACGGACCTTCTGTTTCACTGGAGGACAATCTTCCTTGGTAGGCAGGCGGTGAACCACAATATCAGTATCCAAACCAGGCATATCTTCGTAAGACCAGGCAAAGATCTCAACATAGTCACGCAGCATCTGAATCAACCATTGTTTCACACTAAGATCCAGATTTTCCCCGATCTTGACCTCCTTCTTGTCTATCTCTGTACCCAGATTTACTGATTCTACAGGCTCTTCGTGCGGCTGAATAACCCTCTCTTCCTGAAGAAACAGTCTTGCAAATTCACCAGGCACTTCGCAATCATCTTCACCTTCGTCTTCGACTAAGTTGATCGGATTTATGAAGTCATAACTGGCAGTAGCAGAGTCGTTACCAGTGAGATCCAGAGTGGATGTAGACCTGTATATGTGAGTGTGTGTAAAATAGTTGTTTTTGCAATATATAATAAAGAAAAACAAGGAGCGCAAAATTTGAAATGAAAGAACGTCCAATGCTTTTATTAATGATATATGAGAATGACACACATAAATCCCTCAGAAATGAAGCCACGATGCCCCGGGTAAGACATCGGGCCATAAAGTTTAAAACATTGTCTGTTACAAATTCAACACAAAAAGTTTCATTACTGGGTGATAATAGAAACGGGCATAGAATCCTTCACTGTCTAGTTGTTTAGTCCACTGTTGGCAGTCAGGTAGATCCAACTATCGATATCAAACTCTTCATCATTGTCGTCCCCGATAGCATTCACCCCTGCCTCCTGTTTAGGCTTTTCTGGTGCTCCGAACTCGATCTCCTTCACATCAATCAAGTCATGTACCTTGTTCTTCAAAACCCAACAATCATCTGTATTATGCCCCGGGCTATCAGAGTGAAAAGCACAACAGGCATTAGGGTTGTACTTCGGTGATGTGGTATTTGGATTCTTCGGGGCTTCCCTTGGAATCACTAAGTTGGTTTTCAGTAACTATGGCAGAATATGAGATAAAGTCATGCTGAGACGGGTGAATTGCCTTCGAGGTCTCTCTTCCTTTTGTTGATTATTATGCTGAGGAGGACCAACAGGTCTTGAAATAACAACCGCATTAACAGCTTGGCGGCGTTCAGGTTTATTCTGGCTTTTCGAACTGTAGACAACACTGGACTCTTTCTTAAAAGGATTCTTCTCGGCGCTTGATAAAGCACCCTTTTGTATCTTACCAGCCTTAATACCAGCCTCAATCCTCTCGCCAGTCATAATCAACTCTGTAAACCCAGACGAAGAGCTTCCAATCAGATGGTTGAAAAATGGACCAGACAAGGTCCCCAGAAACATATCCACAAGCTCCCGATCAGCCAAGGGTGGTTGCACTCTTCCGGCGAGATCCCTCCACTTCTGAGCATAATCTTTGAATCCTTCACCCGTTACCATTGACATACCCTGGAGTTGGGTACGCGTGGGAGCGAGGTCAGAGTTGTACTGATACTGTCTGTAGAAAGAAGTAGCCAAATCCTCCCAACTACGGATACTGGCTCCGTCCAACTGGTAAAACCATTCAAGCTGAGTCCCTGAGAGACTGTCTTGAAATAAGTGGATCCAAAGGTTCTTATCAGTGGTGTACGGCTGGATCTTCCTTACATATGACCAGAGGTGCGGCTTCGGACAAGAAACTTTGTCATACTTAGCAAAGGCTGGTGCCTTGAATTTATGGGGAATCACTACCCCAGATGATAGACCCAGATCACCAAAGTCTAGACCAGGCACTTTCTGAACTTCCATCGTGTTCAAGCGATCTTCCAGTTGCTTGTATCTATCCTCAGCAGGAGGATACTGGTCTTCGTCGAAGTCCATCTCGTTGCCAGAGACCACGGGGCTAGGAGCCCTCCTTTCCTCTTGACTATCTTTCCCTCCAAATGAGGTGGTCAAATCAACTTCATCCCGTAGCCTATTTCCAAACCTGTGACCGGTGCTAAACAGGACTGTCCTCCTCCTCTTCTTCTTCTTCTTCTTCTTCTTCTTCTTCTCTTTCAAAATCAGGGTCTTCAGATCTTGCTGATCCTTAGCTAGATTCATGAACAGCTCTTGGAATTGGGCATTTTGAGCCTGTAGGGCTTTGATTGCTTGCTCGGTTGATGGTTCAGTAGACATGATAAGTGCTGAAATAAACAGCGAAGAAGATAAGTGACCTGTAACGGGTACCTGTTATGGAGTTCATGGGATGAAATGCGTATGATATGATTTCAAAGACAATCGGGAGATTCAAATTTGTAAACAAGAAATGAAACACACTTTATTAGATAATTTTGAAATTCAAATTGTTCAACAAATTGCCCTTAAGGCGTTATAAGAAAGGAAATACTGAAAAGTAAATAAAAACTGGAAAGGAAATATTCAAAGGACAATCAATGCTCCCATGGTCTCTTCTTGTCGATGCGGACATAGTCATTGAGAATCCGCTCGTTCTCCAGCTACCTAGTCAACCTCTGGATCTTCTGCTCTTGCTCGTTAAACTTTTCTCGGTAAGCATCCCGTTCTTCTCTCAGTTGCATCCAAGACCTTTTCAGTTCCCCAATGTCAGTGGGCATGTAAGGGTGGAGGATGGTAGGAAGAACCCCCTCTTCATTAGCAACTTCAACAATGATAGGCATGACGACTTCATATGGCATAACCAGCTTTTGCGCACGGATATGGACCCATCTGAGATATGGCTCCATTGGAAGAGAAGTCTTTGGACCCAGCTCATGTGGATCAGATATGTGAACTCTATCCCAAGCCCTTATGAATCTGCGGCGTTGCTCGTCACTATCCCTCTGGAAATCAAAGATGATACTAGGAATTAGCAGCTCATGAGGTCCTTCTCTTCTGGCTCTCCCAAACTCACGTAAGGCTAAGCACGGATTGTAAGAAATTCCTCCATGGGTTCCTATCAGTGGAACATTGGGGTACTCCCTACATTGATCAATAATAGCCACTTCGTCCATACCCTTAAGAGTCCAGATGATGTCATTATGCGAGAGAGACATAACCCTATAGGCCCGTCCCATGCCTTCTTTGTTCTTCAACACTGATTTGGGGAGGTGCGAAATAAACCACCTCACCAATAATGGAGCACAGCACATCAAGGTTCCCCACTTTCAGGCAGTACGAGCATAGAGCTGATGAAGGATGTCACCCAAGAGAGTGGGTACAGGATTAGGAGAGATGAAGATTTTCACCGCATTCACATCAATAAAAGAGTCAGGATTTGGAAACAACACCAAGCCATATATCAGAAGAGCCAGAATATCCTCGAATGCCTTGAAGTATAGACTATCCCAGAAATAATTAGCCTTACCAACCAAGAACTTAGTCAGAAAGCCCTTTGCTCCACTTCTAGTCTCCCAATTAGCCATTACCTCATGTTTTGTCAAATGAAGGGCTGAAGCAATCTCTTCTGGCCTAAGGGTCTTCTCCCAACCAGTAAACGGGGTCTGCTCCAGAATAGAGATGCCGAGAATATCAGAGAACTCTTCTAAAGTGGGAACCAACTGGTAGTCCTGAAAAGTAAAGCAATGGTACAGTGGATCATAGAATTGGACCAAAACACTCATCATCTGCTCGTCCAATTTGGAGGTGACCAAACTGAGAAGATACCCATGTCTCTTGATGAAGGAAGTAGTATCAGGTATCTTTGCATACAAATCTTTAAGCACAGTGGGAACCTGGACAAAGTTGATCCGGATGGTATTCTTACGCATAGGCATCATGACCTACAAAACAGAACAAAGATGAATCCCTCCTGTCTTTGAAATAGGTTAGTCCAATGTAAGATGTATGAAATGTTATGATGTCATGATGTCATGATAGAGAGCACATCACAAGTATCCACAAATAGTAAACATGGTAAAGGCACACAAGTCACACAGAGAGCCCTTAGATTTCAGGCTGGCAAGGAGCTTAGGTACTACCCTCTTTCAGTTTAGTTGGTTTAAACCTGTCCTAAAAATAGTAACCGGGTTCTAGAGGACCTCAATGTCACTGACTACCCTCAATCGGTCATAATTCCAGTTTAGCAACCTTTTCTTGCGGCCAAAATCATCGCGAGAGTTTAGTCTCAATGAGTGTAGCATACTGCTACTGTTCTATGGCCAAGTTGGTCAATTTAAAGGTTCTAAGGTCAGTTGGTGCTTAATGACCCCTTAGATGACCCATATTATCCTCGTTCCAACACAAGGGATATCGGTACAATCTAAAGTGCCACACCAATGTAGCTACTGCTTCAACCGTATCGGTCTACGCCGTACAGTTCCCTCATAGTTTATTGCTACTTACCTAAAGGGTATCCCCCAGATCCAGGTTAGGATCTATAGTAACTCCGATACAAGCCCACAAAGATAAATCATACAAAGCAATCAATTGAAAACACAATGATCTAATCCTAAGGTACACCCCACTTATTAAGGATTCCCCAGCAGAGTCGCCAGTTCTGTGATACGGTGGGAGAGAAGTGACTGTTTTGGAATGTTGGTTCGCGTTTTGCATTTGTTTTTGCAAAATGTCGCGGTAAGCAAGAGTCGCCACCGTCTTTTATTTTATCCAACAAGGAAAGGAAAAAAGCAAAGAAAAATTCCTTTTTCGAGATGTTTCTCGGGTCCGGGGGGTAGATTATAGAAAGGGAAGGTGTTAGCACCCTTTCTATCCGTGGTTATCCACGGGCTCTTAGGTACTTGCTCAAAGTGTTTTCAAAATGTTTCTTTTCTTTGTGTTTGTGGGTTTGAAGAAGTTTTTGTTTGAAATGTGTAAGTGTGAAAAAGATTTTGTTTTTGAAAGAGCAAGTACTTAAGAACCATCTACCTACTCGAAAAAGGAATTAATCTGTACTAATGTCCTTTAGACAATGCTATCCCACTATTGATGAGTAGGTAGCATCGTCGTTGGAGTTTTGAGGGTCAATTCGATTAAGGGACGTGTGGTCACTAAAGCAATGTTAAGATGCCTTAGCGGTAACCCTAATGTCTTAGATCATTTTTTCGAGGCAACCGTTTCGAGGCAACTATGATCTTTGGACAAGAGGGCGACCTCTAAAACTTCCTATACTCAATGACCACATTCGAAGGCAACCAAGTGAGGTGTACCCTAAGAGTGCGCATGTGCGAGTGTGTTGTTTTCAGTTAATTTTATCTTTGTACATGTTAGTGGTTATCTATGTTGATTTTAGGTTAAACATTCGATCTTGTCATACATTCCCTATTATCAAACATCTAACAGTTTATGAGTTGCGGAAATTAAATTGCGGAAATTAAAACTAACTATTACAAGACGTCGGGTATTTACATCACCAAAAGCAACCCTTGAAATTAAAATGCGAAAAGTAAATAAAGCGATAAAATAATTAAAGTCCTATTTAAGCTATTACATTCCGGGAAACAGATACAATAATGAAATCAAATGGATCGCGTGCGGGAAATTAAATCGGAGGCGAGTTCTTAGGGTTTTGACCCTTTTATTATTAAAGAAAAAGATTTTTGGTTTGTTTTTGAATTAAAAAGAAATTAAATTGAACTAATTATTGAATTAATAAATAAATTAATTAATTAATAAAAATAATATTTTTTGGATTTTTGAGTATTTAAAGAAATAAAATAAATTTGATCAATGTTAGTAAGAACTAATTATCTATATTAATTTTAATTATTGCAAAAAAGAAATTAAAGTCATTCCTAATTAGACTAAATTAATTAAATTTATTTATTTACAAAAATAAAGTGCTGAATTTAATTTTAATAAATAAAATATATTTTTTGGTTTTTTTGATTTTATTAAGAAAAATCGTGATTGGTTAATTAAATAATAAAATAATAATAATAAACAAAAAATAAAAATAAAGAAATAGAAATACTCAGGGGGTTTTGGGCCCAAATTGGAGGTGAGATTACCAGTTGGATGGCCCAAACGAATTGGCCTTTTATTGACCTTTTCTGATTCTCTATGACACGTTGACTAGGGACCATGATGCACGTCCTATTTGGACCACCAGATCTGGCCTGGGACCATCTGGCAAGCATTGGAATGAGGGAGTATCATGCACTGCGCGCTTGGAATGACATTGGATAACCTGAAAGAAAATATAACAAATATGTGGGGGACCTGGGATTCGAACCCAGGTCCTGTGAGTCACTGGACAGCGCGCTTACCACTACATCACTATGCTTCATTCGTTAGTGTATTGGATAACAATTATTATATGGAAAAACAATTAAATGCCAGAAAATATTTATAAAAAAAATAAAGCGCGAAATTTGAACTATCCAATAGGATGGAGACGCGTCATCGTCTTCCTCGTTTGACCCTGTAATATTTCCTGCGGATTCATATCCGCAGCTGAATCCCTAGGTCAACCCTAAAACCAATTCTAAGCCATGAAAACTCAATCTAAAACCATAGTCATGCTCGTCTCTCCCTCCTGAACATGCCTATGTCCATCAATGGCGTCAATTTCACCTGCAAACAAAATGCCCACAAACAAGAACCAAGAACCCTAGATTCGGGTATGGCACTACAGGTCATATAAACACAATTAAATAATGCGGAAAGTTTAGAAATTGCACAAGGATCATGAATAGGTCAATGATTTATCAAGAAAATGCCAGAATGAGAGGTTGTGATTTCAAATACATGGCGGTTTTTTGAAGGACTTACAGCGCGATTGAGAGAGTATGAGAGTGTGCTTTTGATTGCTTCTGACTCAGTGGAAGTCCAGCAATTGATTCACGTTGAGATTTGGTGTTGAAATTGCCTCTAAGAAGGATTTCAGTTTCAAGCTTTTTTCAAGTTTTCTCAAGTTTGCTTCTTGTGATTTTGCAGCCTCTAACCTCTAAAACTCGTGCCTTTTCCATGTCTATGTACGCAGCATTGGATTAGGTTAACTTTTGGCTCTTGAATCTTTGCAAATCAATGCTTGGAGATATGATTTGATTCACTATTGATAACCTTCCAATTTGGTCCAAAATCCAATATTTTTGTACATGAAAAGCCTGATACGGATTTGATCATGATCATGATGATAATTAAGACCTATAACAACCAAAAAGATCCTAAGTCATCAATATTTGGATTTTATTTGATTTAAATTGATTTAAAATGAATTAATTCAATAAAAAATCAAATAAAATAGAAATATCAATAAATGGACACAAGGCTGAAGCTAGGACACGTGTGTAGTGTGACAAGATCAAATCAAGTGGAAAAGAATGGGCCCATTTGACAAAATTTGAAGATTTGGGGATAGTTGACTTTTGGCAATTTTGCAAAAATTCCCAACTTCAACAATGCATAACTTCTTCAATTTTGAACTTTTGGAAGTGTTCTTGGACTCTTTAGAAAGCTTGAGATGTCCTCTAACAAACCCTTTTATTCTCATATCATTTTGATATTCCATGCTCAAGTTATAAGCTTTGGAAAAAAAGGTGTTTTTGTTGACTTTCAAAAATGACCCATAATGTCCAAATTCACAACTTCTTGTGACTGCATTTGTTGATGTTGGGGTATGAAGATGGATTGTAGGAAATTTCATCCTATTCAAAATGAGATTTGGATGGGTCATTTCTCATAAAGTATGAGAAAGTTATGCTTGGTCAAAGTTGAGTTGACATTTCCTACAAAACCCTAATTTAGCAACTTTTGAGTCTTGATGAATTTTGAGCAATCCTTGATGAATCATGATCAACCCTTGATTAAATGATGAAATATCCTTAAAAATGATAATGTTGACAAAAAATCTTGAAGTTTGACTGTTTGTAGGCCACAGTTGACTTTTGCCATAACATAGTCGATTTTTGGACCCTTTGAGCAATTGACTGACCAAACTTCCTCTGCAAGGCTTGAAATTTGACATGGATGAACTTGAGAGCATATTAGGACATTGGGGAGCACTTGAGTCCATTTGGGTGCAAGAACCTTGATGCACCACAAAACCCTAATTTGAGGTTGACTGCCTTAGGAGATAGTTTGACTGTCCAACTCTTGAGCAATCTTGAATAACTTGGAGATTTTTCTTGCAATGTCTTGGGAGATATGAGAGGGAAAATTTTGGGGTGCAACACCAAGATACTTCGCATGCGTAATATGGCCATTTTTATATAAGGCAACCAAGTGGAGAAACCCTAAGGGTGCTTGTGTTCAAGTGTGTTATTTTCATGCTTTGATTTTGTCTTGGATTTAGGGTTTTCTAATTGATTTGTTTTTATCTTTCCATATAAATCCTAATTACTAACATGGCATGTAAAGCGGTAAATTTCATAATGTAAATATTACTAAGCTATTACAACAATTTATGGGAGGGGGGAATACAAATTTGAATGGAGATTTGCAAGAATATAAATCTAAATAAGCTATTACAACCAAATCAAAATTGTACAAATTTTGGAATAAAAAAATATACAATATTTAAATAAAATATGCAATGATATATATGCAAAGAATATTTGTTTAGTTTTTTTTTATATGAAAAAAAGTTTAACCTAAATCTAATAATTTTCACGAAAAGAAATTAATTCTTGAAAAAAACAAAGTTAACCCTAATTTCTAGTTTAAAATAAAATAAAGTTCTTATGTATTATTTTTATGTATTTTTTGTATTAAAAATAATGAATAATATTTTATGAAAATATGAAGTTTTTATATATGCCAAAATAAATATTTACAAGTATGGAATAAAAAGGAAACAAAATAAATTAAACTAAACCTATTTTATTTATGTTTACAAGTTTATTTAAGAAAAATAATTAATATATAGTTTAATAAAAATATTTTTTAATTAGAAAATAAAATAAAATAAACAAAAATGCAAAATTGTCATATTTTATATTTTTCATGATTTTATGTATTAAAGAAAATATTTAATAAACAAAAATGAAAATAAAATAAATAAATAAAGATATATGGAAATAGTTGGGCCCAAAGAAGCAAGCCCATCCTGCAAAACGGCAAAAAAATTGGAAATGGAAAAATGTAAAAAAAACAAAAGGTAGCGCCTAGGTTCGAACCCAGGACCCGGGTCTCACCAGCGCGTTACCTTGCCACTGGGGTGGCTATACATCTGTTGATTTATGTGAAACAAAAACAATATAACACACACAAGGTCCTTGCCCTGTACTTCATCTTCTTCCCCAAGCTGGCCAGAAGCTCTGTAACTTTCTCATCTCTCAATAAAAATGGAAACAGATAACATGAATGTTGTAGCATTTTGTCTCACGATTCTAACCATGTAAATTATGTAAGCTAACAATCAAAGATCAAAATGAATTTTAAAAGAACTAAATTTAAACCTAATTTTTTAAGGAACTTGAAGTTCAAAATTCTCTCAACTCAGGCCAAATAAATGCAAGATATATATATATATATATATATATATATATATATATATATATATATATATATATATATATATATATATATATATATATATATATATATATATATATATATATATATGTACAACTTCGTAGCAATGAGGTCTACATTGTTTATTCAAAAATCGTGGCCAATGGATGTCTGTATGAAGAGATAGAAGTTGAGATTTTTACCTCTTTCACTTGAAATCGTGAATGGAATTTGAGTGAGTTTTATGAAGGCCCGATGATTGCTTGAGCTTGCTTGAACCTCCCTGAGTGTGTTCCAACCCTTACCTTGCTTTGAAAGTGTCTGAAACTCTCTATCCAAGTCAACCTGCAAGCTTTGAAAACAAAAATGGAAGATGATGGAGAAGGGGTTACAGTGCACGGATGATGGTCTGGATCACTTAGATATCAAGTAGGTAAAGTGTTTTGATGATTGAAACTTGAAACGCACGAGCCAAATGATGGATTGCTATACTTATGCAAAAACTGCAAGTTTTGATAGTTTTTTGGTGATATGGAGTGTATAAATGTTTCAGGCTTCTAGCAAATCTGTTTTCTGTTGTAATGTGTTTGTATATTAGTATGTAAAGGATTTCATGTCAGCTCTTCCACAGGTTTTTCAATCCTAGCCTTTTTGCACACTTTCTTGCTTTTAAAGCAAATTGAAGAGACAAGTCTTCACATGCTTGTACTATCTTTCTTAGGGTTGGTATATGCTTTTTACAATTTGCTTTAGGCCTATAAGACTTGTATGTGCAAATGAGACATGTTCAATGCTCAAGAATTGGAAAATTGCAAAAGTGAACCTTTTTCAAAATGGCAATAGCCACTTTATGCCATTTATGGAATTACAACTTGGATAAAGATTCTGGGGCTTGGATTAAAGATTTTTCAACTGAGTAAGCATTAAATTAAGGAGTAAGAAACAAGTTTGGGACCTGTAAAGCATGGATTAGGCAGCATAGGTACTGATTTGAAATTTGTTCTTCATGAAATGGCTTGAATACAAAGTGAGAAATTGACAACTTCCTCTCTTCGATTCTCTCTACTCAAACATGATCTGGAGGAGTTCTTTGAAATTTTTGAAAGCTTGAAATTTTCCCTATAACTCAACTTTGGAATGCATTTCAAGACTCCTCTTGGAACTAGGTGAAAAATTGCCATGAAGTTGGGTCCAAAACCTGCCTAAATTAGGGCAAAATTTCACTAAGTTATTTGGTTCATGAGCATGTATTCATAAAATTATATCTTAATATCCAAGCATCTTTATGGAAAAGTGTGTGAAGAAAAGTTATAGATTTCATGGAGGTCTACAACTTTCATGTTGGGAACTTCCTTTGAATCATCTTGTATCCTGGTGAAAAAATGGCTTAAAGTTGAGAAAAAATAAGAAATTTTCTATACTTAGAAAAATTTCTAAGTTAAGAAAATTTCCAATTTTAAACCCTAATCTTCAATCCTTGATTTCTTGATGAACAAGTTTCACATTCTGACATGTTTTGATGAATTGTGACCCTTGGCACTTGATTTTGACTAAAAAGTCAAAGTTTGACTTCTCAGTGTACAGTTGACTTTTGATCAGTTGACTACAAATTGCAACTGTCTATTAATGAAATTGAAATGTTTTGAACCATATAATTAGATAAATATGATGCCATTGAATCCTTGGAATCATGCTTTAACTCAATTGGTCATTTTCTAGGTCAAAAATCAGAAGTTGCCCTTCCTTAGTCAAAACCTTAATTTGATCATTTTGCTCTTTTGATGATTTAATCAAATTTCTTGAGGAATTGTAATCCAAACTTGATCAAATGATAAATACGAGTCTATAATGTTGATGTGGATAAAAAATTATGAAGTTTGACTGTAAATTGGCCATGGTTGACTTTTTCCCTAATACAGCTGATTTTTAGGTCAATTGTCCAATTGACTAATCAAAAATGTGGTTCAAGGCTTGAAACTTGTCATGAGTGATCATAGGAGTCCATAATGATGTTTGAAATTAATATGAAGTATTGATAGTCCAAGAATCCTTGTGCAAACTCAAACCTTAATTTTGGGTCAATAGTGCATGATGAGATGTCTTGGCTGGTCAAACCCTAATCCAGTCTTGAGTCTAAGAGATCTTGTGAGAAAAGTATTGATAAATGAGAGGGAAAATTTTGGGGTACAACAGCTGCCTCTGTTCAATCTTCTTAAACCTGAAGAGTTAGATTGGCGAGCTTTGCCATTCGTGACTCCAAGGTGAGAGAATGATTGGACACTAGAGTGCCCAGAAATTTGCACTCGACGATGTGTAGTTGAGGGAATGGGCTTAAAGATGCCATTTGGAGAAGTGATAGAATCTTGTCGGAGATGGGCTTGTAGATGCCATCCAAATTTTTTTGTTGAATTGTAAGTTGTAAGCTGAAAGAATGACTATCAAAATGGCATCCGTGTCTAGAGCGTATCTGAACTGTATCTGAAAGTTGAATCTGAATGAGTATCAGAATGGCATCCGTGTTTGGAGCGTATCCATACTGTATCTGAAGTCTGAATTTGAATGAGTATTAGAATGGCATCCGTGTCTGGAGCATATCTGTATTGCATCTGATAGTTGAATCTAAATAAGTATCAGAATGGAATCTGTGTCTGGAGCGTATCCGAACTGTATTAAAATGAGTAACAGAGTGGCATCCGAGTCTGGAGCGTATCTGAACTTGAAATATGATTGTATATTTAATAGTAGTTGTTTAATCTTATCCTTAAAAGGGTAAAATGTTAGCTAAAACACAAAGTTATGTTGCGTGAAATGTATGATGCAATGTATTTGCTTCATCAATGTTTATGGTATGGGGATGTAATGTATGCGCATGTAAGCTGATTTGCCGTATTATTGTTTGATTGAGGAAAATAAATCCCTGAATGCTGTTGAGGATATGTGAATTTTCAATGTCTTTGAAGTTGAAACACTGACGAACTCTTGTTTGAGAGAAGTAAATTCTGTTTCGAGGGCAACGCCATGTACTGATTGTGGAATCCTGAGAAATTTGACGATTTCTACTGGGGATTAAAATGACGTACTGTGGGGATTGCTTATGGAATAGCCTAGAGGCGTTTTCCTATCCTTTCAAACTATCAGTAATTATCTTTCGCGTTTTGTTTATTTGTAAACAGTAATTATGTTCAAATGCATATGTTCATTAATGAATCATTAGACGTTTTTGCATATAAAACCAAGTGTAAAGAAAAAGACAAATAGTTTTATGTACTTTCAAAGAGATATCTTTGTATTTTGACTTTGAATATATATTTTGTACAAGGGAGACATACATTCTAGTAAGAGAATGGCGCCATAACACAAGAAAAATTTATACAAAGAAAGATAGCTATGTGTAATAATCCCATGGGGTTCCCATTCTGCTATAGCCTTCATATCTCTGAATATCTTGTCTATTTGTTGCTTCATTCGAAGATGATTGAATTGATCAGAAACTCCAAATTTTTTAGTGGAAGTCAAGTGTTGTCCTTTAAGTGATCCTAAGGACATAGTCATACGCTTTAATTCCCTCACTTTTGCCTGGACCGCCCTTTTGGGTTTTCCATCCACCGGGAAACCCTTTTTTGCCCAAGTCTCCCTTTCGGGTTTTCAACTTGCCGGGTGTACAAATTTTTTATTTTATCCCTGATTTTTTCTCGAACCTTTTTGGTTCGCCGAGATGCCCTTGTTTTGCCTAGGTGTGTCAACCTAGCGGGTCTCTTATGCGTAGTATCTTTTGACTATGTCTACGTTCTTAGGGAGTGGCAGGTCGTCTCCATCCATGGTGGTCCAAATCATTGCCCCACCAGAGAATATATTTTTGATTATAAATGGTCCTTCATAGGTAGGAGTCCATTTTCCCCTGGGATCACTTTGTGGTAAAATGATACATTTGATCACTAAATCCCCAACTTGATATACTTGACGTCTGACTTTCTTGTTGAAAGCCTTGATCATCCGTTTTTGATACATTTGACCATGGAAAACAATAGTAAGTCTCTTTTCATCAATTAAGTTCAGTTGATCAAGTCGAGTTTGGATCCAATCGTCTTCACTCAAACTTGCATCCTTCATAATCCTCAAAGAGGGGATCTGAACCTCAATAGATAAAACAACCTCCATGCCATAAACCAAAGAATAGGGTGTTGCCCCAGTTGATGTGCGAGCCGTGGTACGGTACCCGTGGAGAGCAAATGGTAGCATCTAATGCCAGTCCTTGTAGGTGACTGTCATCTTTTGTATGATCTTTTTAATGTTCTTATTTGCAGCTTCGACAACACCATTCATCTTTTGCCGATAAGGGGAAGAATTGTGATGCTGAATCTTGAATTGCTCTCACAAGGAGGTGATCATAGTATAGTTAAGATTTGTACCATTGTCAGTGATGATCCTTTCCGGGGTACCGTACCGGCAGATGAGATTTTGCTTGATGAAGCGGGCAACAACATTCTTAGTAACGGATGCGAAGGAAGCTGCTTCAACCCACTTAGTAAAATAGTCAATGGCCACTAGGATGAAGCAGTGTCCATTGGAGGTTGTAGGCTTGATCTCCCCAATCATATCAATTCCCCACATAGAAAAGGGCCAAGGAGCTATCAAGATATTCAGAGGAACCGGAGGTACGTGCACCTTGTCAGCATAAATTTGACACTTATGACAGGTTCGGGAGTGTTGATAGCAATCTGCTTCCATGGTAGACCAATAATAGCCTGCCCGTAGGATTTTCTTCGCCATCGTATGCCCACTGGAGTGAGTTCCAAAAGTACATTTGTGTAATTCAACCATAATTTTTTCTGCTTCAATTTTATCCATGCACCGGAGCAGAATGGATTCATGATTATGTTTGTACAGAATGCCATTACTCAGGAAAAACTTGGCAGAGAATATCCTTAAGAACTTTTTATCATTGATTGAAGCTCCTTTTGGGTATTCTTGAGCCTCGAGATACCTCTTGACTTCATGAAACCAAGGCTGGTCCACTACCTCTTTAGTATTAATCTCGTGACAATGTGCTGGTTCATCCATTCTTTCGATGGTGATCTCGGGAGCCTCGTTATCCCAATTAAGTTTAAACATAGATAACATTGTGGCTAGAGCGTCTGCTAGCTGATTTTCTTCTCGCGAGAAATGCTCGAAAGTAATCTCCTCAAAATGTGGTAGCAATGTCAAAACATGTTCTTTGTAAGGGATAAGATTTGGGTGTTTAGTGTCCCATTCCCCTTTGATCTGACTGATGACCAAAGCTAAATCTCCTAACACATCTAAAGATTTGATTCCCAAGTCTATGGCAGCCTTGAGACCAAAGATGCATGCTTCGTACTCCGCCATGTTATTTGTACAATTGAAGCAAAGTCTAGCAGTAAATAGATTATGACACCCTTATGGAGATATGAGTACAGTGCCGATACCATTACCAAGTGCATTGGATACCCCATCAAAGAACAAGGTCCATCAGGATCCTTGTTCAGGTCTGTCATATGGTCTGATTTCTTCACAGTTGTCTAATGTCATGATGTCTTCATCCGGGAATTCAAACATCATGGACTGATAGTCTTCTACAGCTTGGTGAGCAAGATGATCAGCCAATACACTGTCCTTTATAGCTTTCTGAGTAGTATACTGTATATCATATTCTGTTAGGATCATCTGCCATCTAGCTATTCTCCCAGACATAGCAGGCTTTTCGAAGATGTATTTTATCAGATCCATCTTAGATATCAACAAGGCAGTATGAGTCAGCATATACTGTCTTAGCCGACGAGCAGTCCATGCTAGAGCGCAACAAGTTTTCTTGAGCAGTGAATATCATGTTTCATAGTCGGTAAACTTTTTGCTCAGGTAGTAAATAACGTGCTCTTTTCGGCCAGTCTCGTCATGCTACCCCAATACAAACCCCATTGAGTTCTCTAAAACGGTCAAATACATAATCAGTTGTATTCCCTTGACTGGTGGCATCAAAATAGGAGGCTCTTGTAGGTACTCTTTGATTTTGTCGAAAGCAGTCTGGCATTCATCATTCCATTTGACTACTTGATCTTTCTTCAATAGTTTGAAGATTGGCTCACAAGTAGCTGTTATGTGAGAGATGAATCTGGCAATATAGTTCAGGCGTCCCAAGAATCCTCTGACTTCCTTCTCAGTACGAGGAGCAAGCATTTCTTATATTGCTTTAACCTTGGCAGGATCAACCTCGATGCCTTTGTTGCTGACGACAAAGCCTAAGAGTTTACCGGACCGTACTTTGAATGTGCACTTGTTCGGATTCAACCTTAGCTTATACTTCTTCAACCTCTCAAACAATTTTTGCAAGTGATCAAGGTGCTCTTCCTCCATTTGTGATATGGCTATCATATCGTCTACGTAGACCTCTATTTCATGATGTATCATGTCATGAAATAAGGCTACCATGGCGCGTTGATAGGTTGCCCCAGTATTTCTTAGTCCGAATGGCATCACTTTGTAGTAGAATATGCCCCACTGTGTGACAAATATAGTTTTCTCCATGTCCTCAGGTGCCATTTTAATTTGGTTATAACTTGAGAATCCGTCCATGAAGGAAAACACTTTATGCTGGGCCGTATTTTCAACCAGGATATCGATATGGGGAAGTGGAAAATCGTCTTTAGGGCTGGCCATATTCAAATCTCTATAGTCCATGCACATTCGTACTTTTCCATCCTTTTTAGGCACGGGAACAATGTTGGCAACCCATTGAGTATAGGAAGTGACAGCCAAAAATCCAGCGTTAAATTGTTTCATGACTTCCGCTATGATCTTCTCTGACATGTCAGGTCTCATGCGGCGGACTTTTTGTTTTACTGGTGGACAATCTTCTCTTGTGGGCAGACGATGTACCACGATGTCTGTATCAAGTCTCGGCATGTCTTCGTATGACCATGCAAAGATCTCAACATAATCATGCAATAGCTGAATCAGACGTTCTTTGAAAATAGGCTCCAGATTGGAACCCACTTTGAACTCTTTTATATCCTCCTTGGTACCCAGATTGATTGTATCCACAGGTTCCTCGTGAGGATTAATGGCTCTTTCCTCTTATCGTAGTAGTCTGGCCAGTTCCCCCGGTACTTCACAATCTTCCTCACCTTCGTCTTCAGCTTGGTAGATTAAATCCTCAGAGTCACAAAAGGCCATAGCAGTATCGTTACCCATGGGATCCGGAATGGAGGGGTACCTGCATTTGTGAGTGTGGGTGTGTGTAAGGGTATAGCCATCTTTAAACAATAAAATATAAAAGAAATACAATGAGCACAAAAGTTTGTATGTGAAAAACGTCCATGATTCATTGAATTTCATATGAAGATGAAATAAAAACCCTTACAAATGGACCATTGTGCCTCGGGCAAGACACAAGGTTTAAAATGTGCGAATTGTTTGTGAATATTACAAGTTCAAAAGAAATGTAAAAGATAAATTATTGAGGGATTAAAGTCATTGGGACAAAGTCTTTGGCTTCCCAATTGCAAAGACCTCCGTTGACAGTAGGAAATATTCAGTCCTCTAAGCTGCAATCTTCTTCACCATCTTCCACTGCATTGACCTCTCGGTTGCTAATCTTCAGGGGTGGCCCTCCAGCACGGGCACGACACACAGCCTTCTGAGCACTTGAAGTGAACCCTAAGCCAAACTTGTCAGATTTATACGGAATATCCAGAAGTTTCCCCTAGATGGTGCATCCACCCTCCTCTATTATTGCCTTGGCGTCCTTCAGAGATGAAATCCGAAGCAGAGGTCTTGTGACCTTAGGGATCTGGGATACCGTCTTGGTTACTGCTACCTCTTGAGAGACTTCTTCGAAATGTTGAAAAGGAGTTTCAATGAACTCTCCGTCCAATTCCACATACCGGAATGAATTGAGGTGGCTAATCATATACTCTTCCTCTCCATGGACAATGATAATCTTTCCATGGACCGGATATTTTAGCATCTGGTGCAGTGTAGAGGTGACAACACCGGCATTATGGATCCACGGCAGTCCTAGCAGACATGAGTAATATGGGCAGATGTCCATTACATAGAAGGTTGAGTTGAAAATCTGAGTCCCAACCTTTATGGGGATTTCCACCTCCCCGTAGACCATCCTCTTTGAGCCATCAAATACTCTCACGACTATGTTACTGGGTTTCAACGTCAGTCCTTCATAGTCTAATCTGTAGAGAGCTTTCTTCGGTAAAACATTCAAAGATGAGCCAGTGTCCACCAAGACATGGGCCAAAGTTGTTCCTCTATATTCCATAGAGACATGCAATGCCTTATTGTGGTTTCTCCCCTTGGTGTCAGATCAACATCAGAGAAGCCTAGGCTGTTATCCATTGTCAAGCTGACCACGTAATCTTGAAATTGGTCAGCCGGTGTCTCTTGAGGCACATGGGCTGTCTTTAGGAATTTCACCAGGGCTTTCGCACGTGCTTCGGAATACAACATCAATGCTAGCATGGAGATTTTGGAGGGAGTTTGCCCCAACTGTTCAACTACGTCGTAGTCGCTCTTCTTTATTATTCTTAGGATCTCCTCCATTTCCTTCTTGGCGGTTTCGGGAATAGTTAGTGGTTGAGCCTTCGTCTGGACAGGCTCTTCTCGAATACTTTTTACTCGAGTTTCAGCAGTAGGATTGTTGGTAGGAATGACAGTAAGGGTTGTGTTGTCTTTGTCAATAGGAGAACTTGCAGATATGGTTATTGGTATGGAGGTAACCTTTGGAACAGCCACGGGTCCAAAAACTGCCTTTGGAGGGGCAATTTCTATAGAGAAGATTCTACCGCTACGGGTAATCTTACTGGTTCCGACAATGTTTCTAATGTCAGAGTCTTCTTCTTCGGAGCTCATCTCTTTGGTGGCCAGCCCATTTTGTTTGATACCATGGTAGTATATGTCTCCACCATAATTCCACGACACTGTTTTGTCTGATTCATACGGGACCGACCCGGGCATTGTGATTATAAGAGGAGTAGTTTTTGGAACCTATGTAATCCTAACGGGTCTTTTAGGGACCCTGGAAGAATTGGTGGAGATGGTTATGATTGAAATATCTTCAACAGGAATAGGTGAAACAAGAGTACTTTCAAACAAAATCTCTTGGTTGTCTATCAAGCGTTGGATGCCTGTCTTCAACAAAGGGCAAACAGTTGGTGAGGATAAGCAAAGATGGCAGTTTTCATTAAAATCCGGGAATACACCGACTTTCAACAAGTTTATCTTAATGAATGGGAGTGGAGTCAAGAGTTCATCAACTGTGGCGACAAACAAATCTTCTTCAATTGCATTGGTGTTATGACCATGCCTAGGCATAGGAGTAGAAATGACGTTTGGCTTCTCGGGTGCATCAAACTCAATCTCTTTTGCATCTATAAGGTCTTGAATTTTGTTTTTCAGGGCCCAAGAGTTGTTAGTGTCATGACTCGGACTTTCGGAATGATATGCGCATCTGGAATTTGGGTGATAATGAGGGGACGTTGTATTGGGGTTCTTTGGAGATTCCTTTAGAGTTGTCAAATTGGATTTCAGAAGATATGATAAAACCTGGGCTAGAGTCATATTGATTCCGGTGAATTTCCGGACTGGCCTTTCCATCCTCGGTTGGTTACTTCTTGGTTTATCAGATGTAGGCTTTGGGATCATAACAGCTCCTACCATTGGTCAGCGTTCAGCTCTCCCTTGGTTCCTTTATGGATAAACAACAAATAGCTCCTTTTTCCTAATGAAAGGCTTTCTCACAGCTATAGAGGCATATGAATCCTTCTGAATCTTTCCACTTTTTATGCCATCTTCCACCCTCTCACCGGTTAGTATTAACTCAGTAAATCCGGCAGATGAGCTCCCAATCAAATGGTTGAAAAAAGGGCCCGATAGAGTGCCTAGGAACATGTCCACCAACTCCCTTTCAGACAGAGAGGGTTGCACTCTCCCAGCTAGATCTCTCCATTTCTGCGCGTAATCCTTGAAACCCTCATTGGAAGCCATAGCTATACTCTAAAGTTGAGTACGGGTAGGCGCTAAATCTGCATTATACTGGTATTGCTTATAGAAAGCTGCAGAAAGATCTTCCCAGTTGTGGACGTCGGCCCTTTCCAATTGGTAAAACCAATCGAGTTGTGTTCTAGATAGGCTATCTTGGAAAAAATGGACCCACGGGTCTTTATCGATAGAGTGCGGCTAAATCTTTATCACATATGATCGGAGGTGCATCTTAGGACATGACACCCCATCATATTTTGCAAATAATGGTACTTTGAACTTTGGTGGGATCACAATTCCCGACACTAGTCCCAATTCTTCAAAGTCTAGACTTGGCACCTTCTGTATTTCCATAACGCTCAGACGCTCTTCAAGATGTCTGTACTTATCATTTGCTGGAGGATATTGTTCCTCTGAGTAGTCTTCCTCTTCTTCCTCCTCTTCGAATTCTGAAGGAATCGCTGTTTCTTTTCTTTTCCCTTCTCCTTCTCCGGAAGTGGTTGCAAAATTCAAGGTTCTTCTAGTCTGTCCTTGAAACCTTCTCCCCATGTTTAAAACCCCAATGGCTTTCTTGGTTTTCTTCTTTCTTTCTTTAGCTAACAGAGTCTTCAAATCATCTTGCCCCTTGGCTAGGGTCATGAGTAACTGTTGAAACTGCGTGTTTTGAACTTGAAGATCTTTGACTGTCTGTTTGAGATCCATCTTACTGAAATAAACAATAGAGAGATGAGGAAACTCGTTGCAAAAGACCTGTTTATGTTATGATGAATGATATGTGCATATGTAATGTTTTTAAGGATTTTTAAAGATTCAAATTAGTTTTAGACAAAAAAAAGAAACACACGTTATATTAATAAGATAGAGTTTGAGTACATCAATGCCCCTTAGACAAAATAATACAAAACTCTAAGATAAAAAAGTAGTGTGCATCCTCTTTGGTGAAATGTAGGAATTTAGAGTCTGCTCCTCATGAAGTATCCTAGTGAGTTCCAAAACCTTCTTCTCGCTTGCGTAGAATTGGGCTTCGAAAGTATCTCGCTCTCCTTTGAACTGTATCCAATCCCCTTGTAGATCTTCAAGAGATGTGGGCATGTCATGATGTAGGATAGTGTATGGAACTTCTCCTTCCTTAACAGGCTCAATGATCACCGGGAGAATTGAAGGATAAGGCATCATAAGACTTTGAGCGCGGGTTCATACCCATTTGAGGTAAGGCTCAAGAGGTATGTAATTCTTGTGTCCCAAAGTCTTGCTATCCACCTTGTTTAGCATTCTCCAAGCTCGAATGAATCTCTGGCAAAGACCTTGATCGTCGTTGTCATAGTCGAATACTAAGCCTTGAATCAACATCTCATGTAGGCCCTCCATTCCGGCATAACCAAACTGTCTTAAATCTAAACATGGGTTGTAGGTGATGCCTCCCCTAATTCCAAGTAGAGGGACATTAGGGAATTCTCCACAATGGTCAACAATGATAACATTCTCTTTGGATCGGGAACACAAATGAATATCTGAATGTTTGAGTGTCATTAACCTTTGTGACCACCTTAATCCGTGCTCATTCTTTAAGACTGATTGGGGAAGATGAGAAATAAACCATCCTTCTAGGAGAGGAGTGAAACACATGAGGACACCTCTTTTCCTCATTGTGCGAGTGTGAAAAGAGTGTAGGATATCCCCTAGAAATATAGGCACCAGATTGCGTGACATGAAGATTTTGACGGCACTCACATATATGAGTTGGTCAGGATTGGGGAACAAGACCATCCCATAGATAAGAAGAGCCACAATTTCCTCAAAAGCTTGCAAGTCTAAGGAATTCCAGCAGCTTTGGGACTTCTTAAACAGAAACTTTGCTAAGAAGCCTTTGACACCACTTCTAGTTTCCCAATGGGTTGTGACATCAGATGAGTGCAAGTGCAGAGCTTGAGCAATCTCTTCTGGCTTTGGGTCTCTTTCCATACTGTTGAAATGTAGTTGATTGAGAATAGGAATTCTCAAGAGTTGAGAGAATTATTCCAAAGTGGGCATAAGCTGATAGTCGGGAAATGTGAAGAAATGGTGCAAAGGATCAAAGAACTGGAAGAGCACCTTCATCATATCCTCCTCTGTGTTAGAGGTGACCAAGTTGAGTAGAAGACCATGCCTCTCGGTGAATGAAGAGTTCTCATGGATCCTTGAAGCTAACTCCTTGAGTTGTGGAGGAATTCTTACAAGGTTGATTTGGATAGTTTTCCTGCGAAGTGAATCCATATCCTACAAAACAAGAACAAAGATGAATCTCCAAAATCCTTGAAATGGTTAGTATATGTATATGAAGTTCATGATGTCCATGATGCAAGCTGATCTAGGAAGAACTTCTGACACAAGGGTTGTAGATCTCAACGAGATCTAAAACATTGCAGAACAGAGCTTCTCCTAGAAATGTTGGGATTTCAAGTTATAAAACCCTTGAAGACACGTCCACGAAACTAAGACACAATAAATTCTGAACATTTTCAAGTCAAAATTCGAGTAGAACTTCTGGGCCAGTTTTCACATAGGTAGAATCAGAGTTTGCAAAGGTGTTTCAAAGAGGGGTTACCAAGCATGTTTCAAGCTTTCAGAAAAGTCTAAGATTTCCTTCAGATCATGCTGGAGCAGGGAGATTTAAAGATCATAAGTTGGAAATTTGTTCTTAATTCAAGTTACATTCATGTTGAACTTCTGATCCAGTCTCAAGCTAGGATGCATAATCTCAAGTTGCAGGTCTTCTTGCTTGTTAAATATCATCATCATTTAATTCTCACACCTACTTTTGAGTCTTTATCCTAATGTTAAAACCTTTATCCAGAAGATCTTCCCACGTGTGGAATGAAAGTACCACTGCTGTCCTTGGAAAGTAAACTTTTGTACAAAGTTTATGTTGGGCCCATACTTTACTTTTGCTTCTGAGTGTACTTCTCCATAAATCATGCTGTGATGCGGTGGGAGAACTGACTTGAGGTTTTTCTTTTTATCGCAAATGTTGCAGTTAGAAAGAGTCTCCACCGACTTTTCTTTTATCCAAAAGGAAAGGTGAAAAAGCACAGGAAAGACCTTTGAGATTGTTTCTTGAGTTCGGTGGGTAGATTATGAAAAGGGAAGGTATTAGCACCCTTTTCATCCATGGTTTTCCATGGGCTTTTAGTTACTTTCTAGATTACTTGCTTTTGTTGTTTGAAATTGTGTTTGGTGTGGTTTTGAAAGTATTTTGTAAAAGAGGCCATCGTTTAGGCAACCTTTGTAATGATTCTCGTTCGTAAGAATGTATACAAAGATGTTTGTCTTTTTGAAAATGTTTCAATGTTTGTAAAATGTTTGGAAATGTGTGTGTTTGTTTTGAAAATAGCAAGGATAGTTGTTTGGAAATACAGCAAGTAACTAGAAGTAATCTACCTACTCAAATGTCTTTCTTGTGCATTTTCTATTCCTTTGACATTGTTGTCTTACCATTGATTTGGTAAGAAACCCTGTCTTTGGATGTAAACGGGACGGGCGTGGGTCATCGTATAACCATGATTAGCAATGTTTGCAAAGTATCTTAGCATTTTTTGAGGGACCAAGATCATTTTATAAGGCAACTTAGAATAGCATCATCGAGGGACTATGATCTTATATTTGTTTGTTTTTCCAAGATACTTCGCATGCGTAATATGGCCATTTTTATATAAGGCAACCAAGTGGAGAAACCCTAAGGGTGCTTGTGTGCAAGTGTGTTATTTTCATGCTTTGATTTTGTCTTGGATTTAGGGTTTTCTAATTGATTTGTTTTTATCTTGCCATACAAACCCTAATAACTAACATGGCATGTAAAGCGGTAAATTGCATAATGTAAAGATTACTAAGCTATTACAACAATTTATAGGAGGGGGGAATACAAATTTGAATGGGGATTTGCAAGAATATAAATCTAAATAAGCTATTCCAACCAAATCGAATTTGTACGAATTTTGGAATAAAAAAATATACAATATTTAAATAAAATATGCAATGATATATATGCAAAGAATATTTGTTTAGTTTTTTTTATATGAAAAAAAGTTTAACCTAAATCTAATAATTTTCAGGAAAAGAAATTAATTCTTGAAAAAACAAAGTTAACCCTAATTTCTAGTTTAAAAGAAAATAAAGTTCTTATGTATTATTTTTATGTATTTTTTGTATTAAAAATAATGAATAATATTTTATGAAAATATAAAGTTTTTATATATGCCAAAATAAATATTTACAAGTATGGAATGAAAAGGAAACAAAATAAATTAAACTGAACCTATTTTATTTATGTTTACAAGTTTATTTAAGTAAAATAATTAATATATAGTTTAATAAAAATATTTTTTAATGTGAAAATAAAATAAAATAAACAAAAATGAAAAATTGTCATATTTTATATTTTTCATGATTTTATGTATTAAAGAAAATATTTAATAAACAAAAATGAAAATAAAATAAAATAAATAAAAATATATGGAAATAGTTGGGCCAAGGGTGCTGTAAGGAAACTGGGAGTAGCATGTTAGTAAAAACGCTAAATCCCAAAGAAGCAAGCCCATCCTGCAAAACAGCAAAAAAATTGGAAATGGAAAAATGTAAAAAAACAAAAGGTAGCGCCTAGTTTCGAACCCAGGACCTGGGTCTCACCAGCGTGCTACCTTGCCACTGGGGTGGCTATACATCCGTTGATTTATGTGAAACAAAAACGACATAACACAAACAAGGTCCTTGCCCTGTACTTCATCTTCTTCCCCAAGCTGGCCAGAAGCTCTGTAACTTTCTCATCTCTCAATAAAAATGGAAACTGATAACATGAATGTCGTAGCATTTTGTCTCACGATTCTAACCATGTAAATTATGTAAGCTAACAATCAAAGATCAAAACGAATTTTAAAAGCCCTAAATTTAAACCTAATTTTTCCAGGAACTTCAAGTTCAAAATTCTCTCAACTCAGGCCAAATAAATGCAAGATATATATATATATATATATATATATATATATATATATATATATATATATATATATATATATATATATATATATATATATATATATATATATATATATATATATATATATATATATATATATATATATATATATATATATATATATATATATATATATATATATATGTACAACTTCGTAGCAATGAGGTCTACATTGTTTATTCAGAAATCGTGGCCAATGGATGCCTGTATGAAGAGATAGAAGTTAAGATTTTTACCTCTTTCAGTTGAAATCGATAATGGAGTTTGAGTGATTTTTATAAAGGCCTGATGATTGCTTGAGCTTGCTTGAACCTCCCTGAGTGTGTTCCAACCGTTACCTTGCTTTGAAAGTGTCTGAAACTCTCTATCCAAGTCAACCTACAAGCTTTGAAAACAAAAATGGAAAATGATGGAGAAGGGGTTACAGTGCAGGGATGATGGTCTGGATCACTTAGATATCAAGTAGGTAAAGTGTTTTGATGATTGAAACTTGAAACGCACGAGCCAAATGATGGATTTCTATGCTTATGCAAAAACTACAAGTTTTGACAGTTTTTTGGTGATATGGAGTGTTTGAATGTTTCAGGCTTCTAGTAAATCTGTTTTTTTGTTGTAATGTGTTTGTATATTAGTATGGAAAGGGTTTAAAGTCAGCTCTTCCACAGGTTTTTCAATCCTAGCCTTTTTGCACACTTTCTTGCTTTTGAAGCAAAGTGAAGAGACAAGTCTTCACATGTTTGTACTGGCTTGCTTAGGGTTGGTATATGCTTTGTACAATTTCATTTAGGCCTGTAAGACTTGTATGTGCAAAGGAGACAGGTTCAATGCTCAAGAATTGGAAAATTGCAAAAGTGAACCTTTTTCAAAATGGTAATGGCCATTTTATGCCATTTATGGAATTACAACTTGGATAAAGATTCTAGGGCTTGGATTAAAGCTTTATCAACTGAGTAAGAATTAAATTAAGGAGTAAGAAACAAGTTTGGGACCTGTAAAGCATGGATTAGGCAGCATAGGTACTGATTTGAAATTTGTTCTTCATGAAATGGCTTGAATACAAAGTGAGTAATTGCGAACTTCCTCTCTACGATTCTCTCTACTCAAACATGATCTTGAGGAGTTCTTGGACATTTTGTAAAGCTTGCAATGTGCACTATAACTCATCTTTGAAATTCATTTCAAGACTCCTCTTGGAACTAGGTGAAAAATTTCCATGAAGTTGGGTCCAAAACCTGCCTAAATTAGGGCAAATATTCACTAAGTTATTTGGTTCATGAGCATGTTCATAAAATAATATCTTGAATCCAAGCATCTTTAGGGAAAAGTGTGTGAAGAAAAGTTGTATATTTCATGGAGGTCTACAACTTTCATGTTGGGAACTTCCTTTGAATCATCTTATATCATGGTGAAAAAATGGCTTAAAGTTGAGAAAAAATAAGAAATTTTCTATACTTAGAAAAATTTCTAAGTTAAGAAAATTTCCAATTTTAAACCCTAATCTTCAATCCTTGATTTATTGATGAACAAGTTTCACATTTTGACATGTTTTGATGAATTGTGACCCTTGGCACTTGATTTTAACCAAAACGTTAAAGTTTGACTTCTCAGTGTACAGTTGACTTTTGATCAGTTGACTACAAATTTCAACTGTCTATCAATGAAATTGAAATGTTTTGAACCATATAATTAGATTAATATGATGCCATTGAATCCTTGGAATCATGATTTAAATCAATTGGTCATTTGCTAGGTCAAAAATCAGAAGTTGCCATTCCTCAATTAAAACCCTAATTTTGACCATTTTGCCCTTTTGATGATTTGATCAAATTTCTTGAGGAATTGTAATCCAAACTTGATCAAATGATACATATGAGTCTAGAATGTTGATGTGGATAAAAAATTATGAATTTTGACTGTAAATTGGCCATGGTTGACTTTTTCCCTAGTACAACTAATTTTTAGGTCAACTGTCCAATTGACTGATCAAAAATGTGGTTCAAGGCTTGAAACTTATCATGAGTGATCTTAGGAGTCCATAATGATGTTTGAAAGTCATATGAAGTATTGATAGTCCAAGAAACTTTGTGCAAACTCAAACCCTAATTTTGGGTCAATAGTGCATGATGAGATGTCTTGAGCTGGTCAAACCCTAATCCAGTCTTGAGTCTAAGAGATCTTGTGAGAAAAGTCTTGATAAATGAGAGAGAATATTTTGGGGTACAACACATGCCTATAAAATCATATTAGGCGTGGTTAAAGCTTCTAAGACTCTACTTTGCCTTGAAACTTGTTTGTTTAAACTTGCTTCAAAAACAAGTCAACGATCCATAACACATGATGGTTGTACTTCTTATTTCTGCAAGCTGCTAAATCCTTTGCCTATAAATTAACTTCATTGGAAACCTGTAAAGGGGGTCTAAAAGATTGGAAAAAATCCTTGAAACTCTATTGAAAATTCCCAAGAACTCGAAACTGCAACACAAACACAAAACCTGCTAGTTTCTGATTTTTTGCATTCAAACTCCAATTTTTCTTGAGTGTTTCTTAACAAAATCATCCATATAGTTTCTACCATATACATGGAAGCTTTCCCAACCTCTGTTTTCAAACTGTAAAATAGTCTTCACCAATCTCTATTTCAAAAACCAGAACTCTACAACTTGACTGCTCTAGAACTTTCCCACTATTCATAGCTCAAGTTAAGGGTTGCCTTAGCTTTCTGAGAACTTGAAGAAGCTGACCAGAACATCACAGCAATCTAAACCAGGCTCTAATTCACATAATAATTTCCAGCTGCAAGGTAAGCTTCTTCTTACTTTTATCTCATTACTTAGACATTGTTAGGCTTGCATTTTCAAAGATACAATGTAGATATCATGACTCTAATTCTATACACATCTATAGATTTTATGCATTTGGCCTAAGTAGAGAGAATTTCATATAATAACTTCTTGAGGAAATTAGGGTTCAGAATTAGGATTAGCAAAATTCATGCTTGTTTCTGGTCTACAGTTTTGATGCTTTGTATTTTTGAAACCATGATAAAATTTTCCATAACTTCTATGTTTGCATTTTCCATTTTGTTGAGAAATGACTAAGTTGCAGATACTCTTACTGGCGCAAAGAAGAAGATTGAAGTTCACCATCAGAACTTATTTTACAATATATGTTAATGCTTTTGCTTCTAATACCGGATGTATAGCCACCATGTAATACGGTGGGAGAACTGACTTGAGATGTTTTGTGTTTGATCATAATTGTGCGGATAGCAAGAGTCGCCACCGACTTTTCTTTTATCCAATGAAGGAAATGGTGAAAAGAACAGGAAAGACCTTTGAGATTATTTTCTTGAGTTCGAGGGGTAGGTTATGAAAAGGGAAGGTATTAGCACCCTTTTCATCCATAATTATCTATGGGCTCTTAGTTGCTTGCTAGATCATTGTTTTTGTTTGAAAGTGTGCTTTATGGTGGTTTTTGAATGTATTTTTAAAAAGCGCCTTCGTTTAGGCCAAATTTGTAATAATTCTGGTCTCTATAAGAATGTATACAAAGTGTTTTAAACTTTTGAAAATATTTTAATGGAAAGTGTTGGTTCATTTGAAAAGGTGTTTCTGTTTTGAAGATGAGCAAGAAACTAGGAACATTCTACCTTACTCAAAAGTCTTTTGTTCATTTCTCTCTTTCTTTGATATTGCTATCCTACCATTGATTGGTAAGAAGCCTTATCTTTGGATGTAAAAGGGACGAACGTGGGTCATTGTATAGTCATGATAGCAATGTTGTGAGATATCTTAGCATTTCTTTTGAGGGACTAAGATCATTTGTAAGGCAACATTCGAAGCGTCATCGAGGGACTATGATCTTGTATTTTTGACTGTTATGCTAAGACATCTCACATGCATAACATGACGATTTTTCATAAGGCAATAAGTGGAGTTAACCCTAGAAGTGCATGTGTGCAAAGTGTGTTTGATTGCATGCTTTTTTTGTATTTTGATCAGGGTGGTCTACTTGTTAATTTTATCTTGCCATACACCCTAATTACTAACATTTTGCATAAAGTCAAAAGTGCAGAAATATAAAATCCTATACTATTACAACCATATTGAATTGCATGAAATATATAAATGCAAAAATAAGGTAAAAGAAATAAAAATGGATCTTTTGATTTAGGAAAGCAAACCCTTCGATTCTGCACTTTCTGGCTCTCTTCGATCTAGCCTGAAAAGGGGTGAAGGCATGACTTTCGATTGGGGCCTGGAGGCCAGCATGTTGTGTATTTCGCTTGGGCCCTGGAGGCCAGTATGTTGCGCCTTCTGGTTGCCTCTTTCGTTTAGCCTGAAGGTTAGTATGGAAGCCAGAGGCTTCATTTCTAACTTTTTTTCTCTTGTTTCTTTCGTTTGAGTTTGAATAGCAACATGGCCCAAGGCCATGCAAACATCACCGTAAGACTAGATTTGTGCTTAAAAACATGTTTAAATGTACAAAGAGAAAAAGCCAAGAAGATTGTTAACCATGACACCCATTAAAAGAGTGTAAACAAAAAGAATAAAATAATATGTACATGTTTGAAACGAAAAGGAATTGTATTTACATGTTATGCAAGAAACGAAGAGTTCAAGATTTAGCATAACTTACCTTGATGGAGGCTGGAGCGTGTGTTGGACCTTCAAGTGGTTAAACTAGATGCTCTTAGATTCGAAGGAAAGAAATAGGGATGGTGTTCCTTTTACTGGATTTGAAGGTCAGGAGTTGTGAGGGTGGTGTTTGTTATTTCTGGATTCGAAGGAGAAGAACAGGTGTAGTGTTCTTTCTACTGGATTCGAAAGAAAAACAAGGTGTGGGGATTGTTTCAGATTCGAAAGAGAAAAAAGAAATAAGTGTTGTGTTTCTTTAGATTCTGGGTTCGAGAGTGTATTTAGTGTTTGGGAATCTTGATAGTTTGAGAGTTTTTTGAAGGTTCTTCCCAGATTGCCAAAATCTGCCAGCGTTTTCTCTTGTTGCCTCCCAGCCTTTCAGCGTCTCCAGCCCCTTTTGATGTGCAAATGAACTCTCTATTTATAGAGGAAAATAATTGGAATGAGCATCTTTGTGAAAGAATAAAATATTGGTTCTTTGAAAGGCCAACATCCACTTGCGTTACTCTTTTTATGATCCCAAGATAAAAGTAACAAAATCAATGGTTTAGATGGGTGGCTCCTAGTTTATAGGGGGAAAGTGTGCAGAAGAGACAAGCACAAGGCTCAAAAACTTTCTAAAAAGGTAGTGATGTCATCAAGAGCAAGTTTGCTTAAAGAATAATTTAATATAGAGTGAGGCACAAGTTGGAGGCCTATGTAGCCTGACCTATGGACAACTTGACTCTTTGAATCGAATCCTTTATCTTTCTATAACCTTCGACCAAACTCAACAATGCAACATTCGTTTCCACCAGTTGTGTGTCCTTCGAATGGACCAACTGTGTGTTCTTCGAATGGGTCAGTAAGAACATGTCATTCAATTGGGACATTCATACATGTCTGGCAAGTCCTTCGAATGTTCCACCATGATACTTCTTTCGCATGAGCGAAAGGCATAGTGTAGAGTTTGTGTGTTGAAGCAAGCCATTTCCCAGGGGATATTTCCCACTCAAACTTGCCTACAAATGGGCCATGTGGCCAAACAAAAGGTGTATGCAGGAGGTCCCTACCTTATGACCTTATACAAATATGCTCAAATGAAATTTTGTAAAGAGGGAGCCATATGCTCAAACGAAAGGCATGACTAAGAGTTTGTGCTGAAGATTCATGTGCCCAAACGAAGGGTGTGACCAGTAGCTTGTACTCAAAGATTCATGTGCCCAAACGAAGGGTATAACCAGTAGCTTGTACTGGAGGAACCACATGCCCAAACGAATGGTGCATGTAGGGGGCCAAAATATACATATTCGAAAGAGGCACAAAGGATGCTATTGTCTTAAGAATCGAAGGAAGCATGAAATAAGTCCTAGTCCAAACGAAACAAAGGAAATCAAAGAATGCCCGAAGGAGACCAAAGTTCAATCAAAACCTCGTGAATCGAAGTAGATTTGTAGGGGGACCAAAAATCCAATCGATGTAAGAGAAATTAAAGAAAACTTATTTTCTCCAATTTTGCTGAAAAGATTATTTTTATCTGTTTTTCCCTTTTTTAACAGTTTCCTCCTATTGTACTTGTGCAAGCTTGAACTTTATGAATCCTTGTGAGAAATGCCTTGAGAAATGAGAAGGAAATTTTTGGGGGTACAACAGCTGCCCCTGTTTAATCTTCTTAAACCTGAAGAGCAAGTATGGCATGTTGTCGTTCGTAGCTTGAAGGTAGAAGATGATTGAATACTAGAGTGCCCAGAAATTTGCACTCGTATGAAATAGCACTGATAGTTAATGATATAGGGAATGGGCTTACATATGCCATTTGGAGAGATGATGGAGAGTTGTTGGAGATGGGCTTATAGATGCCATCTAGAGTGACTAGGAAAGGTATCAGGATAAATCATTGATCGATTTAAATTGAATCATCAGAGGTCTTGGATATTCTTCAATTTTTGATGGGCCTGTGTAGGGAAGCATTAGGAGACATACAAGGGGGAAGCCTGGGTAGG
Source organism: Vicia faba (assembly GCA_948472305.1). NCBI lineage: Eukaryota > Viridiplantae > Streptophyta > Magnoliopsida > Fabales > Fabaceae > Vicia > Vicia faba. The sequence goes on along the minus strand of OX451740.1, from coordinate 733,699,332 downwards.
AATACTTTAAGATGAATCCATGTGAAGCTTCAACTAGAATTTAAGATAAGGAACCTGGGTAGGGAATGCTTCAAGATGAGTCCGTGTGAAACTGCATCTGGAAATGAGAAAGAACCTGGGTAGGGTTGCTTGATGATGAGTCTGTGTATAACTGCATCTAGAAATGAGAAGGAACCTGAGTAGGCTTGCTTCATGATGATTCTGTGTTAAACTTCATCTGGAAATGTAGAGAAGGAACCTGTGTAGGGTTACTTCATGATGATTCCGCGTAAAACTTCATCTGGAAATGTAGAGAAGGAACCTGGGTAGGGTTTCTTCATGATGAGCCCGTGTTAAACTTCATCTGGAAATGTAGATAAGGAACCTATGTAGGGTTACTTCATGATGAGTCCGTGTGAAACTTCATCTGGAAATGTAGAGAAGGAACTTGTGTAGGGTTACTTCATGATGAGTCCGTGTAAAAATTCATCTTGAAATATAGAGAAGGAACCTGTGTAGGGTTACTTCATGATGAGTCCGTGTAAAACTTCATCTGGGAATGAGAAGGAACCTGGGTATGGTTACTTCATGATGAGTCCGTGTAAAAATTCATCTGGAAATGTAGAGAAGGAACCTGTGTAGGGTTACTTCATGATGAGTCTGTATAAAACTGCATCTGGAATGAGAAGGAACCGGGGTAGGGTTACTTCATGATGAGTTCGTGTGAAACTGCGTCTGGAAATGTAGAGAAGGAACCTGGGTAGGGTTGCTTCATGATGAGTCCGTGTTAAACTTCATCTAGAAATATAGAGAAGGAACCTGTGTAGGGTTACTTCATGATGAGTCTGTGTAAAACTGCATCTGGAATGAGAAGGAACCTGGGTAGGGTTACTTCATGATGAGTTCGTGTGAAACTACGTCTAAAAATATAGAGAAGGAACCTGGGTAGGGTTGCTTCATGATGAGTCAGTGTTAAACTTCATCTGGAAATGTAGAGAAGGAATTTGAGTAGGGTTGCTTCATGATGAGTCAGTGTAAAACTTCATCTGAAAATGTAGAGAAGGAACCTGTGTAGGGTTACTTCATCTGGTCATGTAGATAGTTGCCCCGTCTTGTTTCAGGCATTGATCTTCGACCTTAGAAAGAAAGATAGTTTTCCTGGCTTGTTATAGGGATTAATCTTCAATTGGTCTTCCACAGATATTTGTCCAGTCTTGTTTACAAGCATTAATCTGGAACTGTTGAAAATTGTTGACGATAGTTATTTGTTGATTGATCTTTTCTGAAAAGGTAAAGGGTTAGCTGTATGCAATGTCATGATGTATGAAATGCATTATGTAATGATGTTCTCAAAAATAAGGTTGTGTTGTATGCATATATCATGTATGTTATACGGTGTATGAATGTGATGCGTTTATTGCAGTGTGTCTTTGTCTAGGAAAATAAATCCTTGATAACATGCAGGGGGATCTTGGGAAGCTGAATCCCTAACTGTTGTTGGAGAATAGATGTATCTTCAACTTTGTTTAGAATATTTCTGCTGGGAATTCCTGTTCTGTTGTTTGAGGAGAAACTCTGCTGGGGAATACTAGCTTGTTTAAGAAGACCCTATGGAGAGTGTTTATCTCTGCTTGGGGAAAAGAACTTAGGAATTTTGGTTGTTCAATTCTCTACTAGGGAATTTTTCCCGACATGGAGAGCATCGAAAATTGGCTGTTATCTGGTCGAAATCTAGGCTTGGCAGCAATTTGTTGGGGATAATGAAGTTGACTGCTATCTGGTCGTATTTCAGGCTTCACAGTGACTTGTAGGGGAAGACCTGAATTAACTATGTATCTGGCCGGAATCCAGGCTTCGCATAAAATTGCTTGAAGTTGAACTGTTATCTGGTCGGGTTCCAGGCTTCATAGTAACTTATTGGGGAAGATTAAATTAACTATTATCTGGTCGGATTCTAGGCTCTGCAGAAAATTTCTTGGGAGGATGAAGTTAAATTATAATCTGGTCGGACTCCAGGTTTCACAGATTTCTAAGGTGGATGAAGTTAATTGCTATCTGGTCAAACTCCAGGCTTCATAATAACTTGCCTGAATAAATGAAGTTAAGCTGATATCTTGTCGGATCCAGGCTTCACAGTAAATTGCTTGAAATTAGTTGTTATCTGGTCGGATTCCAGGCTTCACAATAAATTTCTGAGGGAATAAAGTTAATTGCTATCTGGCCGGATTCCAGGCTTCACAATAACTCGCTTGAAAAGATAAATTTGAACTGATATTTGGTTGGGTCCAGGCTTCACAATAACTTGCTTAAAATTAGTTGTTATCTAGTCGGATTCTAGGCTTCACAACAAATTTCTGAGGGAATAAAGTTAATTGCTATCTGGTCGGATTCCAGGCTTCACAATAACTCGCTTGAAAAGATAAAGTTGAACTAATATCTGGTTGGGTCCAGGCTTCACAGTAACTTGTTGGGGTAGAGGCAAACTCTACTAGGGAAGGGAAGTTAAACGATTGTCTGGTTGAGTCCAGGTTTTTCAATATCGCGAAGAGTTAAACTATTATCTGGTCGGGTTCAGGCTTCATAGTGTCTTGAGAAGTTAACTATTATCTGGTTGGGTCCAAGCTTCATAGTGTCTTGAGAATTTAACTATTATTTGGTCGGGACCAGGCTTCATAGTTACTGGAGTTAAACTATTATCTGGTCAGGTCCATGCTTCATAGTATTTTGAGAAGTTACACTATTATCTGGTCGGGTCCAGGCTTCGTAGTATTTTTGAGAAGTTACACTATTATTTGGTCGGGTCCAGGCTTCATAGTTACTGGAGTTAAACTATTATATGGCCTGGTCTAGGCTTTATAGTATTTTAAGAAGTTACACTTTTATCTGGTCGGGTCCAGGCTTCATAGTATTTTTGAGAAGTTACACTATTATCTGGTCGGGTCCAGGCTTCATAGTAATTGAAAGTTGAACTATTATTTGGTCGGGTCCAAGCTTCATAGCATTTTAAAATTACAATATTATCTGGTCGGGTCCAGGCTTCATAGTGACTTAATGTTTAACTATTATCTGGTCGGGTCCATGCTTCACAGTAACTTTCGGAGATGGCAATGACTTTGTTGGCGACTTCACCGGGGAAAAGAGGTTGTGGTCCTGTGATTTATAATAGTCTGGGAGGCAAACTCAAGCTAGAGAGGATAGATTCAGTCGGGGAAGACATACATGGTTGGGGAATTTTGTTGCTTGTTGAGGAAATAAACCCTATTTAGGAATATTTGACGAACTGCTGACAGGGTGAGTTCTTTTAGGAAGAGATCCACAAGGCTTCTTCTTTTAAGACTAACTCAGTTGGGGAGAAGGCTGTCAAGGGATTGAGACTCTGGCTGGGAGTTGTCTGGATCCAACTTCATGGGGACTTGCCTGGGGGTCATCCTATGAAAAGGACTTTAGGGAAACTTGTCACTCCCCCCTAGTAGCAAGTGTTTGTAACACTCACTGCCAGGAAATGTTTGCCTAACCGTACGTAACTTTTTGTTGGAGTTCACGTTTATTTCTCCAAGTGATTCAGATACAGACCTGCCCCTGGTATATTCATCATTTCTTGAGAGATTTCTTGGAATCTTGATTGGACTTCCCTGAATGTGTTAGACAGTGACACATCATGCCCCATTGCTCATAGGAGATCTGTTATTGGAAGTGTCTTCCCACTTGAAGTAATTTTTCTCATTGAGATAGTTTTTTTGTTCGCTGGATATTCATCGTGTGAATTTCTTCGCTATCAAACAATTAGCCATATGCAAACGGCGATATTCAAATAATACAAAGTTTATGCTTGTCTTGAAGTTTTGAAAATGCATTTTTAGCAGATAAAAGAATTTTTGTAAGAATATGAATTCAACTCAGGATTCGGTGTAAGCCTTACAGGAGTCAGGGTACCTTTTGTAACAATATGCTTTCGAACTAACATATGCTTCAATTAGGAATTTTGAAGGGTTGTAGCGTGGCTTGGTTCATGGTTTAAGAAACAAAGGATAAGGCTCAAAGTGTATTTGTACCAGCCCATTCTTCGTGATGTTCTTCAGTCCTAAACTCAGTTAATTGTATGTTCGAACTCCAATTGAGTCTGAAATGACGTCTTGATGATGGTTTAGACAAGTTAAGTTTGTTGGAAAGCAGTCACTTTTTCCATATTTTCCATGTTGTTGAGGATTTGTAGTGACCTCTTTTTTATTAATTATCCCTGATCTTGCCTGACTGTTCTTGGTTTTGAGATTACAGTCAGCGGGATGCCCCAATTTTTCTTAAGCCTCCTTCGTAGGTTTTGACTTAGTGAGTTTTTATTTTGAGAGATAATGACTTCCTATTTGATAGGGAACCATCACCATATTTTGGTTCAGAAGGAATGTTTTTGATTCCCTTCATTGTATACAAAGTGAAAATTTGCGACTGAACGCATATTTGAATTAACTGAGAGATTACCCTGCCCCGGGTTTTGATTAAAGGTCTCAATTTGTGTAAAAATGGAAATTCCTACTTCTTTGGCTCGAAGGGGTTGACTAGGGATTATCTTCCTTATAACTCCAGTGTTTAGGATTTAAAAGAACGCCTGTATATCATCAACAAGGTCTGTCCAAAAGCATATTGTATGGGATTAAAGCATTGTTTTCGTCATCCTCCCTCTAAAGGCTTGTAACTTTTAGCAAGAGTCGAATGTCATAAAGAGAGTAAAAAGCATAGTTTAAATGTAATGAAAAAGAATGGATCAATTCAAGACAAACATATGCAATGCATTAATGAAATAGAGTTTAACATTAATAGATAAGTGTTTGAACAACAAAAGAAATTACAATTGAAAATTTAAAATGAACTGGAATGCTCAATGATTTGGCATGGGAGCAGTGATCACATTTGGAGTCTCAGGAGGACCAAACTCAATCACCTTAGTGTCAATCATATTCAGAATCTTGTATGTCAGTGCCCAACAATCATTAGTATCATGCCAGGGACTGCCGGAATGATAAACACACATTGCGTCAGGATTGTAGTTAGGGGAAGAAGTTTTGGGGTTTGGATGAGTTCCTATTAATGTGATCAGATTCATCCTCAACATGTGTTGCAATGCTTGTTCTAGGGGCATGTTGATGTTAGTAAACTGTCTCTTGGACTTTTCTTTCCTTCGCTGATTTCCCCGTTGTTGTTGTCGCACTGATGCAGGACTAGAGATCAGGACTGCCCTCACATGTTGGTCGTGGTTATTCTTATTATGACCCCTTTGACCATATATAGAATATGACTCTTTCTTTCCATTGTATGGATTTTTTTGAGTATCATAGGATGTAGATCCTTGGATCTTTCCACTTTTGATGCCGGCTTCGACCCTTTCGCCAGTCAGTAATATCTCGGTGTACCCGGTTGAGGAGCTTCCGATTAGGTGATTAAAGAAAGATACCGTCAAAGTTCCCATAAAAATTTCAATCAGCTCTCTGTCATTTAAAGGTGGCTTCACCCTGCCACCAAGTCTCTCCACTTTTGGGCGTATTCTTTGAAGCCCTCGTTGGAACGCATGGCCATGTTCTGAAATTGCACATGAGATGGTGCAAGATCATCGTTGTATTGGTACCGCTTGTAAAAAGCAGCAGCTAGATCTTCCCAAGTGTGAATGTGGGAACTCTCCAATTGATAGAACCACTTAAGTTGCTTCCCAGCTAAACTCTCTTGGAAGAAATGGATCCAAAGCTTCTGATCAGTTGTGTATGGTTGAATCTTGCAAACATAAGACTTTAGGTGCATCTTAGGGCAAGAGACTCCATCGTACATGGAAAAGGTAGGGATTTTTAACTTTGGTTGGATGACCACTCTAGGGACCAAACCCATGTCTCCTAAGTTCAATCCAGGCACAACTTGGATCTCCACATCTTTTAGCCTGTCTTCAAGCTGTTTGTATTTTTCACCCGCTGATGGATAATGCTCCTCAAAAGAGTCTCCATCATCAGTAGCTATGTTAGCTCTAATGCTTCCAGCTTCCTCTTCTTGATTGTCTTTAGAATAAGCATCTTCTTTTTGAGCTAGCTGGGCATGCCCCTTGGACCTTCTTCTCACGTTGAGGATGACAACCTTTTTCTTCTTCTTGCTCTCTTTGGTGAAGAGTGTTTTCAGATCTTCCTGCCCCTTGGCCAAGTTCATGAGCGTCTGTTAGAACTGAGCATTTTGAACTTGGAGATCTTTAATTACTGAAATAAACAGTAAGCAGATGAGAAAGCCTATGCGGGAAAACCTGTTATGATGACATGCATGATATGTCGATGCAATGTTTTCAAGGATCTTGCTGGGTAAACACAAGAATTGTTACAATTTGAACATTGATCAACATATTTGATTGGGGAACTTCGTATCGGTGGATATCTTTCCACGAGAATCAATCTCTCCATATCAAGTGGGTCATAGCCCTTGGTTCAAGTTACCGTGCTTTGGTCTTGATGGCATTTGGTTAGAAGAAAATAAATCCTCTTGCCCCTTGATAGACGCCTGGTTCAACGTGACCCTGCATTATAGGCCCTTGAGATCCTTGAAATGGTTATTGAAAATGCTATGGTATGATGTTATGATGTTATGTACAAATATTCAAAGTAAGCAAGTTGTTATGTACAAATAATCATATACATACAAAGCAGACAAATCTTTAGGTTTAGGCTTGCATGGAGTTGGTAGGTAAGTACCCTCTTGAAGTTTAGTTGGCTCAACCTATCCTAGTAATAGTAATCGGGTTCTAGGGGATCTTAATATCACTGACCTTTCTTTTAGGCACTGTCTCAGCACAATCAATCTTTTCTTGCGGCCGAGATATCCCAAAAGTCTGATCTCAATGAGTGTAGTATCGAGTATCAACCAATTTTCAGATTTCCACCGAAACCGGTTATCTCACTACGTCCTAATGGCCAAGTTGTTCAATTAAGGTTCTAAGGCCAGTTAGTTCTTCATGACGCCGCTCAGCGGCCCCGTATTCTCCTCGATTCAACACAAGGGATACCGGTACCAACAAATGCGCCACACTAGCGTAGCCATTGCTTCAACCATATCGGTATACGTCGTACAGTTTCCACAATCAATTGCTACTTACCAAAAAGGTTCCCCATATCCGGGTAGAGGGTCAAAAGCAAGCCCAAACAAGGAACCATAACTTAAAGCAAACAAATCATACAAGGAAAGAAAGTAAAGGTGATCCAGCCCTAAGGTAACCCCACTTCATAAGATAGTCCCCAACAGAGTCGCCAGTTCTGTAATACGGTGGGGGAACAGACTTGGAATGTTTTGTATTTGATCGCAATTGTTGTAGATAGCAAGAGTCGCCACCGACTTTTCTTTTATCCAATGAAGGAAAGGGTGAAAAGAACAGGAAAGATCTTTGAGATTATTTTTCTTGAGTTTGGGGGGTAGGTTATGAACAGGGAAAGTTTTAGCACCCTTTTCATCCATAGTTATATATGGGCTCTTAGATGCTTTCTAGATCATTGATTTTGTTTGGAAGTGTGCTTTGTGGTGGTTTTTGAAAGTATTTTTGAAAAGCGCCTTCATTTAGGCAAACTTTGTAATGGTTCTCGTCTCTATAAGAATGTATACACAATGTTTTGAACTTTTGAAAATATGTCAATGGAAAGTGTTGGTCCATTTGAAAATATGTTTGTTTTAAAGATGAGCAAGCAACTAAGAACGTTCCTACCTACTCAAAAGTATTTGTTCTTTTCCTCCTCCTTTAGATATTGCTATCTTACCATTGATTGGTAAGAAGTCTTATCTTTGGATGTAAAAGGGACGGGCGTGGGTCATCGTATAGTCATGATAGAAATGTTGTGAGATATCTTAGCGTTTATTTTGAGGGACTAAGATCATTTGTAAGACAACAATCGAAGCGTCATCGAGGGATTGTGATCTTGTATTTTTAACTGTTTTTGCTAAGACATCTCACATGCATAACATGACTATTTTTCATAAGGCAATAAGTGGAGTTAACCCTAGAGGTGCATGTGTGCAAAGTGTGTTTGATTGCATGCTTTTTTTGTCTTTTGATCAGGGTGGTCTACTTGTTAATTTTATCTTGCCATACACCCTAATTACTAACATTTTGCATAAAGTCAAAAGTGCAGAAAGATAAAATCCTACACTATTACAACCATATTGAATTGCCTGAAAATATAAAGGCAAAAATAAGGTAAAAGAAAGAAAAATGGATCTTTCGATTTAGGGCAGCAAACCCTTCGATTCTGCACTTTCTGGCTCTCTTCGATCTAGCCTGAAAAGGGGTGAAGGCATGACTTTCGATTGGGGCCTAGAGGCCAGTATGTTGTGTCTTTCACTTGGGGCCTGGAGGCCAGCATGTTCTTCCTTCTGGTTTCCTCTTTCGTTTATCCTGAAGGTTAGTATGGAAGCCAGAGGCTTCGTTTCTAACTTTCCGTATCCTGTTTCTTTCGTTTGAGTTTGAATAACAACATGGCCAAAGGCCATGCCAACATCACCTTAAGGATAGATTAGTGCTTAAAAACATGTTTATATGTACAAAGAGCAAAATACAATAAGATTGTTAACCATGACACCCACTAAAAGAGTGTAAATGAAAAGAAGAAAATAGTATGTACATGTTTGAAACGAAAAGGAACTGTATTTACATGTTATGCAAGAAATGAAGAGTTCAAGGTTTAGCATAACTTACCTTGCTGGAGGATGGAGCGCGTGTTGGACCTTCAAGTGGTTGAACTAGATGCTCCTGGATTCGAAGGAAAGACACAGGTGTGGTGTCCCTTTGACTGGATTCGAAGGTCAGGAGGTGCGAGGGTGGTGTTTGTTATTTCTAGATTCGAAGGAGAAGAACATGTGCAATGTTTTATTTCTTTAGATTCTAGGTTTGAGAGTGTATTTAGTGTTTGGGAATCTTGAGAGTTTGAGATTTTTTGAAGGTTCTTCCCACAAAGCCAAAATCTGCCAGCGTTTCTCTTGTTGCCTCCCAGCCTTTCAGCATCTCCAGCCCCTTTTGATGTGCAAATGAACTCTCTATTTATAGAGAGAAAAATTGGAATGAGCAGCTTTGTGAAAGTATAAAATATAGTTTCTTTGAAAGGCCAACATCCACTTGTGTCACTCTTTTTATTATCCCAAGATAAAAGTAACAAAATCAATGGTTTAGATGGGTGGCTCCTAGTTTATAAGGGGAAAGTGTGCAGAAGAGACAGGCGCAAGGCTCAAAAACTTTCTAAAAAGGTAGTGATGTCATCAAGAGCAAGTTGGCTTGAAGAATAATTTAATATAGAGTGAGGCACAAGTTAGAGGCCTATGTAGCCTGACTTATGGACAACTTTACTCTTTGAATCGAATCCTTTATCTTTCCATAACCTTCGACCAGACTCAACAAAGAAGAATTCGTTTCCACCAGTTGTGTGTCCTTCGAATGGACCAACTGTGTGTTCTTCGAACGGGTCAGTAAAAACATGTCATTCGATTGGGACATTCACACATGTCTGGCAAGTCCTTCGAATGTGCCACTATGGTACTTCTTTTGCATGAGCCAAAGGCATAATGTAGAGTTTGTATGTTGAAGCAAGCCATTTCCTAGGGGATATTTCCCACTCAAACTTGCCTGCAAAGGGGCCATGTGGCTAAACGAAATATGTATGCAGAAGGTCCTTGCCTTGTGACCTTATGCAAATATTCTCAAACGAAAGTTTGTAAAGAGAGAGCCACATGCCCAAACGAAAGGCATGACTAAGAGTTTGTGCTGAAGATTCATGTGCCCAAATGAAGGGTGTGACCAGTAGCTTGTACTAAAAGATTCATGTTCCCAAACAAAGGGTGTGACCAGTATATTGTACTGAAGGAACCACATGCCCAAACGAAAGGTGCATGTAGGAGGAAAAAATGTCCAGATTCGAAAGAGGCACAAAGGATGTTATTGTCTTATGAATCGAAGGAAGCATGAAAGAAGTCCTAGTCCAAACAAAACAAGGGAAATCTAAGATGGCCTGAAGGAGACCAAAGTCCAATAGAAACCTTGTGAATCAAAATAGATTTTCAGGTGACCAAAAATCAAATCAAAGCAAGGGAAAACAAAGAAAACTTATTTTTCTCCAATGTTGCTGAAAAGATTATTTTTATTTGTTTTGCCCTTTTTTAACAGTTTCCTCCAATTGTACTTGTGCAAGCTTGACCTTTGAGAATCCTTGTGAGAAATGCCTTGATAAATGAGAGGGAAAATTTTGGGGTACAACACACCCCAGTGGTAAATAGCGCGCATATAAGTCATTAGTGCTAAGGGTCCTGAGTTCTAGCCCCAGAAACACCTTTTTTTATGTTTATTTCTTGACATTTTTACCCCATTATTTGTCAAACAATATACTTGGACCAGAGCTTCTAGATAAACCCCCTCCCATTTGTTGGTCAAAATAATACTTCTGAACCAGAACTTCTAGATATCCCCATCCAACAGCATTGACACCTCACTCACCCATTACCAGAACTTCTGACCTTCCAGTAACACTATAACTTCTAGGTTTCCAGCTGCATCAGAACTTCTAGACTCTCTCAACAACTAGAACTTATGACCTTCCAGTAACACTAGAACTTCTAGGCTCCCTCAACAATCAGAACTTCTAGGATTTCCTTTGTTCCCAGCAACCCCAGAACTTTAGTGTGTCCGGATCCAGAGTTTCTGGCCTTTCCCCATTTCTGCTAACAATTTCTTCATGATTTGCAGCACGCCAGAGTCAGAACTTATGCTCTCTCTTATTTCAATTCTTTCAGCAACACGTTGACTCTCACTCCTTCTCTCTTATTATTTTTTATCATCAATTTTATTTTCGTTAATCAAAAACACCAAAAAAAACTACTTTATATTCATATACTTTGCTTTATTTATTTTAAAACAAAAATGACTAAAAATATTTTCTTAAGCAAATTTATTTCTTCTCTTAATAAAAACAAAATAAAATATATTTTATATTTCAATTCTTGTACATTATTTCAATATGGTTATAATAGATAATTAGGACTTTAATTTCTTGCAGTCCCTATTTGTAAATTTGTACACCCCATCCCCAAGTGATTGTAATAGCGTATGATATTTATTTTCTTCAATTTATCGCTTTCATATAAATGCTAGTAAAGTAGGATTTGTATGGGAAGATAAAAATAACAAGTAGACAACCACTAATGAAAGACTAAATGCATGCAAACCAAACACACTATTCACACTTGCACCCCTAGGGTAATTGCACTTGTTGACTTATGAAAAATGGTCATGTTATGCATGTGTGATGTCTTAGCAAAAACAATCAAAATACAAGATCATAGTCCCTCGATGACGCTTAGAATGTTGCCTTTTAAATGATCTTAGTCCCTCAAGAAAAATGCTAAGATATCTCACAATATTGCTATCATGTTTATACGATGACCCACGCTCGTCCCTTTACATCCAAAGATAAGGCTTCTTACCAATCAATGGTAAGATAGAAATATCTAAAGGAGGAGGAAAAGAACAAAGACTTTTGAGTAGGTAGGAACGTTCTTAGTTGCTTGCTCATCTTTAAAACAAACATATTTTCAAATGCACCAACACTTTCCATGAAATATTTTCAAAAGTCCAACACTTTGTATACATTCTCATAAAAACGAGAATCATTATAAAGTTTTCCTAAACGAAGGTGCTTTTCAAAAATACTTTCAAAACCCACCACAAAGCACACTTTCAAACCAAAGCAATGATCTAGCAAACAACTAAGAGCCCATAGATAACTATGGATGAAATGGGTGCCAACACCTTCCCTTTTCATAATCTACCCCCCGAACTCAAGAAAATAATCTCAAAGGTCTTTCCTATTCTTTTCACCCTTTCCTTTATTGGATAAAAGAAAAGTCGGTGGCGACTCTTGCTATCCGCAACAATTGCGATCAAACACAAAACACCTAAGTCGGTTCTCCGACCGTGTTACAGAACTGGCGGCTCTACTGGGGAAATCTTAAAAGTGGGGTTACCTTAGGGCTAGATCACATTTACTTTATTTTCTTTGTTTGACTTGTTTACTTTACATTTTTGTTCCTTGTTTGGGCTTGTTTTGATCCTCTACCCGGATCTGGGACACCTTTTTTGGTAAGTAGCAATAGATTGTGGAAACTGTACGGTGTAGACCGATATGGTTGAAGCGATGGCTTTGTTAAATAACTGAATAATATAAAATAAAAACTTTTAGTTAGTAACAAAATCAAATTTAATTTAAGTATATTGTGGACCTCTCAACAATTCTTAATGGACCAATTAGTTAGTAAATAATGAACCTATTAGATAAATTGTGAAACACACCCCTCCCCATAATTTAATCTTAATATATCTAAAACAAAACTTTTAAAACGGTAATTTAGGTGTTAATGTAATAACAATAAAATAACCAGAAAGTCCTAACAAAGATGAGATAGACTGTCTACACCTATATGGGAAAATTTGGGGTATAACATGAAGAGACACTATACTCGTCCTCACAAGACGAGAGTTCAACTGTCGGTTCATTCTTCAAACACCATCAGATCGGCAATCCACCAAACATAAAGATGTATCCAGCTGTAGACATACGATCATCTTTATCTTCGCACCAATTGGAATCGATAAAACCAAGCAAATTGCATTTCCTGCCCGTATCTGCTGCGGGAAAAAGAATTCCACAGCCAATAGATCCTTTGATGTATCTCATAATTCTTTTTACTGCTTCTAAGTAAGACACCTTCAGTCTCTCCATGAATCTACTAGCTATATTGACACTAAACGCCAAATCTGATCGTGTATTACACAAGTAACGTAACGATCCAATCAACCATATATATTGAGTTGAATCTACATTATGCTCTTCATCATTCTTTGACAACTTCAACCTTGGTTAAGCTATTTTAATGGCAGTATTATAATGCTCGATATCACACTTCTTCAATATCTCAAGAGCATATATCTTTTGATGCATATGCGTCGGCTTCTTTCCTTTCGGTGGATCAACCAACTCATAAGTACTATTTTTCTAAATCAATTCTAGTTCCTTTCATTGCACAGACCCACTTTTTATCACTTAATGCCTCTTACGTATTAACAGGATCAGATTCGGCCATAAGTGTAGAGTGAATGAAATTACCATCATCATTGATTTCGTTGTAGCAGAATATCTCACTTTAGGGAAAACCTCTTTGCCTAGTTGGTCGTCTCACATTTTCATCAGTTCTGACTTTGACGCACAGTTGTTCTGCAATTTCAGATTCTCAAGAATCCAAAAATTATGTGTGTAACTGGTTAAGACTTTCATGTTACCAGTTAACACCTGTATGTAACTGATTAACGACTAAGTGTAATCGATTACAGGCTTCTCCACCTGCTTCAATTCGTCGATTACAACGTCTCAGCTGATCACAATCCTCATGTTTTCAACATCAAACAACTTGTAACCTCCAACAGGGTGATACCCCATAAGTATCATCATTTCCCCTTTGTCATCCAACTTATTTCTAAGTTGACCTAGAACATGTCGATACTCCACGGAACCGAAAACTCTCAAATAGTTTAGATTCAGTTTAAATTTAGACCATGTCTCTTTCATAGTTATCTTCTTAAGCTTATTTATAAGACATATATTCAACAAATAGGTAGATGTGAATACCACTTCTCCCCATAAATATTTTAGAATGTTCTTCCCCTTTAACATGTTTCTCATAATGTTCATAGTTGATCGATTCTTCCTCTCGACAACACCATTTTGCAGCTGTGTATAGAGTGGTACTATGTCATGCATTATCCCCCTTTTCATCACAAAACTTCTCAAAATAATTTGAGACAATACTCTCCACCACCATCCATTCTGAAAACTTTGAGTTTGTGACCGCTTTTCCTCTCAACCATGGACTTGAACTTCTTAAACACTTCAAACACCTCATCCTTTCCCTTTATTATCTATGACCATAACTTTCTACTATAATCATTGATAAAAGTGACAAAGTGATTAAGAGGTAAAGTGGTAAGAAAAAGTAAGTATTTATTTAGTTTTATCATATCGTCTCCACATTGATTAGTGATACTGAATTACCGTTTGACATGTCTCATGTTTATGAGTTTGGTTTTGAATGGGTTTAAAGTAAATGTGTGAATTAATACCTATGAATAGAAAAAGAATTCATTCATTGGAGAAGAGACTTATCAAGTATGCATATAATCCACTCCTCACAAACTTAAACCTATCAACCAATTATACTCAACCTACAATACTCGTCAATGTCATCTCGTATCAACCACAACCACCATATTATCTCGGTGGCGATCTCTCAACCAACCTCAACAACACATAAGATAATTGTGTTACTCACGTTGACGATCACTCATTATAACACAACCAACACAGAGGCATTAAGCACAAACACCAAAGTGAATAATAACTCTAAATCTATCTCTATTCTGGACACTATTAAATAATCACCCTAGATAAGAATTAGAGCAATATATGTCTATAGCAACCCAAACTCCAAGCACAGAGCAAAAATCCAGGATAATAGTTGACAAAGATTTGTAAAGCAAGCTTTATACAATGCCATGGGCGATAAATATACATGAGTTCAAAGTAAATACATATGCAAACACAACAAATAGAGAATACACAAAGAATAAGAGAAATGAGCCACAAATCTCCCAGTTTATCAGTGCATATCATTGAGAAATTCACCCCGAATCATCCGTATGCAAGCTTCATAGTTGTTTTCTAAGCTAATATATCAAAAATTGAGTTGATGGAGTTGGGAGAAAAAAACACCCCCAAAACCATAACCTAACAAATGAAATGAATTTTAAATGTAAATAAATTTTTGTACAAACACGCTCGCTCGATGAGCCAAATGTGTTGCCCAAAGACGGCCTTTATTTCCTTGGCCCAGCCTGCACCATGCATGCAACTGGCAACGAATATCCACTTTTTCCCAACAAAGGGAAGCTTCACCCAGTGACTCTTTTATTCCTTTCCTGGTGACACAAATATGATCATAAGATAGAAGCTACTGGAAAATGTCCCCTTCCTCTTGCTCCACACTCGCCTGACGATCCAGACGCGCAAGCCCCTCGCCCAGGCTTTTCCTGACGAGGCTTGACAGAAGACACCATTTATTTCTTTTCCTGCACGGCTTGCAATGGCTTTCTTTCTTTGTATTATTCCTTTATTGCTTCAAATTCATTTTGGAGCACCTTTTAGCCTTTATTACTCATTGCTCCAAATGCATATAAATTCTTATAAATAGATACAAAACTATCAAACGATACATTCTGAATCAAAACACAATTATATACAAACTAAAAAAATTTACAAACAAAATGGGAAATTATTCAACAAATATCAACAAAAGAACCGATAAGTGCCACAAAACATATATATAAAATAACTATATTATAACACTTATCAAACTTTCCCCAACTTTTACTTGTTTATCATCAAACAAGGCGAAACTAACTTAAAAAATAAAAGTAATCAACCAAAGAATCATGAATCAACAAGTTTGAAAAATGAAAACAAATGTATGGTTCAAATAAAAACGCACATGCAACGCAAAACTTACCACAATCCTACAACGATAGCATGTAAATGAAACAAATCCTAAGTACAAAAAATATGTCAAACAATCTAAAACAACACAAGCTAAATCATGAATCACACCTGTTGTACCCCAAAATTTGCCCTCCCATTTCCTCAACATTTTCTCATCACAAGACCCTTGGTGCTCAAGATCCAGTTAGGGTTTCCTCTGCTCAAGACTTCTCCTTGCACTGTTGACCCAAATTAGGGTTTGTGTTTGCACAAAGATATTTTGACCTAAAATGCCCAAGATGACTTTCATGCTTCATGTTGGACTCCCAAGTTTATGCATACCAAGTTTCAAGTCTTGATTCCAAATTTTGCCCAGTCAATTGGACAGTTGACCTAGAAATCAACTGTATTGGGGAAAAAGTCAACTGTGGCCAATTGACAGTCAAATCTCATGAAAATTGACCCACATAAACATTATGAACTCACATGGACCATTTGATCAAGTTTGGATCACAATTCCACAAGAAATTTGATCAGATCACCAAAAGGGCAAAATGGTCATTTTTAGGGTTTTGACTGCACAAAGGCAATTTTTGACTGTTTGACCTAACCAATGGCAAACCAAACTCACATATGGACTCAAGGACCCCATGGAATTGTCTTGACATACTCAACAAGTTCAAAAGATCCCAAATGCACAAGATTGACAGTTGAATTTCCTAGTCAATTGATCAATTTTGACTGTATACTGAAAAGTCAAACTTTGACTTTTTGGTCAAAATCAAGTGTCAAGATTCATTTTTCATCAAAACATGCCAAATCATGAAACTTGTTCATCAAGAAATCAAGAATTGCAAATTAGGGTTTGAAATGAAGATTTTTCATAACTTAGAATTTTTCTAAGTTATGAAAAACCCTAATTTTTTCCTAACTTTGTCCCACTTTCTCACCAAGATTCATTTGGATTCAAGCAAAAGTCAAAACATGAAAGTTGTAGTACATTGCAAAATCTACAACTTTGATTCACAAAGTTTCCTCAAAAGAAGCTTGTATCTCAAGTTACAATTTTTGGAACAAGGGTACCAAACCATTCTTAACTTAGAGAAAATTTGACCTATTTTAGGCAGGATTTTTGCCTAACTTCAAGACCATTTTTCACATACTTCCACTTGGAATTTCAATTTGCATTTCAAAGATGGATTGTAGTACACATTCCAAGCTTTCCAAAATGTCCAGGAAATCATCAAACAACCTCATGGTTAGGAAGAATCGAATTTAGCAAGTTGGGAAAAACTCACTTTTGTTATAACCAATTTACATGTCCATACACTTAGGTAATTTTGAACTCAGCTTGCATTTCTTGATTACAGGTCTTATATCCCATTTACACTCATAAATTTAATGCTAACTCATTGTGCCAAGACCATATTTTATGTGTTCAAGCATTACATAAAGGTTTAGTCCCAAAATAGAAAAAGCATAATGTCCATTTTTGCAAAAGTAGAACTTTATGTCAATTAGCAATCCAAGCAAGTACAGTGCAAATCCTTTTGGAACAAGTTTATGAACAAAACACACTGATCAAGGGGAAGTTTAGCAGCACATTAGGGGGGCCTCTATTAGTCTAAAACTCAAGTGGACACTTTGTTGCTTAAAGTTGAAGAAACATAGCATAACAAGACACAACTCTCATTCCTGTGAACCAGAGCTTAAGCAAAGTTATCAAACACTTTCCAATCATCAACCCTAAGCTAAAACACGAGCCAACCATCTCCATTTCCTTCTCAAACACAGAATCACCCTCAAACTGCCCAAACAGGGTACCTGTTGCAGATTGAGTTCCATAGCTCAATCCTTTCATGCATTCTTGCTAAAATCACTTCAAACACATCCCACATCATCCCTTGAAACTATTCCAAGCCTCAAACACGACCTGTAACACTCCCAATCAACATCACCATTTTCATTTTTCTGTTTTGCAGTTGAAGTTCCATAACACGATTCTCTTGGTTTCCAAACAAAGTAAAGCTTGGAATAGCATCCCTGGACATCAAGGAAGATGTACCAATCATCATCTTGCATTGAAAACACCTCCATCATCAGATACGATTCCAACTGAACAGGTAAGTTCATGGACTTCTATCTCTCTATCCAGGCATTGTTAGCTTTAGGTTTGTGAAGAAATTATGTCACATTCATAGCCCTGAACATGCCCATATAATTAGTTTTCATTTATGTTATGTGTGCTATGAGAATTTGATGTCTGAACTTGGAACAAAAACTAGGTCAAGAATTGGGGGAGAAGAAATTCTCTCTCATTTCTGAGAGTTAAATCATGTTCTTTATATGTATGAACTCGTGAGAAGATGCTTGACATTTTTTGTGTTGTGAGTTTTCATTAAAAGTCCAGGAATCAGGATGTTTGAATCCATGTACAAAGCGCGCATTTTTTGAACAAGGTTTGCTGGAGGTTGAAGAAGATAGGTTCTGGGTTGGGCCTGGAATGTTTTTCCTTTTCACACCATGTTTTTACTTTTGAACCCCCCTGGCCCATTTTGATTTTTACTTATCATTTTCCATTTTTTCCTTTTGATTTTATTTCTATATTTTTATTTAAGTATGAAAAAATATAAAAATCATTTTTTCCACATTTTTTGCATTTATTTTGATATTTATTAGTCTTTACTTAGTTTTGTACATAAATAATATATAAATACTATTATTTAAAATAACTAAAAAAAATATGCAAACACATTTATTTTCTAATTTTTATTTTATTTTATCTTCTGAAAATATTTTATATAAAATATACATTTTTTTATAAATATTAAATATTATTATTTTGTATATATAATATATATTTAGTAAATAATACAAATACATATATATTTATTAGAATATTTAGGACAAAAATACAAAATATATTCATTTTTATTCTTATTAATATTTAATATTAAAAATACCTTTTTTACAAATATACTTCATTTTTATTTTATTTTTGTACATAACTAATAAATATTGTATATATTAAACAATTAATACCTTTTAATTAATAAATTAGGGTTTTGCCCTAAATACATAAAAACTCCAAAAAAATAATACTTTTTATTTTGTTTATTTGACATATAAAAAACACTTTTTTTTCATACATATAAAAAACATTTTTGCATCTTGCATATTTATTCCCTTTTTGTTTAATTATTGTATATTAAATGATTTGATAATTCCCAATTTGATATAATAGTCTAGGTTTAAATTCCTTGTCAAAATACCCCCCATTTGAACATTTGTACCCCCCTTCCCATATATTGTGTTGTAATAACTTAGGAACTTTATTTTTCGCATTTTAATGCTTTCTAATTATGCCATGTTAGAATTAGGGTTTGTATGCAAATCAAAAACAACAAAAATAGTTTGACCTAAATTCAAGATAAACAAAACAATCAAATAATCATAGTCCCTCGATGACGCTTTCGAAAGTTGCCTAAAAAATGATCAAGTCCCTTTCAAGGAAAGATTTCCCAAAGATACTTGGCACCATTGCAATTATGGTCTAAACGATGACCCGCGCCCGTCCCTCTCACATCCTAACACAAGATTGTCCACCAAATGCAATGGTGGAACAAAATTGTTAAAAGGGTTAAAAACATAGGAGAAATCTTTGAGAAATTTAGGAGTAGACAAACTCTTAGTCACTTGAATCAAACTTGCAAAACAAAACACTTGCCTATTTTTCAAACCACACTTTCAAAACAACTTTCAAAAAACAAATGAAAACCTTTTCAAAAGACATACACCTTTGTATACATCCCAACATGGATCATTACAAAGGTTGCCACCATATTGGCTTCTTTTCAAAACATTTTTCAAACCCACACACACAAAGCACCATTTCAAACAATTGAAAACCAAGGCAAGTTGATCTAAGCAAGTAACTAAGAGCCCATGGATAACCATGGATAGAAAGGGTGCTAATACCTTCCCTTTCTATAATCTACTCCCCGAACCCAAGAAAACATCTCAAAGGTTTTTGCTGTGCTTTTTAAACCTTTCCTTAGGATAAAATAAAAAGTCGGTGGCGACTTTTGCTCAACCGAAACATTTGCAAAAACAAACGCAAAACCTCAAGTCAGTTCTCCCACCGTATCACAGAACTGGCGACTCTGCTGGGGATTTTTTTAAAAGTGGAGTAACCTTAGGGCTTTTATCACCCTCTTGCATGACTAATTGTTTGATTTGATTGCTTTATATCTTGGCTCTCTTGTTTGGGTTTGCAATCCTACACCCGGATTTGGGGAAACATTCATAGATAGCAATACGTTGTGGAAACTGTGCGGGGTATACCGACACGGTCGAAGCAATAGCTATATTAGTGCGACATATTTGTGAGTACCGGTAACCCTTGATTTCAATCAAGGAGAGTACGGGGCCGCTGAGTGATGTCACTAAGCACTAATGACCTAGAACCTTACTTGACCATCTTGGCCTTTTATTAGGAGTAGTGAGATGACCGGCTTTGGTGTAGTCCGAAGTTGGTAGATACTCGATACTACACTCATTGAGGGTTGTTTTCTTGGAATATTTTGGTCGCTAGTTAAGTGGCTAAACCAAAACCATGAACGATGAAAACAATCCAATGATATTGAGCTCCTTAGAACCCGGTTACTATTTATAGGACATGTTTTTAAGCCAACTACACTCAAGAGGGTACTTACCTATGAAACCCCATGCAAGCCTGAAACTAGGGTTTGGCGTGATTTGCTTGTACATATGTTTGTGCATACATCATAAACATCATAAAGCATCATATGCATTTACTAACCACTTCAAGGGTTTAGATCTTCATCTTTGTTCTTGTTTTGTAGGTCATGGAAATTCCTCGCAGAAAAACCATCCAAGTTAATCTTTTGAGGATCCCTCCTCAACTCAAGGAGCTCACATCAAGGATTCTGGAAAGCTCATCCTTCAGTAAAAGACATGGTAGACTGCTTAGCTTAGTCAACACCAACATTGAAGAGGATATGATGAAAGTGCTATTCCAGTTCTTTGACCCTCTTCATCACTGTTTCACTTTCCCCAACTACCAGTTGGTGCCCACTTTGGAGGAATTTTCTCAACTCCTGAGAATTCCTATCCTCAATCAACTACCTTTCAACGGTACGGAAAAGGAACCAAAGCCTGAAGATGTTGCTCGAGCATTACATCTACAGCCTTCTGACATCAAGGGGCATTGGGAAACTAGAAGCGGTGTCAAAGGCTTCTTGGCAAAATTCTTGTTTGAGAAGGCACAAGAATGTTGGAATTCATTGGACCTACAAGCCTTTGAAGAAATTGTGGCACTCCTTATCTATGGGTTGGTCTTGTTCCCAAATCCTGACCAGCTGGTAGATGTCAATGCCGTCAAAATCTTCTTATCCAGAAATCCAATACCAACGTTGCTTGGGGACATTCTTCACTCATTTTACACACGAACAATGAGAAAGAGGGGTGTTCTCATGTGTTGTACTCCTCTCCTTGCAATGTGGTTTATTTCGCACCTTCCACAATCTGTCTTGAAGAATGACCAAGGCTCAAGGTGGTCCCAACGGTTGATGAATATTACTCACTCTGATGTACATTGGTGTTCTCGGTCCAGAGAAAATGTCATCATCGTCGATCGTTGTGGAGAGTTTCCTAATGTTCCTTTACTTGGAATCAGAGGAGGTATCACCTACAACCCTTGCCTAGCTTTGAGGAAATTTGGATATGCACGAAGAGATGGCCCTCACGACATGTTGATTCCTGACCTAGTTTTTGACTTCGACAACGATGCGCAAGGACTTCGCCAAAGATTCATCAGAGCTTGGAGGATGCCCAACAAGGTTGATAGCAAGACACTGGGACACAAGAATTCCATCCCTCTTGAACCTTATCTCAAGTGGGTACGAGCCCGAGCCCAGAGTCTAATGATGCCTTATCCTTATGTTCTCCCTGTGATTAAAGAGCCTGTCAAGGAAGGAGAGGTTCCCTACACCATCCTACATCCTGACATGCCTACATCGTGGGAGGAGATGCAGAAGAGTTGGATCCAACTCAAGGAGGAATGAAACACTTTTGAAGCCAGCTTCTACGCCAGCGAGAAGAAGGTTCTAGAGCTCACCCGCCGACTCCATGAGCAAGAGGCCCTCAACACCTACATTGCGCCAAAGAGGATGCGCAACGTCTTTTTACCTTAAGAAGTTGTTTTTGTAATATTTGGCCCATGGGGCACTTATGTACTAACAAATTTCTTCTTATTAATATGGCGTGCGTTCTTTTTGTCTGCAACAATTGTGAATTTCTAAAATCCTTGAATGCATTGCATAGATAACATATCATGCATCATGTGCATAACAGGTACCCTTTTTTCTACAGGTTGCTTAATCTTCTTCGCTGTTTATTTTGAACAGTTATCATGAATCCAAAATCATCCAGTGAGCAAGCAATCAAGGCCCTCCAGGCCCAGAATGCCCAGTTTCAAGAGATGGTCATGAGCCTGGCCCAAGGTCAGCAAGAGTTGAAGGCTCTACTCCTAAAGAAGAAGAATAAGAAGAGGACTGCATTGTTCAATACTGGACGCAGGTTTGGGAACACACTCCATAATGAGGCTGATCCAACTATTTCCTCTGCAGAGAAAGACAGTCCCCAAGGGGGAGGAGCTCCTAGTCCTGCAGTCTCTGACAACGAGACGGATTACAATGACGAACAATACCCTCCCGCTGCTGACAGATACAAGCAATTAGAAGACCGCTTGAGTGCCATGGAGATTCAGAATGTGCCGGGGCTAGATTTCGGAGATTTAGGGTTATCTTTTGGGGTGGTAATCCCACACAAGTTCAAGGCGCCTGCCTTTGCCAAATACGACGGGGCTTCCTGTCCAAAGCTGTATCTCAGATCGTACGTAAGGAAGATCCAACCTTACACGGCAGACAAAAATCTTTGGATCCACTTTTTCCAAGATAGCCTTTCGGGGTCACAACTTGAGTGGTTCTATCAGCTAGATGGAACCAGTATCCGACATTGGGAAGATTTGGCTACCGCATTCTATAGACAATATCAATACAATTCTGACCTCGCTCCTACGCGTACCCAACTTCAGGGTATGTCGCTAGGAACGGGCGAAGGGTTCAAAGAATATGCGCAAAAATGGAGAGATTTGGCTGGCAGGGTGCAGCCTCCTTTGACTGATCGCGAACTGGTTGACATGTTCCTAGGGACCTTGTCTGGTCCATTTTTCAATCATCTAATTGGTAACTCCTCCGTTGGGTTTACGGATTTGATCTTAACAGGCGAGAGAATAGAAGCTGGCATCAAGTCAGGGAAGATTCAGAAAAGTGCTTCCGCAAGTACTGAGAAGAGGCCTTTCAAGAAGGAAGCTAGTGCCGTCTATGGTCCTAGAAGACAAGTTAAGCCCGAACACCGCCAAGCCGTCAATGCCTTGGTCATTTCAAAACTTGTTGCTGCTCCTCAGCAGTACAATCAACAAAGGGGTGAGAGGCCCAAGAGGCAATACACTCGGCTGAGTATGACCTTGTCACAAATCTTACCGCAACTGTTATCAACCAACTTGGTGACCATCAAAGAGGCTCCGAAGGTCGTGAATACTGCCTCTCCTAAGTATAACCCAAATGCCCGTTGTGCTTATCATTCTGATAGCCCCGGGCATACTACTGATGATTGCTGGGCCCTGAGAAATAAGGTTCAAGACCTTATCGACGCGAAGGAAATTCAGTTTGAGGCGCCTGAGAGGCCAAATGTTGTAACTGCTCCTATGCCCCAGCATAGAGTAAATGCCATTGAGGAAGATTTGTATGCTGTTTCAGTGAATGATGTTGCTACCCCTCTATTGACTGTTAAGAGGAACCTACTGCTGGCCGGTTTATTTCCGGGTTGTAGCAAGGGTTGCCTCCTGTGTGCTGTTGTCCCTACCGGTTGTCCGCTGCTGAAATCAGGCATCCAAAGCCTGATGGATAGCAAAGAAATTCTGTTCAAGAAAACTGTTGTTCCGTTTGTTTCCGCTGAAGAAGTATCTGTCGTCACAATTTTCAACAATCCTACCAAGGCTCCCCCGAGGAAGCCAGTCCAAATTATGTCTGTTGCACCCATTACCATTACTGTTCCGGGGCCCCTCCCCTATGAATCTGACAAGGCTGTCCCATGGCACTATGGGGCAGACGTGTATGTGCTTGGAGTGAAGCAGGAGTTCAACACCAGTACCAGTATCAGTAACATCACTGGTCCCGCTAAGATTACTCGCAGTGGCAGGCTTTTCTCGCCTGACATTGCACCACCAGTTATCCGAAAACCTCTTATCATCACACCCGCAAGTGTGCATGTTCCAAATCAAGTTCCTATGTCTACTACTGCCTCTGAGTCCTCTGATGCTCGGGGCAAAGAAGTTGCTACCGATTTGCCTGCCCGGACGGAGGCACCAAGAAAGACTGCTGTTGAAGCCTCCCAACAAGAGATGGAGGAAATCCTTAAAATCATTAAAAAGAGTGACTTCAATGTCGTTGAACAGCTGGGGCATACCCCCTCCAAAATCTCTATGCTATCATTGCTGCTGTGCTCAGAGGCCCACGCTAAGGCCCTGATTTCATTTCTGAAAACGGCCCATGTGCCGCAAGAGACATCTGCAGATCAATTCACTGACTGTGTGGCTAATTTGACAGCTGACAATGGTTTGGGGTTCTCGGATGCTGACCTTACCGCCAAAGGGAAGAATCACAATGATGCCCTGCATGTTTCCATAGAATGCAGGGGCACTACTCTCGCACACGTGTTGGTGGACATCGGTCCTTCCTTGAATATATTGCCCAAGAAGGCCTTAGATTGGTTGGATTGTGAGGGCCTGGAATTGAAACCTAGTAACATCATTGTTAGAGCCTTCGACGGTTCTAAGAGGATGGTGCACGGTGAGGTAGACATTCCTATTCGTTTGGGTTCCCAAGTCTTCGACTCAACGTTCTACGTGATGGATATTCGTCCATCTTATTCCTGCTTGTTGGGTCGACCCTGGATTCACAAGGCTGGGGCGGTAACATCCACTCTACACCAAAAGCTTAAATACCCTATCAAAGGGAAGATTGTTACTGTGCAGGGTGAGGAGGAATACATGGTAAGTCATCTGAATTCATTCCGGTATATCGAGATGGACGGGGAGTTTATTGAAACCCCCTTTCAACATTTTGAGGAGGTACCTCCAACATTGGCGTCCGCTGAGACAGTGGTTGAAGAAGACTTTCCTCTGAAGATGGCTTCCCTGAAGGATGCCCGGGCAGTGATTGAGAAAGGCAAATGCACAAACTGGGGTCAACTTCCTGACTTCACTCAAAAGACCGAGAAGTTTGGGCTGAGCTTCACTGTAGAGGCTCAGTGGGCTGTTCGCAAAGAAAGAATCAGAAAGGCTCCGATGTTCATCACCAACCCAAGGGTGAATGCTATCGAGGAGGACGTAGAGGAAGCAGAGTTTGACAGTTGGATTTATCCAACAACCAGCAACGGACCAAGCAACTGGACGGCCAAGGATTTTACACCTATTACATTTGTCACGCAGTAATGAACTCTTTTGATTTTCAATTTGTAACAAAACAATATGTTGAAACTTTTATTGGCTCGGTGTCCTACTCGGGGCACCGTGGCTCCATTTGTGAGGGCTTTTTGTATGACATTTCCATATATCATTAATCAAAACATTGGACATTTGTTGCATTTCAAATCTTGTGCTCTTTTTCTTTCTGTGTTATATATTGCAAAACAGCTATATTTACACACACTCACTTATACAGGTTCCAATCCACTCTAGATCTCACTGGTAACAGCTCTGCTACTGCCAGTTATGACTTCGAAAATCCGATCAACTTGGCCGAAGACGAAGGTGAAGATGATTGCGAAGTGCCTGGTGAACTCGCGAGACTGCTACTCCAGGAAGAGAGGGCCATTCAGCCGCATGAAGAGCCGGTGGAAACAGTGAACCTGGGTACTGAGACATATAGAAAAGAAGTCAAGATTGGTGCCAATCTAGAGCTCAACGTGAAGCAACGATTGATCCAGATGCTACATGATTACATGGAGATCTTTGCTTGGTCTTACGAAGACATGCCTGGTTTGGATGCCGACATTGTGGTTCATCACCTGCCTACCAAGGAGGACTGCCCTCCGGTAAAGCAAAAGGTCCTCCGTATGCGTCCAGAGATGTACGAAAAGATCAAAGCTGAGGTTATGAAGCAATTCGATGCCGGGTTTCTAGCAGTGACTTCTTACCCTCAGTGGGTTGCCAACGTGGTGCCAGTGCCGAAGAAGGACGGTAAGGTCAGAATGTGTGTCGATTACAGGGATCTAAACAGGGCAAGCCCCAAGGATGACTTCCCCCTACCTCACATCGACGTTCTTGTTGACAATACTGCTCAACACAAGGTGTTCTCCTTCATGGATGGTTTTTCAGGGTATAATCAGATCAAGATGGCTCCTGAAGATATGGAAAAGACTACCTTTGTGACTCAGTGGGGCACCTTCTGCTACAAGGTCATGCCATTCGGGTTGAAAAATGCTGGGGCAACCTACCAACGTGCCATGGTTGCTTTGTTTCATGACATGATCCATCATGAGATTAAAGTATACGTCGATGATATGATTGCAAGGTCCCAAACTGAGGAGGAACACCTTGACCATCTGCGGAAGCTGTTTGACCGACTGAAGTTGTACAAGCTAAGGTTGAACCTAAACAAATGCACCTTTGGGGTGAGGTCTGGAAAATTGCTAGGATTCATTGTAAGCGATAAAGGTATTCAGGTGGACCCTGCCAAGGTGAAAGCCATACAAGAGATGCCGACTCCCAAGACAGAGAAAGAAGTCAGAGGCTTTCTGGGACGACTGAATTATATTGCCCGATTCATCTCACATCTAACTGCTACCTGTGAGCCAATCTTCAAATTGCTGAAGAAAGATCAAGTAGTACGTTGGAACGATGAATGTCAGGCTGCTTTCAAAAAGATAAAGGAATATCTCCAAGAGCCACCCATTCTTATGGCACCAGTAGAAGGGAGACCTCTAATATTATACTTGACAGTGCTTGACAATTCAATGGGGTGTGTGTTGGGACAGCATGACGAGTCTGGCCGAAAAGAGCACGCTATTTATTACCTGAGCAAAAAGTTTACCGACTGTGAGTCTCGGTACTCACTGCTCGAGAAAACTTGCTGCGCTCTGGTATGGGCTGCTCGCCGGATGAGACAGTATATGTTGACTCACACTACTCTGTTGATTTCAAAGATGGATCACATCAAGTACATATTCGAAAAGCCTGCTCTGTCTGGAAGAATAGCAAGATGGCAAATGATCTTGACAGAATATGATATCCAGTACACGACTCAAAAAGCAATCAAGGGAAGTGTATTGGCAAACCATTTTGCACACTAACCTGTGGACGATTACCAATCATTGAACTTTGAATTTCCGGATGAAGATATCATGGTAATAACTGATTGTGAAGTACCTGGACCGGATGAAGGACCTGAGGAAGGATCCCGATGGTCTATGCATTTTGATGGAGCTTCGAACGCTTTGGGTAACGACATCGGCGCTGTGATCATATCCCCCAAAGGCACTCATACTCCACTCACCGCCCGATTGTGTTTCAACTGCACCAACAACATGGCAGAATATGAGGCATGTACCATGGGTCTTCAAGCTGCAATCGATTTAAGGATCAAGTTTATGAGTGTCTTCGGAGATTTCGCCCTCGTGATCAATCAGATCAAAGGCGAGTGGGATACAAAACACCCAAATCTTATTCCTTACAAGGAGTATGTGTTGACTTTGCTTCCCCACTTTGAGGAGATAACTTTTGAACACTTCCCAAGAGAGGAGAATCAGTTAGCAGACGCGCTAGCTACGATGTCTTCAATGTTCAAAGTCAAATGGGACAACGAGGCTCTCCGGATCATTATCTGGAAGTTGGAAGAACCTGCATACTACTGCGATCTTGAGGCCGAAGAGGTGACTGAAAAGCCCTGGTATCATGAGGTGAAGAGATACTTGGAAGCTCAGGAATACCCTGAAGGTGCGTCTGTCAACGATAAGAAGTTTCTGAGAAGGTTTGCGGCAAAATTCTTCCTCAGCAACGACATTCTCTACAAACGAAATCATGATTCAACTCTACTGCGTTGTGTGGATAAAACTGAAGCAGAGAAGATCATGGTAGAACTACACGAAGGTACATTCAGAACACATTCCAGTGGACATACCATGGCAAAGAAAATCCTTCGGGCAGGATATTTCTGGTCCACAATGGAAGCCGACTGTTACCAACATTCTCGAACTTGTCATAAATGCCAGATCTATGCTGATAAGGTGCATATCCCTCCGGTTCCTCTGAACGTCCTGACGGCACCTTGGCCTTTTGCAATGTGGGGCATCGATATGATCGGTGAGATCCGACCAACGGCATCCAACGGGCATCGCTTCATCCTAGTAGCAATTGATTACTTCACGAAGTGGGTTGAGGCAGCTTCCTACGCCACCGTAACCAAGAGCATCGTTGCACGTTTCATTCGGCATAACCTGATCTGTCGGTACGGCGTCCTGGAAAGAATCATTACAGACAATGGTACCAATCTTAATAACAAGATGATCACTGAGCTTTGCGAACAGTTCAAGATACAGCACCACAACTCTTCTCCCTACCGGCCGAAGATGAATGGGGCTGTAGAAGCAGCTAATAAGAACATCAAAAAGATTGTGCAGAAGATGACAGTGACCTATAAAGATTGGCACAAAATGTTACCATTTTCTCTTCATGGGTACCGTACCTCAGCAAGGACGTCAACTGGGGCAACTCCTTTTTCCTTGGTCTATGGCATGGAGGCAGTCTTGCCAATTGAAGTCCAGATACTCTCTCTCCGGATAATGAAGGAGGCAGACTTGAGCGAAGATGACTGGATCTAGACTCGGCTTGATCAATTAAATCTAATTGACGAAAAAAGACTCACCGCTATCTGTCATGGTCAGACATACCAGAAACGGATGATCAGGGCATTTAACAAGAAAGTCAGGCCACAAGAGTATCAAGTTGGGGACCTAGTAATCAAACGTATCATCCTTCCTCAAAGTGATCCCCAGGGCAAATGGACCCCTACGTACGAAGGGCCATTTGTGGTTAAACATGTGTTCTCAGTAGGGGCCATGATTCTAACCACCATGGATGGTGTCGACCTTCCTCACCCCGCCAATGCAGACATAGTAAAAAGATACTACGCATGAATTAAAGACCCGCTAGGTTGACATACCTAGGCAAAAATAAGGGATGAAATGAAAAAAATCTGTACACCCGGCAAGTCAAAAACCTGAAAAGGCGGCTTGGGCAAAAATGGGTATCCCGGTGGACTGAAAACCCGAAAGGGCGGTCCAGGCAAAAGTTAGGGATAAAGCGTAACACTATGTCTCATTGGATCACCTTGCATCCAGAATTCGGCATCAACTATCTGGCTCAGACTTCGGCATCAATCAATCAGCTTCATCTTCAACTAAGCAGCAAAGTGATGAGACGCTTGGAGACATAAAGGCGATAGCAGAGTTGGAACCCAGTGGGAATATTATGCACATAGCTGTTTTGTTTCCTTTTCAAAATTGTATAAACTTTATGTCATTCGGCGGCGTTCTCTTACTAGGACATCGACCTCTTGTACAAAAAACGCCTATTTACAGGCAAATTTCAAAATCAATAAAAGTTCACTTTTCCAAACAAATTGCCAATTTTTTTTCCTTTTTCTGTTTTGTCTTGCGAAGAACGTCCAATGTTCATTTCTGATATATGCATTTGACATTAAAATTGCTAAATACTTGCATATGAAACAAAAGATTAATTACAGGTGACATCAGAAGTAGGGGCAATGTAGAGTTGTCTAATGCAGTCTAGTTGCTCTGTCCGCCAAGGTACCAAGGAAGAATCAACTAAAGAATATGACCAAGTTACCTCAACTCCCCATAGAGTAAGACAAGAATCAGCAATACCCTCCCAGGGAAG
The DNA here is from genome assembly GCA_948472305.1 of Vicia faba. Classification (NCBI taxonomy): domain Eukaryota; kingdom Viridiplantae; phylum Streptophyta; class Magnoliopsida; order Fabales; family Fabaceae; genus Vicia; species Vicia faba. The sequence goes on along the minus strand of OX451740.1, from coordinate 733,669,740 downwards.
ATTTACTTTATCATCAGCCCTACGGTAGGCACCCCGTTCCCCTAGCAAGTCAGCATTACTCTCCTCCAGCAGAGTTAGTCTACGGTCAGTCTAAAGGGAGTTGGGTAGCCCCAGAAGATATCAACATTCCCCTAGCGGAGTATAGGTATTCATCAGCAAGCATCCCCAGCAGTCTTGATCTAAGATTGTTCCCCGGCGGAATACAGACACCCCAGTGGAACCATTTACCAGTACAATCTGAAGGTTTCCCCAGGAAAGTGGAATTCATATCCCCAGCAGACCTTGAAGCTTATCCCCAGTAGATTCTGGAAGCTTATCCCCTGCAGAGTACGGACGTCTCTCCTGAGCTTTATTCAAAGTTATTCCTCACAAGGGCTTATAACTGGGTTATCCTCAGCTAATTACCACGGAAGATCGTCCTCGGCAAAGTTCTTCCTATCCCCAGCGGAGTTCATCAAAGTTCCCCAACATAACTTATCAACAGAATCCCCAGCGAAGTTTATCATTGTTATCCCCAGCGGAGCTCTCATCAAAACTTCAGGGAAGGATGTCTTCCCACAGAGTAATTCCCCTCAGAGTGATCTCTCCAACAAGTTTATTCCCCAACGGAGTCATCTTCTCCTACCGGTGTATTTTTGCAACCATCATCCCCAGCGGAAGCAAAGAGCTCTACTCTTCAACGTCATCCCAGGATTCAACTCCCCGGCCGGTCGTCAAGGATTTATTTTCCTAGACGAAAATACATTCATAAACATTTCACATTTCATACATCTTGCTTACATACATGATAAAGTGCATACAACACTATCTCATTTGGAACATCATGACATCATGCATTTCATACATCATGACATTGCATACAACTGATGTTTTGCCTTTTCAGGGAAAAAGACAATCCAAAAGACGACTACCTTCAACTGTCACAATTTTAGATTCGATTCCTGTATCTAGCCAGGGCACATCTGTGAGTGATCAATTTCCAGATTCGATTCCTGTATCTAGCCAGGGCACATCTATGAGTGATTCGTTTCCAGATTCGATTCCTGTATCCAGCCAGGGCACATCTGAAGAGTTTGAAGATTCGATTCCTGTATCCAGCCAGGGCATATCTTTTGACGACTATTTCCAGATTCGATTCCTGTATCCTGCCAGGGCACATCTGAAGAGTTTGAAGATTCGATTCCTGTATCTAGCCAGGGCATATCTGTTGACGACTATTTCCAGATTCAATTCCTGTATCCAGCCAGGGCACATCTGAAGAGTTTGAAGATTCGATTCCTGTATCCAGCCAGGGCATATCTGTTGACGACTATTTCCAGATTCGATTCCTGTATCCAGCCAGGGCATATCTGTTGACGACTATTTCCAGATTCGATTCCTGTATCCAGCCAGGGCACATCTGAAGAGTTTGAAGATTCGATTCCTGTATCCATCCAGGGCATATCTGTAGATGACTAATTCCAGATTCGATTCCTGTATCCAGCCAGGGCATATCTGTTGACGACTATTTCCAGACTCGATTCCTGTATCTAACCAGGGCACTTCTGAAGAGTTTGAAGATTCGATTCCTATATCCAGCCAGGGCATATCTATCAACTATCACAATTCCGGATTCGATTCCTGTATCTAGCCAGGGCACATCTGAAGAGTTCGAAGATTCGATTCCTGTATCTAGCCAGGGCATATCTGTGAGCAACCGATTGTAGACTCGACACCTGTATCAAGCCAGGGCATGTCTGCATGATGAGATTGAAGATCAACACCTGTAACAAGCTAGTAAAACATCTGTCTTTCTCAAAATACGCAAGTTCTCGCTAAGGAATCTCTTATGCGATCAACGCTTCCAAATGGCATCTATAAGCCCATTCCCGACAAGGTTCTGTCACGCCTTCAGATGGCATCTATAAGCCCATCTCCCTATCCACCATCTCTCCAAATGGCATCTATAAGCCCATTCCCGACATCACATTTGCTGATACTCCAACATGCGAGTGCAAATTTCCGGGCACTCTAGTGTCCAATCTCCTCTAACCCTCGAGTCACGAAAGGCAAACTTGCCTATCTAACTCTTCAGGTTCAAGAAGATTGAACAGGGGCAACTGTTGTACCCCAAAATTTTCCCTCCCATTTCCTCAACATTTTCTCATCACAAGACCCTTGGAGCTCAAGATCCAGTTAGGGTTTCCTCTGCTCAAGACTTCTCCTTGCACTGTTGACCCAAATTAGGGTTTGTGTTTGCACAAAGATATTTTGACCTAAAATGCCCAATATGACTTTCATGCTTCATTTTGGACTCCCAAGTTTATCCATACCAAGTTTCAAGTCTTGATTCCAAATTTTGCCCAGTCAATTGGACAGTTGACCTAGAAATCAGCTGTATTGGGGAAAAAGTCAACTGTGGCCAATTGACAGTCAAATCTCATGAAAATTGACCCACATCAACATTATGAACTCACATGGACCATTTTATCAAGTTTGGATCACAATTCCACAAGAAATTTGATCAGATCACCAAAAGGGCAAAATGGTCATTTTTAGGGTTTTGACTGCACAAAGGCAATTTTTGACTGTTTGACCTAGCCAATGGCAAACCAAACTCACATATGGACTCAAGGACCCCATGGAATTGTCTTGACATACTCAACAAGTTCAAAAGATCCCAAATACACAAGATTGACAGTTGAATTTCCCAGTCAATTGATCAATTTTGACTGTATACTGAAAAGTCAAACTTTGACTTTTTGGTCAAAATCAAGTGTCAAGATTCATTTTTCATCAAAACATGCCAAATCATTAAACTTGTTCATCAAGAAATCAAGAATTGCAAATTAGGGTTTGAAATGAAGATTTTTCATAACTTAGAATTTTTCTAAGTTATGAAAAACCCTAATTTTTTCCTAACTTTGTCCCACTTTCTCACCAAGATTCATTTGGATTCAAGCAAAAGTCAAAACATGAAAGTTGTAGTCCATTTCAAAATATACAACTTTGATTCACAAAGTTTCCTCAAAAGAAGCTTGTAGCTCATGTTACAATTTTTGGAACAAGGGTACCAAACCATTCTTAACTTAGAGAAAATTTGACCTATTTTAGGCAGGATTTTTGCCTAACTTCAAGACCATTTTTCACATACTTCCACTTGGAAATTCAATTTTCATTTCAAATATAGATTGTAGTACACATTCCAAGCTTTCCAAAATGTCAAGGAACTCATCAAACAACCTCATGGTTAGGGAGAATCGAATTTGGCAAGTTGGGAAAAACTCACTTTTGTTATGACCAATTTACATGTCCATACACTTAGGCAATTTTGAACTCAGCTTGCATTTCTTGATTACAGGTCCTATATCCCATTTACACTCATAAATTTAATGCTAACTCATTGTGACAAGACCATATTTTATGTGTTCAAGCATTACATAAAGGTTTAGTCCCAAAATAGAAAAAGCATAATGTCCATTTTTGCAAAAGTAGAACTTTATGTCAATTAGCAATCCAAGCAAGTACAGTGCAAATCCTTTTGGCACAAGTTTATGAACAAAACACACTGATCAAGGGGAAGGTTAGCAACACATTAGGGGGGCCTCTATCAGTCTAAAACTCAAGTGGACACTTTGTTGCTTAAAGTTGAAGAAACATAGCATAACAAGACACAACTCTCATTCCTGTGAACCAGAGCTTAAGCAAAGTTATCAAACACTTTCCAATCATCAACCCTAAGCTAAAAAACGAGCCAACCATCTCCATTGCCTTCTCAAACACAGAATCATCCTCAAACTGCCCAAACAGGGTACCTGCTGCAGATTGAGTTCCATAGCTCAATCCTTTCATGCATTCTTGCTAAAATCACTTCAAACACATCCCACATCATCCCTTGAAACTATTCCAAGCCTCAAACACGACCTGTAACACTCCCAATAAACATCACCATTTTCATTTTTCTGTTTTGCAGTTGAAGTTCCATAACACGATTCTCTTGGTTTCCAAACAAAGTAAAGCTTGGAATAGCATCCCTGGACATCAAGGAAGTTGTACCAATCATCATCTTGCATTGAAAACACCTCCATCATCAGATACGATTCCAACTGAACAGGTAAGTTCATGGGCTTCTATCTCTCTATCCAGGCATTGTTAGCTTTAGGTTTATGAAGAAATTATGTCACATTCATAGCCCTGAACATGCCCATATAATTAGTTTTCATTTATGTTATGTGTGCTATGAGAATTTGATGTCTGAACTTGGAACAAAAACTAGGTCAAGAATTGGGGGAGAAGAAATTCTCTCTCATTTCTGAGAGTTAAATCATGTTCTTTATATGTATGAACTCGTGAGAAGATGCTTGACATTTTTTGTGTTGTGAGTTTTCATTAAAAGTCCAGGAATCAGGATGTTTGAATCCATATACAAAGCGCGCGTTTTTTGAACAAGGTTTGCTGGAGGTTGAAGAAGATAGGTTCTGGGTTGGGCCTGGAATGTTTTTCCTTTTCACACCATGTTTTTACTTTTGAACCCCCCTGGCCCATTTTGATTTTTACTTATCATTTTCCATTTTTTTTCCTTTTGATTTTATTTCTATATTTTTATTTAAGTATGAAAAAATATAAAAATCATTTTTTCCACATTCTTTGCATTTATTTTGATATTTATTAGTCTTTATTTAGTTTTGTACATAAATAATATATAAATACTATTATTTAAAATAACTAAAAAAAATAATGCAAACACATTTATTTTCTAATTTTTATTTTATTTTTTCTTCTGAAAATATTTTATATAAAATATACCTTTTTTTATAAATATTAAATATTATTATTTTGTATATATAATATATATTTAGTAAATAATACAAATACATATATATTTATTAGAATATTTAGGACAAAAATACAAAATATATTCATTTTTATTCTTATTAATATTTAATATTAAAAATACCTTTTTTACAAATATACTTCATTTTTATTTTATTTTTGTACATAACTAATAAATATTGTATATATTAAACAATTAATACCTTTTAATTAATAAATTAGGGTTTTGCCCTAAATACATAAAAACTCCAAAAAAATAATACTTTTTATTTTGTTTATTTGACATATAAAAAACACTTTTTTTTTCATATATATAAAAAACATTTTTGCATCTTGCATATTTATTCCCTTTTTGTTTAATTATTGTATATTAAATGATTTGATAATTCCCAATTTGATGTAATAGTCTAGGTTTAAATTCCTTGTCAAAATACCCCCCATTTGAACATTTGTACCCCCCTTCCCATATATTGTATTGTAATAACTTAGGAACTTTATTTTTCCCATTTTAATGCTTTCTAATTATGCCATGTTAGAATTAGGGTTTGTATGCAAATCAAAAACAACAAAAATAGTTTGACCTAAATTCAAGATAAACAAAACAATCAAATGATCATAGTCCCTCGATGACGCTTTCGAAAGTTGCCTAAAAAATGATCAAGTCCCTTTCAAGGAAAGATTGCCCAAAGATACTTGGCACCATTGCAATTATGGTCTAAACGATGACCCGCGCCCGTCCCTCTCACATCCTAACACAAGATTGTCCACCAAATGCAATGGTGGAACAAAATTGTTAAAAGGGTTAAAAACATAGGAGAAATCTTTGAGAAATTTAGGAGTAGACAAACTCTTAGTCACTTGAATCAAACTTGCAAAACAAAACACTTGCCTATTTTTCAAACCACACTTTCAAAACAACTTTCAAAAAACAAATGAAAACCTTTTCAAAAGACATACACCTTTGTATACATCCCAACATGGATCATTACAAAGGTTGCCACCACATTGGCTTCTTTTCAAAACATTTTTCAAACCCACACACACAAAGCACCATTTCAAACAATTGAAAACCAAGACAAGTTGATCTAAGCAAGTAACTAAGAGCCCATGGATAACCATGGATAGAAAGGGTGCTAATACCTTCCCTTTCTATAATCTACTCCCCGAGCCCAAGAAAACATCTCAAAGGTTTTTGTTGTGCTTTTTAAACCTTTCCTTAGGATAAAATAAAAAGTCGGTGGAGACTCTTGCTCAACCAAAACATTTGCGAAAACAAACGCAAAACCTCAAGTCAGTTCTCCCACCGTATCACAACACCTAACAAAAATTCACCGAGGGATGAAAAACACACAAAGGTGAAGATTTGACACTTACTCAACAATCTTGCAAAAAAGACTAAATTATGCATTCATCCAAAAACTCACATTAAACATACAAAGGCAAGAATCACAAGGGCTTTTCAAAGTTGTAATGTGGCTTGGTTAACCAACAAGGGGTAATTCCTAAGCATAATTAAAACAAAACCTTTCCTAAACCTAAGGCAGTGATCTACTCACAAAAGTTCAAACACAAAATTTCAACCAAACTTCTTCTTTCTTCTCAAGTGTTACATTAAACACGCCTTACTTATTAGCACAATTATTTGATACTCTTTTTGTTTTTCTTTTTTAAACTTTTTCTATTTTTTATTTATTTTTCTTTTCTTTCTATTTCTTGTCTTTATTTTACACTTTCTCTTTCCTTTTATTTTTTATTACTTTTTATTTTCTTTTTCACAGCCGCATAGAAACCAACAACATAAGTGAGAAATATTGCTCTCTCTCCAACTTGAATTCAACCAACATTAATATGAATACTCCCTACTTTCTAAGGCAAGATAAAAATTCAAACCAAAACAAGGGTTGAGGGTTCAACAAAACAAATAATCAACATCCATTTAAAAAGGAAAACCAAATACTCATAGACAAATATTAAGTTCAAAAACAACATGGACATTGACAAAAAGGCTTAAAAGGGGTTGACAAAAGTTCACACACTCATTAGGTGGATTCATTATTTGGTTAGATAGTTGTGCTCAAAATCAAATAAAATGCCTTGATCATTTTCATGCTTACATGCAATCAACACAAACAAAAGATTAAACATAATGAAATCTATTTAAAACAAGAATTGGGGCCTCCAACATATATGAACAATGGAAAGCTTCCTCACATCTGGGGGGTAAAAAGAGAACTAAAGTGATTCAATTAAAAAGCAAGTAACATAAAAGAATGAATATCATGGAGTTTATACGAATGAAAAGTTACCTAAACATCTTATTTTATAAAAAGTGATAAACGAGTACCTGGCATATACCACCTTCAAAACAATATTATTACCATACATTCGTAAGTTGAAATAACAAATATTATCATGACACAAAAATAATCTCTTGGACAAACAAAAAAATAACAAATTAAAACAACTACTATAAACATACAAAAATACCGAGTGAAATTGAATTAAACAACTTGAAAAGTGAAGATTTGAGAATTTTAAGAACTGGTCCAATTTCAACTTGTTTAACCAATTCACCGCACTACCTATATTAATACAATAAAAAAAAAGAAACTAAAAACAACAAAACATGTTTGTTTTACGTCGTAAGCTCGACGCCTGTTATTTATTTAAACTACTCCTAATTGCCTCTTTACACGGTTAGCGCTCACCGATGGTGAAACCTAACCAAACACTTAGCAAACGTGAAGAGAAACAAATATAACACTAAATTTACAAGTATTGAAAACATGAAAAATTCACAAGTATGGTAAACATAAACAAATAAATGCACAAATATACATATACAAGTCTAATTACACAATATAAACAATATGAACATTATGTGCAAAACTCAACAATAAAATAAAAAACTATCGCAATAAGATCCAATAAAAACACCAATCCCCGACAACAGCGCCATTTTGCTGAAGCGATAAAGCGGAAATCAAAACTAAGTATTTATTTAGTTTTATCATATCGTCCCCATGGGGATTAGTGATACTGAATTGTCGTTCGACAAGTCTCACGTTTATGATTTTGGGTTTGAACGAGTTTAAAGTAAATGCGGGAATTAAAACCTATGAATAGAAAAAGAATTCATTCATTGGAGAAGAGACTTATCAAGCATGCATATAATCTACTCCTCACAAACTTAAACCTATCGAACAGTTATACTCAACCTACATTACACGCCATTGTCATCATGTATCAACCATAAAACCCATTTATTATCTCAGAGGTGATCTCTCAACCAACCTCAACCACACAAAAGACAACAGTGTTACTCGCATTGACGATCTCTCATCACAACACAACCAACACAAAGGCATTAAGCACAGACGCCAAAGTGAATAATAGCTCTAAATTTATCTCTAGTATGGACACTATTAGATAATCACCCTAGATAAGAATTCAAGCAATATATGCCTATAGAAACCAAAACTCCAAGCACAGAGCAAAAATCCAGGATAATAATTGACAAAGATTTATAAAGCAAGCTTTATACAACGCCATATGAGATAAATATACATGAGTTTAAAGTAAATACATATACAAACTCAACAAATAGAGAATACACAAATAAGAATAGAAATGAGCCACAAATCTCCCGATTTGTCAGCATCGATCGGTGAGAAGTTCACCACGGATCATTTGTATGCAAGCTCCATAGTTATTTTCTAAGTTAATCTAAAAAAAATGAGTTGATGGAGTTGGGAGAACGAAAACACTCCCAAAGCCATAAGTTAATAAATTAAATGAATTTGAAATATAAACAAAACTTTGTACAGACATGCTCTCCTGACGAGCCAAATGCATCGCCTGGCGAAAACCTTTATTTACTTAACCTAGCTTACGCCATGCACGCAACTGGCAACAAATATCCACTTTCACCCGATGAACAGAAGCTTCACCCGATGAATCTTTTATTCCTCACCCGATGACACAAACGCAAGCATAAGACAGAAGCTACTAGAAAATTTCCCCTTCCTCTTGCCCCACGCTCACCCGACAAGCCAGTCATGCAAGCCCCTCGCCTAGACTTCACCTGACGAGGCTTGACAGACAGCACCATTTATTTCTTTACCTGCATAGCTTGCAATAACTTTCTTTCTTTTCCTTATTCATTCATTGCTTCAAATGCATCTTGGAGCGCCTTTTTCCCTTTATTACTCATTGCTCCAAATACACATAAATTCCTACAAAATATATACAAAACTATCAAATGATATATTATGAATCAAAAACACAATTATATACAAACTAAACAAATTTCCAAACAAAACGGGGATTTGTTCAACGAATATCAACAAAAGAACCGATAAGTTCCACAAAACATATATATATATATATATATATATATATATATATATATATATATATATATATATATATATATATATATATATATATATATATATATATATATATATATATATATATATATATATATATATATATATATAATAACTACATTTTCGCACTTATCATAAAGTGCCAATTGCCACCACACAATAACTTGCATCGGCCCACACACATTGTAACGCACCACCTCTAGGTGATGCTTGGTTCTACAACCCGCATCCTTGCTGAATTTATCCTTGTATTGCTTCTCTTGCACACACTTTTTATAAATCTCAGCTGAAATATTGATGGATGGAAACCAAGTTACAATTTCGTTCCTTTACAATACATTGAGATCTCGAAAATTGAGATGCCCGAGACAGTAATGCCACAACCACTCATGTCGACTTGTCGCTGTAGAAAAACACCTATGCTCTATCACTTTCAACTCAATCTTGAAAGTTCTATTAATAGCCATATGAGCTTTAAGGATCAAAATCCTATTTGCATCCATAACGTGCAAAGTATTATCTTGAATGTGAATCTTGTAACCCTTAAGCAATTTTCCAATACTTATAAGGTTAAATTTAATTTTATGAATCTACAATACATATTTGATCAAGGAATGCCCATCACCCCCTTCTTATGATCAAACCATCATTGATCCCATTGGCCGCTAAAGTGGTGTTATACGTGAATTTCACTTTATTATGCGTGACTTGATTGATTTGGACAAACCAATCCTTTTTACCTGTCATATACGTAGAACAACTAGAATTCAAGTACCATTCTTCACTGCACTGAACTCCTTCTCTCAGACTCTTCATAATATTTTTCCACAAATGTTTCTGTAGCGTTCCCGAAACTACTATTGTCGTTGCTTGGGAGCCTATTGTCATTGCATTCTCCTTGCATGATCATGACCAAGAGAGTATTCTCAACATCCAAGTGGGAGAAAATATAAATAAATAAAAAAACAAAACAAAACAATAAGTTTGTCCAAGTGGGAGAAAATAAAAATAAAAAAATAAAAATAAAAAATAAAAAAAAAAATCAATAAATTTTTTATAAAAAAAAATAGTCGAATTTCCACGTGGAATTTAAAAAAAAATGACGTAAAGTGCCACGTATGCAGATTCTGTTGGAATCTTGATATAAGATCAAATTAAAAGGAATCTTAGTTTGTTGAAGGACAAAAAGAATTTTTTTTTTTAAAAGAGGTAAATCAAAACTCGCAAGAGATAAAAGGCATTTAACCCTTAAATCTAACATAAATCTTAATTACCAAATACTTAAGTCCAACATAAATCCTTAAATCCGACATAAATCAAATCCAAATTAATTGCACCTTAAATTCAACATCAACATTAATACAAATTACAACAGTATAGTCTCAGACTATGTTGCAACCAAGATAACTTAAAACTTAAAGTCTCAAAAGTATCATTATGTTCAGTAATAATTTCATGTAGGTTGGTGAGCTAGGGTCTTTCAAAGTTTTACTACTTTAAAGCATGTTACTTTGCAAAAAAAATTGTACCAAATTAAAGTGACTTTCCAATACTAATAGATTAAACTCATAAAAACCATACAAGGGTATACCATTCTAGACTTTTGCAAAAGTTAGTTCAAAAAGAAGGATCATGGAATACATAACTCAGTAAGTTAGCCATTGTTTATCATCCACATGAGACTTGCTCTCAATTGCCTTAACCGAAGCATATCTACATTGCACAAATGACAAATTAGTACATAATAAGGATTGAGATTATGCAGGATAAAAAGGACTAACCACAAGCCTGTAAGAGAAACAACAAAAACATAAGCACAAGTTTAAGAAAAAAAAGAAGCGCGTTGATTTCAATTGAAGAAAAATAAAACAATTCTTAAAAAGATGATATTATTGGAAATATAATTTAGTTAATGTCTACAATTCTCAATGCTTATTCTTTAATAGGGTCTTTTGGCACTTTTATTTTTAGTATAAATATGCTACCTAGGCTATCAATATTGTAACTCATTCATTCCTCTTTTGATATACAATAGTAGTTCTCTTTGTTATCATTCATTGCTCATTCTTCTTCTCCCCTTTCATTACCTTGCACCAACAAATTGGTATCTAAAGCACTTGGTTATGTTTTTCCTGGGAAACACGAGTGTTTGTGAGCTGTGTGTTTGATTTTGGTTCATTGTTTTTTCTGTTGAAATCTTGAATAAAATCTGAACAAAATTTGATTCTGTGGGTTGGGAAAAAATTGTGTTTGAAGATCTGAAAATCCGTGCAAGGTTTAAAATGAGTGGAGATAGTAGTTTGAACAACAAACTTCCAGTTTTTAATGGCAAAAATTAGAACAGATGGATGATACAAATGTGTGTGTTTTTTGGTGCACAAGATGTTCTGGACCTGGTTACAGATGATTATGTACCAGCTGCAGCAGATGCAACTAAAGAACATAGAACTGCTGAGAGGATGATGAAGAAGAGGGACCAGAAAGCTCTGTTCTATATCCATCAGTGTGTGGATGAAAGTGTGTTCGAGAAGATTGCTGATTCAACAACGTCAAAAGGGGCGTGGGATTTACTGGTGAGATGTTACGGTGGTGACGCGTCAGTAAAGAAGGTGAAGCTTCAATCCCTACGAAAGAAATATGAGAACCTGAACATGAAGAGCAGTGAGAAAGTTTCTGAATATATCTCTAGAGTGATTCTGATCACTAACGAGATAAAGGCGTGTGGAGAAACTCTGTCTGAACAAGTAATCATAGAGAAGATTCTGAGGTCGCTTACTCCTCAGTTTGATTACATTGTTGTTTCTATTGAACATTCTAAAAATCCGAAAACCATGAGAATATAAGAATTGTAAAGCATCTTAGAAGCACAAGAGTTACGTCTGTCTGAGAGAACTTCTGAGAGGGAAGCTGAGAAAGCTCTGAAGGCTTCTTTTGTCAAGAAAGACCAGAAGCAGAATAGATGTGGTGATAGATTCCATAAGTCAGAAGCCTCAACTTCTGATGATAAGAAATATCATAAAGGAAAGGAGAGGTATAACAAAAGCAATGTTCAATGTTACTCTTGTAAACAATTTGGCCATTTTGCCAGAGATTGTAGGTCAAACAAGGAAAGGAAATCAGAAGAAGCATATATGGCTAAGAGAAACTCTGATGATGAACCTGTACTACTAATGGCTTCTGATTCTGATGGAAAATGCTCAGAAGATTGGTGGTATATGGACACTGGCTGTTCAAATAATTTGATTGGAAATAAACAATGGCTGACAGACTTTAACTCCAGAAGGAGAACAAAGATCAGATGTGCTGACGATAAGTATCTTAATGCAGAAGGTATGGGAGATGTCAGAGTTAGAGTGAAGAACGGGAAAGACATTTTGATCAAAGATGTTTGGTATGTTCCTGGTATTAGAAGCAATCTGATGAGCGTAGGTCAGCTGACTGAGAAAGGTTTCTCAATTGTTATGAAAAACATGCTTCTGACGTTGTATGATTCCAATCAGAAATTAATTATGAAGTCTGAACAAGGAGGCAACCGAACATTCAAGGTAAATGTAGAAACAACTGAAGAAATGCGCCTTAGTGCAGAAGGAGCTAAAGGTAACAGTAAGTTGTGGCATAAGAGGTTGGGGAATTTGAACTATAGAAGCTTAGGGAATTTATGTTCTAAGAAGCTTGTACATGGTATTTCGAAGATTGTGAAGCCTGAGAAGTCATGTGAGATATGCATGAAAGGAAAGCAACCTAGATTTCCATTTACATCAGAAGTATCCCCCAGAACGAAGCATGCTCTGGCAGTAGTACATTCTGATGTGTGTGGACCATTTCCAATACCTTCACTTGGAGGAAACAATTATTTTTTGTCTTTTGTGGATGAGTTCACAAGAATGACATGGGTAACACTCATCAAGTTCAAGCATGAAGTGTTTACTGAGTTCCAGAAATTCAAAGTGAAGGCTGAGAAGCAGAGTGGTCAGAAGTTAAAAATTCTGAGAAAAAATGGTGGAGGTGAGTATAACTCTACAGTGCTTCAGAAATTATGTGAGGAGAGTGGAATAGAACATGAGGTTACTGCTCCATATACTCCTCAGCACAACGGTCTTTCATAAAGAAGAAACAAAACTTTGCTTGATATGACCAGAAGCATGTTGAAAGAGAAAAAGCTATCTCACGTGCTAAGGGGAGAAGTTGTTGCCACATCAGCATATATTCTGAACAGGTGTCCAATGAAGAAACTGAAGGAAGTTGTTCCTTTAGAGAAATGGACTGGAGATAAGCAAAGTGTTAGTCATCTGAAGGTGTTTGGCTTTGTCTGTTACAAACACGTTCCAGAAGCTAGAAGACAAAAACTGGATGATAGAAGAAAAGTAATGTTGCTGGTGGGGTACCACAGTACAGGTGCATATAAGCTTTATTGTCCAGAAACTAATAAAGTTGAAGTTAGCAGAGACGTTGTGGTAAAAGAGTCTAAAGCATGGGATTGGAACAAATCTCAATCAGATTCTGGTGTAATACCAACACCAGAGTTAGCCTCTGAAGATGTTTTAGAAAGTTTAGAAGATGAATCTGATCCTGAAGATTCTGAAGATGAGTCAGAAGAAGATTCAGGAAATGGATCTGATTCTGGTCCAGATGCTGATGATGATCCAGAATCTGGTGATGGTCATAGTTCTGGAAGGGAAAACTCTGAAGGTGGTAACTTTGAAAGTAGTAGTTCTTGTGCAGTTTTAGAACAAGCTCAAAGACCACATAGAATCAGACAAAAACCAAGAAGGTTTGCATATTTTGACATGTTACAGGATAATGAAGTTGACACTGAAGGAGAAGTCGTTCAGTGTGCCATGTTAGTAGATTCTGAACCAGTGGGCATTGAAGAAGCTCTCAAGAAGAAAGAATGGCTTAATGCCATGAAAGAAGAACTTGAGGCAATAGAAAGAAACAAAACTTGGAAATTTGCTAAACTTCCAGATAAGAAAAAAGCCATCAATGTCAGATGGGTTTTTAAGTTGAAACTTAAGCCAGATGGTTCCATTGGCAAACACAAATCTAGACTAGTAGCTAGAGGTTTTCTTCAGAAACCTGGGCTAGATTATTTTTAGGTGTTTGCGCCTGTAGCTAGGCATGAAACAATCATACTGGTGATTGCTTTAGCTGCAAACAGAAAATGGCCTTTAATGCATTTGGATGTGAAGTCAGCATTTCTGAACGGTCCATTACAGGAAGAAGTTTATGTGTCACAACCTCCTGGATTTGTGAAAAAGAATCAGGAAGGGATGGTATACAGGTTAAATAAAGCTCTGTATGGACTGAAGCAAGCGCCTAGAGCTTGGAATCTGAAAATTGATTCATTTTTCAAGAAGCAGAGGTTTAAGAAGTGTGAGATGGAATATGGAGTTTATGTACAACACTCTGATAACAATATGATTATGGTGTCTCTATGTTGATGACATTTTGCTAACAGGTAGCTGCCCAGAAGATATAAAGAAGTTCAAAGAAGTTCTGATGAATGAGTTCGAGATGACAGATCTAGGAAAAATGACATATTTCCTAGGGATGAAGATTTTGTACTCGAAGAAGGGTATCATTCTGCATCAGTTAAAATACGAACAAGAACTTCTGAAGAGATTTAAGCTGCAGAATTGCAAAGTTGTTGTGCCACCATCAAAAACCAATCAAAAATTGGATTCTGACTCTGATGGTGATTTTGTTGATTCAACAACCTTCAAATAGTTAGTTGGTTCTCTAAGGTATTTATGTAATACTATACCTGACATTTGTTATGCAGTTGGATTGGTTAGTAGATTCATGAGTAATCCAAAGTGGTCTCATTTCCAAGATGCTGTCAGAATTCTGAGATATGGAGTGTTGTTTCCTTTTGAAAGAAAGACATAATCAAAATTAGTAAGTTATTCTGATTCTGACTGGTGCGGAGACAGAGTGGACAAGAGAAGTACTTCTGGATACTTGTTTAAATTTCTGGGAGGTCCCATTTCCTGAAGTTCCAAGAAACAGCCTGTCGTGGCTCTGTTAACATGTGAAGCTGAGTATATCGTAGGTGTTGTAATTGCTTGTCAAGTTGTTTGGCTTTTGAATCTCCTGCGTGATCTTAAGGTTGAAGTTGAGGAACCTCTGAAGCTGATGATTGATAATAAGTCTACAATTGATCTTACCAAGAACCCAGTGCTACATGGAAGAAGCAAGCACATTGAGACGAAGTATCACTTTCTCAGAAGTCAAGTGCAGAAAGGAGTGTTAGAAGTTCTGCATTGTAGCACTCAAAAACAGCTTGCAGATCTTCTGACAACGGCAGTTAAAACAGATCAATTTCTTTGCTTGAGAGATGAAATTAGTGTTGTTATTTTCTGATAGAAATATATAAATTAAGGGATGGTATTGGAAATATAATTTAGTTAATGTCTACAATTCCCAATGCTTATTCTTTAATAGGGCCTTTTGGCATTTTCATTTTTAGTATAAATATGCTACCTAGGCTATCAATATTGTAACTCATTCATACCTCTTTTGATATATAATAGTAGTCCTCTTTGTTATCATTCATTGCTCATTCTTCTTCCCCCCTTTCATTACCTTGCACCAACAGATATGAGACCAAGACAATTTGGGAATTCCTATTGATCTAGATGGTACAACCGTTGAACATGCTGATTTAGATGTAGTAAATAGTAAAGTATCTAGAACAATAATTTCCTTCAAAGAGTTATACCTATAGTGACATTTCTTTCAACAAATAGATCAAAATTTGAATGTACATTAATTAGAGAAAAGAAAAAGAAATAGAAAAATTATTTGAACAGCTGAGACAAGGGAATGTCTGACCTCTGACAAGCTGTAAGAATGAGAAATGTGAATGGAAATCAAGCCTTTTTCCAACCAAGACAATAGCTTCTTGATAGAATCTTCAAGAACAGGTAGGCGGTGTATTTTATATCTACCCCAATATAGACCATGTACTCTCCAATTCTGCCAGTGATTTGAATTCACAAAAACAGAACAATAATCAACCATTAATACCAGCTATAATAGAATTAATGTGAATATGTAACTATTTACGGTGGAAAATGGTAAGCAACTGCTAGTCTTCCCAAAGTTTAAAATTAAGAGTTATTTGTAGGATCGACTAGTTAATCCTAAGACATGTACTAATAGAATGAAATGAAGCTTGTTCTGTCGACGCAACACCTTTGTGAGAAACAGTTTTTCTCTAAATAAGGGAACATGTAAAAGTTTTCCACAAATATGTTATGAGTTGACCGACTTAAGATTACTTGTGACCGATAAAAGATTAGGACTTGTCCTAAATGAAGTAAATGTTGAGTGAACTCTCAGTGAATTCCAGTATCGTAATGGATAGAGATTCGATAAGCTAAATGACAATATCAAAAGATTGTTCAAAAGTAAATAAGATGCAAGCAAAAGATTTAAAGGGCACAATTGAAAAGAAAGGAGTATGCATTGAAATAAATATGGTGATTCACGTACATTAACATTCTTGAACTCTTGCTTCCTTAAGCTTGGAAATATGGAGTTTTACAAATGATTTTAGTACAAAATGAACACTCTGAATCCTATATTAGACCCTCTTATTTATAGTAGTTATATAATAATTGAACAATCACTTCAACATAATACTAATCTGACATGTATGTGACTTAATAAAACTACTTCCTCAGATTTAGCCACTTAGTTGGCGCCTTGATCAGGAAACTTCTTACAACCGCTGTCATATTCAAATTTCAAAATCTATCTCGTCTATAAGTTTGGCTTCGACATCAACCATTTCCATAGACAAATAACCCAAATTCTCTAAGTCTTGGATTCCAGTCTTGTCGATGGAACTAAAATCGACTAGCTTGTTATTGTCTTTGTCGGTTACTTGCGCTTTTGTTCGTCGATCTCCCTTTAATTCTTTATAAGAACTTTCCAGCTATCATTTTCTTGACTCTAATCTTCTTAAAGTCCCTACTCCTGGAAGGCACTTTCCTTTCAGTTCACATGGTTGCCCTACTAACAATATAATAAATGTCTTAAAGAAATTTTAAGTTAACAAAATTCCCCCCGAGATGCCATTTTCGAATTTGAAAAATATGAGATAATGGCATCTCTGAAATGTCGACTAGCTTAAATCAAACTTACTCGTTTTCATTTCTTAACGCTACTATTTTCCCTTCCTTATGACATCATGCCATCATGATAATGTATCTCACATTTTCCTCGAGACATGCGCCTATCAACTCACCCATTATTCTTTTAAATGGGAGACGTGGCCCAATATCTTCCACCCTATATCACCACGTGTCCTCAGACGTGGAAAAAGAATTTGAGAAGTTGGAAAAAAAAGAAACTCAAACATTCTTTTTTCTTTTTTAACTTAGGGTTTCCCTCTCATTTTTCTCTTTTTCTGCAACCAAACCTTCAACGAATCTTTTTCTCAAAAGACGAAACCATATTTCTTCTTTCAATCTTCATCTTCTCCAACATTTTCTTCCTCTCTAATGGCGAGCTCATCCAAACGCATTCCTCATTCTGCAAAACTACAATATCCACTTATTATTGATGGAAGAGAGTATGTTCCTGAACCTCCCTACGTCGAAGAAAAGGCTAAAATCTGGAAATCTCAGGTATTGATTCTCTTTTCCCTTGTTGATAAACCTTAAGCATTCCTAGGTCCTCTTCCTGAAGAAGGTGAAACAGTTGTCTCTACAAAAGAACATGCATTTTTTCCATGCAGTAACATTACTAGACGCTTAGTCTCCCTTGAACAACCTTTATCACTTCACTATGTTGATAGAAATTTTAGAACTGTTCCTCCTAGAAACTACCCTAAATTTCGTGCTTGAATGGAACGTTTAGAAGTAGAGAAAGTTGACCAATGGAAAGTTTTAGGTATCTATAACCTTCTACAAATACCTCGTTGTGGTCCTCCTTATTCTTGTGGTATGTTACTTGCTACATTAAAGTTTTGGGAAGGATCGACGAATACCTTCCAGACCAAATATGGCATGATAACTCCAACACTTTTGGACATTGTTGTTGTCACAGGTTTGAAGCAGACTGGTCGTGTTTTCAATTATTTAGATTTAACCCCCATTCCTTTGAGATTTGACGTAGGTGAAACTAGAAAACCGACATACAATAATTTTATTGACCATAATGCTAAAACAACAACCCCATTACTCTTGAAGAGCATGTAGCCTTCCTAACTCTGTGGCTATCTCATTTTGTCTTCTGCTCTAGATCAATGTAGATAGCCAAACAATACTCATACTTAGCCACCCAGTTACATCATGGCCATGACGTTTCTCTAGGCCAATTAATATTAGCTTCACTGTATGAATCTCTGACGGAGGTTGTTTCCCAAATAAAGACCTTCGACGCTGCTAACTCCAGAAAAAAAAGAATGTTTTGGCCCATGGCCCTTTTTGGTTCCTGTAATTGTCGCTTAATGCCACTTTTTCCAAATATGTCAAGCCTTATGGGATGAAAATAATTGCTTGTCCTCCACAGAGCGCCTCATTATTTGGAAACGTCTGATCCCAATGACTCCTAGTGACAAAACTTTTCCCAATATTGAGGTGTTTTGACTCCTTTTTAACATCATGTTAACTCGTGTCAAATTTGAGCCTTTCGTGGCGCCTTTTTGCGCCAGATTGCATGGGCCTAAGTGGTTCACCAGAGCTTTCTTTCCTCCTAACGATGAAGACAAGAACAACTCCCTAAGCATCTGGAGACATTTTTTAGATCCCCAATTTTTGTCTGCTGTTATTGTTGGTAACACACCAAGATTGGTAGCTTACCAACAAAATTTGGTAGATCGACAATTTGGGCTTTTCCAGCTTACCCCTAGATCTATATATCCTTCATTGGAGTTACTTTTAAATATCACCATCGACCAACCTTATGCTGTTTTCAAAAAAGATGTCGAGAACTTTTGGGCAAAAAGGCCTAGACTTGCTCTCATTCCTTATCAAATTGCTTTTTATTGCACAAAAGAATTTTAAACTTGGTGGCAGTCATATGTCGATACATATTTTTTTGCTCATGAAGTTAAAATGGGTGAACTGACTAATGCTCTTGATCGTTTGTAGGAAAAGTTCACCAAAAGTAAGATTACTAATTCCAAACAAATTCAAGCTTTCCAGAAGTATTTTGCAGTTGCGTATCGACCTAATGATCTTCGCCGGACCATTGTTGAGGTAGCCAAAGAATCAAAGAAGAAGGTAACCGACAAGATCCCAAAACTTAAAATTCCTGGTTATGCGAAAGATAAATATCTTTATGCACTTCATTTTGGAAAAATTAATTTTCCTCCTTTGCCATCAAGCCCATTGGCTTTGGCCTTTGGCCCACCTATTCCAGACTGGTGGTATTGCCCTTGGTCAAACATAGAAAACACTTATAAGAAAAAGGCTGAGAGAGTGGTATCGACGAAGCATTATCTACACAACTACTCAGGTCCTCTGCATATTGATCCTCAATATGTTAGATTACTCTCTATCATACAAACTAGTAACAGTTTTTTGGAAAGCTTGGATTTTTTACCATTTCAACTCTATCACTATTTTGATCTTCTACTTCTTTTTTACAGCCATTCCCATAAATCAAGATGGGGATGCTCATGTCGACTAAACTGGTCTTTTGACAAAAGAGGTTTAGACTTGAATATTGTTGTTTTTATTCTTTCTTTGACATATTTGATTTATCCAATTTTCAAACTTTGTAGATCATGCCCGACAAAACTCCATCTGACGATGAAACCATTTTGACTGCTATTAAAGAACCTAGTTCTTCCGTATGTGTGCTTTTCTTCCCAACTTCTTTTATGATTTTGGATTGTTACTAGTAATTTGGTTTTCTACAGAGTAAAAAACACTCGATGGATTTGACTGCTCCCTCTAAAACATCCAAAAAATCTAAGAAGGATAAGCACCATTCCACCAAAGGAAAAGAGGTACTTTTATTGGTTTATATACTTTTAGCTAAAGCACCAACTTATACTTTCTTTTTCATATTCAGCCATCTCCTGGGCTCATTCTCCACAGCATCCCCACAAATCCAAAAGTCACAAGAGAAAGAAAGATTCCCTCGCTAAGAGCGACGAGAAAAAAAGAAGAAGAAAACCAAGGTTTCCGTAGCAAAAGATGTTGAGCCTACTCCTCAGGCAAGCACTATTGTTTTGGTAGTAGAGACGACAGATGTTGATCCATCTCTTGAATAAAACATCCTTAGTACATCAAAGCCAACTTAAACCACTACTGCAGGTCCTATTGAAGGATACCTCGACATCAATCTTGATCTCTCGGCACAGGTAAATATCTATTTTACCATTTTAATTCTTTCATAAATCTTGTCGAACTGACTTTATTTTATTTTTTTAACCAGGCTGAAACTTCCTATCAATAGGAACAAAGTATGCTTGAATATATCTCCACGTTAGAGGCTTCTTCTCCACAAATTGATAAAAATCATGTCCACAATGCTGGTGAGTTCATTGATCTAGATACTCAGGCTACTCATAGTGATTTTGACTTAATCACTAGTCCTGCCACACATAGGGATTCTAGTTCGACTAGTTCTGACTCTAATATTTCAGATTCCTTGTAGGGCTCAGGGGCAAAAGGAAATGAAACCACCTCTGAAATCATACCACCTTCTGAAGTTGTGCCTCAAAAATCTATTGAGCGGGAGAACATAGTTTCTCTGACACTGTCAAGAAAGCTGATTATAAAGCCTTCTTCTGCCTTAGAAGCAATGGCTAGATTATGCATCCTGATAAGCTCTCATGAAATTTCCTTCTGACTCCGATCAGTCTCAAATTCATAATGATAAACTGGACCCTGAGGCAACTAAAATTAAGATTTTGGTGAATAAAATTCGTACTTACACGCTGAATCTAGATTTGCCTCATTTGATTCTTTATGAACCTATCATTGGTCAGGAAATTTTGGATGCGCTTTCCCAACTGAAAGAACTCAACATTTCTAAAACTGCTCGAACTATGATGACGACATTTGAGAATTTTTTTGTTCCCATGTTTCAGAACAATTAATATATCAATAAGAATGAACAATCGGTTGAGTCTAAGGAGACTTTTGTGAAGGAGAGTTAGGCGGAGGTTGTAAAAGCTAACAAAAAGGCTATTAAGATGATTGAAAAGAAGAAGGAATACCTGATCCCCAAACAGAAAAGGGCTACTGAAATACGCCTTCAAATTGCTGCTTTGAATAAGGAATTGGAAACACTTACAGAAGAAGAAGAAGAAATAATCGACAAGGTCATTAATCCCACTCAAGAAAAGGTCGACAAAATCGTCTTGGATGTTATAGCTAAAGGTGAAGAGATATCTTCTGTTGAAACTGAGATCAAGCAACTCAAAATTCAAACAGAAAATTTTGAATCTCAAGCCCATCACTTTAATGGCCAACTGCGTGTATTCCAAGATTTATAGAAACATTTCTAATTGCTTGTACTTTGTATTTTCTGGTTTGTACTTTTTGAACAATGGCCTTAAGCCACCTTTAAATGAAGTATTTTCCCTTTAATTCCTAATATATTTTAATCATTGCACGCACTTATGTATGCTTGTAATTGGTTTCACAAGGTTTTTTCCAACTTAGTAACTCGACAATTACTTATTTTGTCGAAATTTTGACTTCTTAAAGAGTAGGCCTATACCTCTTCAAATACTTCCCATTTACTCTTAAAATTCGCTGATCTAAGGCCAATTCTTCAATTTCATATGCATTGTTGAAAAAAATGCATAATATCTTAAAAGGTCCTTCCCAATTTGGGGACCATTTTCCCAAAACTCTATCATTCCGGTCCATAGGCAATATAACCTTCCAAACCAAATCATCAACATAAAATACTTTATCTTTTACCTTCTTATCATAGGCTCTGACAACTCTATCTTTTTTCATTCTTAACGAATCTAAAGCTGACATCCTTTATTCATTCAAGTCAACAAACCTCATTTGTCATCATGCTCAAGTAATCTTCAGATGGTAATTCATTTTGCCTCTAAACCCTTACTGATTGTACATAAATCTGCACTAATAATACTGCATCATGTCCATATGTGAGTCGATATGGAGTAGTCACTGTTGCTTCTTTTGGTGAAGTTCTACATGCCCATAGAGCTTGATCTAGTGTTTTGTTCCAATTCTTTGGTTTCTTTCCTACATGCTTCTTGATCAGGCTAATTATAACTTTATTGGCTGCTTCGATCTGGCCATTTGCATGGGAATAGTAAGGGGTATAAGTTAGAAACTTAATTCCAAATTCATTTGAAAAATATTTCATTTTTCTACCAGTAAAGATTGATCCTTGGTCAGTTGTAATTGTCTCTGGAACTCCAAACCTACACATAATGTGTTTTTGGATAAAATCTATGAAAGCTTCTTGGCCAACATTTAGTAATGCTATTGCTTAAACCCATTTTGTGAAATAATCAATTCCAACTAGAATATATCTTTGTTGTTTTGGTGAAGCTGGCCTTATTTCTCCAATTATATATAATGCCCATCCTCTAAAAGAGCAAGGTTTTATAATTGCATGCAATTCACTTGCTAGAACATGTTGTATGCCCCCATGCAACTGGTATTATTGGAAACCTTTAGTAAATCCAATGCAATCTTTTAACATTAAAGGTCAATAGACACCCATCCGTTCAAAAAGCCATTTCATTTTATGTCCATCCTGATATGCACCACAAGCTCCACTATGCACATTTAACATAACTATATATGCCTCACTTTCTCCAAAGTATTTTAGAAACACCCCTTCAGTTGTGTTTTTGAATAACTAATCTTCCATCGAGACATAATTGAGTGCACGATACTTGACCTTAAGATCAGTCGAACCTATAGGGTGTTGTAGATAACCGGCCAATCGTTTTCGCCAGTCATTTTCTGACAGATTATCAATGGTCAAAATTTTGAAATTTTCAGCATCTACAACCCCTAACTTTATAATCGAAAAATCTGAAGGTGGCAATAAGATAGCCCGAACCTTTTCCCTTGCTTGGATTGGTTCTTCATCTTGATCCTTCAAGACTTTTTACCCTGAAGCTTCTTATGCTAAATCATTAGATTCTTGATTCTCCCATCGGGATATGTGTCAAATACTCACTTGTTCAAATTGCCTAAGCAATCTAATAGTAATCACAAAGTACATGACTAAGTTTTCCTTGACACACCTATATTCCCTCGACACTTGTTTAATCACTAGTTCTGAATCTCCTATAATTTTGACATTCCATGCCCCCAATTCTAGCATAAGTTTAAGTCTTGTTATCAAAGACTCATATTTTGCTTCATTATATGTACATACACCTTCAATTATGTACTTGAACTCTACTGTGGAATTCCACTTGGATAAATGATAACTCCTCCTATACCAACTCAATTTTTATGACTAGAACCGTCAAAGTATAACTTCCATGGTACCATGTCCACATAATTTTGGGGCATCCCGACCATTGAATGGTCAACAAGGAAGTCAACCACTATTTACCCCTTTATTGATTTCAAGGGTATATAAGTAAGAGAATATTAAGTTAATGCTAAAGCCCATTTACCAATTCAACTATGCAGAATTGGTTTATACAACATGTGCTTAATGATATCAAAATGAGAAGACACATACACATCAACTGGCTTGATATATTGCTTCAATTTAATACAAGATAAATACAAACACATGAATAGTTTTTCTATATCACTATACCTAGTTTCAGGGTCATTAAGAACTCGACTAAGGTAATACACAAGTCTTTCAACACCTTTTTCATCTTCTTAGATTACATAATTCCTATAGTTGATTCTGATGCTGAGATATACAACCATATTGGCCTATTTCTAACACGATGTGCTAATATTGGAGGTTTCACCAAGTAATATTTGTTCTTTTCGAAAGCATATTGATGTTCTTCTCGCCAGGAAAAATATTTGTTTTTCAGTCGAAGTAATGTTGAAAACGCTTTAGTTTTACCACTTAAATTGGATATAAATCTCCTTAAGAAATTTATTTTGCCCAACAAAGACTGAAGCTCTTTTTAATTCGATGGAGGCTTTATATCCATAATGGCTTTGGTATTTCTATGATTCACTTCAATTCTTTTTTTATGTACCACAAAGCCAAGGAAGTCACCTGCCTGCACACAAAAATCACATTTTAATGGATTCATTTTTAATTCATATTTTCTCATTCTTTCAAAGGACTTCTGAAGATGTTCCAAGTGATTTGGCCTACTATTAGACCTTATGACAATATCATCAATATATACTTGCATGAAATCTTCAATAAAGTCATAAAAATTGAATTCAGTACCCTCTGGTATGTCGCTCTGGCATTCTTTAGGCCTAATGGCATAATAATCCATTCATAGGTGCCTAAGGCCCTTGGGCAACGGAGCACCGTTTTCGGCACATCTTCGTTTGTAATAAAAAATTGGTTATATCCAGAGTAACCATCAAGCATACTTAAATATTCAAAACCAGCAGCAGAGTCGACTAACATTTCTGCCACAGGAATGGCATATTCATCTTTAGGGGTAGCAACATTTAAATCAATAAAATCAATGCATACTCTTAAAGTTCCATTGTTCTTAATTACTGGAACAATATTTTCCAGCCAGCCACATACATTGCATTTCGTATGAACTTGCTCTGAGGAGTCTTTCTATCTCTTCTTTGATCTTCAACGTTATAGCTGGAGCGAAACGTCTAGGAGTTTGCTTCACTGGCTTTTTCCCAGCTTTTATTGGCAGTTTCAACTCTACCAAATCCCTTCTTAAACTTGGAATTTCATTATAGTCCCAAGCAAAACAATCTTTAAATTCTTTAAGTAAAGATACTACCTCAACTTTTAGCTTCTTTTCGATATTGGCGCTAATATATGTCGGCCATTTATCTCCTTATTTGCCAAGGTTTAATTCTTCTAAAGGGTCTTGTGGCTGCATCTTTTTTGCCAGATGCAGTCTAGATATTGCTTATCGATGTTATCTCCATCCATTTTTGGTTTATCTGGTGGTTTTGGTTCCATAACCAAAATGGTGCCTTCTCCTGGTACTTGAGAATTATTGGCTTCGACATCCATGTTTTCTATTTCAGCCTCTAAAGTCGAATTTAACTTATTTTCGGCTATGTATGTCGAAATCCTTTTTAGAGCTTCTTGCTCAGACATCATCATCAGAAATATCACCCCAGCCTGTCGGCCGGATTCCTTTATAAAATGTTTCTTCTAAAGGCTCAACATCCCAATTAAACCTATGGGTCTTGTTGTACCCCAAAATTTGCCCTCCCATAATCTTCAAGGTTTTGCCAAGCATCACTTCAAATGGCTCAAAGTCTAGTCAAGGGTTGCACAGTCAACCATCCTCCTAAGCCAGTCAAATTAGGGTTTTGGTTCCTGCAAGGAAGTTGAGGTTTTCAAGGGCTCAATCAAGTCCCATATGCTCATACCCATTGTCAAGCACCTACATGTCAAGTTTCAAGGCTCACAAGGTCAAGTTGCACAGTCAAAAACCCTAATTGCTCCACAGTCAACTGCAGGGGCAAAATGGTCATTTGGCAGTCAAAAGTCAAAATTTTTGGTCAACATCTCATTTTGAAGCCACAATCATCATTTGGTCAAGTCTTGACCATGATTTCACAAGAATGGCTCAAAAATCATCAAGATGCAAAAGTTTCTATTTTTGGACAACTGAAAAGTCAACTGTAACTTGACCAAGGCATAACTTTTTCATGGTTCATCAGAAAAATCCCATCCAAATCTCATTTTGAAGGGGATGACATTTCCTACAATTCATCTTCACACTCCAAGTCCAAGAAATGCTCTCACAAAAAGTTATCAATTTCAACATTATAGGTCATTTTCAAAAGTCAACAAAAAGGGACTTTAAGTCAAAGACCATAACTTGATATTGGTAAATCAAAATGACATGGGACCAAATAAATTGGTTAGAGGACTTCAAGACCTTTCCAAAATGTCCAAGAAAATGTTCATAACTTCAAAATTGAGCAAGATATGCATTGGAGAAGTTGGGAAATTTTTGTGAAATGGCCAAAATCATTTATCCTTGAAATTTCATTTTTGACAAAAGGGGCCCACTTTTTCCACTTGAATCAGCTTGGCCATGCTTCCCACGTGTCCCACATTTTATTTCAAAATTTAAAATTAATTTTTTCATTTTTATTTGATTTTATTGGATTTAATTCATTTTAAATCTTTTAAAATCAAATGAAAATCAAAAAGATTAATTAAGGGACATATCTTGTTTTGATTAGCTTTGAACCACCATTATACACTTCCCAAATTCGTGCAAAGGGCTAAAGCTAGCAAGAATTCAAATTTGGCTCAAAAATGGAAGGTGTTTTAATGGAGTTTATAGCAAAATCTTAAGCATGAATGCAAGGCATTATTGACAATAATTCTTATCAAAACGCATTACATAAGATGTATACAAGCTACCACAAGCAAACACACGACCTAAGAGCTCCAAAAATGGCCATACAAAATTGCAAAATTGTCACACAAACTTGAAATCTGAAAACCTAGTTGCAGTGCCTCTCAAGCCTCCATTCCAATCCAAATACATTCCTGATATCCCAAGGAAGCTCTAGCAATCAAAATCAAGCCCAAACGTGCAAAGAACCAGTCACACGAAGCCATACGGTTTGTCATTTTTTCCAGAAATACATAACATGGTTCATGCATTTTTAATGATTTTTCTTGTTTGATTTGCACTAATGAGGACTCTCTGAAGCCATTGGTACCACCCAATTGAAATATAAGCGCCTGAACAAGAATTCACCATGGATTTTTCTTAGGGTTTCAGAGCTCCAATTTTGGGGTTTTACGCATCTGGAAAAATTTGCCAACCAAAATAGTACCATTGGATTCAGGACATCTAGACGAAACTAACCCATCATTCGCGCCCTATTTATGTTTGCATATGAGTTATTCGCTATTTTTTGGCAGGTGTTATTTTGGGGGGGTTTAAAACCCCCGCTATCTCATTTTGTTACAGGGACAAACGGAGACGAAAGCTAGCGTGGCTTGTTGTCATTGGATGGTTCATAATTCTGGCGCGTTTTTTGGTTGTGTACCACTAATTCTTGTTTTGTTTTATATTATTTATTTTCCATTTTATATCCAAAACGCGCAAATAGCTCAACTGATAGGCAGATGGCTTGGTAAACACTGGGACCTGGGTTCGAATCCCAGGTCCCCTCAAATTATTTCTATTATTTTGTTTCACATGTTTCCATGCAGTGCACATTCCAGGGCTCACCATACACCCAACGCCTTGGCTTGCCACGCGCCCTGAAGCCCCAATCCAAAGGCCAAAACCTGGAGTCCACCATGCACGTTAGTCAACTGAGGCACACGTGACCATAAAAAGTCAAACAAGGCCTGGATTGCAATGGGCCAAATTGCTTCAAAAACCCCCCTTTGTTTGTATTTTCTTTCTCTCATTTTTTTCTCTTTTATTTATTTTAATTTAATTATTTTCTTTTAATTCACCAAATTAATTATAACACAAAAATACAAAAAAAATCAGAAATCATAAAAATAAAAATATGTTTTATTTAATATTTAAACCATTAATATTTTTTTGTAAATAAATTCCAATAACCAATTTAGTTTAATTTTAGGTTTAACTTTAATGTTTTTTTTCTTAAATAACCAAAACACATAAAAATTAGTTTTTTTAGCATTTTGCTCTTTTTCTCAATAATTAAGTTTTTTTTTCTTATTATTATTAACTATTAATTTATCTTGTAAATAAATTTGTAATTAATTAATTAGGGTTAAATTAGGTTAAACTTAAACAATTTTTTAATAATTAAAAACAAATTTAGAATTAGGGTTTTTTATTTAACTTTTAATTTTAAATACCAAAAGCCATAAAAAATAACCTTTTTTTCTTTCTTTAATCATTAATTAATTTATTAATTGCAATTTAATTTCTTTAAAGGGTCCAACGCCCTCGCACCTTCGAATATAATTTCTTTTCGCGCATTTATTTTTATTTCTTTTGTGAATATAATGTATTTGCCCCAAAGCTTTGTAATAATAATTAGGACATTTACTTTCTGCACTTTTATTCAAAATCGGGTCTTTATTAATTTAGCGATGTATAGACCCGCGCCTTGTAATAGCGTAGGACCTTTATTTTCCGCACTTTAAATTCCGCACCTTTAAACTGTTAATCACATGAAAGAATGTATGCCCAAATAAAATCAAAGCGTAGATCACCACAAATGCATGATCAAAGACAAATATTAACATGAAAATGACACACAATTCACACACCACTCCTAGGGTACGCCTCATTGTTGCCTTGCCCCTCGAAACGTGGTCGTCGAGTATAGGACGTTTTAGTAAGTCCTTATGTCCATGAACATGGCATAAGGGTAGCTTCTAAGGTGTTCTACTGTTGCTCTGGTGATCACACTGTTGCCTTGCCCCTCGAAACGTGGTCGTCGAGTATAGGACGTCTTAGTGAGTCCTTATGTTCCATTGATCTAGTTGCCTCGAAATGGTTGCCTCGAAACAAGTTGCCTCGGAATAGTTGCCTCGAACTAAAAAGATCAATGGCATAAGGGTAGCTTCTAAGGTGTCTTACTATTGCTCGGTGGCCACACTGTCCCTAAAAACGAATTGACCCGAACACCTCCAACGGTGGTGCTACCTACCTCTCAATGGTGGGATGGCACTACCTTAAGGACATCTACACAGCCTAATTCCTTAGGGTAGGTAGATGACTCGTAGATACTTGCTCTAATTCAAAACAAATAAAAAAAAACTCTTTTCACACCGACACTTTGCAAAAAGTTTTCAAAAACAACTTTTCAAACACTCTTGAGGACTGATACAAGAGTCGATCTGAAACTTTCAACGAAACTTTTTCAAACCCACTCACTTTGAAAAGCAAACAAAAATTTTGAAAACATAAGAGCAAGTATCTAAGAGCCTGTGGATAACCACGGATAGAAAGAGTGCTAATACCTTCCCTTTCTATAAATCTACCTCCCGAACCGAGAACTAATCTCAATAAGGAATTTTTCTGTGCTTTTGTCCTTTCCATATTGTAGAAAATAAAAGACGGTGGCGACTCTTGCTTCCGCGACATTTCGCGAACCAGCGTTAAACAGTCAGTTCCAGATCCACCGATCACAGAACTGGCGACTCTGCTGGGGATGCTTTTAAAGTGAGGTGTACCTTAGGACTAAGATCACTATGTTTTTAATTGCTTTGACTTGTTTGTTTTAAATTGTGGGACTGTCTTGGGAGTTCTATAGATCCTAACTCGGATCTGGGGATACCTTCTTAGAAAGTAGCAACAAGGATGTGAGGGAACTGTGCGGGGTATACCGACATGGTTGAAGCAGTCTGCTACGTTGATGTGGCACTTTGGTGTGTACCGGTAACCCTTGAGTTCAGTCAAGGAGAGTACGGGGCCTCCGCGTGGTGTCGTGAAGCATCAATTGACCTTAGGAACCTTAATTGAACTATCTTGGCCTCTTTAGGGTAGTGAGATAACTGACTTTGGTGCAGTCCGAGGTTGGTTGATACTCGATACTACACTCAATTGAGGGTTGCTTTCCTGGAATATTTCGGTCGCCAATTCAGTGGCTAAATCGAAACGATGAACAATGAAAGCAATCCAGTGATATTGGGACCCTTAGAACCCGGTTACTTCTGATAGGACAGGTTGAGCCCACCAACTTCAAGAGGGTAATACCCAGACCCCATGCAGGCCTAAACTCTAAGG
The DNA here is from genome assembly GCA_948472305.1 of Vicia faba. NCBI lineage: Eukaryota > Viridiplantae > Streptophyta > Magnoliopsida > Fabales > Fabaceae > Vicia > Vicia faba. The sequence goes on along the minus strand of OX451740.1, from coordinate 733,639,740 downwards.
GTTGTGGTGTGACTTGTGTGCCTTATCATGTTTGCCTTTGTAAATATTTGTGGTGTGTTTAATCATAGCATCATAACATCATACAGCATCATATGCATTGACTAACCATTTCAGGGGTTCGAATCTTCATCTTTGTTCTTGTTTTGTAGGACATGGAAACTGTTCGCAGAAAGACAATTCAGATCAGCCTTGTAAGGATCCCTCCTCAGCTTAAGGAGCTTATATCCAGGATTCCCGAGAGCTCTTCATTCAGTGAGAGACATGGAAGACTCATCAACTTGGTCAACACCAACATTGAGGAAGATATGATAAAGGTCCTGTTCCAGTTCTTTGACCCTCTGCATCACTGTTTCACTTTCCTGGATTATCAACTGGTGCCTACATTAGAAGAGTTCTCCCGGCTTCTGAAGATCCCTATCCTTGATCAGCTACCCTACAACGGTACGGAAAAGGAACCCAAGCTTGAAGAGATTGCTAAAGCCTTACACCTACAACCATCTGACCTCAAGGGACATTGGGAAGTTAGAAGTGGTATCAAAGGGTTCTTAGCCAGGTTTCTGTTTGAGAAGGCCCAAGAATGTTGGAACTCCCTTGACCTACAGGCTTTTGAAGAAGTTGTGGCCCTCCTTGTCTATGGTTTGGTGTTGTTCCCTAATCCAGATCAGCTTATAGATATCAGTGCTGTCCAGATCTTCATGTCCAGGAATCCTATACCTACGTTACTTGGGGACATCCTTCACTCATGTTACACTCGAACCATGAGAAAAAGAGGTGTCCTTATGTGCTGTACTCCTCTCCTGGGAAGGTGGTTTATTTCGCACCTTCCACAATCAGTTTTGAAGAACGAGCGGGGTTTGAGATGGTCACAGCGATTGATGACTCTTACACATGCTGATATACATTGGTGCTCTCGGTCCAGAGAGGATGTCATTATCATTGATCGTTGCGGGGAGTACCCTAATGTTCCTATACTTGGAATCATAGGAGGTATTACTTACAACCCGTGCCTGGCTTGGAGACAGTTTGGTTATGCTCGGAGGGACGGCCCTCATGACATGTTAATTCCTAACATAGTTTTTGACTTCGACAACGATGCACAAGGACTTCGCCAGAGATTTATCAGAGCTTGGAGGATGTCCAGTAAGATAGACAGCAAGACACTGGGGCACAGGAACTCCATCCCGTTGGAACCTTATCTCAAGTGGGTACGCGCCCGCTCCCAGAAGTTAGAGATGCCTTATCCTCATGTTCTCCCTGTGATCAAAGAGCCAGCATTGGAAGGAGAGGTGTCCTACACCATTCAACATCCTGACATGCCCACATCCTGGGAAGAAATGCAGAAGAGCTGGGTCCAGCTTAAGGAAGAACGAAATTCTCTTGAGACCAGTCTACATGCTAGTGAAAAGAAGGTCCTGGAGCTCACCCGCCTACTGCACGAGGAAAGGAATCTCAACACCTATATTGCTCCGAAGAGGATGCGTAGTGTCTTCTGGGACTGATTTGCTTTTGTAATATTTTGCCCATGAGGCTTTGATGTACCAAACAATTATTTCCTTAACGATAACGTGTGTTCCTTTTTGCCTACAACAAATTTGAACTTTCGAACCCTTGAATGCATTGCATAAACACATATCATTCATCATGTGCATAGCAGGTACTCTTATTTTCAGGATGCTTACTGTTCTTCGCTGTTTATTTCAGCATCATGAACCCTGAATCATCTACCGAGCTGTCTATCAAGGCCCTTCAGGCGCAGAACGCACAATTTCAGGAGCTGATCATGGGTTTGGCTCAAGGCAAGAAGAGCTGAAGGCTTTGCTCCTGAAGAAGAATAAGAAGAAGAAGAGGACTGTGCTATTCAACACTGGGCGCAGACTCGGGAACACATTGCAGAATGAAGCTGAGAGGACTACTCCATCTGTGGGGGAAGGTAGTCACCAAGAGAGGGAGGTCCATAGTCCTGTGGTCTCTGACACTGAGACAGACTTCAACGACGAACAGTACCCTCCTGATGAGGACCGGTACAAGCAGCTGGAGGACAGGTTGAATGCCATGGAGATCCAACGTGTGCCTGGACTGTATTTCAGAGACTTGGGGTTATCTTCTGGGGTGGTAATTCCACACAAGTTCAAGGCGCCTGCCTTTGTGAAGTATGACGGGGTTTCCTGTCCCAAGATGCACCTCCATTCTTATGTAAGGAAGATCCAGCCTTACACAGCAGACAAGAACTTATGGATCCACTTCTTCCAGGAGAGTCTTTCAGGGACTCACCTCGAATGGTTCTATCAGCTGGATGGAACCAACATTCGTAACTGGGAGGATCTGGCCACTGCTTTTTACAAGCAGTATCAATATAATTCCAATCTCGCTCCTACGCGTACCCAACTCCAGGGTATGTCGCTAGGATCGGGGGAAGGTTTTAAGGAGTACGCACAGAAATGGAGAGATCTGGCTGGCAGGGTGCAACCACCATTAACGGACCGGGAGATGGTGGATATGTTCCTGGGGACCCTATCTGGTCCATTTTTCAATCATCTCATTGGTAATTCCTCTGCTGGGTTTACTGATTTGATCCTGACTGGTGAGAGGATCGAGGCTGGTATAAAATCGGGGAAGATACAGAAGGTTGCCTCCTCAAGTACTGAAAAGAAGCCCTTCAAGAAAGAGGCAAGTGCTGTGTATGGTCCAAGAAGGCAGGACAAACCGGAACGCCGCCAAGCTGTCAACGCGGTGGTAATTTCTAAGCCTGCTGCTGCTCCTCAGCAATACAACCAACCCAGAGCTGAGAGGCCCAAACGGCAGTATACTCGGCTCAGCATGACTCTCTGTCAGATCCTGCCGCAACTGCTGTCAACTAGCCTGGTAACTGTCAAAGAGGCTCCGAAGATGGTAAACACAACATCTCCGAAATACAACCCCAACGCCCATTGCGCGTATCACTCTGATAGCCCGGGACATTCTACTGATGATTGTTGGGCCCTGAGGAATAAGGTTCAAGACCTTATTGATGCCAAGGAGATACAGTTCGAGGCGCCCGAGAGGCCAAATGTTGTGACCGCCCCCATGCCCCAGCATGGGGTGAATGCTGTTGAGGAGGATTTGTATGTAGCTTATGTGGATGATGTTGCTACTCCGCTGCTGACCGTCAAGAGGAACCTGTTGCTAGCCGGTTTATTTCCGGGATGTAGCAAAGGTTGCCCTTTATGTGCTGATTCCCCTGCTGGTTGTTCTTTGCTGAAATCAGGCGTCCAAAACCTGATGGATAGTAAAGAGATTTTGTTCAAAAAGACTGCTGTTCCTGCTGCCCCTGTTGAAGAAGTTTCAATTGTTACCATTTTCAACAACCCTTCCAAGGCTCCTTCAAAGAAGCTTGTCCAAATTTTGCCTGTTCACAAGATTGCTCCCATCACCATTACTGTTCCAGGGCCCATCCCCTACAAGTCTGATAAAGCTGTCCCATGGCACTATGGGGCAGATGTTTATGTTCTGGGAGTGAAGTAAGAGTTCAACGCTGATACCAGTGTCACCAAAATCACTGGGCCTGCTAAGGTCACTCGTAGTGGAAGACTGTTCTCACCAGACATCGCTCCTCCAGAAATTCAAAGGCCTCTTGTCATCACACCTGCCAGTGTGCCTGTTTCCCCCCCTGACCAAGTTTCCACCCTTGCTGCCGAGTCATCTGACGCTCGGGGCAAGGGGATTGCTGCTGATGTGCCTGCCCAGACGGAGGCACCAAAGACCATTGTTGAGACTTCCAAGTAGGAGATGGAAGAGATCCTCAAAATAATAAAGAAAAGTGATTTCAACGTCGTTGAACAGCTGGGGCACACCCCCTCTAAAATCTCCATGCTATCATTGTTGCTGTGTTCAGAGGCCCATGCCAAGGCCCTGATTGCTTTCCTGAAAACGGCCCACGTGCCTCAAGAAACGTCTGCTGATCAATTCACCGACTGTGTGGCCAACTTAACCGCTGATAATGGCCTGGGTTTCTCTGATGCTGATCTGACGGCCAAGGGGAAGAACCATAATGATGCCCTGCATGTCTCTATTGAATGCAGGGGCACTACTCTTGCTCATGTGCTGGTTGACACTGGTTCTTCACTAAACGTGCTACCCAAGAAGGCTCTAGACAGGCTGGACTGTGAGGGTTTAGAGCTCAAACCAAGTAACATTGTTGTCCGGGCCTTTGACGGGTCCAAAAGAATGGTACATGGTGAGGTTGACATCCCAATCAGGGTTGGGTCACAGGTCTTTGATTCAAAATTCTATGTGATGGATATCCGTCCATCCTATTCTTGTTCGCTGGGTCGCCCGTGGATCCACAAGGCTGGAGCTGGGACCTCCACGTTGCATCAGAAGCTCATGTACGCGGTCAGGGGGAAGATTGTAACAGTGCAAGGGGAAGAGGAATACATGGTCAGCCACCTTAACTCCTTCAGGTACGTGGAAATGGATGGGGAGTTCATTGAGACCCCCTTTCAACATTTTGAAGATGTGCCACAAACATTGGCAGCGGCAGAAGCAGTAACTGAAGAGGGTTCTCCTTTGAAGATGGCTTCCTTGAAGGATGCCCGGGCTGTGATTGAAAAAGGTGAATGTGCAAACTGGGGCAGGCTCCCTGATTTCACTCCTAAAACTGACAAGTTTGGACTGGGTTTCACTACAGAGGCTCAGAAGGCTGTGCGCAAGGCAAATATTGGAAGACCTCCTGTGCTCATCACCCATCCAGGAGTAAATGCTATTGGGTATGAAGACGAAGTGGAAGAATCTGAGTTCGACAGCTGGATCTACCCAACGACCAACGGTGGACCTAGCAATTGGACCGCAAAAGACTTTACACCCATTACTTTTGTCACCCAGTAATGAACTTCTTTGTTTTGGATTTGTAATAAACAATAATTTGAAACTTTATGGCCCGGTG